>JAZKJV010002847.1:1200000-1891629 GCA_037367405.1 Ottelia alismoides
CAGACCTTGTGCGTTGCGGTTTTTGGCCTTACAACCTGCGTGCGGTGGCCTGGCGAGCGGAGAGGCAAGTCGCAGCGTCCTGGGGTCGTGTGGCGGTAGCGGCTGCAAAGCAGGGGCGATCGAGACGGTCTGGCGGGGTCGGCCGAGGCGGCCTAACGGTAGGAGCGAGCCGCGTGTGGTTGCCGTGTTGGCGGCAGTGACCCCAGTCTAGGGTGCGAGAAGAGGCTTAAGGGTGGGGATAGGAGATTTAGGTTAGGGCTTCAGTCTAGGACCGTCGCTTTGATACTATGTGAAAGAATAGAATTGCATACTACCATAGAAGCCCTAGTGCTCTCTTATATAGGAGAAAAACCCTGGGTGAATTACATAAGAGGTACATGATAGAAAAAGAAATAAGAAATAAATATAATGAGATACAAATATCTCAACATTTAATATTGAAATTGAAATGTTAATAAAATTAAAGGGATCTTTACGTCGGTTGCGGAGGTCCTCGTTTCAAAAAAATACTTTGTATGGGGGCTTTACCAGGAGTAACTAGTAAAAGACAGAAAACTTGAAGGGTTCAATATGTCTGCCATTTCTCAACACATCTCTTTAGAGAAAGACTTTCGTTTTTTCCTCTTCCGGATGGCAAATATTTCTCATGGAGTGTGAATCTTCGAAACCGAGATATTGATGCAAGTTCTTCTCTTTTGAATCAAATATTTTTTCTTGCACTGATAATGTCACTATCAAGTCGGCTCATTTGTCTTTCTTTATATTGTTATAGTTTCTTGATCTTCTTTTTCACTATCTATATATTGTTTCTTTGTGTATTTTTTACGTAAGTCAAATATACTAATTTTTTATTGTTTTATAAAATCATTCACAAACATTAAATGATTTAAGTGAATATTATCTAAAGTTTATCTAATTTTCACGATATAGGAAAGTGAATAACTCACATCTAGAAGGTGTGGTGTATAATGTCTGTTATGTAGTGTTCATAATCGGATCCTAAGAAGTAAGAAGACTAATCTATAATTTTTTTCTTATCAATATTGAAAACTAAATTATTCAATCTCCTCGTCAAACTAAAATCTAAAGTAGATGATACTTGCTTCTAAATTATTGGCTCATGTAAAATATCATGCATACAATAAATGGAAAAAAATAATTTAGGAAATATTGCTGATTTTATATTTTAAATATCCAAAAATTTAAGCACTTCTGTTTCCTCTAATCGAACTATAGGACTAGCGCCTATACAAGTATGCAAAAAGTAATCTTGTAAGTTAAAGATTTTAGTAATATATCTTAAAATCAATCATAATATACAAAACTAATGATATAGCTATGAGGGATTAAATATAATATATTTAAACCAATAGTTTATATAAATAAATAACATATATATGACTAAAAGGGGTAATCAGGTAATGTGGCATGACATGCCCCCCGTGTCAAAGATATCAGTGGCATGCCGGCGGCCCGAGCATGGGGCATATCAACGGCATACCAGCGGCATCCTGGACAAACGACACTCCAGCTTTATCGATACGAACATTTGTTTTTAAATAAACTGAGAGAAGTATCCGAAGGCGGGATACCCCAAAAGCCTTTTTATAAAGTAATCGTTAACAGTTACATCCTCTAGGCATTTAGCTTTGCCTTGACATATGGAACAACATTTTCCGCTTATTGATACTAACATGGTGGGGGCAAGACTCGATATGGGGGCATGCTGCTGGCATATGCTGCGACACCTGAAATTATGTCCTTGTTCATGAAGTTATCATTCGGCAAAATATATACCTCTATTTCCATACTCATTGTCACCTATAAGTATTATGTCGTTGACATAGATCAACAACGACACCATAAATAATAGCTTTGGAAATCATAGCCTTACATATCTCATAGATAGATACCATGCTAGTCGAAAAATCTGCAACAGGTACAGCTTCATTCTGGCTAAGGCCTGGAGTCAAGATGAGCTCCCTATGTCCAACCACTGGTCCCCTAGTAACAGGCGACCCTTTGCTACGTAAATTGTTATATTTGGTGGAGCATCCTTTATACTTGCAAACTATCTCCCGTCGCTACCAAAATGTTGTTGTTGCAAAAAAATAAGACTTGTTTATTCCTTGAGCCTTAGGTTATCTTATAAAGAGGAGAGACCTATGGACAAATTACATAAAACATATAAGAGGAAAAGAAATAGATAAACAGATAAATGAACATAAAAATATATATCTACACTCCCCCACAAGATGGAGCATAAATATCTATCATGCTCAGCTTGGATGAATATTTTTGAAATGATCATCTAAGTAAGGTCTTGGTGAAAATGTATGACGTTTAGTCTCCTGAGCTGACATGGGATGTAGCAATGAAGCTCTTCTAAATCATGTCACGTAATAATGGCAATCGATATCAATGTGCTTTGTCCTCTCGTGGAATGTAGGATTGTTGGCAATGAATAAGACAACCTGATTGTTGCATTTCATCGACATGGGAGGAGGAACCTTTATATAAATCTGTAAGGACTGCTCGAACCCACATCATTTCTGTGCATGCTTGTGCCATAGCTCTATACTCAGATTCGACACTAGATCTAGCAACAACAGTTTGCTTCTTTCTTTTCTACGAGACAAGTGAATCTCCAACAAATATAACAAACCATGTGGTGGACTTCCTATCCTTGGGGGGACACCCCATATGCCAAGATAGTGATGGTGCCGCCTCTTTTAAAGAGCAGCCCTGCACCTGGAGATGATTTAAGATGCCTCAGTATCACCGGTATAGCATCCATATGTACCTGACGGAGTTTTTCCATGAACTAGCTCCTCGACTGATAACAAATGAAATATCGGATCTAGTAATGGTAACGTAAAGAAGCTTTCCCACCAGTTCCATGTATCTTCTCCTGTCAACCTCATCAATATCATCGTCATATAGCTTCATGCTTGTATCCATGGGTGTAATAGTAGGTCGACATCCAAGCATACCCGTGTCACTTAGCAAATCCGTGACATATTTCCTTTGCATCTCCGTTTGCATCTCCGTTTGCGAAAGGAGAATGGGTGTGGCTTCAGGCAGCAACCCCGAGCGGTGGTCGGGCGACGGGAGAAGAGGGTAGGTGGTGGGGCTAGGGTTAGGGCTTTGGGTACGAGAGCTTCGGTCTAGGACCATGCTCTGATACCGTGTTGGAAAAATAAAAGACTTGTTTATTCGTTGAGCCCTAGGTTCGCATATAAAGAGGAGAGACATATGGGCAAATTGCATAAAACAAATAAGAGGAAAAGAAATAGATAAAAGGATTCATAAGCATAAATATATATATATATATCTACATGTGCAGTACTTGAAAATCTACATGTTTTTTGACTCAACAGAATATACAGATTGAGCATCTATGTTGTATTAGGGCTAGGGCTGCTACTCGAACCGAAGTGCAATGAACGAGCCCATGTTCGAGTTCGGTTCGATAAGGAAGTTCAAAAATTTGAGTTCAAGTTCGGTTTGATAAATGTTCAATACGATATGTTCGAGTTCGAGTTCGTTTAGAAAATGAACGTTCGAGTTCGGTTCAATAATAGTTCGTTAGAAATTTAACTTAACTAAAAGTTGTTTATATGAACTAGTTTGAAACTGGAGTTTGATAACAAGGTTCGATAAGCAGTAAAAATAAGAAATTATTCAAATTAAAGTGGTACAAAGTCCAATAAATACCACAATTTCTTTAACCTCAAAATTTATTAAGTGTATAAATACTAAGTTACACATACAAATACACACACATATACATATATCAAACTCGAACTTTTATCGAACGAACATATGTTATGTTCATGTTCCGTTCGCTAAGCTATCGAACTAAAAGTTGAAGTTCATGTTCAATTCGTTTAGAAATGAACGAACATTTTTCGAACTATTATCGAACGAACTCTAATCGAATACGAACATGTTCAGTTCGATTAGCAGCCCTAATTAGGACATGACAGGTAATAGAAGTGGTTGCCGTTGCTACCAATCTCATGCGACCATGGTTTTAAAAGGCGGCGCCTCGAGGCGCAAAGGCGTACGCCTCGAGGCGAGGCGGGCCCAAAACGCCCCGAGGCGCACGCCTCAGGTACATCATAAGAGGCGTACGCCTCAGCCTCGCCTGAGGCGCTCGAGGTGTGAGGCGCTCGAGGCGAGGCTGAGGCGTAAGCCTCAAAAAATCGCATTTTTTTAAATTTTGGGTACCTTTTTTTTGTAAAACCGAAGGGTCGAGGGGAGGGGGCGTTCAAAGAGAATTGATCGCTTGAAATAAGTGAAGCTCCATGATCTTGTATACATCATGTTCCATTTATCATACACCTACATATACTATTTCTATTGCACACAGATTTGAGTTTCAATTGTAATAAATATTTTATATTAGTTGCAAGTTTTCAACTTGATGTTGTTATTTAGTTATATAAGTTGGGAATATTAGATTAATTATCGTATATATGAAGAAGAAAGTTTGAAAATAAACACGTGAAGTAAAGTAATTATTTCATTTTATTGTGAATAGCAAAATAAAAATAACATTGTTAGTAAAAAATTTCGCCGGGGGCGCTGCCCCCACGCCCCCGCAGGGGGGAGCGCACCTGCTCCCCCCTAGACCCCCCCACAGGCTCGCTGACCGGGCAGTGAGACCCCCGTCTTGTTGGGGTATCATATGGCAGGAGGGGATGCATATGGTTCTCCAACAACGTCCAACAAGACAAATGGTTGGGATTCAGGGTATGTTGGTATTTTTTTACTTTGAACACTAAAAATTATGGTTTTTATTGTACTTTAGTATTAAGTATAGACTTTAATTCAATACTCATATAGAACTTGATATTCCATATATTGGTAGCTTAGTATTAGTTTTTTTGAACTACAATGCCTTCATCGCTTATGTATTGTATCTTTTACTAGTGTCAAACTATTCTTAAATGTGTTTTGGGGAAAACTTAACATTATCATATACTTTTTCCAATGTATTTTGCTCTAATTTAAATTTTTTTTCCAAAAAATTGAGGCTTACGCCTCGAGCGCCTCGAGGCTTACGCCTCGCCTCAATTTTAGGCAAAACGCCTCGGACCGCCTCGCGCTTTTTTAAACCTTGCATGCGACTTATCAGAGAAGGTGACAGGTGTCTAAGTAAAATGCATGATCATATCATCCAGATCGACATGAGAAAGGGTCATAGAGTCAGACCTACATCTATTAGTAATCACCACACAATCATTTTGAATACTGCCATGCTTGGTCTAGTATGTCTCTTTGATAACATGTGATGATGAGAAAGAGATCAATGAGATGGAAAAATTGTTGGCTGATTACTTCGTGATCAAGGACCTGAGATATTTCTTCTTGATGGAGGTAGCCCATTGAGGGGGGAGAACTTGTTATGTCTCAAATATTGTATGTGGCGAATCTACTATAGAAAGCTGGCATATTAGTTGTGAAATCAGCTCAGATCTCCATGGAACCTAGGGCTCAACTATGTGAGGACAAGTTGATTGATGAATGGCAGTTTTATAGACTAGTGGAGGAGCTTATCCACCTTGCTATAGCTAGATCAGATGTTTCTGTGGAAGTGGGAAAGTTTAGCCAGTTCACGAGTAGGTCAACATATGCAGACAAGGTATTAAGGTGCATCAAGACAACCATGGAGAAAGGGGTTCTTCTTTTGTACAAGCTTGTATCTGGAAATTACTGCATACTGCGATACCGGTTGTGCTAGATCCCCGGTAGATCAAGTCTTCCACCGATTTCTGCAACCTCGTTACATGTATGCAATGGATAGTTCCAACAGATCACATTTCTTCTGATAGACATTGAGGTTGACCGTTTCTAGAGAGGTCATCTCCAGATGCCTGGTGTTTCTTCTGCAGATCACACATTAAACATAAGCATGAAGAATCTATACTCCAGCTTGTGAAGGAGATACAAGAGTGCCACCCCCTTAGGAAGTATTTATGTATATTGTTTTTATTTGTGTTAACCATAGTCCTATTCTCTTTCTATTTAATTAAATGTAGAAGACACTATTCAGCATATCTGATATTTCGTCCGACATTTATAGTTGCTTTATGAGAATGTTGAGATGCATTTTATCTTGACTCGTGTACGACCTTATACAGTGCGAAGTCCATCGTGTGACCCCACATCGCTGGTGAGCGAAGCCCGTCGTCCCAATATGAGGACCTCAGGAGACAACATTAATTTTTTGGGTACTGTTAGTATCTGGATTTGTGGATCCATCCGTTTTGGCGAATCTGAGTGTATGGTGATGTTATATAAAGCCCATGAGCCTTTCTTAAACATTTTTATCACCGTTTTACCAAAAAAATAGATCTGCTGCCATCAGCGAGTGGTAAGGCAGTCAAGGATGAACCTCGTATATCCGTCGTTGCGGTTATTTCATTGCATGCTTGTTTGATCTGCATTCATTTGATGATACCTGTGATATAGAAAAATAGGACTTAAGTTTATTTTTGTTTTGTTGATCATAATTGTTTTACATGCAAATTTTCGGACATGGATCCGTTACTGTTCTGTTGAGTAACTTTGTCTAGATTTCTTTCAGGGGGACTGGATATTGTCTGGTAAAGATGGATGTCAATGTACTGAACCCCTCAAGTTATACATGTATCTTGTAAATTGTGTAAACATTGGGACTTCGAAGGACCCATTTCTTACACAAGTTTCTGATTTTGCTGTTCTGTTTGGCAATAAGCTGGATGCAGAGGTAGTTATGTTGGTTTTCTTGTGCAGGTATGATTTTTAACACATTTTTCTGAATATAAACTTCAATTACTTTGTAGGTTTTATCGATGTCAATGGATCTCTTTGTTGCTAGAACAATGATAACAAAGGCTTCTCTTGTTTATCGAGGACCTTTGGAAATATTACAAACTCAGGTATTTGGTATAGCAACTTTTCACAGGGATAATGATTCATTTGTTTTGTAATTATTTTGCTTTTGTTGAATATCTGGTGTTCAATTTCGAAATGTATTCCTCCAGTTGCAGTCATTGAAGATCTTTCATGTCAGACTTATGAGTATAGTGCTTGATGTGAATGTTGATCCAGTCACCACTCCTTGGGATCCTGCAAAAGCATATCTCTTTGTTCCCATGGTATCTGAAAAGTTTGATGATCCTTTACAACAAATTGACTGGAAATTGATTGAAAATATTATATGCACAAATAGTTGGACTAACCCGCTCCAGAGGGCTCGCCCCGATGTTTATCTTGGAACCAATGAGCGGACATTGGGAGGTGATCGAAGGGAATATGGGTTTGGAAAACTGAGACATGGCATGACACAAGGACATAGAATTCACCCAACTTACGGCATCAGAGGAGCCACGGCAAAATACGATGTTGTCAAAGCATCAGGATTGGTTTTAAGCCGTGATGCAAATGTTACTCCTGAATTCGCTCGCGGAGAATTGCTAATGGCAGACTGTTATATTGATGCAAGAGATCTTGTTGGAAAGATAGTAACTGCTGCACATTCTGGGAAACGATTTTATGTAGACTCAATCCGTTATGATATGAATGCTGAAAATTCTTTTCCTAAGAAAGAGGGCTATTTAGGGCCGTTAGAGTACAGTTCTTATGCAGATTACTACAAACAAAAGTATGGATCCCCATGACATTGCAATGCCGCCTTTCTCTTAAGTCATCTGAACTGCTGTTAACTGACCTTAGCTTATGGTGGAAATGGATACCCAAAATGCACCTACTGTTGTGTTCATAGAAATGGAATTTTCCTGGTTATTAGAAATGAAGCAAACTGGTTTGCAATGTGAAATATGAGGATCTTTCTAAATGTTCCGAATATTTCTCTTATGTGCTGGCTTGCTTTTTGATAAACTAGTAAAATTTCCTTTTCTTTGCACAATGGTGGTGTGCGTCTTGGATGGTCCATTTCTACATGTTTATTTTTTTCCAGGTATGGAGTGGAAATAATATGCAAAAAGCAACCTCTCATAAGGGGACGCGGTGTTTCTTATTGCAAGAACTATCTTTCCCCAAGATTTGAGCATGCAGAAGGTAAGTCTTGGTGTTTTCCAACAATGGTTTTACCATGTATCCTTGCTTGATTTCTTCTGTTTTTCTTGTAGAGAAAGAGAACATATCTGAAAGTTCTATTGATAAAACATATTACGTGTTTCTGCCACCGGAACTATGTTTCATTCATCCTCTTCCTGGATCTGTTGTTCGTGGTGCGCAGAGGTTACCTTCTGTAATGCGGCGGGTTGAAAGCATGCTTCTTGCTGTTCAACTTAAGAAAATGATAAACTCTCCTGTGCCTGCCTTAAAGGTGATGCATTTTTAGCATTAGTGGACTTTACTGTTTTGTGTACGTTGTGTTTAGTTTTTTATGCTAACTGTTTTTTCTTGCCAGATCTTGGAAGCTTTGACTGCTGCTTCATGCCAAGAGACTTCATGTTATGAGAGAGCGGAGTTATTGGGTGATGCATATCTTAAATGGGTCGTAAGTAAATTTTTGTTCCTTAAGTTTCCACAGAAACATGAAGGCCAACTTACTAGAATGAGACAGCAAATGGTGAGCAACATGGCATTGTATCAGTATGCACTTAATAAAGGGTTGCAGTCCTATATCCAAGCAGATAGATTCTCCCCATCGAGGTGGTCCGCTCCTGGAGTTCTTCCAGTCTTTGATGAAGAATTAAGAGAGTCAGATTCATTGTTCTCCCAAGAAAATTCAAATGCTGCTTCTCTCTCGAGTGGGGTTTATGATGATGAGTATCTAGATAGTGATCGAGAGGATGGTGAGCTTGAGAGCGACTCCAGTTCGTATAGAGTTCTTTCTAGCAAGACTTTGGCAGATGTTGTTGAAGCATTAATTGGAGTTCACTATGTTGAAGGGGAGGAATTCTCAGCAAATCAATTCTTGAAATGGATTGGGATCGAGATAGATTTTGACATTCAACAAATGGAGAGCAACAAGGCTTACATCTTACCAGAGAATGTCATGAAGAGCGTCAATTTTGATGAATTAGAAGCTATCCTAAATGTGACGTTTAAAAACAAGCATTTGCTCGTGGAAGCGATTACCCACGCTTCTAGACCTTCTTCTGGTGTTTCCTGTTACCAGCGTTTGGAATTTGTTGGTGATGCTGTTCTGGATCATCTAATTACCAAGTATCTTTTCTTCACATACACAGACTTGCCCCCTGGGCGCTTGACGGACTTGAGAGCGGCTGCTGTGAACAATGAAAATTTTGCACGTGTAGCTGTTAAGCATAAACTACACATGCATCTTCGACATGGTTCGACTGCCTTGGAATCTCAGGTGAATTTTAAATGATATATAATTTTTTTTACTTGTATCAGTTTTGGCTATATTTGCCAGTTGCCATCATAAAATATATGATACAATATTTGTTTTATGTATAGATACGTGATTTTGTTAAAGACGTCCAGAATGAACTGCAAAAGCCTGGCCTGAATTCTTTTGGCCTTGGAGATTGTAAGGCGCCAAAAGTGCTTGGCGACATTGTCGAATCTATAGCCGGTGCCATTTTTTTGGACCATGACTGCGATACTTTTGTTGTCTGGAAGGTTGTCATTTTGGACTTTGAGGGGTACTCTTAGAACTTCACGTTTGAAAGTAACCTTTGCATGTATTCTGTTTAATGGCAGGTCTTCCAACCCTTGTTACAGCCTATGGTTACCCCAGAAACTCTCCCCATGCATCCAGTGAGAGAGCTCCAGGAGCGATGCCAGCATCTGGCAGAGGGCTTGACATACAAAGCCACCAGGGCTGGTAATGTGGCAACTGTCGAAGTTTTTGTCAATGGTGTCCAGACGGGAATCGCTCGGAACCCTCAGAAGAAAATGGCACAGAAGTTAGCTGCCAGGAATGCGCTTTCCATACTGAAGGAGAGGGAAAATGTCTCCAAAGATTCGCCCAACGGAGGGAGAAAGGACAGTTCCCAGGGTTTCACCAGGCAAACTCTCAACGACATGTGTCTTAGAAGGCAATGGCCAATGCCCCAGTATCGATGTGTCAATGAAGTCGGTCCAGCTCATGCAAAGAGATTTGTGTATGCTGCACGTGTGAACACAACCGATCGTGGCTGGACGGATGAGTGTGTTGGCGAGGCAATGCCTAGTGTCAAGAAAGCCAAGGATTCAGCAGCTATCCTCCTCCTGGAGCTTCTGGATCGACTTTATCCCAGCAATTCATGATGCATTTTACTCTTGCTGGTTGTGGCCTTTAATGGTCAATATTGACAGCATACGTGCAATTACTTGAAAGCGAGGATGACTCAAGCCAGTGAATTGCATTTTAGAGTTCATGTCATCTATGTGTGTGGGATGTGGTTAGTGATAGGCCATGCATACATGAGCCTGAATCCAAATATAGGAAAGAGTAATTTTTTTGCAAAAAGATCATGCTTCAGCTTCTAAGATAGGCGAACTCTCAGGGCGACTGCGCGAAGACCAGGAGAGTGGAATTTGGGTAGCACAAAACACACCAGAGTTCCTTAAAAATTTGTGAAGGAACAAAGAAGTCTCAGTGTTGGTGAAGTAGTTCCTTGTCAACTTCGGTGCGGTCTAGTGTCTGCCACCGACTCCTACATCTCGAAGTTTCAGTCTATCTTTGGGTGTTCATGGGGGATTTTTCTGCTCAAAGGTAGTACAAGTTAGAATTTTAATATGCATACTCTAGCAGTGGTACCATGAGAAATGGTTGAGATCTCGTAAACAGCAGTTTATATGCAGTTCATAGTTATCAAAGGTTCTTTGACATCTTTCTTTCCAGATAAACCACCACGATGTGGTGACTTTAGCTCTTATTTGCTAGAAATAAGGACTTTTCGTAAGTTTTACATAGCGACGAAATCTCGACAGGGCGCATCTTCCATAGGTGGTGCTAGACAATTGAAGACATGGGAGTGTAAAGCTGTAACTACATAGAATATTATCCAATGATTTAACCTCACTATTGCATAGAATATGCCTGTTAGAAGGATGCATCCCCCATCTATGCAGCATGTTCTTAGTGACATGTTTATTATGGAGGAGTCATAGGAAGTAGGCTTGATTGCATGTAGAATAAAATGCCCATGAAGTCACCTTTTTAGTAGGACAAAAAGCCCTAAGGAATTCAATAATGAATCCATATGAATCATGGGTTTGAATTTTGTTATGGTACTCCCCACTTCCACTTCCACCAGGGAAGGGAGAAAGGTCATCTGCATCTTTGATGACCTCGACTAAACCATTACCTAATGTGGGTGTTATAAGTGAAAGAAGTTCCTAACCAATAGGTCAGAGGCTGTTAAGACATGATCTGTCCTTACTATACCTTACCTGTTCACAACTCTCTCTCTCTCTTCATGATTTTTGAGCCATAGGCAATGTTTTTTCTACTTCCAATTAGGAAAATCCTTTTTTCTATAGAATATGACAACAAACAATAACAAGGATATAAATAAGGGTTTAATAGGGGCCTCACTTAGGGGGCGTTAACTTGGCTCCTCCCGTCCTATTTTCCTCGTTTTTTTTTATTTTTTAAAAATTTCTTCTATGAATATTCATCCTTATATCCCTATATTATGCTATTCAAATTCCGTGTGAAATAGACTCCTACAACTTTCATCCAGTCATTTTTTAACGGTAAAAATGATCCCATCTGGATGGAGGTAGTAGAAGTCTTTGTTTGACACTAAATTTGAATGACAAAATGTAGGGATATAGTGATGAATATTCATGGTAGAAGTTTTCAAAAAAATGAGAAAATGAGCTCCTGGGCAACCCCATTTTACCTTTTAAATAATGCCACCACGTTGCACTTATTACTATATTTATATTTAGATTGTCTTCTTAATTTGAACTATGACAACATGACTTTTGTATGAAGCATTAGAAATCATAAAGTACTCTTTGTGGAAATTTAGATTTTTCACCAAGAAATATTTGTTTGAAAATTTTGAATTTAACTTTAATAATTCTAATCAGTGCTTTCACTACATCAAAATTGATCTACTATAACAACTAATTTGAGTATTCATTGTCAAATCATTCGATATAAATTTATAATATTGGGTATCATTCGTTGTAAAATTATATTATAAAGTTGTGATACGCATTAACAAATATCATAGCCATTGCTAAATGTTCATGTAAGAACAGTCGTAGTTTTGACTCTTTTAAATTTGTACTAATCGTTGTCAATTTATCAAAAAATAGAAGAAAAAGACATGGATAACCATTATACGATTCCTTGGAATAAAAATATTTGTTGTAAATTTGAAGAACCAAAGACACTTTTGTGATGGGTAATATACATTGTTATACATTTACAACATAAGATATGGAATCAATACTAAATTCTTGATATTTTTTCACTTGTATCCTTCTGAGTTTTTTCAATAATATCCACTCCCCCATTGTGCTTGTACACATATACATTTACAAAACTCACAGTAATGCCCTTCCGTCTTTATACATTGTTTTGTATATTCAAATATTTATGTTGATATTTTTTTAACCATCACGAATTTAGTATCTATTTTTATAGCATAAGAGATATAATTTGATCTCCATAAATCGAAAATGATGGCCTCGTCCTTTTTTTTGCCTTGTTATAAAAGTTCTTATGTGAACTCTTTTTAATCTAGTTATTTTACCTTGTGGGTTTATGAACAACGTAATCTTTTCAAACGTGAACTTGATTACTTCCACATTCTATGTGAAGTTGTTGGGCGTCTGTATAGTTCAATCAGTAAATGAACAAAGTAATCTTGACGGAATATAGATATACTTGGATCGAGATGCTACGATGACTGTATAGGAGCACGATTGTCTTGAGTAGCATAGGGAGTATAAAATCGCGTGTGCTCGTGAGGGGTGATGAGTCTGTGATTTGTTAATGTAATAACTGAATTTTGGATTGAATCCCTGAACTAAACACTCAATAATTATCTCCAAAATCGACAAGTCAATAAAATAACATTTGCAATAAAAATAGACTGATAATGTACATTAATCTTGTAAATAAGTTCATAAAATAATTCAAAATGAAAGCTACAAAAATAAGGAGTAGAATTTTGTAAATATTCACCTATAAATAACCCTAACTTCGTTAATTTAATAAATTCATCCTATCTCCGACAAACATGAAATCAACTCCACTATGTACATGTCATTATAAATCAAGTAAAAAATAGCAAAAAAACTTAAGTTGTATATATATGAAATAAATCAAGACCTAAGTTCTTGAACAAAAAGGCGTAAGTGCACATACTTTCCTCACACATCTTACGAAGTTGTACTCGCATTTGAATTGGCAACATTCAGTTTTTACAAAAAAGATCAAATTCAAAAGAACTCGAGTCCATATGTGAAACTTTGTTTTGATCAAATCATATATTATACATATTTGTTAACTTTAACTGATTATTGTATGTGCATAACTAACTCCTTTTAATTTATTCCTTTTCTTTGTTTCAAGTTTAATAAAAAGGTTAGATGGGGCTACCTCTAGGGGAAGCCAACTTGGTACCCTCACTCATTTTCATGTGCATTATTTTTTTCATTTCGTAAGGTATTTTCTGAAAACATATGAGGGGATTTAGTCCATTAGATGACAACATGTTGGCATTCAAAATTTGTATAAAACAGACATTCCTAACACATCCATCTAACATGTGTCGATTTCACTAATTTTGATACGATTAAAATGTGAGTATTGATAGACAGCTAAAGGATGTCTATTTTATAAGAAATTTGAGTGAGAGCATGATGTCATATAGTGATCAAAGTACGCCTAGGTGTTTTAAGAAAAAAATCTTAAGAAAAAAATAACGGTAGGGGTAGCCAAGTTGGCTCCCCTTGGGGGCATACACATTTTACTCTTAATGAAATATATATAAAAAAACTAAAATCCAAAAAAAATAAAATAATAGAAAAAAATTATTTTCTAAATGAATATATGATGTTACATATTTTCATTTGCGCATATCTTTTGTCTTGTCTGAATTTTATTTTTTTTGCATATTGCTTGCATCTAAAATTGTATAAAAACCAAAAAAACAAGAGTCATTTGTCTTGCATGCATAAAATGGTAGGGTCTCCGGGTAGGGGGAGGCTTCGAGAGCATATCAATCCGCCAAATCAAGCTAATAAAAGTAGTAGGAGCTCGCCAAGAGAGACTGGAAAAGAAATCCCCCAATATCCATTATATAGATATAGTATTTTTTTCTCTAAGGCTAATATGCACAGGACAGGACAGACTCTCTTTGTGAAGGAGGAAAAAACAAAGAGAAGAGTCGATCTTGGAGGGTGGGGGGCGAGGGGCTGCAGGTTCTTCTTGTACGGACATTGCCGCGGGTCTCTTTTGCACAAAGAGCAAATCGCAGATGAGATACGACGTGGTCCGTGAACTGACTTTTCATGTTAGGGCGGGGACATATAGTGCCATACCAGACCATTCCCACACTATGGGGAATCCCTCGCCACCCCCCCCCCCAGAGAATAATCTCATTTTCCGTAGTACGCCTCTTGCACTAGGTTCTACCACTGAATCTTGTCAAAGACTTTGATCCACCAAAGCGAAGCGGGGCAGCGGGGGAGGAGAGGTCAGAGAAGGTTCGCGGGATCCTAGATTGACGGGGGGCTTAGGTCCGCCTCCCAACTTCCTTGTATATGCTTTCCTTTCTCAATAACTAAAGAAGATTGTCAGATTTTCTGCTTGAAAAGAATACACTCGATCGTCATGTATCTATACCTCTGCTCGGTAGCAGGGTTTTTCGGACATTTTCTAGGATATGAAGGAACCACCCTCATAACCACTATGTGCGTTTCATTTTCTTTGATCTTATCTTTGTTTGCTTGTTATGAAGTCGCATCGGGAGAAAAAATATAAAAATATATTTAATGTAGCTTTTAATATTCCATGTATAGGAAAAACACAAATTTACGAAAATTAATTGCGATTCATTGATCCTAGCTTTTGCATTGATTTATGTTTCATAAAAAAACTTTTTAAAAAAACCTAAAAAATGTCGATAAATATTTTATTATATCTTAGGATTCCAAAAATATTCTCATTTTCTAATGGAATTTGAGCCATGAAACTTGATTTCCAAACTTGATTCCAAAATAAGATATAACTTCTTGATTTTAAATCACATCAGCATTCACTTTCGCATTTAATCACATTATAACTATCATTATGCATTAAAAAATCATCAAAATATTACATTTTTTGTTGCCATGAGTTAAATATGAACCAACGAAAGTAAAAAATAAAATTAACATTCACATTGCATTGATTTATCAACTTTTGCCTTAAACCGAATACTACAACTAATTCATGATTATTGAAGCGGTTGAAAACGATTTTTCAAGGGTACTCATGATTGACTGATTGATCATAAATGGTACAATGTGTACTATCACAGCGGAGGAAGACATAAAAGGTTAGTACGAGATGGCAGCACACCTTGCGGTGCTTACACCTCCCGCCTATCGAAGTGTAGTCCAACGAGAACTATACCGCTGAAGACAACTTGTACGGTCATTGATCCCCGATTGCCTGAGGAGAACAACCGGAACACAAGAGGTAGGCCTTCACCCTATCCCTACCTTTGGGGTGAAAGTGACATATTAGTTGTCGGGTGAAGGGACAAAGACTCTTTCGAGCGGAACCCTGTTGATGAGAGCCAGAATCCCAGGTTGCTTGATTTCGCTTGTTCATTACCCTCGTCTGCTTCCGTGATTCGGCTCCCTCAGCAATGACGCTAGAAGCTTGTGCCGGTGTGAAAGGTTGGATATATAATGAGGGATAGGAATCTGATATCTGTATTCCCCGATCAGCAATTCATTTTCTTTTCCACAAGGAATTGTAATGTGGAATCGCGGGTCTATTCATTAGCTCCTTGGTGCACAATTTCGTGGAATATAGGTAGTGGTTATGAAAGATTCGATAGAGAAGAGGGAAGAGTATGTCTTTTTCGTTGACCCTTCCTTCGCTTTTTGAGATTTGATATACAGTCAATCGGTTCAAGAGGGTCTTGATTCTCGTCGTGTTCTTTATATGGAAATCAGAGGCATGACTGATTGATCATAAATGGTACAATGTGTACTACATCTTGATAGAATAACATGCATGTTCCATGTGTTTTAAATGATGGCACATTGGAAGCGATAGGACGACCAAATAGAGTTGTAAGAACAAGAAGCCTGACACACGACAACAAAATAGGATTATAGTGACGCCTTTTCAAAATTCATCACTAAATTTACCATAATTAAATATTTAACAATGATATCATTCATTGCAAAATGATCTTTTATGCTTGAAATTAGTGACTAATGTCCTACTCATATTGCGCCGCTTATCCATTGTTATTTTTTAAAATTTTAACTTATTGTTAATTCTGAACAAAAAAATTGACGATTAGTTAAATTTTTAAAAAATAATTGATAAGTGTTGCTATATGGACGGTCGGTAATGATATAACAACTTGTCATTTGTTTCCATTATAAAAAAAAATTACACAACGAATAATATCATCATTATAATAACTGACGATTTTTAGGGGGTTGAAAAAAAGCATCACTATAATCAAATTTTGTTGTAGTGTCAAGAGACCAAGTATTAAAAGAAAAGGAACAAAGCCATTCGCACGGATTTGTTCTAACTATAGGCAATTTTGGATAATGGTGAACTGCCTTCTTTATCTGCATATAAGCTCCAGTCAGCATCATATCCACATGAAGACTAGGAATACTGCCACTACATTAATCAGAAGGCATTCCACTTCATCTACCAAATATCAGAAGTTCAGCACATATCACAAGGCGTTCCACTAAATTATAAATCCTTTAAAATTTTAAATCATCAAACTTCAATGCAACAGGAACATAAGATGTTAGTGTCACCAACCATTTGGTACCGGGAAGGAGCGCCCAACGTGAATCACCCCGTCGATGACTGATGACGCTGATCAGGTAGGCGAGAGGGCCTGGAGGCAGTTGGGGGTGAATAACAATAATATGGGTAGAAAAGAGAAAACAGAGGAACACAAACACGGTGCGGAAGAAAGTTTTAGCCATCAGAGGAACACACATACCTTTAACCTTAGCAGTGACTCGCAGCTTTGATGCAGAAAGGGTAGCTTCGAACTTCATCGCCATCAGGACATTGGCAGGGTTTTCCTTGAAAATTATGCCAAATGATACTCCTCGCTCCTCCGCAGTGAACCCCCTTGGTGCTACTATTTTTTCAGGTTCACTGTCGATACGTTTGGCTCCATATTCTCTTTACCCGACATCGGTACCTAAGCCTAGTGAGAGGTTTTTAAACGCAAATAAACACAAAACCTATAGAAACAAACGAATGCAGTAACATGCATCGAGAAGTAGTCGACATGGAGAATACCTCATACCGCAAAAGTCAATCCTTGGGCTTCCTTGACTGACCCCCCAACTCAGGGTGCTCTGACGTTTGGGGTCCTCTATTGCTGGTGTTGGCGTCAATCACTAGGGTGCCTTGTCTTCTCTGAGGAGCCACTAGCTAGGCCCCGCTTCAGTAGGATGCCGCTATGCTGATACCATCCATTAGTACACATCCAAAGCGTTCCTAACGGGCATTTTCGCCCTTTAAAGAACCATTCATATACAGACTGCATCTTGTAGAAACTAAGGAAATGCCTCATTAGATTAATAACACCACAGTTCTTAGGCATATAGCATTTACATCTTCTGTATTAACATTTAAATCAAGTAAACAAAAAGCATAGGCATATAGCATTCACATCTTCTACATTAACAGTTAATTAAGTAAACAAACAGCAGTTGATGCTGAACGAGATGCAAGACAATATATTAGTAGCAGCAGCCAAATCATGCTGGGAATTCTTAGCAGTCGACAACTAACAATCAATTTAGCAGCTCCATAAAGCAAATAAATATCCACATCATCCACCATCAGCAGAAACAGAATATTGATCACATCAAATGTGCAGCAGAAGATCGCAGCAATTGTGGGTGCCCAGCAGCAGCTGTGCTGCACAGCTGAACACCCAGCTCTAGCCACCATGCGAAGCCCCAACAAACGTGCAACATTGCGTCTTATCTGCTCACAACTGCATGCCCGGCACTAGCTATCGTATGAAACTCCATTGATCACAGCAGTCTCTGCTGGTTGTTGAATTATTTTCAGTAGCAATAGCAACTATTTAGACTTGGATTAAAACCTGATTTACGCAACAAAAAAACAGTAATGAACTTGAAATTTAATTAGCAGCATTAACACAATTTAGATCATAAAGACTGAACATTAAATTCGAATGGAAATATATGTACAAAAGCATAGTGAGCATGGTTCATCTCAATCAAAAACTACTGCAAAAGGGCTAGTACATTATACATAAAAACAATTGATGGGAGCAGCGAAAGAGTTGATTATGCCCTATGCCTTCCAAATCATTAATCAATGTAATAAAAAATGCTAGGACATATATGCATTCACACTAACATTCAACCAAACACCTATTGGGCATAGGAAAATAGCTTTAACGAACTTCGGAATCGAGTTATTTGGTACAATACGGACGATCAAAGGCTATGACCAACGCCAATGTAAATATCCTATTATGACCAACTCCAATGTAAACATCAACAAGGATTATACCCAATAAGAAGTGGTTCAGTTCTTTAACTCGAATGAAATCAAGCCCAAAACCAAGTTCACTTTCCCAAACATTCTAGATCCATTCTAGATCTAAGAGAACAGACAAGAATTAGATCTGCTGCATCCAAATACTGCTCACCATTAGATCCTTAAGGAATGGAGAAGGAAGACTTGTATAACTTGATTCAAGCCTCAAGAGGTCATCCCTATTTTAAACCAATGATGTAAGACTTTGGAGGGAGAGGAGCTCCACCAAAGGTGATGGATGGTCTACAATGGAGAAGTGAATTCTAAGATAAAGATTAAGGAAGAAAGACAACATCCAAGGCACATCATCATCAGCGACAAGAACGGAATCAGGAATTTAACCAAAGAGGGGCCACATATGTTCAAAAATGGAAAAAAGAAAACTGTCGTTGTAATAATGTTTTTAAAAGACATTATTTTTTAATGTTTATCCTGAATTTTTGATAAATTTGCAATTTAAATATGTCAAATCCATCCGTATTGGTTTGCTTTTTAAATGAGATTTTTATACACAGCCCTCTTTTCTTGGGCATAACCCTCCTTGATTCCGAATTATACCTAGAACCCTGGATATTAACCACTACATGGCATAACCCTGTGTTATCCATCCAATCTTCTCCATTAATTTTGATGGGAACCGTCAATTTTTGACAATACTGACCTTTAAGATACTGATATTTGCAAATGTGTCACTCCCTCTTTCTCCTCCATCTTCATTAAGCCCCCTCCCAATCCTCATCTATGCTATGCTCTGCCCTCTACCCAGTCTCGCCACTGCAGCATCGTGCATATGGCAAGGCTCTCCAGAGCCCCCCATCAAACTCGTTCATCAATAAGATGACCCGAACAAGTCAATTGTTGGTGCATAAATGCGGCGGATTTTATCAGAGAAAGAGTTGGATGACATATCAGCTTCGTCGGCCACCCATCCCAACCAAGTCACGGCAGGAGGGAACTCGTGAGCGAGTTGTTCCACACGAGCAGCATCTCGAGGTTGCGGAGCTCGTCGAAACCAGCAGGTACCTCCTCGAAGAGGTAATTGTTCATGAGTGCAAGAAAATGTGTGGTTCCCCAACATCGGGAATTCGAGCAGGATCGACTCAGAGAGGCCATACCAATTTTCCAAATCTTCCCGGAAATATGAGTGCAAGCAATGTGAGGTTCTCCAGCATCAGGAATTCGAGATGGATCGACTCAGCAAAGCCATACCAACTTTCCGAATCTCCCCGGAAGCATCACATGCAACTCATTCTCGAACAAGAAGATTGATTCAAGATTCTGGAGCATTTGGGCTCCTCCAGTAGTACACTGGAGAGGTCAACGTGACTCCATACAGTTGTGGAGGGACACCCTCTCGATGGCTCACCTGCGCCCACTCACTTTCCTCCCTCTCCCCCGCCATCTACTCCCTTGCCAATTTAGACCGCCCCACCGGCTCCCTCCAAGTCCCCCGAGACCTATCTCTACCTCTCCTTCCCCTCCTCTGGTTTTGGCCCCCCTCTGCCAGTGGCTTTATCAGACCTTCTTGCAAAGGCGTAGGAGGGGAAGGGGCCGGTGAGGGAGGAGGAGATGCTGGAGGAGGGACGTCTCCATCACTGAACGGTGGAGAGGGAGAATGAAGGAGAGGAAGGGAAATGTCAACCACAAGATTAATGGGGTTAGATTAAACCAAAGGAGGTGGTTATGTTAATGAACTAAACTAACAAGGGATCCTATGTGTAAATAGAAGTCACTATTAGGGTTCTAGGTGTAACTCGAATTTTGAGAATCCTATAATTTAAAATATTTAAATTCATTTCTAAGGTTGAGTAATCAACTACAATTTAAAGATGAAAGATTTTATAGTTAGAAGACAACAAAATTAATGTGTACATTAGGAAAGGAAGAGCAAGGGAGAGAAATGAGCTCAATTCTCATATCTTATCAAAACATACCTGAAATTTTATTTTCTGGAAGTTGATGAATATTTATTTTATTGAAGTAATTTTAATTGTACGAAAATTTGTTCATGTCCAAGGGTCTGTTCCTAATTGTTTCATGTAATTGTTTCAGTAACTGATAAGATATTTATGTTATTTTGTGCTTTTTCCATATTGTTTATTTCTATCGTCTGGTTTATGTAATTTACCCTTAGAGCTTTTCTCCTATATAAGAGAGCTCTAGGTTAGACATATTACAACTTTACTTTCTCCCTTTCCACATGGTATCAGAGCGACGATCCTAAACCGGAGCCTGTGCCCTAAATCCGTGTCCCCCACCAAAAACCCTCACGCATCGCCGCACGCCTTGCTCCTGCGTGCTTGCGCCGCCACCGCTCGTCCAACTGCGCCACCGCATGGATGTGTTCCTGCGCAACACCGCGTGCACGTACTTGCCCGCCTGGGTGCTTCTACACGGGAGCTTGTGCACCTCTGTGCGTCTGTGCGTCCCTGCGCACTCGCGCATCATCGTGCATTGGCACTCCAGTGCAACTACACACGCCCTAGCGTGCCCCCGTGCGCCTTTCAGTCCAGTCGCACACGCCCTAGCGCGCCTTCCAGTGCGCCTAAACGTGCCCTAGCATGTACGCCCTCGTGAGCCAGAGCGCCCTCGGGTGTCATAGCATGCCCTACGTTCTCTGGAGGTTATGTTCAGATCTCCTAAGGTGTGACATGATCCTCAAAAGGATCCTAGCCTTCCAGGGGAGTCTTCAAAGAATGGAAGTGGTTGTGGTATGAGTCTACACCTACAACCATCTTCCTGTAAGTCAGTGTAGACGCCTGGCAAGGTTGCAGAAAGCGGTAGTCGGTATTCGGTCGGCGGGGTCACCTACTAAGGATTAGTCGGCAGTCGGGCGACTAGTCATAATTAGTCGTTCATCAGTCGGTTTTGAATTTTTAACTTATTTTAAATATATAAATCAGTTTTTTATACATATATTCGTATGTATATACATATATTTGTACATTTTATATGACATCATGATGAAACAAAAGAAGTAGTTGACTTTAAATATAACAGTAAGCATATTAGAATATGTTTGCTTTAAAAAAAAGTGAAAAACAAAAAAAATAAAAAAGGTTGTTGTAAAAGTCGGGCGATTAGTCGACCGACTAGTCAGCCCGACTAGTCGGGTGGACCGACTAAGGGCCGACTAGGCCTAGTCGAGTTGTCTACCCCACCGACTCGACTAGTCAGCCGACTTCTGCAAGCTTCGCGCCTGGTATCTCTTGTTGCTAGCCCAGTCTTGAAGATAGTTGTCATCATGTCCGACAACAAAACAGAAGTCCCATCCCTGATTGTCTTCAAAGGTCCGACACCCATTGTCAAAATGGATGGAACCAACTATGAATTGTGGGCCATGCAGTTCATGAGTTTGATGCAATGTAATGGCAAGAAGCACATCCTCACGATAGAGGAGCCACGTGACAAGACTGGGACAAATGCCTCATGGGAGGCGGATGACACGTATGCTCGCATATGGCTATCTGGGACGATATCCACAGAGATAGCTAATGATATACTGAGTCAGCCTACTGCAAAGGCTATGTGGGGCATTCTTGTCGCGACACTCTCTGGCGAAGAATGAATCAAAGATACTTCCCCAGCATGATATCTTCACATCAAAGAAGAATGGTCGCCCTCTTCACACCCTCTATACTTCTTTGTGAGGTATGTTTGAGAAGTTACATGGCTACATACCCTTGATTGCTACACCTGAGCAGCTCAAGGCATACAGAGATTCCGTGATGACTGGAATCTTTTTAGCAGCCCTGATCCGGAGTATGATGCAGCTCATGCCCAGATCCTCACTGATGCTACCATACCTCTTATGGAGGAGGCATATCGCAGATTGAGTAGACTATCTATATCTTCTAGTAGTACCTTACAGCATCATACATCTTCAGCTATGGCGGCTTCACGTGGTAGAGGCAGCCATACAGTATATCGTGGTCGGGGAAGCTCCAACCGCAGCAGAGGAGGGGGTGGTCGGGGTCGACCGTGCACCTTCTGCCACAGGACAAGCCATTATGAGGAAACTTGCTATTCTAGGCATGGGTTTCCTGCGTCAGCCAGGGTTGCAGAGCAGACACAACAGATTGAGAGTTCATCTCCTGCATCTGATCAAAGGTTTGAGCTTGTAACACGACTGAGAGAGATTATACCTGGTACATCTGGATCCACTAACTCTCCTTCAGGATCCTATGAGGTTGCTGCCTCAGCATCTGCGTCTACATCAGGTATAGAATATGTTTTTACTAGTTGCTACAGGGCAGACCTATCTGAATGGATCATGGATTCTAGCGCATCTCATCATCTCTGTGGTGACAGAGGTCAGTTTAGTGTTTTTCATCCTGCTCAACCTGGAAGATCAGTTGTGATAGCAGATGGAACATATTCCCCCATCATAGGTCAGGGGGAGGTGTAGTTGACTTCTACATTGAGGCTTCCGAATGTTCTCTATGCTCCTGATTTTTCTATGAATCTATTATCAATTAGTCGAATCACCAGAGATTTACATTGTCGTGCCATATTTGATCCATCTGCTCTTGTGTTTTAAGGACATACTCATGGGTAGAGTGATTGGAACTGGCCGTGAGCAAGGGGGCCTTTACAAACTAGTGCAGTCGTCATATGCTGGCGCTTCTTCAATCTACACTGGATATGTTTCTCCTTATATGTAGCATCTACGATTTGGTCATCTTCCTCTGCAAAAGTTGATTCATGGTCTTCCTCAGATTTCTCCTCGCTCCACTTTTCAGTGCGAGGCCTGCCAGCTTGGGAAGCATCATTTGTCCACTTTCCAGAGTCGTCAGGGTCCAAGTAGTCATTTTCTATTTGAGTTGCTCCATTCGACATTTGGGGTCCTAGTCATGTCCCAGATCATCAGGGACACATATTTTATCTTGTTGCAGTTGATGAGTTTTCTCGTTTGTCTTGGGTTTTTCTCCTTAAGAACAAGTCTGATGCTGGTCCTGTTATTCAATCTTTTATTAATGAAATAAAAAATATTTTCTCTGCAAAAGTCAAGTCCATACGTTATTGCATTAGAGGACACAGATTTTATCTTTTTGCAGTTGATGAGTTTTCTCGTTTGTCTTGGGTTTTTCTCCTTAAGAACAAGTCTGATGTTGGTCCTGTTATTCAGTCTTTTATTAATGAAATAAAGAATATTTTCTCTGCAAAAGTCAAGTTCATACGTTATGATAATGCATTAGAGTTTTGCAGTGCTCAGTTTTCTCAATTTCTTAGGTCTCATGGTATTGTGCATCAGACATCATGTGCATATACTTCCCAACAGAATGAGGAGGCTGAACGGAAACACCATCATCATTTGGATGTTACCAAAACTCTTTTGATTCAGAGTCGTGCTCCTCATTCCTATTGGGGAGATGTGGTTCTAACTGCTTGTTATCTGGTGAACCGTATGCCCTCTTCAGTACTTGGGGAGAAGATCATGTTATTGATTTTGTTTCCCAAGACGAATCTTTTCTCGATTACGCCTCGTGTTTTTGGTCCTGTTGCATTTGTTCAACTCTCTCCTGGTCTTGACAAGCTCTCTCCCAGAGCTGTCAAATGTGTGTTTGTTGGGTATTCCAAAACCCAAAAGGGATGTCGTTGTTTTGACCTTGTTCGACGAAGATATTATGTTAGTGCTGATGTCACCTTCTTTGAGTCTATTATGTATTTTTCTCCCACAGGTGACAGGCTTACTCCTTCACAGGATGGTGAAGAGATTTATACGCCTCCTCCGTCATTACCATGTTCTACTCCATCTCCACTTCCACCGCCTCCTCCACCACCGCCACCACCTCCGCCACCACCTCTACCACCGTCTTTTGTTTTCTTTCCACAGGTCTACCAGCGAAGGCCCCATGCTCATGCGCCTCCTCCATTATCCAACACGCCCAAAGTATGTACTGAGCATTTGAGTTCTTCTAATGGCACGGATGATTTGCATGCACAGACTGAGGTGCAGCGTGCAGATACTATCTCTACTACTCCTGTTGAGGACCTGGATATGCCTATTGCACTTTGACGTCAGAAAAGAGCATGCACTATGCATCCCTATTGGTTAGCATGTATCCTTGGAGCGTATATCCAAGGATTTTCAGCACTTTGTCGTGGGGTTGTCTACTATAGAGATAACAGGTCATATCAGGAGGCCCTGCAAAGCAGTCAATGGTGTTTGGCTATGGAGGAGATGGCAGCTTTACAGTCACGTGGGTACATGGAGTGTGGTCCATGCTTCACCAGGTGCATCTGTTGTTGACAACAAATGGGTATTTACTGTGAAGCATCGGGTTGATGGTACATTAGACAGCTACAAGGCCAAGCTGGTTGCTCGTGGGTTCACTCAGACCTATAGAGTTGACTATCAGGACACTTTTTCTCCTGTGGCATGTCATTCTACCTTGTGTATTCTTACTGTTGTGACGGTGATACGTGATTGGCCTCTTTTCCAATTGGATGTCAAGAATGCTTTCTTCTATGGTGATCTGCAGGAAGAGGTTTACATGCAGCAGCCACATGGGTTTGCTGCTGAGGGGGAGTCCAGTATGATGTGTCGTCTTCACAAGGCTATATATGGCCTTAAGCATAACCCGAGGGCTTGGTTTCAGAAGCTCTCAGAATTGATTGAACAGAACGGGCTTGTCAGATCTACTGCAGATCATACTCTCTTTGTAAAGAGAAACCAAAGAGGTATTGTAGTCATTTTGATTTATGTTGATGACATTGTTATCACTGGCAGCGATGAACATGGCATTCAAGCAGCTAAAGATTTCCTTGGACAACAGTTTGTTACCAAGGACCTTGGCACGCTTCGTTACTTTCTTGGTCTGGAGTTTGCACGAAATCAGCAGGGTATGGTTATGACACACAGGAAGTATGGTAATGATCTTCTATCTGAGACAGGTATGACAGGATGTAGAATAGCTACGACCCCGATGGATCCTGATCCGAAGCTCCATGATGACGGATATGAAGAGGTGGACAAGAGACGAACAAAGAGCAGGTAGGAAAATAATTATATGTTACCATTACCAGGACTGATATATACTTTCGCTGTAAGTAGAGTAAGTCAATTCATGGAGCAAATCAGGCAGGCGCACATAGATGCAGTATTCATGATCCTGAGATATCTGAAGTCATCTCCAAGTATAGGTCTTCTGTTTAGAAGAGATACGTCTCTCTCAGTCATAGGTTGTGCAGATGCGGATTATGCTGGGTGTCCTAAGGACAGGAAGTCTACTTCAGGCTTCATTATGCTTGTTGGCAGCTCACTTATCTCATGGAAGAGTAAGAAACAAACAGTTGTTGCTCGATCTAATGCAGAATCAGAATATAGGGCAATGGCCCAAGGTAGTACGGGGATGATGTGGGCCAAATCTGTCTTGACCGATTTAATGATTGAAGTGACTCTTCCTATGCATCTCAAATACGACAATCATGCAGCCTTATTTATAGCTAATAATCCAGCATTCCATGAAAGGATAAAGCACATTAAGGTGAACTGTCATTACACTCGTGATTTGATCCAAAAGGGCTTATTTCAACATTTTATGTAGCGTCAGGAGATCAGATTGCAAACATGTTTACTAAAGCCCTAGCTATAGGTCCTTTTCATCATTGTTGTTCCAAGCTGAGCATGATAGATATATATGCTCCAGCTTGAGGGGGGGGGTGTTTAGATATTTATGTTATTTTGTCCTTTTTCCGTATTGTCTATTTCTATTGTTTGGTTTATGTAATTTACCATTAGACCTTTTCTCCTATATAAGAGAGCTCTAGGGTTAGAAGTAATACAACTTTTCTTTCTCCCTTTTCACAGTAACCATATCATCCCTTCTATATAAGAGAGAGGTATCAATGAGAAATATTAAGATCCTTTTTACTATTTTTGTTACTTCATCATATTATCAAAACACTGAGAGGGGGTCCCTCTATTGGGTAATGTGACCTAACTCTCTTACCACCAACAAACATCACGACCCTCGAAACCATCTCCACCAGCTCCATCGTCATTGCCTCTCGCAAGCCATTTCCTCCAGTTCTTCATCGCCATCGCAAGCACCTTCTCGTGTACCATTGCCGCCAAGTGATCGCCTCGTCATCGCCGCCAAGCCAGCAAAGCTTCATCGTTGCCATCGCACACCACCTCCAACATCGTCGCCAGCACGCCACCACCTCCAGAATCGCCGCCTGCATGCCAACACCACTTCCTACTCACCATCGCAACCATTCTGGAGGTCATCTCCAATCCTTGATGCTTCCAGGTCCACCAAAAGCTTGTTGCCATCCATTTCTTGCTGATTTAAGTGCATTCTGCTGCTGAAGATGGCGTTCCAGTGATCTTGGTTACTTACCTAACCCAAAAGTTTGGGCACTTGATCCCCAAGAAGTTGTTGTGGGTAACTCTTTTTGAAACAATGTTGTGTTTGATATCTCAAGAAGTGGTCATGACCTAATTTGCATGACTGAAAGTTTTTTATCGTGTCTTTTTACCGTTGTTTTTGCCAGGATAGTTGTGATGGTTCTCCATTGTGAATCGAGTCTAAAGTAGCATATTCATCTACTCATGAAGGGGAGGTGAAGAAACACTTTTTTGGTACAATCACCAAAATGGATGGTGCAGATTATGTGTTATGGTCTCAGTCTCTTCTGAATGTTATAGGACACGACAAGGAGCATATTATTACAAGTGAAAAAACAACTGAGAAAACTGGTGAGAATACAACATGGAAAAAAAAGATTATAATGGCATGGTATAAGTAGTTGCATCTCACGTATTGCAAATGATATTGTGCATTACAAGACATCTAAAGGTATGTGGGACAGTCTTCGCAAGACATACTCAAAGGTGAAGAATTATTCCTAAAATCCTCCAGACATATGTTGATATGTCTCAACTGAAGCAAAATGGTCGTCCACTAGCCCAATTCTATTCGACATTAAATTCCGACTTCCAAAGATTGAAGTCCTATATGCTCATTTGTACCCGTCTGATCCAGATTGTCTTCAAGTCTTAATTGATGGTTGGACTCTTTCTTGCAGGGTTAGACCCAACGTATGAGGCCGCTAGAGCACATATGATCACAACATCAGAGATTTTGTCTATGAAAAAGCCTTCAACAAGCTTAGCAAGTTATCTATCTCTTTCAACGAAGACATATGCTGAGACCCCGTTGTCTATGGTTGTACCCTCATGCAGAGACCGATGGACTTTCTTTAGAGGTAGGGGACGGGGTCGTGATTTTGGGTATGGAAAGTCATGTACCTTTTGTGGCCACATGGGCTGCACTGAGGACCGTTGTTGGGGGAAGCATGGAAGATCTCCGATGGCTCATCAGGCTATCCTAGCACATGATGATATCTCGTTAATTATATCTAGAGCAGAATATGAAGACTTGATGCAGCGATTGAGTCAACATGGAGTTGTATCGCAACCTTCTTCGTCTTAAGCAGAAGCCACCATAAGCACCACCTCTATCGATACCACAGCTTTTATTGATCCCTCAGGTATACCTCAATTGTGTTGTGTGTGTTGAGGTTTACGGGTTCATCGGATTGGTCGGCAAACTACACATTAGTGGCGACAAAAATCATTTTTCTACACTTAGAGAGGTTGCACCAAGTCGTACTATTGTGGTGATAGATAGCAGACGATCCCCTATTGCTGGACAAGGGGAGGTGCAAGTGGCTCCAAATATTCTGCTAAATAATGCTCTTATATCTCCTAAATTTCCTATGAGTCTTTTATTTGTATCCAAAATTACCAAAGAGCTTAATTTTCGGGTCATTTTTTATCATGTCATTTAGGATATGCTGACCGATTAAGTGATTGGTTGTGATCATGAAGGTGTGTACCACTTGATGCAGTCTCCTTGTGCAGGCCATATCGCTACATCTACCGAGGAGTCTTCTGCCTACACATGACACCTGCATCTAAGTCATTTACCTCTACCAATATCACTTTGTATCTAATGACTTTACCCATGTTTCATGGGTTTTTCTTTTGAAATCAAAATCTGAAGTCAATACTGTTATGAAATTTTTTTATGGAAATGAAAAATGTGTTTGTTTTTCATGACAATACGTGCTGATAATACTCTTGATTTCTATAATTAATATCTTTGCTCTAATCTGAATGAGCATGGGATTATCCACCACACATTGGGCACATACATGTCCTAACAGAATAGTGTGGTCGAAAGGAAGCACGGTCATATCCTTGATGTACCTTGTAACTTGTTCAAGTGTGACCCATCTCACCTTTAGGGGTGATGTCATTCTCATAACTACGTGCCTAATAAACCGTACGTCGTCCACCATATTGGAAGAGCAAACACCTTATTCTCTGCCCTTCCCCGATAAGAACCCGGTCCATGTTCCATATAAAATTTTTATGTGCACCTCCTTTATCCACATTCATTCTGTAAGCCGTGACAAGCTCTGTACTCGGTCTATGAAATGTGTCTTTGTAGGCTACTCTAAAACAAAGAAGGGGTACCGGTGTTATGACCCGTAGCGTCGTCGTTACCATGTTAGCTCAGATGTGACCTTTGTTTCTATATCGTACTATTCCACCTCTAATTCTCGATTATGTCTCCTGATGAAAAAGATATTGCCAGTCTTCCCATGTCATCTCCTCAAAGTAGTCCTCCATCTCAGAACACCGATGCCACTGATAATCCACCATTTTGATTAGTGTATTCTCGTTGAATGTCACCCCCTATTATCGCACCAGCACATGATCCCAAGGTATGTCAAGATAAGAACACCGATGAGTATGTGATTGAGAAAAAATATATATACAGGCGAGCGGGCTGTTGAGGAGGAGATTCAAGAATCTCATGATCATTCTGATATACCCATAGCTTTACGAAAAGGAAAACATGCATGTACATTGTTGGAGTATATGCATCATGCATAGATGGGTAATTGGATCCCTCCATGATCCAATTACTACATCCAGTGGTTTAGTCCTACATCTACTATTTGCGGGACTTGGAGAGTCAGTAGAGGCTATATAAGAATCCCCAAACCCATTGTATCAGATGAGAAAAGTGAATATAAACATCAACCCTTTGAGGTGTTCTCCCGTGGTTTCATCCTGCTCATCACGGAGTAGAGGATTCCATGTATAATCCCAGTTTTCTTCATGTTCTTATTCTTTATCCCTAATTACGCTTTTGCATTCTCGTTTCTAACATGGTATCAGAGTGGGTTTGAATCTCGAGGATTTATTTTATGTTCATGATTTGTACGAGATTCGATTAACAAAGAGATTTGATTCTTGGTTATTCTTGGAGTTACACTGATATTGTTAACCATCTTATCTCCAAGAAAGTTCCACATGATTGGCCCAAGTTGAAGATAGACAGATTTCTGCCAGAGATTCATTCTTACCAGTGGGAGGATCCGTACATATTTTGTGAGGGTGCGAATTGTATCTGAAGGAGGTACATTTGTCAGGAGGAATACAATAGTGTGCTTGAGCATTGTTACATATTAGAGGCTGGTGAGTACCATTCGCGAAAGCGCACGGTAACAAAGGTTCTACAATGTAACCTATGGTAGCCAAATTTATTTAGGGATGCTACAGATTGTGTGAAGCATTGTACTGATTGCCAGATAATAGAAGGAACCATTGGTTCCAAAGATACAATGCCCCTGAGATATATTCAGATTTCATATGTTTTTAATGCTCGGGGCATAGACTTCACGGGCAAGGCCCTAAATGTCGGTTTCGGTCACCATTTCGGTATCGACCAAAACAGAATTTCAGTGGACTTTCGGTAGAATTTCGACCAGAATTTCAGTCATTTCGGTCATTTTTTGTACTAGGACCCCCATAGTTCAGTCATTTCGGTCGAATTTCGATTTCGACTAGATATCGATATTTGAAAGAAATTCGACCGCAGAAATTTGAGGTCGTGTTCATGGGCTCATTCCCTGTCAGTTAGGGATTTCAGTACATCCTACTTACTGCGGATTATGTTAGTCGTTGGGTGGAGGCTATTCCCACATGAGTCGCATGTCACTTTCTCAAAGACAACATTATTTTTTAAGGCCTTAAAGAAGGGGGATACACTTTCTCAAAAACAACATTATTTCAGATGGGGGAAGCCATTTTATCCACAGAGATGTCAGAAAGTTGGTTAAGGAGTATGTCATTGAGCATCGTGTCGTTTTTCCTTACCCCCACAGACTAACGGCTTGGCTGAGATTTCGAATAGGGAGATCAAGATGATTTTTCAGAATCTTATATGTCCAGATAGGAAGAACCGGTCCCATATGCTTGACTCATTTTTATGGGCTTATCGGACGGCATACAAGTCTCCATTGAGAATGTCTCCCTATAGATTAGTTTATGAAAAGCCTTGCCACTTGCCAGTTGAGTTGATACACAAATCATTATGAGCAATCCATGTTTACAATTTGGATTATGAGAGAGCAGGAAAGAGTAGGAAAGTGGATATGAACAGATTGTTGAAATTCCGAGATTTCTCTTATGAGAACAACCTAGTGTATAAGGAGAAAGTCAAGCGTTGGCATGATAGACATATTAGAAGAAAGACTTTCAAGCCTGATCAGAAGGTGTGGTTGCTTAATGTGAAATTGAAGTTGTTTCCAGGAAAACTCAAAAGCAAATGGTCAGAACCGTTCATAATTACAGTTGTGTGTGATAATGGCAGTATTGTCAATTTTTATTTGTCATGTGACGCACAATCATTTGTAATGAATGGGCAGTTGCTGAAGCAATATCTAGATCATGATACATTCCTATCCGTAGTTGATTCCATTCGTGTGGTATAAGACGATGATTCTTTGATATCTTCTGTGTCTGGTACATGAGCTGATATTCCTTTGTATTAATTCCGTTCGTTTTATTCTTTCTTTCTTCTGTTTTTGTCATTCACCTCTTTTCTATGTGTGTGATACTTAGGATGTACTCTATCCTAAGTATAGGGAATGTGAATGACTTGAGTTGTTCTTATTTTTGTTCTATTTTATCACTCTTGTCGTTGCCTATACTTAGGGATCCTTTACCCTAAGTATAGGGGAGTGATGTCGTTCATTTTCTTCTTTATTTTTGTTTATTTTCCTTTATTTCTCTTGTTCTCTCACTTGTCCTTCAACTTGTTGATATTCTTTTTCTATATTTAGGGATCTTTTCCCCTAAGTATAGGGGAGGATAAGTCGAGTAGTTGAGTTTGTACATTCTTTTACTCGATTTTCCCCGTTTGTATAGTCTTCTATACTTAATTATTTAATCCTAAGAATAGGGGGATCACCGACTTCTTTTCATTTTATTCTTTATTCTTTGAGTCATTGTAGTATAGAATTCTTTTCACTTTTCTATACTTATCATGAATTATGCCATCCTTTGTCGCTTCTTGGTCAATATGAGGACATAGTTCGAGCTAAGTATAGGAGGCGTCGTATATATTGCAAATATACTTTAGTCATAACTCGTACTTTTGTTTGTCTAATAATATGGCTAAAAAATTGGAATAAAAATTGTTTTGTAAAAAGTTTGTAAAAATTCTTCTGAAAATTCTTTTGTAAATATTTTTTTGTAAAATAATTTTGTAAACTATTGTAAAAATCTTTGTAAAACTATTTTTGTACATTTTGTGCACAATGTTTGTAAAAACATTTTGTTTGTAAAACATTTGTAAATTATTTTGTATCAAAATTATTTATATTGTAAAAATATTTGTAAAATGTTTGAAATAAAATGCTTCTAAATTATTTTGTAATTTTTTTGTGAATTTTCGTAAAATATTTTGTAAAGGTTTGTAAATTGTTTGTAAACTTTTTTGTAAAACTAGTTTGTCAAATTATTTGTCACTCTGTATATAAATAACTTGTTTGTATATATGTGTATATACATGTTGTAAAAATATTTGCAAATAGAACTTATAATAACCTTGTAAAATACGTGGATAAAACTCTTTTGTTAATAAAATTCATTTGTTATTAAATTCCTTGTATAAAAGTTGTATATGTTAGTAATTATGAGATGTTTCTTATTGTAACCCCAATAAGGGGCAGTTCTGAATTTTTCCCTTTCTTGTACTATCTAGGGTTTCTAGGGTTTTTCCTATATAAGGACCCCAAAATCCATTGGAATAAACATAACAAAACATTCTATTCTACATGGTATCAGAACCACAATCCTGGGCTCTGACCTAATCTCTCCCCTCTCCCCACCCGCCGCCACCCCTCTCGTCATGCGGGAACCCTAGACCTAGGGAAACCCACCCGCGCCTCCCCACCGCACCCGCCTTCCTCCCCACGCACCAGCGCGCATCCCTCCAGGCCGCCATCGCCCTCTCCCCGTACTCCACGCACCCCAATCGCACCGTGCACTCCGCCCCCCCTGCCTCCAGGCAGCCATCGCCATCGGGCCCCCGCCTCCGGGTTCACTCGCCTCCAGACCACCATCATCGGGCCCCCGCCTCCAGTCCGCCCTCGCCCTCGCCTACAGGCCCGCGCCTCCAGGCCGCCCTCGCCAGGACCCCGCCTCCAGGCATCCATCTCCTCCAGGCCGCCCTCGCCTACAGGTCGTCTCCAGGCTGCCTCCAGGTCGTGTCGACCAGGCCCTCGCCTCCAGGCCAGACCACCCTCACGTCCAGGCCATCCTCTCCAGGCTGCCCTCTCCAGACCGCCCTCACCTACAGGCTGTCTCCAGGCTGCCTCCAGGACATTTCCTTTGCGGCGTGTCTCACAAGTTCGCCTCCTCGCACGGTACTTCTTGAACGACGTCAACTCATTTATCGCATGGTGATGCTCTCATAGGTTCTCATGATCATTGAGATAGCCTAGATTATCTACTCTTTTCTGGTTTCTCTACTACTCGTTCTACTCGGCTACCATGACATCTACTTCCACTTCTGTGGACTCCAAGCCCCTGTATCCAACTTCTTCCATGACGGCTCAGGGTGCTACTATAAAACTGAAGGGATCCGAGAACTATGTTCTGTGGTCCCGATCCTTCAAGGTTTTCATTGGTGGCCAATGTAGGAACTATGTTCTTACCACTGTCCCGCTTGTTGCGACAGATAAGGATTATGATACTTGGTATACTGATAATTGTCAAGTCATTACATGGTTGACGAACAGTGTTGACATTTCCATTGCATCCAATCTCCTCTACAAGGAGACTGCAAAAGCGATGTGGGAGAGCCTTGAAAATACATATTCACAACAAACAATCAAATCTAGGCTTTCTGATATATACACTAAGATTTGGTCTACAAACAAAGGCGACACATCATTAATCGAATATTACAGGCTACTGACAGGTCTATTTGAAGAGCTTCTTATCTTTCAACCTGCCTGTTGTGATAATCAGGTAGGGGAACGGGCAGAATGGCAGGTTTACAGATTCTTATCAGGTTTACATCCTCGATATAAACCTGTCAAAGATCAATTTCTAACTGCTGCAATATTGCCTAATCTTGAGACCATTTTTGGTCGTCTACAAGAACTTGAGTCTCCACATCCTCCTCCGTCTGCCGAGACGTCAGCACATTTTGCAAGGGGAAGATCTTTTCACTCTAGAGGACGTGGACGCGATTCTGGCCAGGGACGCGGCCGAACTTTGGGCCATGGCCGAGACTCATCACGCGGCCAAGGACGTGATCGTTTTCCTCCTTGTATTCATTGTGGTCGCATGAATCACTTGTCAGAACGGTGTTGGGCCAAATTTGGCATGCCCCCTAATGCCAATAGTGCATATGAATCTGCCCTCTCTGATACTTACTATGATGCATCTGAACAACATACTAGTGATAGTCAGCCCTCTTTTACTGCCTCAGAATATGCCCGACTACGACAACTACTGCAGAATACTCCCGCTGATACTACTACTAATGCATCTACTGCCAGCCTTGCAACAATCTCGAGTACTACTTCCAGCACTGCTTCGACATCTGCGCCTGCCTGGATCATTGATTCCGGAGCCTCGACTCATCTCACAGGAGAAGGTAGCCTTCTGTCCTCTTCCCGACCTTCTTCGGTCGTGAAATCTGTTCGGGTTGCCAATGGAGATTATTCTCCTATCACTAGTGTGGGCACTATGGAGTTCTCATCCACACTACGACTAACAGGGGTTCACTGTGCTCCTGCCTTCCCTCTAAGCTTATTATCTGTTCATAAGATATGCATTGAACTTGACTGTAAAGTGATATTTGATAAATCTTGCTGTTATTTTCAGGACATCCGGACGAAGAAAATTTTTGGTGGGGCATGAGAAGAATGGACTATATTATCTCGACATTCCTACAGATTCTGGTTTCTCGGGTGCGGCTTCCATCTCCATCGATCCTCTACTATGGCACCTTCGTCTTGGTCATCCATCCGCTAAAGCCCTCTCTATGATGTTTCCTGAACTTTCTTCGCTCGAGCCTTTTGAGTGCGAGGCATGTCAGTTTGGGAAGCATCATCGAGCCTCGTTTCCGGCTCGCACTGAACCCCGTCGTTCTGTCCCTTTTTCATTAGTTCATTGTGATATTTGGGGACCTTGTCCGGTCCAAACTCTGAGTGGTCATAAGTATTTTGCTGTCTTTATAGATGATTTCAGCAGGTTATCTTGGGTCTTTCTGCTCAAAGGACGTTCGGAGATTAATCGTATCATAAAGAACTTCTTCATTATGTTAAAAATGTTTTCTCCTCTAGCATACAAATTTTTCGTTCAGACAACGCATTAGAATTCATCCAACATGACCTTGCCTCCTTCTTTGCCTCTGAGGGAACCATCCACCAAACTACTTGTCCCTACACGTCCCAACAAAACGGGATAGCAGAAAGGAAAACTGCGACATCTTCTAAATATTGCTCGCTCTCTTCTATCTCAGATGAAGGTCCCCAAAACCTACTGGGGTGATGCCATTCTCACAGCCGTCTATCTAATAAACAGAGTACCCTCGCCTACTATTCATGGGTCCACTCCATTCTCCTTCTTTATCCCAATGAATCTCCATTTCCTTTCCCTCTACGGATCTTTGGATGTGTGTCCTTCGTCCATAAATTTCATAATATCGACAAACTCTCACCACGGGCTCTCAAAAGCGTCTTTCTAGGTTACTCACGAACTCAGAAAGTGTACAGATGCTATGATCCTGCTGGTCATCGATATTACATCTCTGCTGATGTAACATTCTTTGAGCAAACTAGCTTCTTCTCAGATTCTGTCACTGATATTCCACTTGATCTCCCTCCACCACCCATCGTCTCTAAACAAAGTAACGTTCCAAAACCACTAGTCATCCCTTTACCAGTCTTTTTGCTGCAGGATAATATGCCTTCTCTGACTGTCCCCTCCAAGCATGTCCCGGATGATCCTCTAGAGCTTCCCATTGCTCTACGAAAGAGTAAGACACTGTGCTACTTACCCATATCGAACTACACATCCACAGCTGGATTATCTATCGATGACCGATGGTACGCTGATGCTCTTATGACTGTCTCCATTCCACTAGATCATAATAGTGCTCTACAGGACTCTGGCTGGAAACATGCAATGAATGAAGAAATGAATGCACTCATTTCGCGAGGGACATGGGATCTTGTTCAGTGTCCGAAAGGTGTTCGACCTGTAGCATGCAAATGGATCTTTACGAGCAAACAATCCCCGGATGGCACAATTGATAGATTAAAAGCTCGCCTTGTGGCTAAAGGTTTTACACAAACCTATGGTGTCGACTATTTTGAGACATTTTCTTCTGTTGCACGGATGGGGTCTATCCGAACTATTCTCTCTATTGCTGCAAACAAATCTTGGCCCCTCTTTCAGCTGGATGTGAAGAATGCATTTCTTTATGACGATCTTGATGAGGAGGTATATATGAAACAACCTCCGGGCTATGAAGTCGAGGGAGAGTATGTATGTCGACTTCGCAAGGCCATATACGGTCTCAAGCAAAGTCCAAGAGCATGGTTTGACAGGCTTACTACAGAAATAAACACTCTTGGTTTCCAGAGGACGACATCTGATTATCCTGTATTTGTCAGGAAAAGAGCAACTGGAACCGTTATACTGGCAGTCAACGTTGATGATATGGTTATCACAGGTGATGACTACAATGGGATATCAGAAACCAAGGCCTTCCTTCAAAAGGTATTTGTTACCAAGGACCTTGGATCTGTACGCTACTTCTTAGGCATAGAAGTACTTCGCACTACCGAAGGACTTCACCTCTCACAAAGGAAGTACTGCATGGACATACTTACTGAAGCATGACTTCTTAGATGCAAGCCCTCTGGTATTCCTGCTGATCCAAAGAAGCATACCACCTCATCTGATTCAGCCTTTGAGGATGTCTCCCGATATAGAAGCCTCGTTGGTAAACTTCTCTACCTTACTGTAACTAGACCAGATATCTCCTATGCAGTAAGCAGGGCAAGCCAACATATGGAACAGCCATGTTACAGCCACTGGCAGGATGTTCTCCAAATTCTTCGATACTTAAAGGAATCTCCAGGACGTGGACTCTCCTACAAAGCAAATGGACACACAGATATGGTTGCCTATGCAGATGCTGATTATGCAAGCTCTCCAGAAGATCGACGCTCGACTACAGGCTACGCTATGATGGTTGGAGAAAACACTGTTATCTGAAAAAGCAAGAAGCAAACCGTCGTATCCAGGTCAAGTGCAGAAGCAGAGCAATGGCACAAGCCACATGTGAGATCACGTGGTTATTGGCCTTTCTTCGGAAACTTGGTATTAACGTTAGTACACCTATTCCCCTGTACTGTGACAACAAATCTGCAACCTACATTGCTACAAATCCTGTATTTCATGAACGAACCAAACACATAGAAATTGATTGCCACTTCATACGAGATGCACTCAAAATTGGAAGAATCACCACTCCACACATCAGTAATGATCTACAGCTTGCAGATGCCTTTACAAAGGCATTACCAAAGAAACGCCCGTCATGGATTATATCTAAGCTGGGCATGACTGATAAATACGCTCCAACTTGAGGGGGAGTCTTAGTAATTATGAGACATTTCTTATTGTAACCCCGATCAGGGGCAGTTCTGTATTTTTCCCTTTCTTGTACTATCTAGGGGTTTTAGGGTTTTTCCTATATAAGGACCCCAAAATCCATTGGAATAAACATAACAAAACATTCTTTTCTACGGTATATAAAACTTGTATATAAAATTCTTGAATAGAATTTGTATATAAATTCTTTTGTAGATAAAGTCCTTGTAAAACTGTACATAAAACTTGTAAATAAAAATTCTTTTGTAAAATTTTGTATAAAATCTGTATAATCTTGTATTTATTTTTTGTATAAAATTCTTGTAAATATGTATAAAATCCTTGTAAATTCTTGTAAATATGTATAAACCTTTATAAAAAAATACATATAAACTGAGAAAGATAAAATCCATAAAAATTTGCAAAAGTTCTCTGAAATCTTTTTAAAAAAAGTTTATTCTTTTCTTTTTCTTTAAAAACAAAAAAAAACAAAAATATATATATTTTTTGCATTTGCATTTTTCAAAATGATATTGATGTTTAAACTAATCCAAAATAAAATCTAAAGAATGGAGCTTAGTTAAGACATTATTTCACTTAATTTAAGAGTAACCTTTATATGAATTGGAGTTGAGACTTTTCAGGTCATAGCGACCTTTCTTTGGGTCCATAAGACTATGTTCACATGTTATCTTGATTGGTCTAAGTAGAAAATTCCATACACACGCATGATTCTTTTAGACAGTGGCCTAACTTGGACAATCACTTTACACGTAGCTCTTCATTGATGCGGTGGCGAGGGGTACAATCCTCTGGCAAGAGATGCACATGAATGGAAACATATGTAATCACCTTATGTGGCCAGTGCGCCCCAGTCTAGTCTAATGGCATGGACATCAAAAGACGGGAGCTGTGGGTTGCAATAAAGCTTCGAATGAGGGATGATCTGCTGGCACAATTTTTCTAAGACCCAAAAACATGGGCAGAAAGAAAGATTCGATATACGTCGGGGCACAATAAGATCAATGCAGTACAACAATTTTTTCCATCAAATAGAAGCCAAATGTATCCAATAAAAAAATGACCGCAATGGTCCAGCTTCAGAGAACCTGCAGATTTTAGTGGAGACCCGGCTACACTGGCCGGCTTCACAAGGAGATGTGGCTACACTGGCCAAACTCCACTTCTCTTCTAATTCTTCTATCTTCTCCTCCCTTCGATTGAGACAACACGTACCTGAACTTCAAGGAAATACCTCGCTCCTCGAGGAAAGAGTAGCTAGACTGGGGAATTATGGAAATCTCATATATTGACCGTCCTTCTTCGAATTCCCCTAGAATATGGTACTACTAGACGGTTTTTTGACTATGGAATTTCTCATCTCTCTCACGGCTTTCCCGCGGAGCAGGTCGAGCATTAAGGTCACCTTGCTAACAGAAGGTTGTTCGTGCTGACTCTAATCTCGAGAGTAGGTCAAGGCTTGACCTAATCAACAAGGATAAAATAGGGAGAGATAAGGCCTTCAACCAAGAAAAAAATCAATCTCCATTTGTATATTCATCATTCATTACTTTACATACTCTATATTTCTTTACCTATTTTGTTTCCTCAAATAAAAATATTTTTTTCTTGGATCTTGTGCATAGAAATATGATGTAAATACTAAAAATAATTGCAAGAAGAATCATTGTACGAACTAAAAATAACAACACTTTTAAAAATCCGAAAACTCAACTTGTCAGATCAATATCATCTCCATAAAAATTCAAAACAAACCAAACTAAACTCACTTTCATTGTGTTAAAAAAATAAATAAGCTTTAAAATGAAAGTGGTTTCATAAAAATCAAAGTTAAGATGTGAAAAGTGGATTTTTTTAATGTTATTGTATAGTGTGCCTATAGTGTACATTATAATATTGTATCTATGTATTTTCTTGTTATTTTTTATATATTGTATTCTTAAATATTAGTATATATTGTATTTAATTTATATAAAATATAAATAAAAAATACAAAATAAAAAATATACCAAAATAAAATCTTGTATTTATTGTAGAGGTATAAATACATAAATTCTAAATGCCACTATTTATTTATCTTAATAAATTAACTCATAAAAATAAATAAATAATATCTTTAAAATCCTCAAATAATGTTGTAAATTATTAAATTATATAATTATATAATTAGGGGTTGGGGAGCATGCACCCAGATGCATGTAATTTTACATGCATCGAGGCCTATATATTCCACGTTTTTTACTTTTTTGGAAAATATCGCCTGTATATTCATCCCTAGATCTCACCTATATGCCACTCGAATATCGTTATAAACATAGACTCCTATACCTTCTATCTAGAACATGTAATTTTAACGGTCTTAGATTTGTTGCAATCGACCTGTTCTAGATGGAGGGTATATGAGTATCTTTTTCATACGAAATTCGAATGCCATAATGGAGGGATATATATATGGATATACATGGCAATATTTTTTCAAAAAGGTAAAAAACGTGAATATATAGGCTCTGGTGCATGTAAAATTACATGTGTTGGAGTATTTGGTTATGCGTCATGAGTTGTAGCAGGGTAAATGGATCCTGGAGAAGATCCATTTACCCCCATCCAGTGTTTAGTCCCCCATGGACCAGCAGTGGGACTTGGAGGCTCTGGTGAGGCTATATAAGGAGCCCAGATCTCCTGTACTCATTGAGAAAAAGCAATGCATAGCATGCCCCTTTGAGGGCTTCTCCCGTGGTTTCACCCCGCTCCTCACGGAGTAGGGTCCCACGTAAAATCATGGTGTTTCATGTTCTATCTTTCTTGTTTATGATCTGTTTATCATTCGCTTCTGCATTCTTCATATTTTATAACATGGTATCAGAGCAGGTTTGATTCTTGAGGAGTTTATGATATTTTACTTTTGTTCGAGATTCAGATCTGCGGTTTCTATGGAAACCCTATTTTTTTTATTGAAGATTATTTTGAAGATTCGTCGGATAATCAGTTCTTAGTTATTGTCGGAGATTTATTCTTGAAAAAAAAATCTGCGATTGTTCGAGATCTGCGTACAACAATCCAAGATTCTATTGCTCGAGTTTCAGGCAGCGAGCAAGCCTTCCCGGCATTGCTCCACATCTCTCATGTCAGATCTCGGCGCTCACAGCAGCCATCCCAATCGTCTTCCAGGGTTTCGTTCGAAACTCTAACTCGGCAAATCAGATACTTCAGGCACGCACGAGAAGAAAAACTCCAGGCCGCAGCCCATCGTCGCCAGGCTTCTCAGATCTGCCCCCTGGCGAACCTCCATTGAGTCGTAGCTCATCACCCTAACCTCTGCAAGGGTCCAGCGGCGCCGCCATCAGCCCAGGAGTACTTCCAAGTCGGCCTGCCTCCTCCACCAGGCGTTCTTCCAAGGCGGTGCCTTTGCTCGATCCAGCTGCATCTGCGCCGCTCCAATGGTGGTGCCCTATTGCGCGACCCCTCTGCGCTCCCCACCGCGTGAAACCTCCTGAAGGCGGTGCACCAAGCACCATTTCGCTGGAACCCACCAACCGGCAACAGTACCAGGCATATACTGGCGAGATATCCAGGCAAGATCGGATGGGTTCAGCCCGATCGGACCCCCAGGTGGCGCGCATCGCCGCACAACATTGACCACAGTAGGCGGCGCTCCTGCGCGCAGCATCGCACCCCCAGTTGGCGTGGCCTCAGCGGTAGAGCCCTAGGCGACGGCACCGCTCATGCTCCTAGCGCACCAACTTCCAAGCAGAGATCCCCAAGCGCCAGGCCGCACGGGCCGCATGCTCACCTTCCCCTCGGCGACGGTGGTGTATGCTCGAAGATGTTGACGCCCATCACGGGCGGCGGCGTTTGAAGGCTCTTTTATGAAAAGGGAATTTAGGGTCCCGTGGCTTTAAAAAAAGGGGGAATAATGCCCAGGTTGACCGAAATTAAAAAGAGGGAGAGATGAAAAGGCCGAAAAAAATGAAAGGTTAGCAGGCCATGTTGGACGTTTGCTATGAAAATAATACTAAAGACCATGGAGGCCATATGGTAAAAAAAAGGGGGATGAGTTGCCGTGTAAAAAAAAGGGGGAAGAAATGATGGGCAGCGTTCTTTCCTTGGGAGCGGTTTATTTGGGCCTTTTTGGCCCGTGTGTGATTTTTTAAATGTGAGGGGAGGTCCAGGTGGATTTATTGTTTTTCAAAAAAAAGGAGAGAAGTTTAAAAAAAACAAAAAAAAAGAAGAAAAGACACGTACAAGATGAAAAGCCGTACGCAAGTTAAAAAAAATGTTTTGCGAAAGTCGTAAAAAACGATTGAAACGGCTTAAAAAAATGTAAAAGCCCTAAGAAAGTTTTAAATGTTCATTTTCTCTCCATTTATCTTGGCTTCTCCCAACTGTCGATGTCTTCATTCCGACTAGTATGGGAGAAAGAGGGAGTGTTGTGTAGAGTCATAGGTCCGAGTCAGATCCAATTTTTCCAGACTCCATATTACAGACCAAGTCAGATTTCAGACTCTACAATTTTCATATGAAGATTCTCCATGCGCAGTTCTTCAGACTCGACAGATTGGTCAGAGTCCAAATTCGAGGCACTCCATGTCGAGGCCCATTTTCGAGTTCTCCAGAGAGACTCATTTTCATACACGCACGAGTATGCGGTCATTTTCAGATGAGCACATGTATGCCATCAGTTCAGAGGTCACCATCCTTTTTTGTTTTGTAGGCCAGAGAATTCATGTGAACCATAGGGACTCCAGAGTAGAGGACCATTTCCTATGCCATGTTGGTAAGGATTTTCATGTGGTATCATAGGTACACCAGTAACTCAGCCATGGCCGGTCCCAAGCCCGGGTAAATGAGGAGGGTTGCGCGTTAGGTAGCCGACAGCCAGCGCAAGAGAAATAAATTCGTAAATAGTGTTCTTAATTTATTCTAAGAACACTATTTATGAATTTATCTCGAAATCGTTCGGATCTTTTAAACATGGATTTAAGCAAACATACAGATTTCGTTGGGGCGTTCCCTACTTGCGACGCGTTGCATCGCCCGAATGCAATGAAAAATTGGCAAGGGCCGCTACATCGCAGCCTGGATGTAGTTCAAAATTTAGAAGGGTTCTCGCATGAGGAACGCATGCGGGTAAATAAGCTAGTTCCGCTGCATCACCGCCCGGATGCAGTCCAAAATTTGCAAGGGTTCTCGCATAATGGACGCATACGAGTAAAGAAGTTAGTCCAAAAGAGATTGCAAAGGAAGTTACGGATTGGTAGTTGGAATATCGGTACTTTAACTGGAAAATTGATGGAGATAGTGGATACAATGGAAAGAAGGAAGATTCATATATTATGTCTTCAAGAGACTAAATGGGTTGGAGAGAAAGCAAGGGAGATCGAGAAGACATGCTTTAAACTTTGGTATTCAGGTAAAGATAAGGGTAGAAACGGTGTTGGAGTGGTTGTTCATAAAGATTTGAAGGATTGTGTGGTTGAGGTGCAAAGATTTGGGGATCGGATTATTTTTCTAAAGTTGGTGCTTGAAGAAGAAATTCTGAATATCATCTCAGTTTATGCACCACAAATTGGTTTACATGAAAGAACTAAACAAGCTTTTTGGGAGGATATGGATAAGATTTTACAAGGAATCCCACAAAGAGAGATGGTTTGCATAGGTGGAGATCTTAATGGACATGTGGGAAAAGATGTTTCAGGGTATGCAAGTGTGCATGGAGGACATGGTTTTGGGGATAGAAACGAAGAGGGAAAAGTCATTCTGGATTTTGTAACCGCATATGATCTTTTCATAGCAAACACTCTGTTCAAGAAGAGGGAGGAGCATTTAATTACTTATAAGAGTGGCTCAACTAGAACACAGATCGATTACTTTGCGTTGAGGAGAAGAGATCGGTTATATTGCAAAGATTGCAAAGTAATTCCTAGAGAGAGTTGACAACCCAACATCGCTTGTTAGTCTTGGATTTACAAATAAAAGGGCTGGTAAAGAAAATGAAGGTTCCTAAGATCACTAGAACTAGGTGGTGGAATCTTCCGCTGAAGCAATCAAGCTTCAGAGAGAGGGTTTTAGAAGACTTATCTTGGGATTGTAGCGGTAGTGCAAACGAGATGTGGGAGGCAGTAGCATCTTTTATCCGAAAGGTAGCCAAAGAGATGCTAGGCGAGTCAAAAGGTGGAACTCCGGGTTAAAAAGGAGGCTTGGTGGTGGAGTGAAGGGTGCAAGAGAAGCTAAAAATTAAAAGAGCTTACTTTAAAGCTATGTCTAAGGATAGAACAGAGGAAACTGTCACAGACTATAAAACAGCGAAGAAGGAAGCAAAGAAGGCTGAAAGCGAAGCTAAGTCAAAAGCTTATGAGGTTTTGTATAAAAATCTCAACTCTAAGGAGGGCCAGAAGGATATATTCAGGTTGGCCAAAGCAAGAGAAAGAAAGACCAAAAACCTTTCTCAAGTGAGATGCATTAAGGACGAGGAAGGTCACGTGCTTGTTACTCAGAAGGATATAGAGACTAGATGGGAGCAATACTTCCATAAACTTTTCATTGGAGAAGGAAATAGAGAGATAACTTTGGGTGATCTAGCTAGTAGTGAAAGTTACTTGAATCGTGCATGCTATAGACGAATTCAAAGAAAAGAAGTAGAGGAGGCTTTGAAGGTTATGAGACCTGGGAAAGGTGTTAGACCGGATGACATCCATGTAGAAGTATGGAAAGTTTTAGGTAAGCGTGGTTTGACTTGGCTTACGAATCTATTCAATGTTATTTGGCGAAGCAAGAAAATGCCTGAAGATTGGAGGAGGAGTATTGTGGTGCCTCTTTATAAGAATAAAGGAGACATTCAAAATTGTTCAAATTACAGAGGTATCAAGCTGATGAGTCACACTATGAAAATTTGGGAACGTGTGATCGAAAGAAGGTTGAGACAAGTTTCCCAAATAAAAGAAAACCAATTCGGATTAATGCCAGGTCGCTCAACTATTGAAGCCATCCATTTGCTGAGGAGAACAATGGAGATTTATAGAGCTAAAAGGAAGAATCTCCATATGATCTTTATTGATTTGGAGAAGGGTTATGATTCCGTCCCACGAGAGATACTGTGGACAGTTTTGGACAAGTACCTGTCCTATACATTAATCTCATAAAGGATATGTATGATAGGGCTTTATCTTGTGTAAGGACCCCGACGGGGAAGACTGACTATTTTGATATCAACATTGGTTTACATCAAGGTTCAGCTTTGAGTCCATTTCTTTTTACTTTGATTATGGATGAGTTGACAAGTCACATTCAGGATGAGTTACCTTGGTGTATGTTATTTGCTGATGATATTGTGTTGATTGACGAGACCAAGGCCCTAAATGTCGGTTTCGGTCACCATTTCGGTACCGACCAAAACAAAATTTCGGTGGAATTTCGATGGAATTTCGACCAAAATTTCGGTCATTTTTTGTACTAGGACCCCCACATGCCGGTCATTTCGGTCGTTTCGGTCGAATTTCGATTTCGACTGGATATCGATATTTGACAGAAATTCGATCGAATTTCGCTGAAATTTGAGGCCATGGACGAGACTAGAGATGGAGTAAATGAGAAGCTTGAAGTTTGGAGACATGCATTGGAGACTAAAGGTTTTCGTATAAGTAGGGCTAAGATGGAATATATGGAATGCACCTTTGATGGAAGCAATGGTGAAGGAATCGAGGTGAAGATTAGTGACGATAACATTCAGAAGAGAGATTCTTTTAGATATCTGGAATCTATTTTGCAACATGATGGGGAAATTGATGGAGATGTTACTAATAGAATAAATGCAGGCTGGCTAAAGTGGAGAGGAGCCTCCGTTGTTCTCTGTGATAAGAAAATTCCTTTAAAAATTAAAGGAAAGTTTTACAAAGCAACCGTAAGACCTGCTATGCTTTATGGTTCTGAATGTTGGCCTGTGAACCATAGACATGTGCAGAGAATGGTTGTAGCAGAAATGAAAATGCTAAGATGGATGTGTGGACATACACGTAAAGATCGGATTTGGAATGATGCAATCAGAAAGAAAGTTGGTGTAGCTACGATCGAGGATAAGATGCGATAAAACCGCTTAAGATGGTTTGGCCATTTGCAAAGAAGGTCAACTGATGCACCGGTTAGGAGATGCGAGTGGTGGGATGTTGAGCCGGCTAAGAGAGGGCGAGGACGGCCCAAGAAGTGTTGGAAAGAGACTACACGAAGGGATCTTAGTTTTTTGGATATAAGTCCGAGATTGACCCAAGATAGATCTGAATGGAGGCGAAGAATCCATGTAGCCGACCCTACTTAATTGTGGGAAAAGGCTTTGTTGTTGTTGTTGTTGTTGATCATAGGTACACCAGAGTAGTGCACCATTCTCTGAGCCAGATGGGAGAGACCCAGTTCTCCGACGAGGAGACTTATTTCAGACTCCATTCTCCGGCGACCGTGGACTCCGACGAGGATTGCACAGCCACGGCCTCTTTTCAGTTAGACCCTTTTCAGAGATGGAGCAGTTGTCCACATTATTGTGTCGGGCCGGAGTACTCCAACGAGGAGACTCATTTCAGTTGCAATGACTCTGACAGGCGCAGTTCAGAGCACATGCTCTCCGACGAGGAGATTCAGCAGACTCACACTCCAGCCCGTTCGTCCTCCTCACCTGCACGGCATGAGAAGCAACATCCTCGACTGCAGCAATGGGCGCGTTGGGTAGATATTGTCCGTAGTGTCCAGCATTTAGTTGAGTTTATTTCTGTTTGTCCAAGCTAAGCATTGCATGCTCCAGCTTGAGGGGGAGTGTTGGAGTATTTGGTTATGCATCATGAGTTGTAGCCGGGTAAATGGATCCTGGAGAAGATCCATTTACCCCCATCCAGTGTTTAGTCCCACATGGACCAGCGGTGGGAATTGGAGGCTCTGGAGAGGCTATATAAGGAGCCCAGACCTCCTGTACTCATTGAGAAAAAGCAATGCATAACATGCCCTTTTGACGGCTTCTCCCGTGGTTTCACCCCGCTCCTCACGGAGTAGGGTTCCACGTAAAATCATGGTGTTCCATGTTCTAACTTTCTTGTTTATGCTATGTTTATCAATCGCTTCCGCATTCTTCATATTTTATAACATGCACCTTGGTGAATGCTCCCCTACCCCATATAATTATTTGTAAAAATAATTTATTAAAAATCAAATTGTTGTATATATAGGTATATTTACCTATGAATAAAGGTATTTATTTATTTTCACCTGATTATTTAATTTATTTAAATTATTAAAAATCACCTAAATTAAGGTATTTATTTATTGACATTTTTTATTTATGAAATTCTTTTATTTAAATTCATTATCGAATTTATTTTAAATTTATTTCATTTTCTCCACTATTTTATCTTTTTCCTTTTGTCTTTATTCGGTCCAGTCCTTCTGATTTCTCAACTCTCCTACTTCCATTCCCCGCCTGAATAACCGAATGAACAATCGTTCTTCTCCATTTTTCCCTCACTGATCTACCCACCGATTCTTCTTCTGCATTCTTCTTGCCCGAATAAAGATCCTTGACGCCCGAATAAGAACTTCCAATTTTTCTACTCGTTTCACGCGCTTCACTGATTTGAATTTCACCGGTCACCTCATCAGTATATAATCATCTGCAGATCCAATCGACCTCTTTAACCTGATTTCCACCGAATTTGCTTCCGAGACTGAGTGCTAGAGATAGGAGTTGTGAGCGAGCTTCATTCCACAACCGAGAGATCGCCAATTTAGCCTGGAGATCGCGATCCAGCTACGTCATTGGAGGTCGACATCTAAGTTTCTTCGCTTACGCAACGAATTGAGGTCGAGATCCCTTGATCCTCCACCGTAGGTTAATGTAGCAACATTTTTAGCTTTAATTGTCTTTTAAATTCTGCTTTCGTTTTTAGTGTAAATCCGTTCATCGCAGTGCTCGATCGGATCCCATTCGTGCTTTGATTTTCATTCTCGATCACTCGCACGCATCCGCCTACCCATTCTTCATCCTCCTATCACCTTTGTTCATCCAAATCTCACCCAGATTTGGAAGTCAACTCCATATCCAATCGCCTCTGCCGGAGTCCCTTGTTCACCCCCCCCCCATTTTCTTCTGTTTTGAGCTAATAAGACGGCTGGAGCTACGTCTCCGAGCAATAAACTCTTTGCAGGGTCCAGGTATCTATTCTGGAGCAGTAAATCACAACCTGGAGCTTGAAATTCACGCAGAACAACTAGATGCTCCAGATCGATGATCGTCGATTATCGAAGCTTCGCAGCTTCAGCCATTCGATGTGGAGAGGCACTAGAAGTCTTCAACGACCTTCAACCATTGTTTTGGACGAAGATCGGCTGAGATCCGATCGATCAAAGTCCGCTAGCACCGCCCTTCATCCCAGTTCTTCCAAGCATCCTATCCAACGTCTGATCAAGAACACAACAACCCAAATCAGATCCCAGCCGCACAATAAAGCCCAAATCTGAGCCATTGGATCAGCAGTTATAGGAGCCGTCAGATCCGCACGTGTGACCCACGCGACTGTGTGAACTGTATACCCTTGCATTTTGCTTAATTTTGTAAATAATCCCTTGTGGACGCGTGTCATCTTGTGGTTGTCTGATTAAATGCATAAAGGCCCTTTGAGGTTTTGTCGTTTACGTTTTTGTCCTGCTTGAACCGACCCACGTGCTACTGCACGTGACTTTGGTGATATTGCATAAAGTGGCATGCCCCTTTTTGCTACTGTTCAATCCCTTAAAATAAACTATTCACATCGAGGTCCGTGCCTGTGCATGTCACATGCCTTTTATGGTAAATTGCAGGGTTCGCCCTCGAATTCCTATTTATGTTACTCATTCAATGCTTGAAATAAAGTTTCTTTCCGCTTCAATCATTGTGATCCGAATTTATTCTTCGTTGCTTAATAAACTGCTAATCCCTTCAATAAAATCCCTAAAAACCATCTCAACCTCTTGCTAGTAAGATATATCACCTATTATTTGCTTTTGCAAAATAAATTAGTTATTATTTTTAAAAATTTGAAAACAATCAAAAATCATCATGTTTGCATTATAAAATTACCAAAAATTCAAAAAATTGTTTGAAAAGTTCCAGAAAATTTGGTGTGTGCGTATTGTTTTAATTTCTGTTCAATATTTGTTTGGAATTTCTTCATAAAACCTTAAAAATTGCAAAATACAGAAAAAGTAAAAAATATTATAAATCATTAAAAATCACAAAAATACGTAAAATAGCTTGAATTAAAGCTTGAAAAATCCTCTTCCTGTTTGTAAATATTTACAGTGATTTTGTTTTATATTTTGAAAATACAAAACAGTGGTTTGTTTTATTTGTGTTTTGTTTTATTGTTTTCAATTATTTTAAAAATCTTTAAAAAAAATCTAGAAATCTTTGAAAAGGCGTAAAAACATTATCAAAAACGCAAAAAAAATTATTTGAATATTCTGGATATTTTTATTATTTTTGAAAAATACAAAAAAAGAGTGTATATGTCCTTTATTTACATTTTCTTGCATTGTTTTGTTTTTAAAAAAATAAAATATAAAAAATTGCAAAACTAAAAGTCACTAAAAAATTAAAAGGCATAAAGCATACAAAATATAAAAATAAAAAATTCATAAAAAATAAAAAAAGAATAAAAACACATAAAAACACCAAAAGCAAGAAAAAGGTCTCATTGATTCTAAAGTATTAATAACCCCCGGGTATTGTAGCCTCCTTGAGTTCGATCCTACATGTTATTCGAGAGCAGTGTGGGAAGGAGCTGACATTCCTTGGCTCAAGACGGAGTGTGTGACACCGAATTTTGGGACTCGATTATGAAGATCTGTGGAAACTTATAGAAGGATGCCTCCTCGGCCTTCACAATTCTGTAGGCCTTATGGTGTGTTAGGAATGAGCATATATTTCATGGTCAACGATTTTATGTTGAAAATGTAATTACTCATTTTAGGAACTTTCTTTTAAATTAATATAAGTTTTGTGGTGAGTCCTACCTTGGGACCTCGCCCTCTTTTCTCATCTCATCAAAAAAATCTCAGTGTAGAGGGACTGACAACTCTTGGTCATGTGATCATATAAGTTTTAGTAGTTATAGAATAGCCCATCAATTAGTTTAGCGTGTATCGTCTTACATCACTGGAGTCGGGATGTGCAACGTTGATAACATTGTAGATGAAGTTAAGGTTAATGGTTACATGGGTGTAATGATTGTACTTTTAAAAGTACCATGAAAGACCCTTCTGTCCATAATTATCAAGCAACCATGAGGGTTAGTTCTTCTTTGCCTTTATGCACTGATTGTTGTGATTAGAGATGGCAGAAGTCTTAGACTTTGGTCCTTTTAACGAGCCTCTGCATCATTCTTCCCATCCCTTCCATCCTAAGTCCTTATGGCAATGTTAGCCCGAGTTTTTTTACATATTTTTAGTGTTCGAGTACGACATATATATATATATATATATGATTGTGTATTAGAAGTTTTAATGACCATAATTAATGAGAATATAAACTTTATAGACTAGGACAATCATCCATGCCATCTCGCACCGCATTAGTTAAATGTTTAGATAACTATAGCTGCATTTTTCCATAAGATCATTTTCGACACGACACCAAAGAAAATCGATTCCACAATTCATCTTACGGTTCGTGTTTTATTTTATTTTGAAAAAAATGTTCGGGTTTAATTCTTTGATTATTAAATTTTCAAGATTTGTGATATTTATAGATCTTTTGGAAAAAAACTTAGTATATGCAGCATAGGCCACATTGTTCCACATGCTTAGCCATGAAGTTGTTGTGCACAGGAACTACATGAGGCGAAGGCATAGAACTCACATATCACCGGAAGTAGTTCGACGTAAATGGATAAGTTCCCAAGGGGAGGCGGCATAACCACATAGGAAAAGGAGGTGAACATACGAAACCACATAGGACAAATAAAGGGGAATCTGAGGCTGCATAACGCAGCATGGTTGCAAGCAAAGAAAATGTGTCCGACACCTGGATGGTACAAGGCCACATAAATAGAGACATGAGGTAAGACGTGTAGGCACTATGGAAGGCAAGATAGAAAACCATGCAGGTGGCTCACATCAGCAAGATAAACTAAGCACTAAGATAATTGTTGATAGTTCAGCAATAAATAGCAACAACTCCATATGAGCATGTACCATGTGCAACTAACACGAGGCGTTATGCAAGGCAAAGCTGTAGAAGTCAAGCAAACAGCGAAAAGCATTTCACTGATGCACAAGGGGTGCTGCGTAAAAATGGATTCTTCTAAACCTTAACATACACCGAAGAGGGTGTCAAAACCCTCTCCAGCATTCATTTCAAATGGGTTTACAGCACATGTTACGTTCTGCTTTAGTTTCCTTTAGTATCTTTAGAACCCAATAAGGACACAAGGTATGATTAAAAAGAGAGAGAAGCATAGACGGAGATAAGGGAGATTTACATATGGGAGATAACATGTGTTCATTTTTAAGATGGAGTTTTTCCTAATTAGTAAACAAGTTTTTTTTCTTTGAGGCTCAAAAAAAGGGGGAGACACTCGTTGGTGTTCGCCCCAGTATTATATACTACGAATGGTATAGAAAGAGATACTTACAGGGTTAAGGGGGATGAAGGAGGGAAGAGGAAAAACCAAAGTTACAAAATACAAACGCGACAACCGGACCCCGTAGCCCAACTAAATACACCAATCTGAAATTAAACTGATGGCCGCGGATGTTACATTCTCCTTGTAGAAACGCGTCCCTGAGAAGATAGTCTCATTGCGAGCCCTCCAGATAGACCAAAGGCGCGCAATGGGACCCAGCAGATCAGAACGGGACCTCTTTCTGTTGACCCAAAGGATATCGCAGAAGTCCTCAGTATTGGCCGCACGAGCCCAAGCAACATCGTCCCAAATCCGAGTCACCGACATACAATGAAAGAAGAGGTGGTCGGCCGATTCATCCGACACCCCACAGAGCTGGCATTGGACGTTGGGGGTGGGAAGGAAAGAGGCGCAACGGTCGCGAGTCATCAGCCGCCGATGGCGAAAGACCCAAAAGAAGAAGGTGATCCGAGCGGGCAAGCGCAGCCCCCATAAGAAGGCGCAGTCACGAACCAAGGAAGTAGCCAAGGGAGGAGGAGGAAGCAGAGCACAGAAGGCCTTGCGAGAGGAGAAGGGTTCGTCCTTCCAAGCCCAGTGGTCCCTCCCACTAGTAGGGGAAACGGAAGAGGAAAGAGCCTCCAGAAGGGAGGCAAGGTCGCTGACGCGTTGGTCCGAAAGAATGCCATAGAAAGAAGGGCACCAGCCGTCGTTGATCCAGTAGTCGGCAACAGAGGCCAACCGATTAGCCGCCAGGGCGAAAAGCCGCGGGAAGCGATTCTGGAAGGCGCCACCCCCCGACCAGTCGTCCTGCCAGAACTTGAAGACGGAACCCGACCCCAGCACCGGAGTGAACAAAGAGCAGTTCCTTTGATAAGCATCAAAGACGTACCGCCAAAAATGAGAGGAGTGCACAGGGCAACTCCCGCGCATGAAGGTATTCCAAGCCTCGCCCAAGATCGCACGCAGCACGTTGCCAAAAAAGGAATCATCCTTGCCCCAAATCTTATGCACCCATTTCAGGAGAAGAGCCTCATTGACTCGAGCCAAGTGACGAACGCCAAGTCCGCCTAACCTCTTAGGCAGGGTCACCACATCCCAAGCAATCAAGTGAATCCCTCGGCCACTGTCGTCCGCACGTCCCCACAAAAATCTTCGCATGCATTTTTCCAATCGAACGCGAACACCCACCGGCATTTTCCGAACCGAAAGGAAGTAGATCGGAATAGCAGAGAGAACCGATTTAAGAAGGACAAGACGTTCGCCCCGGGATAGCAAAGAGGCCTTCCAGCCCGCCAATCGCGACTCCATCCGTTCCAGAATAGTCCTCCAGTCATTAGAACGGTTCCGGCCAATCGAAAGAGGGACACCAAGGTATGGGAGAGGAAGCTCCCCAATCTGAGAGCCGAGTATACGGCTGCACTCAACTTCCTCCGCCGCCGACAAGCCAAAGGGCACCATACTGCATTTATCAACATTAGTCGTCATTCCCGAAAGCTCACAGAATATAGAGAGTGTATGCGACATCCCAGCCACCGCGTCGGAGCCCCCCTCTATGAAGCAAATTGTGTCGTCCGCGAACTGAATAATAGGCACGCATAAACCTCCCTTCTGAAAACCCGAAGTGAGGCCAGCATCAATGACGCCGTGCACCATCCGTGACAAGACATCCGAGGCAAGAACGAAGAGCAGAGGAGCCAAAGGGCAGCCTTGACGAACCCCCCTGCGCGGCTGAAAGGACCCGCCAACCGGACGGCCGTTGATAAGCACAGAAAGAGAGACCGTGGAGATACATCTGCGCATCCACGAAATCCAAACATTCGGGAATCCCCGCCAATGTAGAGCAGACCATAGGAAGCGCCAATCAATCGAATCGTAAGCTTTAGCAAAGTCGATCTTCCATAAAATTCCTTTCTTTTTCTCCCTCTTCCAATCAGCCACAATTTCCGACGCCACAAGGATACAATCCGCAATGTGTCTACCTTTAATAAACGCACCTTGGACCGGCGAGATGAGGCCGTCTAAGATCTGCGATAAACGGTTGGCCAAGGTTTTAGCCACAATGAGATAAATAGCGTTGGAGACGGCAATAGGACGAAAGTCGTCGAAGCGAAGAGCGGGGGATTTCTTCGGAATAAGCACGATGTGAGCCCTGTTGATACGATCAAAGCCATGGTTGCCTGAACAAAACTCGGAGACCACCGCGAGCACGTCCCCCGAGACCACGTCCCAGAAATCCCTGTAAAAGGAGATGGGAAAACCGTCCGGACCCGGGGAGGAGTCACTATTCAGGCCCCACACAGCAGTCTTAAGTTCCGCCATGGAAATAGGGCGAGTGAGAAGAAAGGAGTCCGCGTCCGAGACCCGTGGGGCCCCCTCCCCGAGCCAACGCCACCGCCGAGGAGGGAGAGCAGTAGAAGAACGTCTGAATTGGTCAGTGATGGCAATACCCATCGCACGATCACCCGAGAAGACTTCATCATTAATGGAGATAGACCGGATATAATTAATGCGCCTCCGGTTGTTAGCCGCCCGATGGAAGAAGGACGTGTTGGCGTCGCCTTCTTTGATCCATTTTTCCTTAGACCTTTGACGCCATTCAATACAACGCTTTTTATCCTCGGCCTGAACCCGCGCAATAGCATTAGAGCGCTCATGAAGCTCGTCCATAGAAAGGTCACGTTCGTTTTCCGTGGAGTCAAGGAGCACAATAAGATTCTCCGCATCGGTACGAATAGCCTTACGCGTATGTCTAATGGTAGCTTTGAAATCAGCAAGAACCCGACGCAGAGAGGAGAGCTTCTGAGAGAGTTTAGCCACCGCCGAGCCCGAGGCCGGGTAATGATTCCAGTGGTTCATGACAATATCTTTAAAGGAGGGTTCCAATAGCCAGCTTTTTTCATATCGAAAGAGCCCACGAGGAGTAAGGCCGGTGCCATCGTGCCAAATGATAGGCGAATGATCCGAGAAAGCACGGGGACGCGAGCCAACAGAGCAAAGAGGGAACGAGTCCAAAGCCACACCATTAGCAAGGAATCGGTCGATCCTGGATCGTGAAGAGTTGTTCCGCCACGTGTAGGAGATATCATTCGGTACCAAATTAATAAGCGCCAATTCATGAATTAAGTCCCGAAAATCTTGCGAGTCCGGATCGCGACCTCCCCGACCGCGAGGACGATCGGAGGAGTGGATGGTAACGTTGAAGTCCCCGCCAATAATCCACGGGATCCCGGAGAAAGAGTTATCCGCAGCACGTAATTCATCCCATAACTCCCGACGAAGAATGTGGCAAGAAGGAGCGTAAACACGGGAGATAGCGAGGAGGGAGCCCGAACGGACATTTTCCAGTACAATCGAGAGAACGTGGCGGCCAGCAAGCATAGATCTAAAGGAGAACGAGCGGGGTTGCCACGTAATCAACATTCCGCCCGCAGCGCCCACCGCGTTAATCGCACGGAATTCAGAGAAAGAGCCGGCACCAAAAGAACGCCACGAGTAGTCATCAAGAGCTGCGAGTTTAGTTTCTTGAATACAAGCTACATCACACTCCCATTCCAAGAGCCGGGAGCCCAAAGACCGTCGTTTTACCAAGTCACCCAGACCACGAACATTCCATGACAGAAGCTTCATTAAAATAACAAAGAGAACGGCCCGATAAAGGAATAGCCTCGCGCACACCCCAGACATCAAACGGAAGCCTCCGACCCCTGCGGAAGCACCTTCACGCATCTCTCCATGTTTATGAGCCATAGATTTTGTCTCTATGTGATGGATACTCATTGCAGTGCCATTGACATTTACGACAGAGGATGGGAGTCGTATTCCACCTAATTGCTCAGCATTTCATCACGCTACACTTGGACCATCGAATTCATCCTACCTACCAACATAGTCCAAGATACATCATTGTTGTGAGCAACTTGAACACGCGTTTAGTTAATGTAGTTTGTGTGGCCATATATTACTTTTATGAGTGGAAAGATGCCAATTTGTAGATCATTGCAAGCTTTGCTGGAGTGGGAGTGAAGAATTAAGTTATTTCGGTAATTGAATCTTACCAAGATCTATCTATTGTGCATTACATGTTCTTATATTTAGTCTCACAACGCCAATCATGAAATAGTTGTATTTGAGTGGAGTCTTTATATAGGGCCTGCAGGTTTTCACGAAAAGAATTAATGAGAAAATACGGCTATCAGACGACTTATATACAGGTTGACCATCCTGAAAATCTTGAACCATGGAACTTTATTATTTTGATTTTGCCCTTTCTGCCCATATTGTAGTCTTTTTGACCATTTTTGTTGTGAAGGAAATTCTTCTTTTAAAATATAAGCAGATAGATGTAGATAGAGTACCAGGTAACTCCGAGTTAGCAAGGGTAAGATGGCGCTATTGCAGTTTTATTGATCCACGAGGGCTTCTTTGCATTGTAATAGAAATGGGCAATCATTTGCACCAACTGATCTGCAGTTCTGTGTTCTGCACAAAGAGAAACCGAAGAAAGCATTGCCAATTAATTTCAACATATTCATTGATGAACCATCACATCCAACAAAGCTAAAAATTGAGAGATTTTCCACTTCGAACCTTTTTCCCTAAATAGAATCTTGTTTCCACGAAGGAATAGCAATTGCGGGCACTCTCGAACTTGAAGTGCATATGCCAAATCCCTTTCTATGTTCATGTCAACCTTGACAGTCTATAAGAATAAAAAATCATGTCATGCTTTAAAGTTTTGAAAGTAAATAACAGATTTTTTTAAAGCGAGACAGAAACTATTTGACGTGATATAAAAGTGGTGTTGCAGCATTGTATTGCATTGTATAGACATTGTGAAAAGAAGAGGTTGCAATATAGAAAAGCAGAAAAGTTTTTGCCTAAGCATCCAACACATACAATGGAGTGGTCCAGACAAAAATCAACAATAATAATTGTTAACGTATACAATAATACTAGTATCTGTACTTTTCTTTATTTTGTTTTTCTTCTTAGTATGCTTTATGTAATTTACCCATAGGCTACTCTCCTATATAAGAGAGCCTAGGGTTCATGGAATAAACAGGTTATTCATTTTTCCCAACATGGTATTAGAGCGACGGTCCTAGACCGGAGTTCTTGAAACCCTAACCCTAATCCAACCCCCACCCGCCAGCCCCTTCCTCGTCGATCGGCGCCTCTCCTCTCCGATCGGCGCCGCCTCTCCTCTCCGATCGACGCCGCCCCTCTCTCTTCTTCTCGGGCTACACGCACTGCGCCATCTTCATGCCTGCGTGCGGTAGCGAGCACACGAGAGTGTGGTGCTGTGCATCGCCTGTGTGCGGTGCATCGCCATCGCCAGTGCACCAGCGCACACTGCGCACCTGTGCACCTTGCGCTCCTGCCCCTTCTCTCGTGCGCACATAGCGCACTAGCGCATATTCCAGGGGCATCCGTGGTACCCTAGCATGCATCCCAACACGCCAAACAGTGCGTGTATTGCGCATACTCATCCAGCGCACCAGTAGGTCGTACGGGGGCACGCATCAGCCCTAGAGCGCACACCTTAGTCTACATGGGTTTAGTTGCTTGAGGTCTACACGAGAAACTAAACCCGTCTATGTCTTTGTAGACAAATCATATTCTCTATCAATCGTTCCAGTCTTCAGTATCAAGTATGTCCGAAAGCAAGGCAGATATCCCATCTAGTGGCACGTTCCGTGGTCCAGCGCCGATTGTCAAGATGGACGGTACCAACTATGAACTGTGGGCAATGCAGTTCATGAGTATGATGAAGTCTACGGGTAAGAAGCACATTCTTACCGAACCAGAGCCTACTGAGAAGACTGGAACCTATGCCTCCTGGGAGGCTGATGACGCATACGCCAAAGTTTGGCTATCTGGCACGTTGGCAATTGAGATTGCCAATGACATCCTCCATCAACCCACAACAAAGGATATGTGGGACATTCTGGCGGCTACATATTCCCAGGCAAAGAACGAGACAAAGATTCTGCAACTCCAGTATGATATCTTCACCATCAAGCAGAATGGTCGCCCCCTACATTCTCTCTATACATCACTGAGAGGGATGTTTGAGAAGCTATATAGCTTCATGCCCTTGACAGCCATGCCAGAACAACAGAAGACATATAGGAACGCCACTATGGTGGGAGTGTTCCTAGCTGCACTTGATCTTGAGTACGAGGCAGCACGATCACAGATTTTGGCCGACTCTACAATTCCTCCAATGGAGGAAGCCTTCCATAGACTGAGTCGGATTACAGTTCCCTCAACTGCCGCAAGTCAGAATTCTTCAGCCATGGCAGCAACCAGAGGTCGTGGCTCTCATTACCAGGCTCGTGGACGTGGACCCCGTGGGAGGAGTGGCCGCACTAGGCCAACATGCACCTATTGCCACCGAGTTGGACATAATGAAGATACATGCTATTCAAAGCATGGATTTCCTGCATCTGCACGAGCTGCTGAGCAGATAGAGCCCCCATCTGCTGCTACCTTAGATCAGCGATTTGAAGATCTAGTTGCCCGTCTGAGGGGCATTATCCCACCATCGGGTCCAGCACCGACTACAGAGAGTCATTCTGATGCGGCTGCTTCTGCCTCCACTTCTACCAGTGCCTCAGGTAGTATACTTGCACTTCACAGTAGTAGTCCTAATACATTGCCATGGATTATGGACTCAGGCGCTACACATCACCTATGTGGCGACCAGAGTCTACTTGTTATACCCAGATCCCTCCGGGACGGACAGTTGTCATTGCAAATGACACACATTCCCCCATCACTGGTCAGGGGGAGATTAGATTGACACCGTCTATGCAGCTCAAGAATGTGCTACATGCACCTGATTTTTCTATGAATCTATTGTCAATTAGTCAGATTACGAAGGATCTTCATTGTCGGGCAATTTTTGATTCATCTTCTTTGATTTTTCAGGACATCCATACGGGCAACGTGATTGGTCGTGGCTATGAGCAAGGAGGCCTTTACCGCCTGAATCAGACCCCATTTGCTGGAACCACATCCTCTTCTTCTGGCCAAGTATCCCCTTTACTGTGGCATCTGCGTTTAGGTCATTTACCGTTTCAGAAGTTGCGTCGAGTAGTGCCGTATAGTCTTCCTCACACATCTGTTCAGTGTGAGGCATGTCAGTTGGGAAAGCATCACAGGTCGTCCTTTCCCAGTCGTCCTGGTCGGAGTAGTACCTCCAAGTTTGAGTTATTTCATGTTGATGTCTGGGGTCCGAGTCGTGTACCTGATCATCAGGGACACAGATATTATATTGTATTTGTGGATGATTTTTCTAGAGTATCGTGGGTGTTTCTGATGAAAAATAAATCTGAAGCCGGAAATATAATTATTCACTTTCTGAATGAAATCCAAAATGTTTTTTCTACGTCTGTGAAAAGTGTAAGAAGTGACAATGCTTTAGAGTTGTGCACTAATTTTCTTGCTAACTACTACTCATCAAAAGGAATTGTTCACCAAACATCTTGTGTGCATACATCTCAACAGAATGGGATTGCTGAAAGAAAACACCGTCACCTCCTTGATGTCACTAGATCTCTACTTATACAGAGTCATGTTCCATATTCCTACTGGGGTGATGCAGTTCTTACTGCATGTTACCTAATCAATCGGATGCCTTCGTCCGTCTTGAATGAACAGATTCCGTTCTCACTCATTTATCCTGACAAGGATCTGTTTACTCTCACTCCTCATGTGTTTGGGTCAGTTGCGTTTGTCCATCAGTTGTCACCAGGTACTGACAAGCTCTCTCCTAGGGCTGTCAAGTGTGTCTTTGTCGGGTACTCCAGAACTCAAAAGGGGTACAAGTGCTTTGATCCTTTGCGTCGGCGGTATATGATTAGTGCAGATGTTACATTTTTTGAATCTAGTATGTATTTTCAACATCTGGAGACAATCAGCTTCCACCTACATCACCTGATGCCATATACATGACACCACTACCACCTCAGATGCCATCATCAATACCTCCACCACCACCACTACCACAACAGCCCATCTCACCATTCCCGTTCCATTATACCCGCAGGCCTCCTCCACCAGCTCATGGTCATGACTCGTCTACTAGCTCGCCTATGGTATGTAATGAGAATATTAATGTTGATGGATCTGACGACATTTCTGAGCAGGATGTGTTGCAGGAGCCAGATGAGCCTACAACTGATTTGGATGTTCCCATTGCTTTACGGAAGTCGACGAGGAGTTGTGCCAAATATCCATTATCAGCCTCTGTGTCTTTTGAGCGGCTATCTGGAGATTTCAGGTCGTTTGCTATGCTATGGCACTTTCAGCCATAGATATTCCACGGAATCATCATGAAGCTCTGCAGGATAGTAGATGGCGGCTTGCAATGGAAGAAGAAATGGCCGCACTTCAGTCCAGAGGAATTTGGACTTTGGTTTCTATACCTCCAGATGTGAATCCAGTGAGCTGCAAGTGGGTGTTCACAGTGAAGCAAAATGCAGATGGATCCATTGACAGGTACAAGGCACGTCTGGTGGCACGTGGCTTCACACAAACATATGGGGTGGATTATCTTGACACCTTCTCGCCAGTGGCACGCCATTCCACCCTAAGGATCTTGTTGTCAGTTGCAGTTGCTCGAGACTGGCCGCTCCATCAGTTGGACGTGAAGAATGCATTTCTATATGGATATTTGCAGGAGGAAGTATATATGCAACAGCCACCTAGTTTTGCTGTTGAGGGGGAGTGCTCCAAGGTATGCAGGTTGCATAAGGCTATATATGGCCTTAAGCAGAGTCCCAGAGCATGGTTCCAGAAGCTCTCGGATCTCTTCGAGAAACAAGGATACAAACGCTCCAATGCTGATCATTCCTTGTTTGTACAGAAAACAGTGAGAGGTATCATTGTCATTATGGTTTATGTTGATGACATCTTGATTACAGGGGATGATGAGCAGGGCATAAGGCAGGCGAAAGAAATGCTGGGTAGTGAGTTTGTCACTAAGGATCTTGGGGTCCTTAGATACTTTCTGGGGCTTGAATTTGCCAGAAATTCCTATGGGCTAGTCATGTCACAAAGGAAATATGTTACTGATCTGTTGAGTGAAACAGGAATGCTCGAGTGTCGACCTACTACGACACCAATGGACCCCAGCATGAAGCTTTATGAAGATAACACAGAGGAGGTGGACAGGAGAAGATATAGAGAACTAGTAGGCAAACTGTTATATGTCACGATCACTAGGCCAGATATATTATTTGCAGTGAGCCGTGTGAGCCAGTTCATGGAGCAACCACGCCAGGTGCATATGGATGCAATACATATGATACTTAGATATCTCAAATCTTCTCCAGGTGCAGGTCTGCTATTCAAGAAAGGAAAGGGGATTTCTATCACAGCATGCGCAGATGCAGACTATGCAGGATGTCCCAAGGATAGGAAGTCCACCTCAGGGTATGCTGTCTATGTTGGAGATGCCCTAGTCTCATGGAGGAGCAAGAAACAAACTGTGGTAGCTAGATCTAGTGCTGAATCCGAATATAAGGCTATGGCCCAGGCTACTACAGAGATGATGTGGGTGAAAGCTGTGCTGACAGATCTATGTTTAGATGTACCACTTCCTATGAACTTGGAATGTGATAATCAGGCTGCATTGTTTATTGCAAACAATCCTGCATTCCATGAGCGGACCAAGCATATTGAGGTGGATTGTCACTTCATACGTGATATGATTCAGAAAGGATTCATTGCTACATCTCATGTTACTTCAGAGAATCAGACTGCAAACATATTCACCAAGGCATTGCTACGAGGTCCATTTCAGAAGTGTGCTTCCAAGCTGAGCATGATTGATATCTATGCTCCATCTTGAGGGGGAGTGTTAACGTATACAATAATACTAGTATCTGTACTTTTCTTTATTTTGTTTTTCTTCTTAGTATGCTTTATGTAATTTACCCATAGGCTACTCTCCTATATAAGAGAGCCTAGGGTTCATGGAATAAACAGGTTATTCATTTTTCCCAACAATAATTGTTAGAAAACTTGATATACGGAAGCGTATCAGAAACAAAGGATAAAGAACAATAAAGAACGCATGATTTTAACGTGGAATCCTACTCCCTAAGGAGCGGGAAGAGACCATGGGAGAAAACCTCAAAGGGTCATATGTGTATTGATTTTCTCACTGGATACAAGAGGTCTAGGGCTTCTTATATAGCCTTAACATACCCTTCAAGTCCCAACACTGGTAGATGTGGGATTAAACAATGTATGTGGAAAATGGATCTTGGAAGGATTCATTTACCCATCTTAGATATGACACACATACTCCAACACTCCCCCTCAAGCTGGATCATTCAATGCTCAGCTTGGACAAATAGAAAGAAATCTCAAACTCACATTACAAGACACTACAGACAATATCAACTCAATGCGCATAGTTGACGGTTGTTGTCAAGGACGTTGTTTCTCATGTCGTGCAGGTGAGGAGGAACAAATGGGCTAGAGTGTGAGTCAAACTGAATCTCCTCGTCGGATAACATGTGCTCTGTACTACGTCTGGCAGAGTCACTGCAACTGAAAATGAGTCTCCACTTGGAGAACTCTGGCCCACCACATCATGTGGACAACTGCTCCATCTCTGAAAGGGTCGAATTGAAAAGCCGTGGAGAACATCCTCGTCGAAGTCCACGGTTGTTTGAGAAAGGAGTCTGAAAAAGTCTCCTTGTCGGAGAACTGGGTCTCTCCATACTGGCTCAAAGAATGAGATCTCTACTCTGGAGTCCATATAAAACCACATGAAAACCATATCTCACATGGGATAGAGAATGGGATCTATACTCTGGAGTCGCTATGGAACACATGAAAACTCTAATTGAGTCACTAAAAACAAAAGATGGGGACCACATAAAAAAGATCGCACACATGTGCGTCTGAACAGGAGTCTCTCTCAGGCGAACTCGAAGAAAATAGGCCACTTAAATATGGAGTGCCTCGAATTTGCCAAGCTGCAGAGTCTGAAACTGGACTGTAGAGTCTAGAAAGTTCAGCATGCCTCTGACGGGAGAATCTGAATCTGGAATCATCATAATCGTAGAACTCTACACAATTCTCCCCCTTTCGCCCATACTTGTCAGAACATAATGGCATCGACAAAGTTGCAAGAAGACAAGAACTGGGGAGACAACAAAACATCACAAATGCCGATCTCATTTTTTCGGTTTCTTTTTCTCAAAAAAATCAATCATTTTTTTTGATATTTCCTTTTTTAGCCAACCCATTTTTTATCGCGTATGACTTTTTTTGTACGCAACTTTTTTTTCAAAACAGTTTTTTTAAGAACATGGACCAACTTGAGCCCAAACTGCAGCAGCCCACAATTATTTTTAAACTAGTGGCTACTCCTTTTCAATATTTTTTAACTTCGATCTCCCTTAAATTTTTTAACTGACGACTCACTTGATTTTTTTCCTTTTTGGCTCAATTGGGCTCTTACAATAGCTTGAGAGGAGAGCAAGGAGGTGCTGGCATGGCAATGGGTTTAGGGTTGGAGAAGGGGCGGAGGGCGCCGAAGGGGATGCGGTTGGTGGTGTGTCGTGCACCACCTGTACGCGGAGGTGTGTTGCGGGGGTCCAGATCACCGCTGGGGCATGGAACCGGAGAGTGTCGCCTGGTGCACAAAGCTTGTCACCTGAAGATGTGGCGCCATCGTATGGGTGGCACGATGGGGGAGGAGCCCCACCTCCTCGTCGGTGAAGCGTGCGATGTGGCGAAGGGTCGTTGCCTGGATCACGAGCTTCGCTTGGATGGGCTTCGCGGAGGCTGTTGGAGGTTCGTCGCCGCCTGTGGGTGCGGATCGAGGGCTGTTGGGCCACCTGGGGTCATCACCTGGAGGCATCGCACACGAGGGGGAGCTCCACCCTCTGCCTTAGAGAGATCGTCTGGTTGCATCACCAGTAGGTGGCGGTCCACGAGAAGATCCTTTGCTCAAGTCTGGAGCGAGCAGTGCCAGGGGCATCACCGTGCTACTGCTGCACGTGAAGTCTACTTCGCCGCCGAGAAGTCGCACTCTGGTCAACGCCGCTAAGAGTTGTTCTCGTGGCTGGAGGAGGCTAGGGTTTCATGATTGTTGCTCTTCTTGCTAGCTAAAATAGTGTTTCCAACCATGCGAAAAGCAGGGTTTCGGAAAAACCCGATCTCAAACACTCAAACGAAACAAATCTCCAACACGAAGAATAATCTTTAATCAACAATTGTACATATTCGAATCTCGAACAGAATATGAACATAAAACTAAATATTCAAGAATGAATCTGCGAGAATCGAACCCGCTCTAATACCATGTTAGAAAACTTTGAATGTAGAAGCGTATCAGAAATAAAAGATAAAGAACAATGAAGAATGCAAGATTTTAACGTGGAGCCCTACTCCCTAAGGAGCGAGATGAAACCACGGGAGAAGGCCTCAAAGGGCATATGTGTCCATTGACTTTCTCACTGGATACAGGAGGTCTGGGGCTTCTTATATACCTCTAAGTGCCACCACTGGTAGATGTGGAACTAAACAATGGATGTGGTGAATGGATCTTGGAAGGATCCATTAACCCATCTTACATATGACGCATATACTCTAACAATAATAATAGCAATATAAAGTAAAAAGGTCTTGGAAAAAATAAAGTGTACAAGAATTCCAACTTTATAGCCGGACACAAGCCACATTTGCATAATTTGAAAATATAGTATAAATTCGTGCCCACTAATAAAGCACATTTTTTGGAAAATGGTTGTCAATTACTCTTCATTAGGAATAAACAACTATTTTGTTCTAATTAGTTTTATTTTGCTTCTATTTACAGTATAGTCATAAAAACTATTTGGAGTCCCTTTCCATCTCATCTACCCTGCATTAATTTAATGAGTGACATCTCCATTGATTCCTCCATCCATATAACCATATATCCTATCTTGGTACTGCCTAGCCAAGACCCCTTGTATTTCATATGCTCAAAACAAAGTTCAAGTTTCATATCGATTGCATCTCTTTTTCCTTTATTAAAACAATGTCATTTGCAAACAACATGCACCAAGGTACCGTTCCTTATGTGTTTTGTTAATTCATCCACAACCAGCCAAAAAGATAAGGACGCAGGGATGATCTTTGTTGGAGACCCGTATTGATATCAAAACGATCCCAAATACCAAATCAGTGCACACCCCACTATTCAAGGTAGCTAACACAACTTCTTCTTTCGTCATACATACGTTTTATTCCATACAAAATTGGAACTTCTCTAAATTAAAATCCTCCACATGATTACTCTATGTACAGGAGCATTTTCCAAAATAATAATAATGAAATAAAGGTCCTTTCTTATTCTAAACACTTCCACCATATACAATATACAAAAGACGATGAACACAACTTCTCAGCTTCATCATACATATCTTTTATTAGGTCAACATACAAAATAGAATTCCCTCTTTTCTCTATAATCCTCCGCATGACTACTGTAGGTACAAGATCATAAGTCTTCTACAGATCAATAAGGACCAAATAAACGTCATTTCTGACTCTAAAAGCCTCTATCGAAAATAGAGAAGATGCATGGAACCAAACTAGCATTTTTTTAAAGAAAGAGACGGAAGCATATCCTTGGTAAGGGTTCACCAAGAAGCTACATTCATAAACTAAAACACATTTCAAATGTCATCTCTCATACAATCGGCAATAACAAAGAACTTTTTATTATTCTAGGAGATCTAACCCCATCTTATATAAGAGGAAAGGTGGTTGAAGTAGTTCATAAATGGTATAAGACTAAACAAAGAAAAGAAGTTTTCTCAAAATTTAACCTCAAATTGGAACATATGAATCATTCATGCTCAACTAGACATGCATCGATTAAATAAGTTTCGTACTAGACAACAACAACAAGAAAGCCTTTTCACACAATTAAGTAGGGTGCCTACATAGATTTTCCGCCTCCATTTAGATCTATTTTGGGTCATTCTCGGGCTTAAATCTAAATAACTAAGATCCCTTCGGATAATCTCATTCCAACACTTCTTGGGCCTTCCTCACCCTCACTTAACTGGCTCAAGATCTCAAATCTTGCATCTTCTAACCGGTGCATCAAACAACCTCCTTTGCAAATGGCCAAACTATCTTAAGCGATTTTCTCTCATTTATCCTCTATCGGAGCTACACCAACTTTCCTTATGATCGCATCATTCTGAATACGATCTTTTCATGTTAGACCACACATCCACCATAGCATTTTCATTTCCGCTATTGTCATTCTATGCATATGTATGGTTCGCAGGCCAACATTCGAATCCATAGAGCATAGCAAGTCTCACGGCTGCTTTGTATAACTTTCTATTGACTTTCAAAGGATTTTATTATCACAAAGAATAGTAGAGGCACCTCTCGACTTTAGCCAACATGCATTTATTTTATGAGTAGCCATCAATTTCCTCATTTTGTTGCAAAATAGGACCCATGTATCTAAATGCATCTTTCTTCTTAATGTTATCGTCTCCAATTTTCATTTCGAGTCTCCCAACAGAGTCATTCATCGTTGTTTCCATCAAATGTGCACTCCATACATTCAGACTTAGCCCAACTTATACGAAATCCTATAGTATCTACGGCATGTCTCCAAACCTCCGGCTTCTCATTTACCACATCTCTTATATCATCAATCAACACAATATCATCAGTAAACGACATACACCAAGGTATGCGATCATGAATGTGACTAGTCAACTCGTCCATAATCAAAGCAAAAAGGAATAGACTCAAAGTTGAACCTTGATGCAGCCCAATGCTGATGTTAAAATAGTCAGTCTTCCCAGACTGGATCTTTACACAAGATGCAGTCACATCATACATATTTTTATAAGGTTAATGTATAGGATAGGTACTTGTCTCTTCTTCAAAACTCTCCACAATATCTCCCTTGGGACCGAATTATAAGCCTTCTCCAAATCAATAAAATCATATGGATATTCTTATTTTTAGCTATATAAATCTCCATTATTCTCAACAAGTGGATAGCTTCAGTAGTTGATGACCTAGCATGAATCCGAATTGGTTTTCAATTAATTCGGAAACTTGTCTCAACCTTCTTTCGATCACACGTTCCCAAATTTGCATAGTATGACTCATCAGTTCGATACTTTATAATTTGAAAAAATTTAAATCTCTCCTTTATTCTTATAAAGCGGCACCACAGTGCTTCTCCTCCATTCTTCTTGCATTTTCCTGCTTCATCAAATAACATTGAATAAATTTGTGATCCAAGTCAAACCCCGTTCACCTAGAACTCTCCAAACGTCTATAGGAATGTCATCAGGTCATACCCCTTTCCTAGGTTCATAACTTTTAAAGCATCCTCTACTTCCTTTTTTATGGAAAAGAGGGCGATCCCCCAAAATGGGAGACCTCATTTTATTAAAGCATTAAGAAGTTAAGATACAAGATCAGGAGAGCCAAGATTAGTACAAGGCTTTACAATGGGAAGTTACATTCTCTGAATACATCTCTGATTATTGCAGACCGCATCGTTTCTCCCATGCTAGATGGCCCACAGAACCGCAAACAGCTTGGATATGTCATCACGAGAGTTGCCACCCACCAACCGAATTGACCTCCAAAACTCTTTAGCCCCTCCAATCTCCACCCACCAAATCCCAACCTCCTTCTAAACCCGTTTCGCAGCTGGGCATCTAAAAAATAGGTGATCTAAATCCTCCACCATCCCCTTGCACCTGTCGCGCATAGTGTCAGCCACGCCAAACAACCTCCCCTTCCTAGCTTTATCTCACAAGAGATTCCTTCTCAGACACCACAAGAATATTTTAATTATGCACAGGATTTGGTCGCCCAAACCAACCTTACGTCCTAGCACAGCGCCAAGTCCTGCTCCTTCGTTGCTCCCCTCAAATCCGCATATGCTTTCTTCATCGAGAATCCCGCAACCTCCACTCGAAATGATCAATGTCGTGCGCAAAGTCCTTCGATGGAGGGATCTCCTCGTGCAATTTGAACAACTCCTCCAGGCGTTGGTCCGAGAGATCCAATGAGAAGGCCAGAGTCCACGTACCCGCCTCCGCCATCTGCGAGAGGGTACCCTCCTTCGAGGTCGCCAAAGCAAAATGTCTAGGAAACCTTCCCTCCATAGCTCCCTCCCCCGTCAAGTCATCCCTCCAGAATCTGAAGGTGCGGCCATCCCCACTCTCGATTATAAGTTAGGTGCAATCCTCCGTAAGACCTCTCGAATACTCACCCAAAGTGGCGATTCAAATCTCACTCTACCAGCCACTAGCTCCACCACTGTCTCCATAGATGTTCCTAAGCAGCCTGGCTGCCAGCGAGGTTGACGGGTCCCAGATGTGAGTCACCTACTTAGCAATAAAGGTCTTGTTCATACACTCCACATCATGTACCCCCAGCCCCCCCTCGTTGCGCCCCTTCGTCACCTCCTCCCAGCTGACCAGATGCAGCCCGGATTTTTGTTGCTTACCATCCAACCAAACGAAGGTCCTCGTCAGGGTCTCTTTTTGACCCCCACCAGCATCAACCTAGTGGAGTAGAAAAATATAGGGATGGCCGAGAGCACATGCTTTAAGAGTGTCAACTTCCCTCCTCTCGACAAAGCGATCGCCTTCCACCCTGCCAGCCTCTATTCCATTTTCAGCACCACCACGTCCCAGTCTGCCTTCCTCGGTTTCTCAGCCACCAACGACAGCCCCAAGTAGGAGATTGGATCGTCGCCCAGCGGGCACCCCGTGGCATCCAACAGCCTGGAGCTCTCCCCTTCATCCATCCCAAACGTGATAACCGCCGATTTGTGTCAGTTGACCACTAGGCCGAAAGACTGGTGAAAATTTCAACCAGTTGGAACGTATTTCTATTCTGTTCCTCTGAGCCCCAAAGAAACAAGAACGTGCCATCTGCATACTGCAACAGCGTGACAGATATATCGTCCCGACGGTACCCCGTACACCAGTCAACCTCCACCGCTCTTTTAAACAACACGACCAGCACGTCCGCCACCAGAAATAGCATTGGCGCCAATGGGCATCCCTGTCTGACGCCCCTCTGTGATTGAAAAAACTCCCCCTCCGGCCTACCGTTGACCAGAATCGAGTAAGACGAGGTCGTAACGCATTTCTTCATCCAGTCCACCCACAGGTCTGGGAAACCTCTCTTCCTCAGGGACAACCACATGAACCTCCAATCGACACAGTCATACGCCTTGGCATAGTCGATTTTCCACAAAGCCCCTTTCTTTCCAGTCAAGACAGATCTCAGACGCCACTACCAGGTCGTCCGCCATCTATCGACCCGATATAAAAGCCGATTGCTCGTGAAGCACTAACATGTCCAGAACCCCTTTCAGCTGGTTTGCCAGAATCTTGGCCACAATTAGGTAGATGGTGTTGGAAAGCGCAATAGGCCTAAAATCCTCGACTCTCACCAAGATGTCCTTCTTGGGAAGGAGGAACAACAAGGCCCAGTTGACTCTCTCAAACCCTCTGTTTCCTGTCCTGAACTCACTAAGAACCTCCAGCAGCTCCTCCTTCAACAATTCCCAGAATTCACGATAGAATAGGATCATGAAACCATCCAGTCCCGGGGTACCATCAACGTTCAAGTCCCGGATTGATCTCTTCACCTCCTCTGAAAACGGGACCACCAGGCTCTCTGACTGGACCGTCAACAGACTCTCCACCCCTCTCCCAGCCAACCCCAGCCAGCCCCTCTTTTCCTACGAGTTGCCTCCATAAAATGGGTCCGCGGGGCACTGCCAATCTGTGTGACCCCGAAACCCTATCTCCCCCAACCTCCAGTTCGTGCAAGTAATTCCTTCTCCGCCTCCCAGATGACATAAAGTGGAGGAATCGCGTATTATCATCCCCCACTTTCAGCCACCTTTGTCTAGATTTTTGCCTCCACTCCACCTCTTCATTTCTGTCCTCCAATATCAATTCTTCCAACAAGCCCGGCCTCTCTGCAGCTCCTCCTGATCCAAACCTCTCTCACCATCCAACTTGTCCAGTCGAGTGACCCCGGCTTGGGCCACCTCCCTTCTAACCCCTCGCCTTGCCTTCACCTGTCTCCTGAATCCAATAAGGAAGGGCCACAGCAGCTACAGCTTCGCTGCCAACCTTGTCCGAGCCCACAGGAGTCCAGCCTCTCCACTTCTTTGCAATCTCCTCCCTGAAAACCTTCCTCTAGAAGCCAACTTCGCTCAAAGCGAAAGAAGAATCGGTTTCTCCTATCCTTCCTCGAAGACTAGACGATCGACGTATGATCAAAGTGGACCAGCGGGAGTGCCCAAGCCCGCAAGAGAGGGAAAACCTCCGCATCGTGAGTAAAGAGAAAGAGGTTGTCCAATCTGGACCGTGATCTTACGTTCCGTCAAATGAAGGTACAACTTGTCGCATCAATGATCGACAAGCCCAAGCTGTGGGCAACCCTCTGAAACTCTCCCGACCCTGGGTCACCTCCACCACTCCTCTGCAAACGATCATCTAGAAGGAGCGTGACATTCATGTCGCCCCCAATCAACCGGACCTCCTCCGCATTCAGCGATTCCATCTACTCCAATTCCATCGCCAGAGAACTCATCTCCCCTCCCGTCGGGCCGTAAACGTTTGTGACCAGGAAAATGAGCCCATCCGCACATCTCTTTAATCTCACAATCAGACAAAACAGGGTCTTCGACTCATCCAGAATTTCGAAGTCGTCCTTCCATCCAATCAGCATCCCACCGACGCCCCATTCGTTGGCAACTCCACCAGGTCGAACCTACATCCCCCGTCAAGCCCTCGCCTAACCATATCCACGCCCCTTGACAACTTTGTCTCTTGGAGAAGGAAAATATCTGCCCCGACCTCCATCATTAGGTTTCAGACCCCCTACCGTTTCTCGGGCGACCTAACCCCCTGACATTCCAAGATAGTATCTTCATGGAAGAACGTTAGGTCATCTCAATAGGCGGCACCACGCCCAAGCGTTCCGCCACACTCCTGTCCAGGATGTTGAATCTATTCTGATTCGCCTGAGAAAACATGACATCTTGTTGCGCTTCCGCTCAGTCGTCTCCTGCTCCGCCGAAGCGAGCAGCTCTGCTCTCCTACCTCTCCTACCCACCGAGAGGAGATCCTTCCTCGCATAACACACCCCGAACCTGGATCCCACCAGCTCTGGTCCAAGAAAGTTTTGCTCTTCGCCAGCCGCAACCCTCTCCGAAACTCCTGAAGCGCTCCCTCCTTCTTCCTCCACCCGACAACCCCTATCTCCAACCCGACCTTGTTTTGCCTCGTGTGCCACCCCCTCCTCCCTTCCAGAGTCCTCCGACAGAACCCCTACAGCCTCAACATACCAGGCTTCCCCCTCCCCAGGCTCCTTTTCGGTGACGGGGCCTTCCGCCGAAGACCCAAGCACCACACCCCCGCCCAACGGCTCCACAATCCCCTCAGCACCCACGTCGAGGTCCACCCGGCTCGGCGCTGCCTCCGCCTCGCCCAGATCCGCTCTGCAACCCGGGATCAACTGAAGCCTACTTGGCACCGCCTCCACCTCCCCCAGGTCCGAGAGACCAAGTACACGGAGAACCGCAAGCCTGGTGCAGTAGCCTGTTGGCCAACTCTGAAGCTCGGGATCGTCAGCTTTCTCATCCTCTCGAGGGGTTTTCGCGTTGCAGTTTACAGTCATCAAGGGTCGCTGACCTTCCGATTCTGGAATACACAAACCCGGGTCCGACCTTGTGCCCGGGTCCCGAGCCTGCATGCCCGATCCGAGTCCCATAACCGCGAGGCCACACGAATCCGACGATCCCACCCCCCCAGGGTCTGGAAGGGCAATCTGCACCGTGGGCTGACAAGGCCCAGAGGCCCCATGTAACCCCTCCACCGAGGCGTGTCCCAAACCAAACGCACTCGAATTACGAATCAGGAATCGAACCGCTGCCACTTTCCCGAAGGCGACAACCCTAACCTCGGCAATCCCGCTGAATCGGATTCCGTTCAGAAGGCAAGGGGTCTCCCTCGAGAGCTGCGCCTCACCGCCTCCTGACCGTTAGACCCTCCGCCTCGAAGGACTGCCGATCGTCACTACCATCGCCTCCACCCGGGTGTCAACACTGCCCTCCCGGTCACGAATCTATTGCTCTTGTCCTGCCACTCCGAGCTCCACCTGAATAGTCTTCCTGTCCAGCCCGCTACTCCACCAACCCAGTTGCCCTAGGGCGAAGACCCTCACTCGTAGAATAAGGTCAAGAGGTTCCCTCGGACGGCAACCCAAGGTCTCCACGCCAACCACCTGAGCTATGACCCCAAGGACCTCACGAATCTTCTCCAAGTCACGCGCTGCAAATGGAAGTCCCCTCACCCAAATCCTGTCCAGCGGCCCTGGCACTTCTTGGTCATCATCACCCCGCAGTCGTCGCCAACGCAACTGCGTCCAACCTTCTCTCGATCACCGGAGCAGTTCCCCAGCCTCGTTCTCAGTGAGCCCCCTCGCCACCACCCACCCTGGATTCACTTGCGCGACATCACCCCTAAATTGAGTTGTCGAAACCGCACCGACATCCGACGAGCCCAGGAACAAGGCTAACGATCCCTCACCCACCAACATTACAGAGTCCTGCATCTGGCCCTGTAGTATAGGGCATACCTTACTCCTGTGAGAAGATCTGCGACAACAGAAGCACTGAATCGGCTCCCGGCATTGTCGCGCCCAGTGTCTCAGCGAACCACATCGATAGCATCCTCGCCCAAATGGATTGGCGAAAGGTCGACTGCGGCTCCCCCGGATCTCCAAGTCGTGGTGTCCTCCCTTCCTCTAGCGGACCTCCACACACCTGATCTTCGAGACTTCCTCCTAGGCAGAATCTTCGTCGGCATACCTTCCTCCCGCTACTGACTTTTCTCCCGCTGCAGTCTCAGCATTCGCACCTGGACGCACTCCCGCAACGGGCTTAACCCTCGTGATAGCCCTATCTCCCCCGGCAGAGCACTCGCACCTGGAGCCCGGCACATCCTTTCTCTCCCTGGTCGTTCTTCAAGCATTCTCTACTTCCTTCCATTGTATGCATCTATAGCTTGCACGATTCAGGTAACATTCACTACCAACAAGGATCTCCCAAAGTAAACTCTTTCTTCCCTTCCTAATTGAAAAGCCTATAGAAATACTACTTCCATCTACTCTATATCCTTCTGAGTAACAAGCACTTGTCCTTCCTCATACTTGATGCATCTCACTTGAGAAAGATCTTTGGTCTTTCTTTCTCTTACTTTGACAAATCTGAATATATTCTTCTGGCCCTCCTTCGAGTCTAGATTTTTGTACAAAATTTAATAAGCTTTCGACTTAGCTTCACTTACAACCTTCTCTGCTTCCTTCTTTGCTATTTTGTAGTTTGTAACAGTTTCCTCAATTTTATCCTTATACACATCTTTAAAGCAAGCTCTTTTAATTTTTATCTTCTCTTACACCCCTTCACTCCATCACCAAGCCTCTTTTTGGACTAGAGCTCCTCCCTTAGATTGGCCTAGCATCTCTTTAGCTACCCTTCGGATACAAGATGCTACCACCTCTCACATCTCGTTTGCACTTGCACTACACCAAGATAAGTCTTCTAAAACTTTATCCTTGAAGCTTGATTGCTTCAAGAAGATTCCACCATTTAGTTTTAATGATCTTGGGAACCATCCTCTTCTTTGACAACCCTTTTATTTGCACATCTATGACTAGCAAGCGATGTTGAGATGTCAAGAGTCTCTGCAACACAACCAATCTCTTCTCCTCATCGCAAAGTAATCTATTTGTGTTTTAGTCAAACCATTCTTAAATGCTCCTCCCTCTTCTTGAATAGAGTATTTGCTATGAAAAAATTATAAGCATTACAAAATACAGAATGATTTTTCCCTCGTCATTTTTATCCCCGAAACCATAGCCTCTGTGAACACTAGCATACCCTGAAGCATTATTCTCACATGTCCACTAAGATCTCCACCAAGGCAAATCATCTCTCTTTGTGGAAATTCCATGAATAATCTTATTCAAATCCTCTCAAAAAGCTGTTTGATCCTTTCCTCTAGACCAACTTGCAATGCATAAACTGAGATTATATCAATAATTGCTTCTTCCAGCACTAATTTTAGCAAAATAATCCGATCCCCAAATCTTTGCACCTCAACCACACTATCCTTCAAATCCTTATGGGCAACCACTCCAACATCATTGCCACCCCTCTCTTGACCTGAATACCATAATTTAAAGCATGTCTTCTCGATCTCCCTTGCATTTTCTCCAACCCATTTTGTCTCTTGGAGACATAGTATCTGAATCTTCCTTCTTTCCATCGTATCTACTATCTTCATCGATTTGCTAGTCAAAGTGCCAATATTGCAACTACATATCCTCAACTTCTTTTGCAACCTCTTTTGGACGAACTTCTTTACTTGCATGTGTCCATCATGCGAGAACCCTTGCAAATTTTGGACTGCCTCCGGGTGGTGATGCAACGGAATTAGCTTATTTACTTGCATGTGTTCCTCATGTGAGAACCCTTGTAAATTTTTAACTATATCCGAGTAGCGATGTAGCGGCACTTGGCAATTTCTCATTGCATTCGGGCGATGCAACGCATCGCTAATAGGGTAACATCCCAACAAAATATAAATGTTTGCTTCAATACATGATGAAAAGATCCAGCTGTCTTGGACAAATTTCTAAATAGTGTTTTTAAAAAATGCTATTTAAAAATTTATCTCCAAGAGTCCTCTCAGGATCAGATCTTGATTCTAGAGATAGACAATTTCCACATGGTTGGTCCTCCCAAGAAGACAAGATTGTTTGTAGTAAAGATGGCAATTCGGTTATCATCCCTATCATCAACATTAGTGTACCTAACAATTTCAAGTCATATACTATCGATCTAACATGTATAATCTCCGATATAGTCTGAACCATGCCTATGTATTCATATTCTACACTTGAACGAGTAACAACGTTTTCTTTCTTACTACACCATGTAACAAGATTAGCTTTAATAAAGGGGCAGAACCCTATTGTAACTTTCTTGTCATGTCTATCACCAGCATTAGTGTACCCAACGTTTTTCAAGGAAGAGTGTTTCTTGTATAAGGGTGCTTTTCAGTAGTACAGCCTTGAGAATCTCAAATTGTGCATCATTACTTTAAGATATACAATCTTAGGACCAATTATAAATAGGTTGATCCGACTTATAGAAAAATATATGTATGGTCGAGTCACAAGGATATAAAGGAGACCCACGGTGAGCCATTATGCAATAAAAAGTTTTTTTTGAAGCTTAAAAGAGGGGGAGACACTCAGCGGTGTTCACCCCAAAATATTAAAAGAGAAAAAGCAAAAGAATAATTACATAGAGTATAGAAAAATTAATAAAGCCAACCATCCGAGAGGAAGGCCGCATACAGTGCAAATCCCCAAGAAATCCCATAAGGCTGCCCCTGGGACCAGTCCTCCAGAAGCCGCATTGCTCGTATAATGATATTCTCCCTGTAGAACCTTTGAGACGAAAAAATTGCCTCATTCCTCCCCAGCCAAGTACTCCAAATCCTTGCAAGTGGGTCCAAAAGAAGCTTCTTGTCCCGACCACGTGAATTGACCAAGCTCTCACACACAGCCGGAAAGGAGACCGCATTGAGCCAAGGGACATCAACCCAAATCGAACGAACAAGAGGGCATTCGAAGAACAGATGGGTGATAGTTTCCCGTTCCGCACCACAGAGACCGCACGTCGGAGTAATATTTGGCAAGAAAACAGCACATCGATCGCGAGTCAAAAGCCGTCCACGACGAAGGAGCCAGAAGAACATACCTATGCGCTCCTGAAGTTTGAGGGACCAAAGGAATCGACAGTCGCGCGTCAAGAGAACGTCAACAGCATTCAAAGATGGAGAGAGAGACAAAAACGCCTTATGCGTGGAGAAAGACCCGTCCTTCCAGGTCCAGTGATCACGCCCACCAGACGGCCGAGGGGCATCAACAAGGAGAGCCATAAGAGAAAGAAAGTCATCCAGCCGAAGCTCCGAAAGGCTGTCAGCGATCTAGGACACCAGGAGCCGTTTTCCCAACAAGAGGCGACAGAGGCCTCCTTGTTCTCGACCAAAGCGAAGAGACGCGGGAACATCAAATTGAAAGCACCCCTACCAGCCCAGTCGTCTGTCCAGAATCGGAATGAATTCCCATTGCCCAGCACAGGCGCAAAGAGAGACCAATTTAGCCCAAAGACCTTCGTCACACCGCGCCAGAAAGGAGAGATGGAGCAAACAGAATTGCCCCTAAAGCCGGTCGAGAATTCCGCACCAAGCAAAGCCCGCAGAACATTAATCATAAAGCTATCGTCATTACCCCACACACGCGCAGCCCATTTAAGCAACAGAGAATTGTTAACCGCCTCCAGCCGTCGGACCCCTAAGCCCCCCAGACGCTTAGGACAGGTGATGTCGTCCCAACCAACCAAGTGAATCCCCCTTGTTTCACCACCATTTTTTCCCCACAGGAAACGACGCATGCATCTCTCCAACCTCAAATGAATCCCTTTTGGCAAACCACGGACCGATAAAAAATAGATGGGAATAGAGGCGAGAACCGCTTTAAGAAGAATCAACCGCCCGCCCCTGGAAAGCAGCACCGCACGCCAACCCGCAAGGCGTGCCTCCATCTTCTCCACAAGAGGCCTCCAATCGCGCAGACGAGAGCGTCCAACAGTAAGAGGGAGACCGAGATAATCAAACGGAAGAGAGGACGGATTGGATCCCAGCAAACGAGCACATTTCAGGGCCTCCGCCTCCGGCAAGCCAAAAGGCACCACTTTAGACTTGGACTCATTGATCGCCAGACCGGATGCCTCGGAGAATAGATGCACAGTCACGGCCATCCCGGCCACCGCATCAGGGCCCCCCTCAACAAAACATAGAGTATCATCGGCGAACTAGATAGAATGGACATGGAGATCCCCAAAGAAGCAGCCCCGCGTCAAACCAGCCGCAGCCACCCCCTCGATCATCCGAGGTAGGACATCCGCCGCCAACACAAAAAGAAGAGGTGCAAGAGGGCACCCATGACGAACGCCCCGACGCGGCTGGAAAAAGCCCCCAACAGTGCTTCCGTTCAGCATAACAGAGAGAGAAGCCGTGGATACACATCGCCGTATCCATGAAATCCATACCACCGAAAAGCCCCGCCAACGCAGGACAGACCACAGAAATCTCCAATCAAGGCAATCATACGCCTTGGCAAAGTCAATCTTCCAAAGAATTCCTTGAGTTTTCGACCTCCGCCACGCCCCAACGATCTCCGAGGCCAACGCATAGCAATCAGAAATATTACGACCACGTATGAAGGCCGCCTGAGTAGAGGAAACCAGCGACGCTAACAAGGGAGCAAGTCGCCTAGCTAAAGCCTTAGCGATGATAAGATATATCCCGTTGGACATAGAGATCGGGAGAAAGTCCTCAATGCAAGTGGCCGGGTGAAGTTTAGGAATCAACGCGATAAGAGCCTTATTAATTTTGTTAAACCCACTGTTACCCGCAGCAAATTCATGAGCAACCGCCAGCACATCGCCAGACACCGCATCCCAAAAATCGCGGTAGAAAGCCACGGGGAAACCATCCGGACCTGGCGCGGCATTGTCATTAAGATCCCAGACCGCATCTTTAAGCTCCGTCAAAGAGAAAGGCCGCACCAAGGCCGAGGCGTCCGAGTCAGAAATAGAAGAGGCACCCCGCCCCAGCCAACGCCAGCGGCGAGGAGCGCCGGAACCGAACGCAAGCTTGAAGTGGTTAGCGAAAGCATCGCCAATCTCCTTATCACCGGTAATGCGGGAGCCATTCACCATAATTGAGCGGATGGAATTGATTCTCCGACGACCACTAGCCACACTGTGGAAGAATGCAGTATTCGCATCCCCCTCCTTAATCCATTTCAAGCGAGATCGCTGACGCCATTCAGTAATTTGTTTCTTGTCCTCCGCCTTAACAACATCAAGTGCCGAGGCACGCTCATGGAATTCCACCGAGGACAAATCTCGGTCATTCTCGAGACGGTCCAGCCGCATAATAATATCTTCCGCCGCCGATCTGGCGGCCACATGGTTAAGACGTGTCTCCTTCTTGAAAGAGGCCAGCATGCGACGCAACGAAGCAAGCTTTTGATCCAAGCGAGAAGCAGCAGAGCCCGAAAAAAAAGCCTGGGACCAATGATCGCACACCTTATCTCTGAAACCTGACTCCAGGAGCCAGCTCCTTTCATAGCGAAAGAGACCCCGGGGGAGAATCCCTTCCCCGGAGTCCCAAATAATAGGGTTGTGATCCGAAAAAGAACGCGGCCTTGAAGCCACCCAGCACAGTGGAAATAGATCCAAGGATTTACCATTTGCAAGGAACCGATCAATTCTCGAGCGGGATGAATTATTTCGCCAGGTGTAAGAAATATCATTGGGCACAAGGGCCTCCAAAGCCAAATCCGAAATGAGCGCAAGAAATTCCTCCGAGCCGGGGTCCCGCCCCCTGCGGCCACGCGACCTATCTGTGGACAGAGCAGTAACATTGAAGTCGCCTCCCAATAGCCAAGGGACATCCGCATAATCGGAGGCCATGTCCCTCAAATCCTCCCAAAGATCCCTACGCCGCAAATGACAAGTAGGAGCATATATAGCCGTGAGAGCAAAAGAAACGTTGGAGTCAATGCGAGACAAAACCACAGTCAATGAATGTCTCCCCACGCGCATGGATTCGAAGTTGAAAGTCCCCAAGCGCCAAGCAATAATAATGCCACCCGAAGGACCGACAGTATCCAAAGAACGAAAATCATCGACCGCAAGTGCACCGAAAGATCGCCAAAGGGATGCATCAACACCAGAAAGCTTTGATTCGAGAATAAAGGCCACATCGCAATTCCATTCGGAGAGGCGCGAGCCCAAGGTCCGACGCTTGAGGGGATCCCCGAGTCCCCGAACGTCCCAAGAGAGTACCTTCATTAAGAACCAAGGGAACGTCCCCCAATAGGCGACAGTCCAGCCGCCTCCGCCACCGCATCGCGAAGCGTCGCACAAGAGGAAACCAAGGGGGACCCGAGTCGAGGAAGCATTCGTCGCCTGTAATACTTGCCAAAACAAGAGGAAGAAACGACCCCCCCCCCACTGAGAGAGCACCCTCAGCCCCCGAGGTGACCACAATATGCAAGGCCGCGTCCCGGGGGCCGACATCAGCAACAGCAAACAAGGAAACAATCGGAGGCGACCAAGCAGGCAGAGGAGGAGGAGTCGGAGCTAACAAAGCGGAGGAGTCGAAGTCCTCGAATAAAATCCCCGAGTGGACCTCCGTGGAAGCATCGGGCCCCCCATGGATACCCGCCAGAAAGACCGGATCCTGAGCACCGGACCCTTGAGGCAAATCAATAAAGGGATCCGGAGGCATAATTGGATCCTCAACAACCCGAAAGTCCCGAAATCGAGGCCATGATCCGAATCTCACAGATCCGATATTGGAGAACTTAGCATGATTGCCCACGTGGCCTGAAAAGGAGATATGCTTACAGACAGCCGTCACAGGGGCGTTGGCAGCGAAGGCGAATCGACTTCGAAGGGCCCTGAGGAGAACAAATCGTGCCTGCACGGATCTGAGCACGTCATCCGAGAATCGAAGAGGGACCGCCCCGAGGGGGAACGCACAGCATGCGACCCCTCGTAAACCCCTCCAGCCGATGTATGCAATAAAAAGTTATTGTAGATGACTCCTTAATTTGAAATGAAGATAACCAAGTTTGCATAATAGGTCCCTTTGTACTATTAGGGTCATGTACCATATTATCTTGATATTATACAGTTTGTTTATCTGAAGGTTGGATCATAGAGATTTGTGTAGGGTTGAATATCTAAAAGGTTAGATTGAAGACTCAACCGCATTGTCAAGTGATTATCAAGAAAAGATTCCATCTTCAGAAGGAAATGACAATCCTTACTCCAGGCGCAAACCCTAGTCGCCTCACACTCCTCCCTCTCTTGCCTTTTCTCAGGTTCGCGCTCCATCCTCCATCGAGATGCCCCAACTTTTTCCAATCTCTCTGAAATCCCATATTTTCGGAATGATCCCAAGCAAGGGGGACATAGGACACAACTATCATTTGGGTCCAATAACAATATCGTGCCCCTAACTTACATGACATTAGAGACAGGGTCGATTGAACAAACCAGAAATCCCACAGTTAAGTCCAAGAGACAAATATCAAGGCAATGTTATACCTCTGGTTCCTGCGACAGTGGAAGGCCCAAGTCTCATTGAGTAGCCTTCAAAAAAATGGCATAGAACCATAAGCAGTGGCCTATAGCTGAGGCCTAACATAGCATCTCTAACTTCTACAGCAGTTGATTCATGCAGTTTGTTGAGCGGTCTCCAAAGAAGCATAGAGCCATGGTTAAGGCCCAACATTGTATCTCCAATTTCAACAACAGTAGATGCTTGAGTGCCATTGACTTGTCTCCAAACAAACGTATAAATCCATATGACAAGGGATTGTGGTCGAGATGCAACTTTATGCCCCCAACCTCCACAACATCAGAAACGTGAGGAAGGCTCGACATCATCCTGAGAGTGTAGCAGCCTAGACTTCACGTCCATCACAGAAGAAGGGATTACAGCTAGCAACAACCAACAACAAGGGCAGCATCCCAGCAAACCCCCTACCCAACCCCCAATAGCTTCGAAACTTAGAGCAAGATTTTGCCATCGATAAAGCAAAAAAAGCTCAACACCCTTAGAAGTTGGTGAAACATGTCGCAAGAGCTATAGCACAAATCACCAAGGATGTGCCCAAACAATCCTAATCAGTAGTGGGCATGAAGGTCAAATATGCGAGTCGGTGCAAATAATGAGGGAGGAAATGCTCCTCTCAGAAGGCACAAGCCTCAAGCACCATAATGGGCAAGAGGACTCCTAATCTCATGTAGGCAGAGAGTAATAACCATTTATAATCAGTAGGAACTCCAATGGTGAGCATTATGGGGGAGCTCTGTGTCCCACTTCAACCAAGTCCAAGAATTCAAAGACTACATCCCAGGATCCCCAACGACTAACAATGAGTACCCCTTGTCGTTGAGGAAACATGGGCGAAAGAAAGAGAGCATGGAACCCTAACATCCAGACACTAGATATTCCTAATGTTGTTAGCAAACCCGGATCAAGGCGCAACACAGTAACTTTCCAATGTGGCCCTCGTAGAAGCATCCCAAGATACGCCACCTCGGGGTCCAATTTTCGAATACCCATGCAGCATCACTCGCAAGAGAATCTCATAGGGTCTCAAGAACACACTAAGGACAATGAGGAGCACCAACATGTCTCTCACCTCGTAATCTCGCATCCTCACTGCATCACTCCATGACATGGGTGACAGGCCTACGATACGCCACTATTCTTCCTACCATTTTGCACTATCAACTAGTTGTTAGGCAGTAGGTATGCATCACTTTCACCCATAACAGTTGTAACATCCTCTCACTGCTACATACAATCTTCGTTAACCATGGACGAGCCACATCGCACCAATGGATATGTTGTCCTCTATGTAGAAACGGATGATGCAGCCTATTTGACATGTACACGAATCACCGGACCCATCAGGGAGAACAATCGTGGCTAGAATATGAACGACCAGTAATTCTGAAGTATCATCTTCACATCATTTCATGGTACCATGTCCTCTAAGTAACTCCATGAATATAGCATTATGAGGAAGGACACCCTTAAAGGATGAAGACAACAGAAATCAAGAGGCCCCAGGGACCTTCGTAATATCCTATAAAATGCACGAATCGACTTTTGAGGAAAAGGGTCGAACCCAAACTGAACTCAAACAATCTGAGCCCTAGATTCTCGATGAGCAAACCCCATCTCCACTCACAAGAGAGAAGTCCCATACATTCAGAAAGAGAGAGCACTTGTAATCTTCTTTTGAGATATCAGGCCATATGGATGTACACCCACCTATCCATAGGAACCTACCTAGCAAAAATTTTTGTGCTTGTACTTGATGAACCCTTCATCCCGAGATTTCTCGAACAACTGTGATTGTCTCGCCTCCAAGTGGAACACTCACATTCCTATGTCCCTGCCTAGTTGCAGGGTACTTTGTGTCATTGAACTGAATCACACACTTGTGTAATGTCTATGACTTGAGCGAGCAGTTGTCAACTGACGGATCAATATTCAACTATTGAAATATAATGAAGAAGAGGTGTGGGTATTAACAACGTGGGAAAAACTGTGGTCATTAGGTCACAAATGATCCTACTACATCTTAAAGGCATAGAGAATCACTTGAATTGCTGGAGGGGAAGGTTAGCTCGGACTTTTTGGTGGATAAGATAGATTTAATAATCGTGCCCTCCACATTTGCACTAATCTACTTAGGCAGGTTAAGAAGAAGCTTATCCAAAAAGAGGTGTACAAGAAAACAATGGTTGAAATCACGGGTGATTGACTGGTTGATCAACTAGGAGATTTGTCGATGGTATCTGCATAGGGAAAAATCGAGACTTACCGTAATAGCCTTTTATTTGCAAGACAGCATAATGAGTTGTAAGTTATTGTGGAAAGAGAACAATTAATTTCATCATGATGGAGCCATAGAGCTCTCCTTTCTATATAAGAGAACAAGAGTTCTCTTATATAGAGAGGAGAACTCTTGTTGGGCAAATTACATAGTAGATATGAAAAGAAAAGTACATAAAATAAGACAAGATAAATAATCCATCAACACTCCCCCTCAAGATGAAACATAGATATCAATCATACTCAGCTTGGAACAACGGCTATGGAATGGCCCTTTGGCTAGAGCATCGATGAACACATCTGTTGTCTTTTCCCCTAAGCTTACATGTGAAGTAGAGATAAAGCCCTCTGAATCATGTCACGACTGTAGTGACAGTCAAACTCAATATGCTTGGTCCTCTCATGAAAGACAAGGTTATGGGCAATGAAATGAGTAGCCATGTTGTCACATTGTAGATGCATGGGAAGAGGCGCATCAATAGCTACATCAGTCAGAACAGATATGACCCACATTTTCTTAGTACTCCACAACGTCACGCCTCTGTACTCTGACCCTGCACTAGATCTACCAATAGTCTGCCCCTTGCCCTTCCATGACACCAAAGAGCTTCCTATGAACACCGCAAAGCCTGAGGTAGATTTCCTATCCTTGAAACATCATGCATAATCTGCATCTACACATATTATAATAGTGGGATGTCCCTCTACTAAAGAACAGTCCAGTACTAGGAGAGCACTCATAATCATATGAACTACATCCATATGTACATGTCTAAGTTGCTCCATAAACTGGCTAACTCTACTCACTACAAAAATAAGTTTGATCCAGCGACGGGCACATATAGGAACTTCCTAATGAACACCACATACTGCCTCTTGTCTACCTCAACTGGGAAAAAAGGACTCGAAGCTCAGCAGAGGGGAGGTGGCTTCGGCCCCGTCCTGGGTGCCAACGAGAGACGATTCAGTCTAGGGACAGGGGGCTCGAGTTAGGAAGGAAAACAAGAAAGGCAGAAGGAAATGTTGCTTGCTTGGGTTTGGGGAAGGGGCAGGGCTGACTACCCTCACCTTCTCCTCTCTCTTCTTCCGATCTTTCCTTCCGGGGAAAGGTAGTTGTGGGCAATCGAACCGTCCTAAACAAACCCAAGCGTCTTCTCTATTCTCTATACTCCGCCTTTTTTTTATTGGAGGACTATATATTTGGGGCTCCTTCGTCCTGATAAAGTAGTATGAGGTATGAAATCCAGTATCGGTATAGTTGAGTGTGCTCTTCTTTCCTCTATCAAAGGCCTAGGGTGCCATGGAAGATCTATCTCGACGGGGCGGGACTCTATCCGTAAATGTGGGACCGCAAATCTCTTTGAAAAAGAAGTGGGATTTGGTCTAGTTGTCTGATGACATAGGAAGATGGTCTCCCGCGGAGTGAGAAGGATGCAGAACAAACCTTGTGGAAAAGAAGATAGAAAAGGCCTAAAAGAGGACCCATATAACTTCATGCTAGGGTCCATGGGAGTAGTGGTAGGCCTGCAATCCGTCATCATGCATGTCTTAGAGATAGATCAGTAACATACTTTCTTTGAATCATAACAACATCCGTTGATTCCTGGCAAACTCACTCAGAATATAAGGTAAATCACCAAGGTCCTTGGTGACAAACTGTTGTCCAAGGAAATCGTTAGTCATGTGGATGCCCTGCACATTATCTCCTATAACAACGATATAATCAACATAGACCAGTATAGCAACTATACTTCTTTGAGTCCTCCAAACAAGCAATGAATGATATACAGTTGATCTCACAAATCCTTGTTGCTTTATCAAGTTCAACAGCTTCTGAAACCTTGTTCTTGGACTCTACTAAAGGCCATAGATAGTCTTATGAAATATGCAAACCTTCTGGCACTCCCTCTCAGCAGCGAACCCAAGTGATTGCTACATGTAGACTTCCTCCTGGAAGTCACCATAGAAAAACACTCTTCACATCAAGCTAAGACAAAGATCAGTCATGTATCATTGTAATTGAGAGAAGGATCTGTGGTGTAGAATGACGAGCCACGTCGATCTGGGTAAACCCACGAGTCATAATCCTCGTCTTGTAGCGGTCAATACTGCCATCTGCACGTTACTTCACTGTGAACACTCATTTACATCCAACCACAGATGCCCTTGTAGAGGCAGTAATAAGGCCCTGTGTGTCACATGACTATAACGTCGTCATCTCCTCCTGAAAGACAAGACGTCACTGACCATCTCGTATAGCTTCCTGGTATGTTTGTGGAATCTCTACAACTAACATACCCACAACCAACCTCCTGAAATCCTTTGAAAGACACTCCAAAGAGACATAAAAAGCGAGAGGATACATAGCATATTTATGCCTTCGCTTCCACAGAGCAATATGCATATCAAGATCATTTGCATCCTCTGTAACATGTAAACTGACCTCCTGCAAAGGTGCATGCTCGTCCTATAAAGTAGCTCGTTGCATAGACAACTCACTAGTGTCATCAGTAGAAATAATGTGCTCATAATATACCTGAGGCATGCTAGATGATGGGGAAGGCCCGTGATTAAGGGGGACAATGGGAGGCATGCGAATGAAAAAAATATGGCAAAAACTGAACCAATGTATTGGGTAGTGGTGGTGGAGAAGCCACGGTAGGAGATGGTAGTGGAGGTGGCAGAGCTGGTGGAGGTGGTGAAGGTGATGGTGATGAAGGGGCTAGTGGAGCTGAAGACGATGGTAGCATAAGAGGAGGAGGCACGTAGACCTCCTCTCAGTGTCAGATGGAATCAACCTATCACATGTAGGAGAAAAAATACATTACCAACTTTAAAAAAAGCGACATCAGCACTAACATGGACTTCCATCTGACCTAATCAAAATAATAGTGCCCCTTTTGGGTCCAAGAGTAGACAACAAAAACACACTTGGTAACTCTAGGACAGAGCTTGACAGCTTGTCACTACCAGAAGTCAGATGATGCACAAATGTCATATGGCCAAAGACACGAGGAGTAAGAGAGAACAAGTCCTTCTCGAGAAATGTAATCGAGAAATGGACCTTTTTTTCCTAAAATAGAGGAAGGTATACGATTGGAAACAACTAACCAAGTAACAAGAAATGAGAACTGCATCATCCCAGAAAGAATGGGGAGCACAGCTCTGTATCAGGAGGTCCTGGTCACATCAAGTAAATGATGGTGTTTGCATTCAGCAACATCGTTCTGCTGGGAAGTGTAGCACATGAGGTCTGGAGTATGATGCAAAGATACCTAAAGAACTCATAAAGTTGAAAAGTACATAACTCTATGGCATTGTCGGAATGAACATACTTAACATAAGAAGAAAAAAATTTTTATTTTAATAATATGAATGATTGAATGATCGACTAAGCCTCAGATTTATTTTCAAAAGAAAAACTCGCGATAGTCAAGAAAAAATCATCCACAACTACAAGTTAAAACTTGTCCCTGATGGTCAGGAACATGATTGGGACCACAAATGTCAAAATGGACCAATGCAAATAAACTATTGCTACTACGAGTAAGACGACCAGGGAAAGAAGATCGATGATGCTTCCCAAGCTGGCAAGCCTTGCATTGGAAGGTGGACAGAGATGATATCGACGATAGGACATGCCACGGCTTCTATATAGGAAGATGACCAAACGTAGATGCCACATGCACTGAGAGACTGATCCAATAGAAATAGAAGAAGCACCAACATATGAAGACTGGACCAATATGTATAGACCCTTCCAATCACTCTTCCCATGAGTATGTCCTGAAACACAAGAGAAGAGGGGTCAAAATGGCACAACAATGCAAGTATGTGGTAATTTGACTAATAGATAACAAATTCATTGAAAACTCTGGTGCACGTAGCATATTCTGCAGGCACATAGATGGCGTCAAATAGACCTCCCAAGTCCTGTAACAGGGGAATGAAACCCATCCGCAATGACAACTGACCTCACCAGAGGAACAGATATGTAACAATTAAACCGAGCTTTGTCCCCACACAAATGATGGGATGCACCAAAATCCATGTAGTTAGAGTATGCGTCATTTATATATGTAAGATGGGTAAATGGATCCTTCCAAGATCCATTTATCACATCATAATTTTTACTCACACATCTACCAGTGGTGGGACTTGGAGGGTATGTGGAGATTATATAAGAAGCCTCATACCTCCTGTATTCAATGAGAAAGTGCAATGCATACATTAGCCTTTTGAGGCGTTCTCCGTGGTTTCATCCCGTTCCTTAGGGAGTAGGGTTCCACGTTAAAATCATGTGTTCCTCAATTTTTATTTCTATTCGCTTCCGCATTACATTTTCTAACATGGTATCAGAGCAGGTTCGATTCTCGAGGAATTTATGTTGAAGATTTATTTTGTATTCGTTCGAGATTCAATTATATCACTTGATTGTGTTCCAAGATCATTGTTCATATTGTTCAAAGTTTCTGAAGCTTATTGTTGCCAAGATCAAAGGAAAATTAGGAATCCAGGAACCCTAATTCACAGCATCAACATTCCAATGCATGGGCTTTGGGTTCGTAGATGACAAGATCGGAAGTTTTTTCAAACTCTAGCCGCCACAGGTCGCAAATCCTCCTCCATTCCTCTGCAGGATCGTGCCCAACCAGATGCTGCCATGTACAAGATGAGAGGATCTGGTTGCAATCCAGGTCGCCCCGTCCGACCGCCGCCACGAAGCCCAGGCGGAGCTCCCATTCCAGGCACTGCCCCTCATCGCGCCCTATATCCTGGCAGTAGCCCAAACCCCCCTTTTCATCGTCTCTAGGCTGGCCCCTTATTGATCGGAACTCCATGTGGGCGCCACCTTTGCGGGATCTCCTCTCGCTCACAAAGAAGAAAAGGTCAACGAAGACCCATATTGCAGGAAGGCACAGGCGACACCGACCTCTCTTCCAATCGATCTCCAAGCGGCACTGCACAACGCACCTCCTTCATTCCCATCAAGGGCAAGGCGCACCATCTCCAGATATGAGGCGGTGATCCTCTTCTTCTCGCATGTGGCAGCACACCTTCCAAGATCCCATGACGAGATGCTCTTAGATCTCGCGCGGGCGAAGTGACCTCGATCCCCTTTCCATGCGTGCAAGCGACGTGCGAGAGAAGGCGGCAACACCCCCCTCCAAGCCCTTAGCAGTGATGGCGGTGCCATTCCAACACAGGTGCAAGGCGACACCCTCGCGAGATGCCCTCACAAACAGCAAGACTTCCCCCATCAGGGGAGGCGAGCGTTGAGAAACAGGGTTCCCAAGTAGGAACCCTAATAGAGCATGGGTTGAATTAAAAAAATGGTAGGCTGAAAAAAGGTCACGTTTTATTTTGAGAGACTAATTGGGTTGTGTTGCTATTATAAGGGTCTATGTTTTAATTTGAAGAATGAAAAAAAGGAGGAAGAGAGAGGGGCCTGATTTTAAAAAAAAAGGGACAGCAAAAAGAAAAATGAAAGAGATTTTGGAAAAGGTGCGTACAAAAAAATCTGTATACTGGAAAAAAAAGATGAGTTGGCTATTAAAAAAGGAGGGGAAATAACCAAAAAAATTGAAATAAAAAGGAGAGAGAAAAAAAGAAAAGTTGAAAAAAGGGTGTACGGCTTATTTGAGAAAAATGAAGCGACGGGTATTCAAAAAAATTGGTATAGCCGGAAAAAATTGATTTTGAAAAAAAGAAAAAGAAAAGTTGAGAAAAAAGTTGAGATCGCCGTATGTGATGTTTTATTTCCCCATCTTCTTGTCTTCTCCCAACTTGGTCGACGTCATTGTTTTCCGACCAGTCTGGGAAAAGGGCGTATTGTGTAAAGTCGTGTGCCTGATAGTCAGATTCTCCAGATTCAGATTCTTCATATTCTAGAGGTTGAATAGATTCCCAGACTCTACAGTTTTTCAGTTCCATACTCGACGATCTGATGTTTCCGAGTCTTCAGTTTGATTCGCATGTTCGCGATCATTTTGTGTGGTCCCCATCTTTTATTTTGGTCAGAGTTTTCATGTGTTCAATAGGGACTCCAGAGTAGAGATCTCATTCCCCATGCCATGTGGGCTAAGGTTTTCGTGTGGTTTCATAGGGACTCCAGAGTAGAGATCCCATTCTCTGAGCCAGTATGGAAGAGACCCAGTTCTCCGATGAGGAGACTTTTCAGACTCCATTCTCCAGCGAACGTGGACTCCGATGAGGATTGTCTCCATGTCTTTTTCGGTTCGGCCCTTTCAGAGATGAAGCAGTTGTCCACATATTATGGCGGGCAAGAATACTCCGACAAGGAGACTCATTTCAGTTGCAGTGACTTTTACAAGCGTAGTACAGAGCACATGCTTTCTAATGAGGAGATTCAGTTCTACTAACACTCCACTTCGTCTGTTTCTCCTCACATGCACGGCATGAGAAGCAATGTCCTCGACAGCAACCAACAGTTGTGTGTATTGAGTTGATATTGTCTATAGTATCTTGCATTGTGAATTTGAGTGATTTCTTTCTATTTGTCCAAGCTGAGCATTGCCTGCTCCATCTTGAGGGAGGGGTGTTAGAGTATGCATCATTTATATATGTAAGATGGGTAAATGGATCCTTCCAAGATCCATTTACCACATCCCAGTGTTTAGTCCCACATCTACCAGTGGTGGGACTTAAAGGGTCTGTGGAGGCTATATAAGAAGCCCCATACCTCCTGTATCCAATGAGAAAGTACAATGCATGCATCAGTCCTTTGAGGCATTCTCACGTGATTTCATCATGCTCCTTATGGAGTATGGTTACATGTTAAAATCCTGCATTCCTCAATTTTTATTTCTTTACTCTGATATTCACTTCTGCATTACATTTTCTAACACATGTTTCACTCTATCATATCTGCCATGCGACAACTGGTAAGAGCATAGGCTATACCTATGAGCTAGAAGAGGCTATGTCAACAACTGCAATATCAGACGGACCTATAGGTGCACCAGTTGTGACGACAACATGTATCATTATCTCCCTCAGACGGGAGACAATATTTTCAAGTTTCTGAGTTGCAGTAGGAGCAAAGGTGGTAATAGGCTCAGCATGCTCGGTCACACGAGCCGACATAGGATATCAATGCTTCTGATAACATGTGTCCTCGGAATGTTCAGGTCTATGACAATAAGTGCATGGACCACGCTAACATTCGCCTCCTTTGCCACGGGGTCCATGTCCACGGAACTGAGAAGTAACTCCCCTTCCACAAGATGCAGCCATCGTAGAGGAGGTCTGTGTAGTGGCAGTAGATGGGGCTATGCTCCTGTTAAGATGGTTGTAGGTCTCCTCAATAGGAGGAATAGCTACACCCATGAGAAGCTAGGTGTACGCCATCTCCTACTCAGTAGATGTAATCATTGGCATGAAACTGTGAAGCTTCTCGAACATGTCACGAAGTGAAAAATGGAAGTTGTGTAGAAGACGACCATTATGTTTGGTAGTGAAAATGTTATACTGCAACTGAAGAATCTTACCCTTATTCTTCGTCTGTCCATATGTAGCCTGGTTGTAGGATAATTCACAATGTTGTTGGCTATCTTTGTGATGAGAGACCTAGAGAGTTGTATATGTATATAAATGTCATCCTGCTTCTATGAAGCATTATTCTTAGTCTTATCCATCAGCTCCGGCTATGTCAGAATATGCTCATTATTGTTGCACTGCATCATGGTCAAGAATTGCATGAACCAAAGTTCGTAATTGGTTCCATCCATCTTCATGATGGGTGTCGTGCCCTTGAAGGAAACATATGAAGAAAAAATATCACCCTTGTTTTCTAACATTTTTTTATGGAAGAGAGTGTGATCCCCCTGAAAAGGGAGTCATCGCAATTTATTAAAGACAAAGAAAGTAAAGATACTATATCAGCGCAGCCATGATTGATATAGGGCTTTACAATGTGAAGTTACATTTTCCGAATAAAATCTCTGATTATTGAAGACCACGGCATTTCACCCGAGCCAGATGGCCCACATAACCATAAACGTCTTCGAAACGTTATCACTGGAGTTATCGCCCACCAAGGGTTCGTTTGGTTGCAGGGTTGGGCAGGGTTGGGTTGAGTTGGGGTACCCCTGTGAATAGTAAACTGTGAGGAGGATTGGAGTGTTTGGAAGGAGGGGTACCCCGGGTTAGGCCAAACCAACCCCGCTCAACCCTGCAACCAAACTGAGCCCAAACGAACCGACCTCCAGAACTCCTCAGCCCTCCAGTCTCCACCTGCTGAATCCCAACCTCCCTCCAAACCCATACCGAGGCTGGACACCTGAAAAACAGGTGATATGAATCCTCCACCATCCCCTCGCACATGTCACACATAGTGTCAGTCACACCAAACAATCTCTCCCTCCTAACTTTGTCACGCAAGCGATTTCTCCTCAGACACCATAAGAATATTTCAATTCTGCACGAGATCTTGGCCGCCCAAATCACCTTTATATCCTAGCACAACGCCAAGTCTTGCTCCTCCGCTATCTCCCTCAAAGCCGCATATGCTTTCTTCACCGAGAATTTCGCCCCTCTCCACACAAAGTGATCAATGTTGTCCGTAAAGTCCTCCGGCGGAGAGATCTCCTCGTGCAATCTGAATAGCTCCTCCAGGCATTGGTCTGAGAGATCCGATGGGAACCGACATCCACATACCCGCTTCCGCCATTTGCGAGAGGGTAACCTCCTTCAAGGTCGTCAATGGAAAAAGTCTGGGAAATCTTCCTTCGAGAGCTCCCTCCCCCGTCCAGTCATCCCTCCAGAATCAAAACGTGTGACCATCTCCCACTCTCGCCACTAAGTTAGCAGCAATCTTCAGCAAGACCTCACGAATGCCCACCCAGCGTGGCGATTGGAACCTCAGTCTCCCAGCCACCAACGTACCTTTGACCCCATAGATGCGCCTCAGCAGCCTGACAGCCAGCGAGGTCGACGGACCCTAGATGAGAGTCACCCACTTAGCAATAAGCGCCTTTTTCGTACACTCCATTTACGGACCCCCAGTCCCCCTTCGTTGTGGCCCTTTGTCACCTCCTCCCAACTAACCAAATGCAGCCCGGTTCTTTGTTGCTTGCCATCCGATCAAAAGAAATTCCTCGTCAAAGTCTCGATTCTCTTTTTGACCCCAACCGGCATCAGCCTAGTGGAATAAAAAAATAGCGATTGTCGAGAGCACATGTTTTAACAATATCAACTTCCATCTCTTCGACAAAGAGATCATCTTCCACCCTGCAAGCCTCTGTTCCATTTTCTGCACCACCATGTCCCAGTCCGCCTTCCTTAGTTTCCCAGCCACCAATGGCAACCCCAAGTAGGAGATTGGAAGCTCACCTAGCGGGCACCCCGTGCCCTCCGACAGCCTAGAGCGCTCCCCCTTGTCCAGCCCAAACGGGATAACCGCCAATTTATGCTGGTTTACCCGCAAACCCGAGAGACTGCTGAAAATTTCGACCAGCTGGGCCGTATTTCTATTTTGCTCCTCCGAGCCCCCATGAAATAAGAGTGTGTCGTCTGCATACTGCAGCTGGACAGAGATATCGTCACGACGGTATCCCGCACACCAATCGGCCTCAACCGCTCTCTTGAACAGGACTGCCAGCGCATTCGCCACCAGAACAAAAGACATTGGTGCCAAAGGGCAACCCTGTCTAACACCCCCTGAGGTTGAAAAAACCCCGCCTCCGATCTATCGTTCACCAGAATCGAGTAAGATGAGGTCGTTATACATCTCTTCATCCAATCCACCGATTGGTCCGAGAAACCTCTCTTTCTCAGGGACAACCACAAAAACCTCCTGTCGACATAGTCATATGCTTTGGCATAGTCTATTTTCCACGGAGCCCCTTTTTTCTTTGATCGTTTCCAGTCAAGACAGATCTTCGACGCCATTACCAAGTTGTCCGCCATTTGTCATCCTGGAATGAAAGCCGATTGTCCCTGAAGCACAGCAGATCCAAAACCCATTTCAACCGGTTCATCAGGACCCTGGCCACAATTAGGTAGATGGCGTTGGAAAGCGCAATAGGCTTGAAATCATCGACCCTTATCGAAACGTCCTTCTTGGGAAGGAGGAACAGCAAGGCCCGGTTGACTCTCTCGAACCCCCTATTTCCGATCCTGAATTCACTAAGGACCTCTAGGAGCTCCTTCAACAGGCCCCAGAATTCATGATAGAACAAGATCGGGAAACCATCCGGTCCCGGGGCGTCGTCAGCGTTCAAATCCTAAATTGCTCTCTTCACCTCATCTTCTGAAAACGAAGCTACCATGCTCTCCGACTGGGCCGACGACAGACTCTCCACCCCCTCCCCAACCAGTCCCAGTTGCTTCCACAAAATGAGTCCGCAGGGCGCTACCTATATGTGCTTCCCCAGAAACCCTTTCTCCCCCAAGCTCCAGATCCTGCAAGTGATTCCTTCTCCACCTCCCAGATGCCATGAGGTGGAAGAATCGTGTATGAGCATCCCCCTCTTTCAGCCATCTTCGTCTAGACTTTTGCCTCCACTCAACCTCTTATTTTTTGTCCTCCATTATCAACTCATCCAGCAAGGTTAGCTGTTCTTCCAACTCGTCCTGATCTAACACTCTCTCATCATCCAGTCTGTCCAGTCGGGTGACCCTAGCCTGGGCTACCTCCCTTCTAGCTCTATGTCTTGCCCTCACATGTCAGTCGAATCCAATGAGAAAGGACCGCAGCAGTCTCAACTTTGCTGCCATTCTGGTTGTGGCCAAGCCCTCAATGTTTTAGCCACTCCACTTCTCCGTAATCGCCTCTCTGAAACCTTCCTCCAGGAGCCAACTTCACTCAAAACGAAAGAAGAATCTACTTCTCCTTTCCTCCCCCAAAGACTAGATGATAAGCGTGTGATCAGAGTGTGCGCGCAGAATCGCCCAGGCACGTGAGAGGGGGAAAGCCTCCGCCCCGTGAGTTGAGAGAAAAAATCTGTCCAGTCTGGACCGCGATCTTGCATTACGTTAAGTAAAGGTACACCCAGCAGCGTCAATGATCAACAGGCCCAAGATGTGGGCAACCCTTCGAAACTCCCCAGAACCCGGGTCACATCCACCACGCTGCTGAGGGCGATCATCTGGAAGGAGCGTGACATTCATGTCCCCCCCCAATCAACCAAACCTCCTCTGAATTTAACGATCCCAGTTGTTCCAATTCCTTCGCCAGAGAACTCCTCACCCCCCCCCCTCCCCCGACGGGTCGTAGACGCTCGTGACCAGGAACATGAGCCCATCCGCATTCCTCTTCAGTCTCACAGACAGACAGAACAGGGTCTTCGCCTCTTCCAAAAGTTCGAAGTCGTCTCTCTTCCAACCGATTAACATACCGCCCGACACCACATTCGTTGGCAGTTCCGCCAGGTCGAACCTACCTCCCACATCAAGTCCCCGCCTTACCGCGTCCACTCCTCCTGACAACTTCGTCTCCTGAAGGAGGAAGATGTCTGCGCCAGCCTCTGTTATTAAGTTTCATACCCATGCCATTTCTCGGGACGGCTTATATTCCATGATAGAATTTTCATAAGAGAACCGTTTAGGTCGTCTTTTTAGGTGGCACCACACCTAGACGTTCCGCCACACTCCTATCCAGGATACAAAATATATTCTGGTTTGCACAAGAAAGTAAGATGTTTGGCCGCGCATCCTGTTCAGCCATCTCCTGCTCCCCAAACTGAGCCATTCTGCACTCCTACCTTTCCTACTTGCTTAAAGGAGTTCTTTTCTTGCGTAGCACACCCCGAACCTGGCTCCCTGTAGCTCCGGATCTGCAAAATCCTGCTCTTCGCCAGCCCCGGCCCTCTCCGAGATTCCCATAGCACTCTCTCCTTTCCCCTCCACCCGGCCACCCCTATCTCCCCCTTGACCATGTTCTATCTCGTGCGTAACCCCCTCAGTCCTACGTACACACTCCAGCAGAGCCCCCACAGTGCCAGTCGACCAGACTTCCCCTCCACCTGTTTCTGTTGTGGTGGTGGGACCTTTCGTTGGTCGAAACAGAACTCAACTAGGGTTGTAGACCGATCTAAATGTGTTTACATGAACATGTCGTGGATTGGTTGTACGTGTAGACTCATACAGCAACCATCCCCTTCAATGATGGATTCATGCTCGGGTCGGAACTCGAAAGGTGAATTAGAGGTCTGAAATCACATTTCTCTAATCACGATCAGATCGGAAAGGATCCTCGAACGTTGAATCGACGTCGAGGAGAAGAGAGGAGGCCTTAGGAGGAACCCTAGATCACACTGGTGGCCCTTGGGGGCTCGGGTGATGGTTGTCGATGACATTGGAGGGGCGGGCGCTACTGTAGGAGCAGCACCTGGCAACACCGGATGTGGTGCTCGACGGTGTTGTGGTGCCTTGCGGAGACATTAGAGCCATGGAGGCTTCGTAGTGGCGTGTGGCAGCTAAGGTAAAGCCTTAGTGACGCGCAGAAGGGAGCGGCGAGTGTGGTTAGGGCACAGGGTACAAGAACTGTGGTCTAGGACCGTCGCCCTTATACCATGTGGAAAGAGAACAATTAATTTCATTATGATGGAACCTAGGAGTTCTCTTATATAGAGACTTGTATAGAGAGGAGAACTCTTGTTGGGTAAATTACATAGTAGATATAAAAAGAAATACATGAAATGGGACAAGATGAATAATCTCTCAAATGTTATAAACTACTTTTATTCAAGGCCTCAAATTTCGATTGCGGTCACCATTTCAGTGTTGACCGAAACGAAATTTCGATCGAATTTTGATCTAAATTCGACTAAAATTTCAGTCATTTTGGTCAGTTTTGAATAGGAGACCCCAAATTTCGATCGACATCGGCTATTTCGATCGAATTTCGGTCACCCACCGAAATCGAAATTCGGACGAATTTCGGCGAAATTTGATCCCATCCTTTTATTTAGCTATTTCTTTGAGGGTGGTACACAATACTAAATTGTGATTTAGTGCACATTTTAGCTCATAAATTTGTCAAAAAAAGACATAGAAACCTAGTATCTATATCAAATGCAAATGATGTAGGAACGCCATGCGATCGAACTAATGCAAAAAAATGGCGACATGAGATGCGTCAGAAAAATATTTGACAAGGGAAGAAAGGCGTCATTTTTAAGATGATCGACAACATCAAACTTAAATCCAAATAGATCCAACATGTTTGACAAATTCCAACCAATTCATTGAACTTCCATTCAAATACGTTCCAAGATTTAAGACAGTAATAAAAATTTCCATACTCTTGGAGGTAGGCGATCTACTGAACTCCAGTAAACTTTTGCAGCTTTTTCAAGTTCTTTTAAAAGCCTCCAATTTTCAGCAGCCCTGTCACAAAAGAAAACAGAGAAGCACAAGGTCAAAAAATAAATGGGTAGTTAATGAATTTGTCCATGTGTTTGTATAAAAATGCAATCCACCTAAGAAGATAGCAGCTCCTTTCTTGCAAGTCAAGATACTTGACTGAGCATGCAGAAATGATATTTTCAAGACGGATATATTTTTTCATCAAAATGGAGGATTACGTTACCCAATGCATTGCATTCGGTAGGCAATCACATTATCATCTGCCTAAAATGTATTAGATGCAGTTCATTTATGGCAAGAAGAACTACTCAGGTGAGCATATAGAAAGAGTTTATTCCGAAGAAATGTAACATTTGCCAAATCAGATTAAAAGATAAAAATATAATACAAGAAACAATTTTATCTCGGTTTTCTAAAAGATAAAAGAGGACGTAAAGCAGAGATGGACCAACACAAATCTATTAAAAATAAAGTGTTATTGTTGAGATAGATGTTTTTATTGTCCTTTATCTATATTTACTTATTCTTCTGTCTACTTTATGTAATTTTTCCTTTCGATTTTTCTCCTATATAAGAGAGTCATAGAGTCTCAACGGAATACAAATAACTCTTTTCCCTTTTCACATGGTATCAAAGCGACATTCCTATATCGGAGCATGTGCCCTAGCCGTCCCTTTCCCCACCTAAGCCCTGGAGGACGCTGCTCCTTTCCCTCTCTTGACCACAAATGCCATCGCTACCCTAGGCACGACAGACACCGCCTGCAGCCAAGGTTCAGGAAAGCGGTATGCGTATGCGTTCGGACATGTCACTGAATAGCGATTAAGCGGTATGCGGGGGCATATGCGGGGTATATGCGGTTCTAAGCGGTTTTTTATTTTTTATTTAAAAATAAATACATATCTACAAAAGTAAATACAACTAAAATGAATTTATGAATAAATGTGGTGCGATCTGAGAAAAATGATTTTCATATAGAGCTCAAAATAGTACAACTAAATATCAAAATCATCAAAGATAGTATTACATAATCTAATTTAATATATAGAATCAAAACAATACAAGATTTGGATCTTAAGATCCAGATTCGATGACCCAACTGAACCTTAAACGGGCGCACGGAGTGCATATGCGCCCGCACAGCCTATATATGCGGGCCATATATGTGCAAAGGACGCATAAAGCGGGGCTTTAGGTAATCGGTGCGCTGAAGAGGCCGCTTAGGCATATGCGGCCGCATATGCGACCGCTCGGACCGCTTTCATGAACAAAGCCTGCAGCCACCGGCACCGCCATCGAGGAGCCGTAGCAACAACAACAACAACATGTTGCCATCGTCGCAGCCCCAAAGAGGGCTTCTTAACGACCTTCTTCGTCGCCCAAGGGGGCCTCTATCGTCGCCTAAACCCGAGGGTGGATATGGCCAACCCTCGTAGCGCCCTAGAGGTCACCATGATAGTTTGTAAAGGCCTAGAAATCTCTGCTAAGAGCAATCCGATTCATTGTTCAGTCTGATTTTGAAGTTTTTAGGGTGGTGTTGATCATCTAAACCACCCTCATTACCCGAAGAAGCTTCTAACGGATGGAAGAAAATGTGGTATGAGTCTACACCTACAATCATCTTCCTGTATGTCTGTGTACACGCGTTCATCCTTGTCTACAACCCCAGTCTTCTTAGTAGATGTCATCATGTCAGATAACAAGGTCGACTCCAAGGTCGACATCCCATCCTCGGGTGCATTCAAAGGTCTGGCACCCATTGTCAAGATGGATGTGACTAATTATGAGTTATGAGCTATGCAATTAATGAGCCTAATACACCGCAACGAGTAAGAAACACATTTTGACGTAGGACGAACTAATCAACAAAACTGGGATTAATGCATTGTGGGAGGCAGATGAGGCATATGCGTGTGTCTGAATGTCTGGGACGATGTCCTTGAAGATAGTAAATGATATTTTGAGTCATCCCACCGCAAAGCGATGTGGGACCCTCGCTGTTACAGCGAAGAATGAATCGAAGATACTACAATTACAGCATGATATCTTCATTTCAAAGCAGAACGGACGTCCTCTCATACCCTTTATACTTCTCTCATAGGTATGTTTGAGAAGCTTCATGGTTTCATTTCCTTGACTGCTTCGCCGGAGCAGCTCAAGGCTTACAGATATTCAGTGATGACTGGAGTTTTTCCAGCAACTCTTGATCCTGAATATGATGCAGCTCGATCACATATTCTGATTGATGCCACTATACCTCCAACGGAGGAGGCATACCGCAGATTGAGCAGGTTTTCTATAGCACATGGTGGTGTTACTCAGCAGTCACGTACCTCCTCGATTATGGTTGTATCTCGTGGGAGAAAGGGTTCTACACAGTATAGAGGACGTAGTATTCGTGGCAGGGGAGGGGTAGTCGACCCTGTCAACAGTACACTTACTGCCACAGACAGGGATATTCTGAGGATACATGTTACTCCAAGCATGTTTTTCCTCTTTCGGCTCGTGTAGCAAAGCAGAATCAGCCATCTACTGCTCCTTTTATGGCATATGATCAGAGGTTCGATGACCTTGTGGCAAGATTGAGAGAGATCATGCCAGAACATGGGTTGTCTACTGCTCTCACAGGATCTTCGGAGGTAGCTGCTTCAGCATTTGCTACCACATCAAGTAATGCATATGTTTTTACTAGATGTTACAGAGCAGATTTGTCAGAATAGATCATGGATTCAGGAGCTGCACACCACCTTTGTGGTGATAGAGGATGGTTTAGTGCATACAGATCGATTCCACTAGGCAGATCTATAGTGATAGCATATGGGACCCACTCTCCCAATATCGGACAGGAGGAGGTGCAGTTGACTTCCGCAATGAGTCAACAGAATGTTCTTCATGCTCTTGATTTTTCTATGAATTTATTGTCTATTAGGCAAATCACCAGACTTATATTGGTGTGTCATATTTGACACATCTTCTCTTGTGTTTCAGGATATTCTTACAGGCAGGGTGATTGGATTTGGTCGTAAGCATGGAAGTCGTTATAAACTGGTCCAGTCCACATATGTCAGTGCATCGTCTATTCGTATTGGATCAGTCTTCTCCTTATGTGTCGCACCGCTGGTTTGGTCACCTTCCTCTGCAGAAGATGTATCATGTGCTTCCTCAGATTTATCCTCGCTCTACCCTCTAGTGCGAGGCTTGCCACTGCCAGCTTGGGAAGCACCACCGGTCTACGTTTCAGAGTCGTCAGGATCGTAGTAGTCATAGTATTTTTTAGTAGATCCATCTTGACATTCGAGGTCCTAAACCCAAACCATCAGGGACACATTTTATCTTGTTGTTGATGATAATTTTTCCAAGTTGTCGTGGGAATTCCCACTTAAAAATAAGGCTGGCTCTTGTCTTGTCATTCAGTATTTTATTAACGAAATAAAGAATATTTTTTCTGCAAATGTTAAGTACATTCATTCTGACAACGCATACGAATTATGTAGCTTACAACTCTCATTGTTCTTCAGGACCCTTACTATTATACCTCAGACTTCATGTGCATATACATCCCAACAAACGTGGTGGTCGAAAGCAAACATTGTCACCTTTTGGATGTCACCAGGACCCTATTAATTCAAATTTGTGCTCCCCACTCCTATTGGGGAGATGCGGTTCTAACTGCTTACTATCTGGTGAATTGTATGCCCTTGTCTGTGTTGGGAGAAAAGATTTTGTTATTGATTGTGCTTCCCGAGAAGGATCTCTTCTCCCTCATTCCTCACGTGTTTGGGTATGTTGCCTTTGTTCATCATGCATCTCATGGCCATGACAAGCTCTCTTCTAAAGCTGTCAAGTGTGTCTTTGTGGGGTATTCCATACCTCAAAAGGGATATCGTTGTTTTGAACATGTTCGGCGAAAATATTACGTTAATGTGGATGTCACTTTCTTTGAGTCCATTATGTTTTTCTCCTACAGGTGATAGGTTGATTCCTTCAGATTCTGGAGAAGAGGTATATATACCTCTACCTCTGGTTTCTTCTACCACGCCTACGACTACTACGCATCTCACTCCATCTCATGTTCTGTCGGTCCATTCATTTCCACCACATTCACCATCCCCACCACTACCTCCTCCTCCACCACCTCCACCAGCAGCCTCCATCTTTTTGCCTCAGGTCTACACACGTCAATCTCATACACATGAGCTTCCTCCATCATCCAACATGCCCCAGATATGTTATGAGCACTTGGTTTCTACTGATGGCACTGGTGATTTGCATTTACAGCAAGATGAGCAGGTGGTTATAGATGTTCTATCTTGGTCGTCGAGAAGGTTGAGGATCTTGACGTGTCCATTGCTCTATGGAAGCAGAGGCATACTTGTGCTACATACCCTCTTGCTTCCCATGTTTCTCTTGCGCATCTCTTAGAGGAGTTTCAAATGTTTGTTCTAGAACTAGGACTATCGCCGTGCATATTCCACGGACATATCAGGAGGCGTTACATATTAGTCAGTGATACCTTGCAATGGAGGAAAAGATGGATGCGTTACAGTCTCGTGGCACGTGGAGTGTTGTTCCTGTTCCACATGGTGTATATGTTACGGGGAGTAAGTGGGTGTTTATGGTGAAACATCGTGTAGATGGTAGTGTAGATAGATACAAGGCCAGGCTTGTTGCTCGTGGATTCATCCAGACATATGGGGTGGACTATCAGAATATGTTTTCTCCTATAGCTCGACATTCTACGTTAAGGATTCTTCTTTCTGTTGTTGTGTTACGTGATTAGCCTCTCTTTCAGCTGGATGTCAAGAATGTCTTCTCGTATGGTGACAACATGAGGAGGTCTACATGCAGCAACCACCAGGTTTTGCTGCTGAGGAGGAGTCTCGTATGGTTTATAGACTCCACAAGGCTATTTATGCCTTTAAGCAGAGTTCGAGGGTTTGATTCCAGAAGCTCTCTGAGTTGATTGAGCAGCAGGGATTTGTCAGATTGACTGCAAATCGCTCTCTTTTTGTTCAGAGAACACAAAAAGGTATTGTTGATATTTTGGTTTATGTGGATGACATCATTGTTACATGGGATGATAGACAGGGTATTCATGTAGCTAAGGATTTCCTTGAACAGCAGTTTGTAACTAAGAACCTTGACAATCATCGTTAATTTCTTGGTCTCGAATTTGTAAGGAATTAACGCAGTATGGTGATGACACAAAGGAAGTATATTACTGATCTCCTAGCTGAGACGGGCATGACAAGATATAGACACGCTACTACTCATATGAATCCAAGTATGAAACTCTATGATGATGACACTGAGGAGGTTGATAAGAGACGATATAGAGAGCTTGTGGGGAAGCTTTTATATGTCTCCATTACCAGACCTGATATATCATTCGCATTTAGCAGAGTTAGTCAGTTTATGGAGCAACTCAAGCAAGCGCAAATGGATTTTATTCACATGATTTTGAGATACTTGAAGACTTCTCCAGGTGCAGGACCCTTGTTCAGTAGAAACACATCCCTTGCAATAAAATATTCTGCACTTCATTGATAAAAGTTTTAACCACATCCCCAGCCTCAGACTTATTTTTCAATAAAAAGACCCATGACATACGAGAAAAATCATCAACAGCAACAAAGTAAAACATGTGTCCCTGGTGATCGGGAACACAACTCGGACCCCAAATATCAACATGAAATAACCCAAAAGGGACTCTGACGATTAGGAAACACAGATCGATGGTGCTTCCCCAACTGACATGCCTCGCAATGGAAGGATGAGCGAGGTGACATCTGAGGGAGAACATGACACATCTTCTGAAGGGAAATGTGACAAAAGTGCGGGTGCCACATGAAAGGAGAGACCGATCCTGTAGAATGAGAGGATATACCAGCATATGGAGTTCGGACCAATCAATAGAGGCATCCTTGCTCACGGTCAAGCCAATCACCCTAACCGTAAGAATGTCCTGAAATACAAGAGACGACTGGTCAAAAATAGCATGATAATGTAACTCCTTCGTAATTTGACTGATAGACAATAAATTCATAGAAAAGTCAGGTACAAGCCACACATTCAGCAAACACATCGAAGGTGTCAAACTGATCTCCCACTGTCATGTGATCGGGGAACGGGTACCATCGGTTATGACAAAGGTTTTGCCAAGAGGAACCTGTCGGTAAGCCGCAAACTGATCTCTATCCCCACACAGGTGGTGTGTCGCCCTGGAGTCCATGTTCATTCTGTAATATCAGATCCATGACAACTAGTATGAGCATAGATGCTACCTAAGGTACTAGCAGTGGCAGAGGCACTAGCAAAGGAAGAAGCTGCAACATCTGAGTGGCCTCTTAGAGAAGGTAAAGAATCTAGGGAACTCCCTGAAGGCATAATGTCCCTCAATCGAGCAGCGAGGTCATCATACCTCTGATTTGAAAAAGAAGAAGAAGAAGCATGGGGTCTGCTTGCTCCGCTACACGAGCCGATGCAGGAAAACCATGCTTGGAGTAACATGTGTCCTCTCTGTGCCATGGACGGTGACAGTAAATGCATGGCTGGCGAATACAACCTTCTCTACCATGAGGTTCACGACCACGAAATTAAGAAGAGCCTCCTCTACCACAGGAGATTGTTATCGCAGGAGATGTCTGACTGGAAGTAGGAGAGGAGACAGTGATCTTGTTGAGTCTGCGAAAAGATTCCTCCAAGGGAGGGATAATAGCATCCGCCGGTATCTGTGAGCGAGTTGCCTCATATTCTGGGTCCAATGCTGCTAGGAATACACCAACCATGGTAGCATTCATGTATGTCTTCTATTGCTCAAGAGTAAACGAGAGAGACATGAAATTATAGAGCTTCTCAAATATTCCACGCAAGGATGTGTATAGAGAATGAAGAGGCCGTACATTCGGCTTGATAGTAAATATGTCGTGTTGTAGTTATAGACTTATAGGATCTTTGTCTCATTCCTCAACTAGGAACAAGTGGTTGCGAGGATATCCCACAATGCCTCGGTGGTGGGTTGATGTAACACATCATTGGTGATATCTATCGACAATGCACCAGATAGCCAAACCTTGGCATACGCATCATCTACCTCCCATGAAGCATTGACTCATGTTTTCTCAATCGGCTCTTCCTCGGTAAGAATGTCTTTCTTACCTATAGACTTTATGAGACTCATGAATTGCATGGCTCATAACTCGTAATTCTTCCTGTCCATCTTGACAATTGAATTGGCGCTGGACCTCTAAAAGTGTTTATGGCGGGGATATCATCTTTGTTCTCTGGCATACTATCGAATCAAGAAAACTAGAGATTTTTAGACCAAAAGAAGTACGTCTACACAGACATACGGGGATTTGATTGCATGTGTAGACTTAGGATGCAACCAAATCCATTAACAAGAAACGGATGGAAACGGAGGCCATAGGAGGCCGTAAAGGTTCGCCGGTTGTGACGGGACCTCGACGAGTGTCGAAAACAATGATAGTGTCGCCCACGAGGAGGGGTGGCTGGCGGCACTCGAGGAGAGAGAGGGGAAGCCAGAAGCACCCAAGAGGGAGGGGCCGACGGCACCCAAGGAGAGAGGTGGCTGGCAGCGGCACCTAAGAGGGAGGGGGACCGACAGCGGCGGCGGTACTCAAGGAGAGGAGGCTTGTGGGTGGGGGTAGGGGTTAGGGTTTCTTAGACATGAGAGCTCCGATCTAGGACTGTCGCTCTGATACCATGTTGGAAAAAGAATGAGAATTGTATTATTCTTGGGAACCCTAGGCACTCTTATATAAAGGAGACACATATGGGTAAAATACATAAAACAGACATAAGAAAAGAAAAAAAAGAGACATAACAAAAATATAAATATATCTTTACAAAATCAAACTAGCCCCGACTAAACCAAAGGAGTATAAGCCTAGTTTCTAATGCACCTCCACCAGACGGAGAAGGGTCGCCTAACATCCTCCTCCTTCGACAGACCATTACGCACACTGAATCTCCTCCATCATCCCCACGGAGAACCACCACGCCTCCCTACACCTTCCTTGATAGTTGATGCAAATAAAGAATTCCAATGGTGAAAAAAAATTAAGGTGGAAATATTTGGTGGAAGAAGAAATTGGAGGGAAGAAGAAGAAAAGTGCGTCGGTTACGCAAGATTCGTGAAAAAATCGTGAAGATCGCATCGAGGGAGAAGGGAAAGAGAGAGAGATGAATCTCAATTTTCATAAACTCTAAATTGAATGAATAAAGCATTGGACTAGCATCCTCGTCATATAGGAGGGGAGAGGTTACAAAATTAGAAAAATGATACAATCGAATAAAATAAAATAAAATCCTAATTTGGACTCTAAATATCTCTAACCGACTAACTAATTTGATTTGAAATCACATGCAATGTCTTTAAAAATGTATTAAGCCTTCTCCCACTATAAGTAGGGTCGGCTACATGGATTCTTGCTCAAATCCATGTGGAAAGATTCGACTATTTTTTACGATGGTCGTCGACTACCTAACGCAACCCTGCAAGACTATTTTTTACCCTACAAGACTATAAGATGCGATGTCTTTATTTAAATAAAGTTATAATGACTCAGTTAACCAAAAATAAAAATGATTGTAATTAAACAGATGGAAATTAAGCCCTATTTATTTATTTCATGATGCATCAGCTCTCCGCTGCTTCGAAAAACCCATCTCTTGATGAGTTGCTTGATCTACAGATACAGTGCCGGAGAATTCATCCTGAGTTTATTGAATAATTTGCTCCAATTACGTATTTTTATATTCAGTTGAGCATTACGTTTATAATTCTTCTCAATTGGAGGGTGTACCTACAATTTTTATACCCCTTCACTTAAATAAAAGCCCACTCATATGTATCATCCTTTAATCTTTAGATAAATATTTTTTTGGGAGAGTGGTTTCTTGTAAAATTTTCAAATGAGTCAATTGTCCACTTTTTTATGGGATACGAATCTCACTGGGATGGAAAGAAAAACCCATGTTAGGGTTTTCTTCCTCCACATTCGACGGCGACAAGGTGGAGATAAGAGGCGACGATGGCTACCGTGCATGTGATGACGGCGATGTGAGGGTAGCCTGGGTCATGCGGCGTTTTGAGCAGTACGCTTGAGTCATGGCGGAAGTTGGAGCAGCGGCAAGGAAGGTCACGCGAGGCAGCTTGGGGTGAAGGGCGACGTCGAGGGGTTCCATCGGAGATTGACAGTGGCACTGGGGGGAAGTTGAAGGGGAGTCGTGGAACGTTGGAGGTGAGTTGTGGGGCAAAAGATGTAAGGTGGTGATGGTGTCGAGGCTGGAGATCGTGTTTCAACTGCAGAAGAGGGTTGCGGCGGGGCTGGTGGGTTGTCAGAGGTACGAGGGAGGCGTTGGGGAACTGTGAGGGGGTTGCAAGTGTTGGTAGAGTTGATCCCACCGACGTCGTCTGATCGGAATCGTGCTGGACAGCAAGTCTGGATTGGGTTTGGCGGCAGAAGGGGGCGCGGCATGCCTGTTTTGGTGGCAGAAGGGATCGACGAGGGGGACATAAGTGTGGGGGTGGCGTAGGGGACCCGGAGAGGGCTACGGTTGTCGATGGTGTCGAAAACGATGGTGGGGTGGCTGAGAGACTTCTTGGACATCAACTGCGGGGACAGCTTTCTCTGTTTGTAGCGTCACAAATAGCGGTGGAGTCGATCCGACGGCGCTCAGGATCCGAAAATTTGCACCTAACTCCTATAGACTCGACTGAAATTCGAGCAATATGGATATCAACCATGGCCTCAAATTTCAGAGAAATTCGGTCGAATTTCTGTCGAATATCGATATACAGTCGAAATCGAAATTCGACCGAAATGACCGAAATATGGGGGTCCTAATACAAAAAATGTCCGAAATGACCGAAATTCCGATCGAAATTCCACTGAAATTATGTTTTGGTCGATACCGAAATGGTGACCGAAACCGACATTTAGGGCCTTGATATCAACTCTTTATTGTAGGCATTTTCAATTCGTCGTTTACGTTCCGCCAAACGAGTCTTTCGTTGTGTGGTTATGCGAACATCTATACGAATCATCAATCATTAGATCGTGAGGACGATTTAAGGGACATGCTCTGATACCAATTGATGCAAATGGAGAATTTTCAACGGTGAAAAAATAATAAGGTGGAAATATCTAGTGGAAGAAGAAATTGGAGGGAGGAAGAAGGGAAAGTGTGCCGGTTGCACGAGATTCATGAAAGAATGGCGGAAATCACATCGAGGGAGAAGGGAGAAGGGGAGAGAGAGAGAGATGAATCTCAATTTTTATAAAGTCTGAATTGAATGAATAAAACATTGGACTATCATCCCATTTATATAGGAGGGGTGGGGCGACAAAATAGAAAAAGGGTAAAAGCAAATAAAATAAAATAAAATCCTAATTTGAACTATAAATATCTCTAATCGACCGACTGCTAAAAATGACCGACTAACTAATTTGATTTAAGATCGCATGTGATCTCTTTATTTAAAATAAAATTGCAACGATTAAATTAACCGAAAATAAAAACGACTCTAATTAAATAGATGAAAATTAAACCCTAATTATTTATTTCACGCTGCATCATTCCGCATCACGTTTTTGTGCTTCTGGTGAACATTCTACCGTCATCATTATCCACATCTCTCTTTTCTTTCTGCACTATGCCCATGACCAACCGTGGATGCGCAATTCAGGAGCTCAAATTTACATAGACTAGAAAGCTATGTATAAAGAATTCCATTAAAGGGGACAGTACGAATTCACTTGCATATAAAAACCAAAACCAAGAAGATATTTGATTTGCAGATTTAGACTCAAATACATGCACGAAAGACCTATAAAACCGAACATCCAGTCTCCATTCGGAAACACTTGCACAAAACTATCATCTTTTATACCTAATTATATTAACAGATGCAGCGACAAGATATATCCAAAGCAATCACAAGACCCAGTTTCAAATCAAGACCTGATAGTGAATAAGATAGAGCGAAGTCATGATAAAGCATTTGCTTCATTACTCCAAACCATCCAAGAGAAGCAGAGGATTCACTACCTGTTATATCGTTCAAAAACCAGCACTATGAGCGGGCTCGGATGGAATGCAAACCTCTCCCACTCCAAACAGTTGATCTCCTTTACCCAGCCCTCCTCCATATCCCCCTCCCAATCAATCTCCTCCCCGTCCACCACCACGTTCTTTATCGGGTGTTTTTCGAAGTACTCCGATGCCCGCACGCCCCATCCCACATCCGCATCCAGCGGCCAATCCTGATCCTCCTCCTCAGTGACGACCCAATCGGCCTCCGACGCCAACGATTTTTCCGGCGCTTTCTCCTTCAAAATCGGGGGCTTGCCCTTCAGCGCATCCCCATTCTGCTCCCGAATGGAAATGAAGGTCCGTTCCAGCGACTCCCGCACAAAGTCTTCCACAGCAGCTGCCTCGCTCCTCCGCCCTCGCCGCGGCTTTCTGGGGATCGTCGTGGGAAACTGTTCGTCAGCGGCGTCGCCTGAGCTATCACCTCGATGGTTGGCTTCCCGAGGGCGGTGGATCTTCTTCTTCTTGCCATGGTGAGCGGCCGGAGTGGAATCGGGGGCGGCGGAGGCGAGTAACGTCGGCAGCCTCGGGGTTCGAGGACGCGGGCCTTTCGGACAGAGGAAGAGCGAAATGGTGGGCACGTTGAGGAAGCTGCCGAGAGCGGGAGAGGAGCAGGAGGGTCTGGGAGAAGCGATTTGGGAAAGCAGGGACATCTTCTTGCGATACGGGGAATACACCCCCTTCACCGTTGGGTACGCCTGGAATCCCCCATACGATGTTAAATAACTCAGGTTTCCTACTCTAGCTCGGAACTCCTGAACTTCTCCGAGTCCCCACCCATAGCTTCAACTAGGCCCCATCTTTTTTTTCTAAGGTAAGGTAAGGTAAGGTATAATTTCATTTATGTTTCAGATAAAATGTACATGTAAAACAAACAAAAGTAGGAGATTTTCCTAAATCAAAAGACCCAACAATCGGTGAGAGATTTTATAAGTTAGATCTTTAAAGGATTGCACTGCTTCAACTCAGGAGGATAGATGCATCCTCTGATATACTCATAATTAGCACTCAACCGGTCACACTTGATGTTTTCATCCAGCGCTTATTTATTTCTCTCCATATTCGCCCAGTAGTCACAGCTAAGGCGGTCCTAAGCTTTCTTCCCGTCTGAGCATCCGTTGCATTCCACCTATTAATCCAAGCAAGAGAACCCAAGATGTTCTCCCCATGGCCAGGGACAGGAAGCGAGAGGGAGGCACAAACTCCAAGTCAAATATCCATGTAGAAAGGACAATCCCAAAAAAGATGATCCCTAGTCTCAAGATTGCGGTTACAAAATAAGCAGCCAAGTTCCGAGCAATTAACAAAACGGGATAATCTTTCGCGAGTGGGGACTTTGTTTGTAACCATTCAATAAAGGCAACACTTATGCTTCGGGGCAGCCTTAGAAAGCCAAACTTCTTTCCGCCAATCCATCAGAGGAGTTCTAGCACAAACAAGGTCATAAGCGGATCTGAAAGCGAAAACCTTCGGGGAATAAGTCCAACGAAGAGGACCAAAAGGATAGTCCAACGCAGTAGCCAAAAGGGGCCTAATCTTCAACAGGACCTTTCACACCACAAAAGAGTCAACCATCTCAATAGCATCCCAAAAAGTTTCTCCCCTCAAATATTTGGAACGGAGAAAATCATCCCAAAGGGATCCATCAGCCTTGAGGAACCTCCTAACCCAGGCAACCTTGGAAGCTTTGATCAAGACCTCAATGGATCGTAAACGGAGCCCGCCCTCCTCCTTTGGGAGGTTAACAACCTTCCATGCAATATTGTTTCTCTTATAATCCCAAAGAAAGTCAGAGCACATAAAAGATAAACATTTAATAGTTAAGGATGACAGAAGGGTGCAATCAACCCAGAAAAGTAAGATACCTCCTATGACCCTGAATACGCCCCGCAACGGATATCGACTTAGCTTTCCAACCACAAAGATGGGATCGTATTTTGTCCTTCAGGGCACAAGCAGTAAAGTAGCCCCCAGTCTTGTATTCAAGTGGGACACCCAGGTACTTAGTTCGGAGAGAGTCCCAGCTGTAAGATTCCAGATGAAGTTACCCCTAGATTTTCTGGAGCAACTGAGGCGGCCTTTACTAACATTCATTCTAAGACTTGTCATGTCCCCAAAGGACTCCATAATGCCACCAATAGCCCGAAGAGTTTTAGTATTGCATTTGGTAAAGAACAGAAGGTCATCAGCATAGATAAGATGTGTCGGGGTCAAGGTTCTTCTCCGACCCATAGGGTTGATAGGCCCTTCCTAAACAACAATATCCACCAAACAAGATAAAGTTTCCATAACCACATAAAATAAGAGAGGGCTGAGGGGATCTCCCTGACGGAGGCCCATGGTTCCTTTAAAGAGGCCACTGGGAACACCATTCACAAGCACCAAGTAGGAGGAAGTCCCAATGCAGTTCCAAATCCAAGAACACAAAGTAACTCCAAAACACGTAGCAGCAAGATGCTCAAGCAATAACTGATGGTTTACCGCGTCAAAGGCCTTAGTAAGGTCCACCTTGAAACATGCCTTAAGAGGTCCATGTTTTCTCTCAAATCCCATAGCTAATTCTTGAGCTAGTTTTACACTATCACCAATACGCCTCCCTTTGATGAAGGCCATTTGGTTACGAGAAATGAGATGCAGAAGGGCCTCAGCAAGTCTTGCAGATAAAAGCTTAGCAAAGATCTTGTAGACAACATTGCAGTATGAAATAGGTCAGATTTCCCCAATCCTCGAAGGGGATAGGACTTTCGAAACTAGCGTGAGGAAGGTATGGTTCGCTTGTCTTACCATATACCCACCTGAGTGAAGGAATACCATAGCAGAGAGGAAGTCCCCTTTAACCAAGTACCAATGGTGCTTAAAAAAGCATGTACTGAAGCGATCAGGGCCTGGAGATTTATTGGAAGGGATAGAGCGGAGGGCACCCCTTACTTCCTCTTCATCAAAGGGCCTTTCAAGCCACTCCTTAGCAGCCAGGGAGAGAACCTTCTTTGGGGTACCCATCCAAACAAGCGAGGGCTGACAGGAGAGATTCAAAAAAGAGGCAGCTTGATTTGCAATTTGTATGTGGTCCTCCACAAGTGCACCCTCCTCGTTAATGAAGAACGGGATAGTGTTTCTTGCCTCCCTAATTTTAGCAAAGAGATGAAAGAACTTGATGGAACGATCCCCTAGTTTTATCCAAGACACTCGGCTTCGTTGCTTCCAAATAGACTGTTGATCAGACTCCAGCCCAATCAGTATGCCTTCAAGTCAAGCTCGAGTTGGGCAAGGGTTTGTCCTTTGGGACATGCCCCTAAAGACTCATTAACATTTGTCAAAGAAACGGTTGCCACTTTAAAATCATCATCGACTCTACCATGCGTAGCAACCAAAGCTTTAAGAGCCTTCTTAACCGCAGTCAATTTTTTAACCAAAACATATAAAGGATTACCCCTAACAAGAGTAGCCTAGCCAGCCTCCACCAATGAGACATAAGCATCCTTCTGGCCCAGAAGTCTAAGAACTTGAAAGTTCTGCTTTGCTTTAGTTTTCCCGCCATCTCCACTGTAATAAGCAAGTGGTCACTTGAAGCCAATAGAGAGTATCGAACCTTAGATCGTGGGAAGATCTCCATCCGCATGGGACTACATAGAGCTCTGTCAAGACATGCAACAATTCTTTTAGATACAACTGTAGAGTTGTTCCATGAGAGAATGTTTCCCCAAGGTTCACGATCGATAAGATCAACTTCATCAATGCAAGTGTTGAAATCAGCAACAGAACTAGCCATAGAGGTTCGCTCCCCTACTTTCTCAGATGCAAATCTGACAATGTTAAGGTCGTCCAAGAAAAGCCACGGGGTCATGATCTAGGATCTTATTTGAAGTAGGTCATCCCAAAGAGCCCTTCTCTTTGAGGGAAAATTGGAGCCATATATTATGGAGAGACAAATCAGTAAGCTCATGCGGTCGGTGCAATTGAGAGTTATAGATTGTGGTGTGAATTGTATTGGATCACACTTCCAATTTTCCTCCTTCCAAAGGAACCAGACCCTACCGAGAGGGGTGTTGTTGTGAACAGAGCTCCAACCATCAGGTAAGGTTATCAGGAAAAGAGAGATCTTTTCCGATCTAATTTTGTTTCCACGAGGCCGAAAAGTTCAAAGTTGCCTTTGGCCATTTCGCATGTTGCAATTGACATTAAGAGTTGGATAGGTGTGTGTGTGGGGGGGGGGCTGAGCTGCCCGGGGCATTCCACTTGTGAGAAGCAGTTGTAGATTTCTTCTTTTTCCCGTGCAAGACCTGAGTTCAGTCTGGATTATCCTCAACAAATTGTTCGGGTGGTTCTCTATGATTATCATGGGTAGTTCTTGTAGTGGATTGTTAGAAAATACATGTTTTTCTTCTATTGTAACCCCACAGGGGTACTTCAGTATTTTGCCACTACACTGTACTCTCTAGGGTTTCTAGGGTTTTCCTATATAAGGACCCCAAACCCATTGGAATAGATACAAAAGTTTACATTTCTCAACATGGTATCAGAGCCACATTCCCCACCCCACCCGCCGCCCCTCGCCATGTGAGATCCCGACCCCTAGGGCCCACCGCCAGGCCTCCTCCCAGCACTGCCCTCGCCTCCGCTCTCTCACGCCTCCGCCCCTCTCGCCACGACTGTTCCCCACCCGCCAGAACGCCTCCGCCCGGACGCCATCCCCGCACCCCTACCGTGTGAGATCCCGACCCCTAGGGCCCACCGCCAGGCCTCCTCCCAGCGCCGCCCTCGCCTCCGCTCTCTCACGCCTCTGCCCCTCTCGCCACGATTGTCCCCACCCCACCCGCCGCCCCTCGCCATGTGAGATCCCGACCCCTAGGGCCCACCGCCAGGCCTCCTCCCAGTGCCGCCCTCGCCTCCGCTCTCTCACGCCTCCGCCCCTCTCTCCACGACTGTTCCCCACCCGCTAGAACACCTCCGCCCCGACGCCATCCCCGCACCCCTGTTCCCCCATCGCCATCACCCGCGCGATCGCGCCCTAATCCCCTCTTCCCAATGCCGTCATCACCGCGACCCCCAGCACCGCGTCCCCCAACCGCATCCCCGCGACCGCCAGCCAGGCCTTCGCCACCCGCGCCATGCATTCGCCCACCGCCTGCTCCTGCCCCCAGACGCCCCTGCTCCTGCTCCTGCCGGCCACCCCCGGACGCCCCTCCCGCAAAGTCTCCTCCCAGACACCCCGCCTGCTCCTGCGCCCGCAAGGTCTCCTCCCAAGCGACCCACTTGCCCCAAGGCACCCCTCCCTTCCCCCAGGCACCCCTGCCTCTGCGCCTCTCTCTCCCCCAGGCCCCCAAGGCCCCCACGACCTCAGCCCCCCACGGCCCCTGCGCCTGACTCCCAGTGCCCCTGCGCCTCTCCGCCAGGCCCCACGGTCCCTGCGCCTCTCCGCCAGGCTCCCACGGCCCCTGCGTCTCTCCGCCACGCTTCCCGGTCTCCCTGCGCCTGACTTCCAGCCTCCAAGCGCCCTCGGCTCCCACGGCCCAACCATAGATTGATGGTCTTCTGCACGGACTATGTCAGCATGGTCTGCTAATTGTGTATGATCTATAATAACTCTGCATACAAGGTCATTGTCTTCGACCACTGCGACCACCATGGCATCTGCTTCTGCATCTTCGGATTCCAAACCCCTGTACCCTACCTCATTTATGATGGTACAAGGTACTCTATCAAACTGAAGGGATCGGAAAACTACGTACTATGTTCTCGATCCTTCAAAATATTCATCGGTGGTCAGCGTAAGATCTACATTCTCTCTACTAATCCGCCTACCAAGACAGACGCCAACTATGACACCTGGTACGTTGACAATTCCCAGGTAATCACTTGGATGACGAATAGTGTTGATCCTAATATTGCGTCAAATTTGCTCTACAAAACAACTGCAAAAGAAACGTGGGAGAGTCTTGAGAAAACATACTCCCAGAAAACAACCAAATCCAGGTTGTTTGACATTTACACAAGGATTTAGTCTGCAAATCAAGGAGAAACATCTTTGATAGAATATTATAGGCTCCTCACAGGGTTATTTGAAGAGTTGCTTATATTTCAACCTGCCTGCTGTGACAAGCAAATAGGTGAGACAACAGAATGGCAGGTGTACCGTTTTCTCTCAGGCTTACATACTCGATATAAATCTGTCAAAGACCAATTCTTAACGGCGGCTGCCCTACCGTCACTTGAAACTATTTTTGGCAGACTACAGGAGCTGGAGTCGTCCAACCCACCTCCCACTGCAGACACTACTGCTCACTTTGCATGAGGGCGCCCACCTTCCCAAGGAATACGAGGCCGTATGTTTGGTCGCGGTCGCGAACAAGAGCAGGGACGTGGACGTGACTCAGGATGCGGCCGTGGTCGTGATTTTTCTAATGCTCGTTGTCCAGCATGTACTCATTGTGGCTGCTGGAACCATCCGTCTGACAAATGCTGGGTTACCTTTGGCATGCCCAAAGCCAATAATGCATATGAGGCAACACCATATGACAACACTTATGATACTATGGAGACCTCCCAGGCTCAGTCTCCCACAGACGCTACAATAACTTTTACTGCTGCAGAATATGCTCGTCTTCGCCAACTCCATCAGAACCCAGTTGGCGATACTACAACTTCAGGACCTACTGCGACTCTAGCAGCCACCGCATGTATGGTTGCCAGTTCTGCCTCTACCTCTACTTCTACCTGGATCATCGACTTGGGTGCCTCAACCCACCTCACAGTAGAATGTAGTCTCCTCATCTCTCCCAGGGATCCTTCAACAGTGAAGCATGTTCGTGTGGCCAATGGCGCCTACTCACCTATCACTAGTGTGGGGACCATGGAATTTAGCCCTAAACTTAGGCTAACGGATGTTTACTGTGCTCCTGCCTTTCCCCTCAGCCTGTTGTCTGTTCACAAATTATGCACTGAACTCAATTGCCGCGTGATATTTGATGATTTATGCTGTTATTTTCAGGACATCCGGACGAGACAGATCTTTGGTGGGGGCATGAGAAGAACGGCTTATATTATCTTGATATCCCTTTCAATTCTGTTTTCGCTGGCGCAACTTCCATCTCTGCTGATCCTCTTCTCTGGCATCTTCGTCTGGGTCACCCCTCTGCTAAAGCTCTTTCCTTAATGTTCCCTGAACTGTCCATGCTTAAACCCTTCACGTGTGAGGCATGTCAGTTTGGAAAACATCACCTTGCATCTTTTCCTGTTAGAACCGAACCTCGTCGTACTATATCATTCTCATTAATTCATTGTGATGTTTAGAGACCTTGTCCTATCCGAACCATTAGTGGACACCGCTATTTTGTTGTCTTTGTGGATGATTATAGCAGGTCATCCTGGGTTTATCTTCTTAAAGACCGCTCAGAAATCAATAAAATTGTCAAAGGATTCTTTGCTTACGTCAAAAATCAATTTTCATCTAATATTCAGATCTTCTGCTCAGACAATGCCTCGGAGTTTACTCAACGCGATCTTTCCGATTTCTTTGCTTCCAATGGAACAATACATCAAAACTTCTGTCCTTATACCTCTCAGCAGAATGGGGTTGTTGAACGCAAGCTTGGTCATCTCTTAAACATTGCCCGTTTCCTTCTCACCCAGATGAAAGTTCCCAAAACATACTGGGGTGATGTTGTTCTCACCTCAGTCCATCTTATCAATGGGATTCCCTCTCTTACTCTCAAAGGCTCCACACCATTCACTTTACTTCACCCTAATGATCCTCCATTTCCTCTGCCTCTACGGATATTTGGGTGTGTCTCCTTCGTCCATAATTTTCACACCAAGGACAAAATATCCCCTCGTGCCATCAAATGTGTTTTCCTTGGTTACTCCTCCACTCAAAAAGGTTACAGATGTTATGATCCTATTGACAGTCGATACTACATCTCTGCGGATGTAACTTTCTTTGAGCATATCAGCTTCTTCACATAACATGTCACCGATGTCCCTCTAGATCTTCCTCCAACACCAATCATCTATACCCATCGATCTCGGACCTCACCACCAGATGTCCCTCTACCCATACCTCTGCCTCACGATGATATACCATCTTCAACAATCCCCTCCAGTACTGTCCCGGATGATCCAGAAGACCTGCCGATTGCATTACGGAAGCAAAAGAGAAAGTGTACCTCTCGTCCTATGTCTAACTTTACTACTACTGCTAGACTTTCTTGCACTGACAAACAATATGCAGATGCCCTAATGACTATCTCCATTCCGAAAGATCATCACAGTGCCTTCCAAGATACAGGTTCGCTACAGGCCATGAATGAAGAAATGGATGCACTCACATCCAGAGGCACATGAGATCATGTGTCATGTCCTACAGGCATTAAGCCTGTTGCTTGCAAATAGATCTTTACGACCAAACAATCTCCAGATGGTTCTATTGACAGACTTAAGGCCAGACTTGTGGCAAAAGGATTCACTCAGACACATGGAGTCGATTACTTTGAGAGCTTCTCCCCTGTTGCTAGGATGGGTTTGATTTGCACAATACTCTCTGTTGCAGCTAACAAGAATTGGCCAATTTTTCAGCTGGATGTAAAGAATGCCTTCCTATACGGTGATCTCGAAGAAGAGGTCTATATGATGCAACCGCCGGGTTACTCCGTCGAGGGGGAGTATGTGTGCCGACTTCGCAAGGACATCTATGGCCTAAAGCAGAGTCCTCGAACCTGGTTCGACAGGCTTAACACCGAAATCAGCTATCTTGGCTTTCATAAGACAACATCTGATCACTCTTTTTTTACTAGACGACGATCTACTGGAACTGTGATACTTGCTTTCTATGTTGATGATATGGTGGTCACTGGTGACGATGACAATGGAATTCTAGAGACCAAGGCCTTCCTTCAGAAGGTGTTTGTCACTAAGGACCTTGGACAACTCCGATACTTTCTTGGTATTGAGGTGATACGCACTGCTGAAGGGTTACATCTATCCCAACGGAAATACTGCTTGGATATCCTTACGGAAGTTGGTTTACTTGGATGCAAACCATTTGGAATCCCTGCAGAGGTACAAAAACACACTACATCCGTCGATTCTGAATTTGAAGACACTACACGATACAGAAGCCTCGTGGGTAAACTAATCTATCTCACCGTTACTAGGCCTGATATATCTTATGCTGTAAGCAGAGCCAGCCGCCACATGAAAAGACCACTTTACAGTCATTGGCAGGATGTCCTTCTGATCCTTCAATACTTGAAGGAATCACCAGGACGAGGACTCATCTATAGGATCAACGGTCATAATGATATCACTGCTTATGCAGATGCTGATTACGCCAGTTCTCCTGAGGACAGACGATCCATTACAGGCTATGCTATGTTTGTTGGTGGTAACCTTGTTACATGGCGAAGTAAGAAGCAAATCGTGGTCTCCAGGTCAAGTGCAGAGGCGGAATATAGGGCAATGGCCCATGTTGTTTGTGAGATTACATGGCTTGTATCTTTTCTACGAGACCTTGGGTTCCCTGCTACTATTCCTACACCGCTATACTGTGATAACAAGTCTGCTACATACATTGCCACCAATCCAGTTTTTCATGAACGGACGAAGCACATCGAAGTTGATTGTCACTTCAGTCGAGATGCATTACGAGGTGGGCAGATCGTCGCACCACACATCTCTACAGATCTTCAACTTGCAGACATTTTTACTAAAGCACTACCAAAGAAGCGTCTCTTATGGATAACTTCGAAGTTGGGCATGATTGATGGATATGCTCCAACTTGAGGGGGGGTGTTAGAAAATACATGTTTCTCTTCTATTGTAACCCCACAGGGGTACTTCAGTATTTTGCCACTACACTGTACTCTCTAGGGTTTCGAGGGTTTTCCTATATAAGGACTCCCAGACCCATTGGAATAGATAGACAAGTTTACGTTTCTCAACATGGATAATAAGGGATTGTAAGTTTCAGAATCCATATATTTGGATGAACAGACGGAAGAAAGAAATCATCCCTCTACTTCTCCCTTCCCTAATTTGTTGTGCCATAATAAGATAGGAATGTCCATTATAATGGCAACCCATAGCTACAAACTATTCCTCCAAATGACAGAAAACAAGTCTCATAATGATTTGACAAAAAAATATGCACTAGCATATACTTGTCCTACTTTAAAAATACGAATATAGATACATGAATAAATACAAATATTTATGGATATCTAATTGACATCCATATCCATTATGGATATGGATGTCAATAAGAGATATTTGCATATTAAAGTTGGTGTAAGGGATATCAAATAAAATAAATATAATAAATATATTTCTTTAGTAGCAACAAATATAGTTATAAATATATCTATAACTAGATTTGTGTATCAATACACACACACACACACACACACACACACATATATACATACAACATATGCATATCAATGGACTTCAAGTGATATATGTATTTGTTTCCATTTTAAAATAGATATAGATACGAATGTCAATATTTATTTGATAATAGATTTATGGATATCCACATATATATCTATGGATACCAAAATGATATCCACATTCATTTTCATTTCTAACTGGATTGCATACGAAAATATCCATATCCATTTGTAAATTGATATTTACAAAAAGAAACTCATATTAAACAAATCTAATGTAATATATTAGTGTTGATTATATTATTCATAACAGTTACGTGAAATATCGTTACAAGAAAAATGAGCATATTGTGATGTATTTACAAATCTGAAAATGTATTGTCCATTGTTAAATATACATAAATAATGATAATATTGTTAGCAAAGATATTGTTTTTTATACTTGGGATTAGCTACCATTGTAATAATTATTGCTATATCATTAGTCACGGTCTATACAACAACGAATATGACATTCATCGTTACTTTCAAATATAAAAAATAATTTTGCAACGAGTAAAATCGTCATTATATATTTGACACATTTTGTGGTGATAGATTTTTTAAAATGTCGCTATAGACTTATTTGTTGTTGTGCATGGGTACATATAAATTTATATACACATAATAGCATAGTACATAAGAATATATACATATACACTAGGTTAACATAAAGAAAAAACATACTCGATAACAATTATATCACATGATTACAAGTAAATTTATAAATATTATTTCTGTATTTTTAAATGAATGCACAGAAATCGATACAAATATTTAGAAATATTAAAGTAAGATTTATATCGCATCTATTGTAAATAAACATGGATATAGTTTTTAAAAAAATATATATGGGAACATATCAGATACAAAATGTATCCAAATCCATTTCTAGATTCAATTTGGTACGAGGTTTTACATATGAAATCAAATATATAATTATATAAACTTATTACAATGTATACTCATGTATGGGTATGAATATTAATTATGGATATCAAAGTGACTTCAGTATTTGTTTCCATCTTGAAATGATTAGTAGTGAATTTGATACGGATGTATCTCTATTAGGTGGGAGATTAAAATTGGTATAAGGTATTCACAAATAAAGTTGTAAAATCATTCATATTTATTTTTAATATCATATTATAAGAAAAAAACTCGAGATAGATATCTTATATCAAATATCATACACATAAAAATAATAATTCCGAGGATTAGCGTTCTATTTAATTTGTATTAGAATGAACATAATATAAAAAAGTTAAGATCTTCATTTTGTTTCCTTATGTCAAACACAAACTAAATGGGTTCACTACTTGAATCTACTTTCTCAATATGAACCGAACATTGGAATGGAAAAGTTCAGTCATTTCCATTCCTATTTTTATTACATTCTTTGATTGATTATATTCCAGTGTAATTCTATTCATTTTAAACAAAAAGGTATGAAATTTTAGTGGAATGGAGGGAGCAAATAAAATAAATTAACTTTCATTCCAATATATTTCAAATAAAATCTTCATCCATAAACTTAATTCCTTTCATATGTAGCAAGTATTTGATAAAAGATTATAGTGGAAAATTTGAGATTTTTCTTATTGTAGTCTAATACTAGAAATTTGATAATTTTACAACTTTATCCTGAAAATTATTTTTTATGTCAACTTTGACTCTGATCCCACTACCTTATCAACATCCATTTTAAAATGGATGCGGATAGTAATATCACTTTAATCCTCATAAATATCCATGTCCATACCGAAATCTGTATATACATTTTAATAAGCCCATATGATTATAGACTCCATTTCATCTGTAAATTACTTATACGAACTTTTATCTACAAATTGATTAGGATATATCCATATCCGATCTCTTTTTATACTATTTTATTTAATTATTTAAACATATATCCATATTCATTTAAAAGTAGATACCGATAAAAATATCACTTTATTATGCATAAATATTTATATTGATATCTGCATATTCGTTTAAATATGAAATATAATAAAAATTTTACTTTTAGTTATATGTAACATAACTAATTTTACATAAATATATTCGGTATATTTGAATTATATGGATATATTTTCATCTACAAGCTTATATGAATATATCATATCCACACCAATATCATACATGTTTTATTTGTAATAGTTTGACAGAAATTACATTTAAAATAAATATATCCTATGATATTTGTTTAACATAAATTTTCTTTCTACCAGCATTTATTTGTAAAAAGATATGACTACTTCCGTATATTATGTGCTTAAAATGGATATCGATATTACTTCAATATCTATATATCAACATAGATATCCATGTATTTAATACGAAATAAAATATTTGTTGCATATGAATCAATTTTAATGGATATGGATATCACGTTGTTTTCAATAAAGATATGTATCAAGTATGTGTATATGTATTTTAATATGCAAATTTAGTTAGAAAGTTATTTGTAATTGTATTTGTTGCCTATTAAATAGAAAGTATTTTCTATATTTGTTTCATTTAAATATCCCTTATACTAGTTACGAATATAGAAATAACTTTGATATTTGTAAATAACTTCGATATCTGTAAATATTTGTATCGGAATCTATATATCTATTTTAATATGCAAATTTAGTTATAAATTTATTTGCAATCATATTTAATATGATTAATATAAAAAAATAAATTTGGTATATCTATGGTATTTGGATGTCCCTTGTACCAAATATACTCTTTAAGTGGATACGGCTTCATGTAGGGATGAGGCTGGGTGGGGCCAATCCATAAGCATGATCCACGAGCCTGACCCAACTTATATATGGTCAGGCTCGAGCCGAACATTTGTTCCATTAAGTAAATGGGTCGGTCTTTTGACAACCTCGGTCCAAAACCATTAGCCCAACTACAAGATCCTATAAAATGTCCTATATAATAATCCTTGATTCCAAATTATTATAATGCAATTCTGTATATTCTCATCGAGCTTTAGTTTCTACATATACATATTGTTCTCTCTTATCTTAGAACAAATTCTTGATTAAGATATTCACATTATCTTCATCGTAACAACATTTTTTCACTACATGATCAGTATCACTTCTCTCATTTATTTCTTGTTTGTGTATCTCGTATAGTATTCTATTCTATTCTATTAAAAAAAATGTAGTTTTGAATCAATGCTTCATATACAAAAATCTTTATAATCATTCATCCCCGTTATTCCATGAGTATCATTAGTACCTCCAATCACATATTTTCCTTCTCCATGCTTCATCCTAAAATTAGTAATAGGTCGGCCCAACCTTAGCCCATGTCAATCGAGTTGGGTCGGGCCATGAGTGACCCATATTTTGTGAGGGTCTAAAAAAAATATGCTCACGAAAGCAAAGATATATTGTCGCTGAGGCGACCACTAATAAAGCCCGAGGTCAATCAACAATCAACCCACACAATAAATAAATCAAGCAAAGCAAGTAAGTGTGATCAAAATATATTATACCCTACAAATAGATGTATAGTGGACAAGTATAGTAGGGGTCGAACACAAGGAACTAAAGGATATGGAAGAATCCTTAAGCGCATCATGGAAGTGTGAGCATCCCATCATATACTATCGAGAGTGACTAGTCGCATTAGTTGCTACGGTGCAGTGAAATTTAACTTTTTAAACGATGAAATCACATGATCGAACACTTCTCGAATCGTTTCATCTAAACCACATACTAGATAAATGGCTACATCTTGTAGCATGGTTGAAATCAAGTCTCTAAACAAAGAGACCTCCTGTCTCAAGTCTGATCTGCTGGAGGAGACACTTGCAAGCATGGAGATGAATCGTGTACTTCTTGCAATCTAAGTTGTTGATCCAAGCGATGAATCTCCCAATCTCGTCTCATGAGATCAAGCGTCTTCTTCACGAGCGAGGCGCACCGAAGGAGACAGAGATCCACGAGTAGTCGAGGCAGCAACACAACGACGATGCGATGACGACGACGGGCCTCTCTCTAGGGTTAGAGTGGACGACCACTCAAGATCGAGAGAGGGTGGCATGAGAATGAAGAGAGAGCAATAGTTGATGTACCTTGAAGAACAATCCATGGACACACAAAATCAATGGATGAGATTGATTTACGTTTCTTTCAATGGCCAAGATTTTGTTGTAAAAACACAAAGACAATTAATTTAATTAAATTATATATATTGAACAATCAATATAAATTAATTTCAAATTATATCAATTTCTTGGAGATAATTGGGAGGGAGATTAGCCTCCTACCATAAAAGAGGGGACGACCACCCATTCCAATTAGGACTTGGTGGTCGTCCACCGCCTTTAGTTGGAAGGTGGTAATCTTCTTCCAATTCTACGAGATTACATTATCTCATGAAAATCTCTAGTATTTACAACAACATTTGTTGTAAATTATCTCACAAAAATAACTCATAATTATCTTGTGAACATTGCAAATATACCATTGGAAATTTGTGAATCACATCTACAACCCAAAATAAAATGTAAATTATATTTTCAATTAATTATCCAATGTGAATCAAATTCACATCAATAATTAATCAACAAATATAAATTAGAATACGCTCTCTCTCTCTCTAATATGAATCACATTTTATAATATATATGAATAGTTTGGATAGTGCTATCCATATTTTTCTTATCCATAATAATTAAATCACATTTAATTATATTTGATCAATATTCTCATGCATCTAAACAATATGAATCAAATTCACATTATTCATGATAATTAAATCGCATTTAATTGTCTATTTTTCGATGCTTGGATATAATCAACAATGGAATTATTCTCGAACTCTTTCAAGAATAATGCGCTCTCCCCATAGATACTTGGAGATAAGAACAGAGCGATTGTACGTTCCACGTAAAGTGACTTAGATACCGAGATCACATCTCAAATCCAGATCTCATGGACCTCTCATAGGTGCTTTATTAAATAAAGGTCGTAAATCTAATCCACTCATTACATCCGAATCACATTCAGATTAATGTTTGGACCAAGATCAGATTACTTCTCTACTGAGAAGAGTCACTAAAATCCGGACACGTTCTTCACTCATTCGGAATAGAAGCGTCATGGTTATACAATCGCTTATGATCACATCACCCATAGGTATTCCTAATACATGGACATCTTGCATATAGGAAGACCCGTGATAAACCCGAAGATATAGATAAATTTACAATGTCATCTTCACGGTTTTATCGTCAAGACTCTCATTCGGTCATTGGGAGTTGGTATTGATCATATGCTTTCCAAAAGGCACATATCATACATTCAAGTTCCTGTCATGCTTCCAAAGCAAGATGACCCTGCCTGGAATTTGATCGGTCCCAATACCTCATGAGGGAGCTCATGTCTTCTGATTCACCAGTGACATAATATGATCCCTTTAAGAGATTGTATCACTCATATGCCCTTATATGCACACCATCTCATGGTGTATAGACCTTGATTATCATCAACCTATTGGTCTGCTAAATGTACATACTTAGACATATAGCAACATATATGTCTCCGATCAGAGGATGCGTGCCTATATCGTGACAGTATATGACACATGACTTGGTTATCTCGATCTTGTTAAGTCAACTCTTTGATCTAACTAATCTTACACCTCCGAATCTCTATTCCCATGAAGAGGACCTGCATCAAGAGGTCAATCAGATATCAACCAAATGATAAAGGATTGTCATATCTTACTCAGGCTGTAGATCATCTCTTAACAATCATTTGACGGTGCTTGATGAGTCCTTAATCTAACTCCTTAGATATTCATCCAAGCACCAACCTCTATGATTCAACCATTGAATCAACAATTGTATGATTATTAAGATGGCCATGATACATAATCATAATTGTACAGAGGAACCTTATAGTGCATTCATTCATTTAATCTCAAATAGGGAATGAAAAAACCAACAAATTTTATTGATAATTCAAAATATTAAAATAACATTTATTATAGGAATGGTTCTCCTCAGGCTCACATGGCTAACAATCTCCCACTAGTCCTCAGAACCATTCATGTACAATGCTTAAATCCATGCTCATTACATGCTGGTCGAAAACCTTTTGCGTCAAAGGTTTGGTAAGAGGATCAACAACGTTGGCGGTAGAGGCCAGATTGGTGATGATAATGTCACTACGCTTTTGAATCTACTAAATGATGTGGTATTTCCTTGCCACATGCTTGCTCTTTTGATGTCATCTAGGTTCCTTCGTATGGGAAATGACTCCCGTGTTACCGCAAAGTAGCGGGATGGGAATATCAGAGGAAACTACGTCAAGTTCCAGGATGAACTTGCACAATGTATTTGGCTTATGTTGTTGAATCGACCGTAGTGTCCTTCTTCTTGCTTCTCCAACTCACAACACAACCATTTAACAAGAATACAAACCCTGATGTAAACTTTCGATCATCAATATCTGATTAGAAGTTTGAATCTATGTATCCCAAGACTTGGAGATCACCATCTCCATAGACCAAGATATAATCTTGTGTCCATCTTAGATACTTGAAAATGTTCTTCACACCATTCCAATGTTGTTCTCCATAGCAGGATTGGTAACGACGTACCACTCCCACTGCATGGTAGATATATGGCCTTGTACACATCATGGTGTACATTAAGCTTCCTACAACTGATGCATAGGGGCATCCAACCATGGTTTTCTTTTCCTCAGTACTTTGAGGTGTCATTCCATTAGATATGTGGATACCATGTCTTAAGGGAAGGAAACCTTTCTTGGAATTCTCCATACGGAAATGTTCCAAATTTTTCTTAATGTACCCATGTTGTGATAAATCCAACATCCTCTTTTCTCGGTTTCTGAATAATTTTAGACCTAAGATACAAGAGACTTCTCCAAAATCTTTCATCTTGAAGGTATGTGATAGCTAAATTTTAACACTGGTCATTATCCATGTAGCATTCCCAATGATAAGGATGTCATCTAAGTAAAGTACGATGAACACATTGGTGCTCCAACTAAGCTTATTGCATACACACGGTTCATCAGGAATATGCACAAAAATCGTAACTCTTTATGATTTTGTCAAATCTGATGTTTCAGTTATAAGAAGCTTGTTTGAGCCCATAGATAGATTTCTGCAACTTTCATACTTTACCTTCCTCGGTTATGAAGCCCTGGGCCTGTTTGGTTGCTGGGTTGGACTGGGTTGGGTTGGGCTGGATTGGGATGGGTGAATAGTAATCTATGAGGAGAAAGTACCCTTGTGAATAGTAACCAGGGTTGGGCCAACCCTGCCCAACCCTGTAACCAAACAGGCCCCTCCATATAGATATCCTCCTCGAGGTATCCACTGAGAAAAGCCATCTTGACATCCATCTGTCGGATGTTGTAGTCAAGAGATGAAAATATAGCTAGCAGTGCCATGATGAACTTAAGCATAGTCACAAGAGAGAATGTCTCATCGTAGTTGATGCCTTCTCTTTGTGTGTAGTCCTTGGTTACGAGATGTGCCATGAAAGTCTTAACTTTTCAATCAGGTCCCCTTTTTCTTTTGAAGATCCATTTACACCCAATGGGTTTTACCCCTCTAGGTGGATGTACATACACCATTTTTATGCGTGGAGTCTATTTCAGACTTCATTTCTAACATCCATCTATCCATGTCATGGTCCGTGAGTGCTTCATCAGATGAAGCTAGGTTAATTGTCAATTTCACCTGACATACGGAATTTGTACCTTTCAGGTGGTGCAACCACCCTCGAACTCATTCGAAGAGGTACATGTATTACATCTTCATTTACTTCTTCAGTTTCTGGTTTAGGAAACTCAGTATCCTCAGGGCATTCAATGTGTTCCTTTACTTCATTTTTGTCTTTACTCTTAAGGAAATCATCATCCATAAATTTTACATCTCTAGAGACGAAGACCTTTTGGTTCTTAGGGTCATAAAGTTGGTATCCAATATCATCCTTAACTTACCTAATGAAGTGTCACTCACGAGTACATGATTCCAGCTTACTTGCGTCCACGTTTTTCTCATGGACCAAGCAACTCTGAATCTTTAAGTATCTAACACTACGTTTGGTTCCATACCAAAGCTCACGAGGAGGTTTAGGTACGAACTTGCTAGGAATCTTGTTCAGGATATATATATATATATATATATATATATATATATATTGCAGTCTCTACTGCTACATATCTGTGGAAACTAAGAGGCAAATATGCTTTACTCATCATTGAATGACCCATATCTATGATAGTCCAATTGCATCTTTCAGCAATGCCATTTAGTTGAGGAGTTCCAGGAGGAGTGAGATTGGAGAGAATTCCATTCTCTTTAAGGTATTTCTTAAATTCATCTGAGAGGTACTCACCACCTTGGTCAGATTGAATCCATTCAATCATCCTATCGGTTTATTTCTAGACCAAAGCCTTGAACTATTTCAACTTTTCAAAGGTTTCATATTTATGATGCAGTAGGAAGATAAAATCGTATCGTGAATGGTAATCAATAAACGTTAAATAATATTGATATACATTTCTAGTCATGGTACTGAAAGAACCACATATATCGATATGTATTAGGTCAAAAATGCATTCACATCGTGTAATCTTGTTACGAAAAAAGACGTCCTAGTCATTTTACCTCTAATGCAATGTTCACAGGTAGACAAAGATTGAACCTATAGACAATTTAAGGGTTCATTCTTTATTAATCTATTGATCTTGTCAACAGATAAATGACCATGCCTTTGATGCCAAATTATATTCGAATGATTTCCATTCTATTTAGTTATTTTAGGGTTTTTATTAGTGTTAGTTAAATTCATGATATTTTCATGAACGCACAATTCAAAGAGTCCATTAGAAGTCAAAACACCATTCGCAATATGCTTATCACAACGACTTATGACTTATATTACAGAATAAAATTAGTATATGTTTCTAACAATCTTAGATACAAATATTAGGTTCCTCTTGATTTCTGATACATAAAGACACTCTTTAAGCAGAAAGACTCTCCCACTGTATAATGATAGGCTGCAGGTCCCGACAGTGATCGCTGCAAAAGTTTGCATGCAGATCCCATCTTTCTTCATTATGAATTCTACGGATTTTAATGCAACCAATAACCCAACATTATTATAGTATACTTTACTCATGTGGTATGTGACCACAAAGCTATTGAAAGACTTAGGGAGTGACAACATAATGAAGTCAGCATGCATATCTGCATCCATGTCAGCTCCAAGGGTTTCCAGCTCAGAGAGGTACCCAAACATTGACAGAAGTCCCTTCATGCATCTTGTAGCGAATAGGTTCTTTCATGATATTATAGGACCATGTGCAGTTTACATCCCCGAACATTTCTCTCAGATTCACCAATATGTCATGGCAAGTATTCATGTATATATGTTGCTTATGAAGTACATTGGACAATGAACCCATAAAATAACACCTTGCCAAAGAATGATCATCATACTTTTCATTGAATTTAATCTCTTCTGGTGTCAGAGGGTCTGTGTATGTCCTTGGATGACACATAAGAGATGCGCTTTGTAGATAGGACAAGATCCAAATTACGGATCCAATTCAAGTAATTTGGTTCGGTCAACTGATTGACCTCCAGGAGCCTGTTGAGAGGGTTCATGGACTTCATTTTCTGAAATTAAGAATGCATTATATTAGAACATATAAACAAATATATATTCAATTGAAATTCTTTGATTAAGAATTTTTGATCGAATTACTCTTGTCTTCTCAACTTTCAAAGTTCATTCCCTTAATCACCTTCAAAGCAAGAGCTATACTTACTAATATATCTCTAGCAAGAGCTGGGATCTCCTATTCTACCTTAGTTACATCCCAATCATATGAGAAACCACAACTTGGGTAAAAAGAAGCGGAAACACATTCTGCCTTTACAAGTCCAACTTGCATTCCCAATTTGGTCTTTAACACCTGTGCCCAATACCCCTATGGCGATGTTGACCCGTTGTTAATTGAACCAACCGTCAACATGATTAGCACTCATTACGTGCAATCCAATATCGCTCCAATAATATGAGGAACCGATATTGAGGTCACTATGCATACGACCTTACTCTTTCGAGAAGCAAAGAGTCTAATCTAGATGCGCTTGTATGCAAGAGGTGTCACCTTAGACATGCATCTCCTACATAGAATCCCTGATGATGGAACCCCTCACCTTGACGGGAGATCATGGATGTCACTTACGTGATCCTCCACCTCATATTCAAATTCTAATTAATTATCATGAATCATATTCACATAATTAATTCTTCCAAGGAATACAACTCTATTCGTAATAGAGTGTTTTAATTGGATATAAGTAATTTAATCATATTAAATCAATTATCAATCCAAATTAATTAACTAACGAACATGATTGTTACTTGAAGGACGATATAATATAAAAATACATATTATTAAATTTTTAATAATTAGAAAATTACATCATGATTGTTTCAAGCATTGTACTTTCCTTACCCGTTTTCATGGCTAGTACGGACAGGAGTGGGACAGACTGCTCACGGAGCAACCTGCTACCCCAATGGTCCCTGACTAGACACCATATCTGCCTCAGGTCAGGACAATACGATTTGATCATTTTGAAATTGCAAAGATAATCAGTCTTTCAACCAAAGTTATACCATATAATAATAGTAATCAATATCATTTTGATTAATACTATAAGGAGATTTACTAAACAAATCCTCAATCCTATTCAAGTAACAAAGTTTTGCATGCAGAGATTGTCCTATAACTATTGTAGGATAAACTAGGGTTTTCATGAAACACTTATTCAAGGATGATTGACATTTAATCAACCATTTCCATACATAATTATTAATCATCAATAAATCAGAGAAAATTCTCAATTTCCTTGACTGACATTGAATGATAAATAAATTAAGAAAGAGATCCTGATGATCTAATCATCATCCGACCCATATCCGCTAAACATGGAATATCTAGGGCAAACAGAGTCAAAATCACGCGAAATAAAATCAACGATTTGTTGATTTGATCCTCTACTTAATTCAAGCATTTATTTTATGTCTCATGATAGAAAAACAGTAAGCAAAAATAGTTTTGTTACAGATCCATGAATACATGTAAAAATAATTTTCATAGTGGGACCCATTCGAATCAATTTCATGCACTTTTAGAACCAATTAAAGGCTACTGTTTTCGAAACATATTTAGAAATTCTAAGTATATTTTATCAACCAAAAAACACGTCCAAACAATACGTTTTTATTTTATCAAAAAACAATTCGAATCTAGCATTCAATGCAAAAAATAATGATTCATGCGCACCCAAAACATGAACCATGATCGCCTAGGATTTTGGATCACATCTGAGACCTGGATAAGGCTTTGATACTACTTGAAGGATATGGAAAAATCCTTAAGCAAATCACAGAAGTGTGATGATCGCATCATATACGATCGGGAGCGACTAGTTGCACTAGTCGCTCATTGCAGCGAAATTTAAAGATTTTTAAATGATGAAACCACATGACCCAAGAACACTTCTCAGATTGTTTCATCTAGACCATATACTAGATAATGGAATACCTCTTGTAACATGGTTGTGATCAAGTCTCTAAAACAAAGAGACCTCCTGTCTTCGCGGAGATGAATCGTGGGCTTCTTGCAATCCAAGTTGTTGATCCAAGCGATGAATCTCCTGATCTTGCCTCTATTCCCATGCAGAGGACATGCATCACGAGACCAGACATATATCAACAAAATGAGTTAAGATTGTCATCTCCTACTCAAGCTGGAGATCATCTCTTAATAATCATTTGACGGTGCTTGACAAGTCCTCAATCTAAGTCCTTAGATATTCATCCAAGCACTAGCCTCTATGATTCAATCATTGAATCAAAAGCTGTATGATCATTAAAATGGCCATGGTACATAACCCTAATTGTATAGAGGGACCTTATAGTGTATTCATTCATTTATTCTCAAATAAGGAGTGAAATAACCAATAACTTTTATTGATATAAAAAATATTACAGTAACATTTATTGTAGGAATGGTTTGCCTCGATTTCACATGGCTAACAGGAACAACTGAGTATAACAATAAAAAATTGGCCAAGAAAGACAATAAATGATTTTGGGTATTTTTGGATTTTTTTAGATTTTTTGGGTTTTCATTTTTGTTTTTTTATGGATTTTATTATTATTTTTTTATAATTTACAAATTTTAGATTTTTTGGCCTATAAATAATAATATAGGAGTAATATAAATATATACACACAAACACACTATATATGGCAGTATATTGATATAAATACTTGTAAATACTCAAAATTCCCCAAATGATTTTTTATCTTTTTATATTTATTTCTATTTTTATATTTTTATGATACTTTTAAATATTTTTGAATTTTTAATTGGATAAATAAGGCAAAATAGTGAATAAGATAAATAGATTGGAATATTTTGGAGATTAAAAAAATAAAAAATGCTCACAAAATTTCAAAAAATATATTTATTAATAGTAAATGCAATAGACAAAATTCCGAAATAAAAAACAGATTTTTTTGGATTTTTATAGATTTGTAATGATTTTAGTTAGATTTTGGAGGTTTTTAATTTTTAGACCTTTTCTTTTTATTAAGGATTTTTGGTATGTATCCTCAAAATACAATAGTAGACAAAATCTATTTTTTGTACAATAACAACAACAACAAAGCCTTTTCCCACAATTAAGTAGGGTCGGCTACATGGATTCTTCGCCTCCATTCAAATCTATCTTGGGTCAATCTCGGACTTATATCCAAAAAACTAAGATCCCTTCCTATAGTCTCTTTTCAACACTTCTTATGCCGTCCTCGCCCTCTCTCAGCCAGCTCAACATCCCACCACTCGCATCTCCTAACCGGTGCATCAGTTGACCTTCTTTGCAAATGACCAAACCATCTTAAGCGGTTTTCTCGCATCTTATCCTCGATCGGAGCTACACGAACTTTCTTTCTGATTGCATCATTCCGAATCCGATCTTTACGTGTATGTCCACACATCCATCTTAGCATTTTCATTTCTGCTACAGCCATTCTCTGCACATGTCTATGGTTCACGGGCCAACATTCAGAACCATAAAGCATAGCAGGTCTCACGGCTGCTTTGTAAAATTTTCCTTTAATTTTTAAAGGAATTTTCTTATCACAGAGAACAACGGAGGCTCCTCTCCACTTTAGCCAGCCTGCATTTATTCTATTAGTAACATCTCCATCAATTTCCCCATCATGTTGCAAAATAGATCCCAGATATCTAAAAGAATCTCTCTTCTGAATGTTATCGTCACCAATCTTCACCTCGATTCCTTCACCATTGCTTCCATCAAAGGAGCATTCCATATATTCCGCCTTAGCCCTACTTATACGAAAACCTTTAGTCTCCAATGCATGTCTCCAAGCCTCAAGCTTCTCATTTACTCCATCTCTAGTCTCGTCAATCAACACAATATCATCAGCAAATAACATACACCAAGGTAACTCATCCTGAATGTGACTTGTCAACTCGTCCATAATCAAAGTAAAAAGAAATGGACTCAAAGCTGAACCTTGATGTAAACCAATGTTGATATCAAAATAGTCAGTCTTCCCCGTCGAGGTCCTTACACAAGATAAAGCTCTATTATACATATCCTTTATGAGATTAATGTATAGGACAAGTACTTGTCTCTTCTCCAAAACTCTCCACAGTATCTCTCGTGGGACGGAATCAAAAGCCTTCTCCAAATCAATAAAGATCATATGGAGATTCTTCCTTTTAGCTCTATAAATCTCCATTGTTCTCCTCAGCAAATGGATGGCTTCAATAGTTGAGCGACCTGGCATGAATCCGAATTGGTTTTCTTTTATTTGGGAAACTTGTCTCAACCTTCTTTCGATCACACGTTCTCAAATTTTCATAGTGTGACTCATCAGCTTGATACCTCTGTAATTTGAACAATTTTGAATGTCTCCTTTGTTCTTATAAATAGGCACCACGATACTCCTCCTCCAATCTTCATGCATTTTCTTGCTTCGCCAAATAACATTGAATAGATTCGTAAGCCAAGTCAAACCACGCTCACCTAAAACTTTCCATACTTCTACAGGGATGTCATCTGGTCCAACACCTTTCCCAGGTCTCATAACCTTCAAAGCCTCCTCTACTTCTTTTCTTTGTATTCGTCTATAGCATGCACGATTCAAGTAACTTTCATTACTAGCTAGATCACCCAAAGTGATCTCTCTATTTCCTTCTCCAATGAAAAGTTTATGAAAGTATTGCTCCCATCTAGTCTCTATATCCTTCTGAGTAACAAGCACGTGACCTTCCTCGTCCTTAATGCATCTCACTTGAGAAAGGTCTTTGGTCTTTCTTTCTCTTGCTTTGGCCAACCTGAATATATCCTTCTGGCCCTCCTTAGAGTTGAGATTTTTATACAAAACCTCATAAGCTTTTGACTTAGCTTCGCTTACAGCCTTCTTTGCTTCCTTCTTCGCTATTTTATAGTCTGTGACAGTTTCCTCTGTTCTATCCTTAGACATAGCTTTAAAGCAAGGTCTTTTATTTTTTAGCTTCTCTTGCACCCCTTCACTCCACCACCAAGCCTCCTTTTGACCCGGAGCTCCTCTTTTTGACTCGCCCAGCATCTCTTTGGCTACCTTTCGGATACAAGATGCTACTGCCTCCCACATCTCGTTTGAACTACCGCTACAATCCCAAGATAAGTCCTCTAAAACCTTCTCCCTGAAGCTTGATTGCTTCAGCGGAAGATTCCACCACCTAGTTCTAGTGATCTTAGGAACCTTCCTTTTCTTTACCAACCCTTTTATTTGTAAATCCAAGACTAACAAGCGATGTTGGGTTGTCAAACTCTCTCCAGGGATTACTTTGCAATCTTTGCAACATAATCGATCTCTTCTCCTCAACGCAAAGTAATCGATCTGTGTTCTAGTTGAGCCACTCTTATAAGTAATTAAATGCTCCTCCCTCTTTTTGAAAAGAGTGTTTGCTATGAAAAGATCATATGCAGTTACAAAATCCAGAATGACTTTTCCCTCTTTGTTTCTATCCCCAAAACCATGTCCTCCATGCACACTTGCATACCCTGAAACATCTTTTCCCACATGTCCATTAAGATCTCCACCTATGCAAACCATCTCTCTTTGTGGGATTCCTTGTAAAATCTTATCCATATCCTCCCAAAAAAGCTTGTTTAGTCCTTTCATCTAAACCAATTTGTGGTGCATAAACTGAGATGATATTCAGAATTTCTTCTTCAAGCACCAACTTTAGCAAAATAATCCGATCCCCAAATCTTTGCACCTCATCCACACAATCCTTCAAATCTTTATGAACAACCACTCCAACACCATTTCTGCCCTTATCTTTACCTGAATACCAAAGTTTAAAGCCTGTCTTCTCGATCTCCCTTGCTTTCTCTCCAACCCATTTAGTCTCTTGAAGACATAATATATGAATCTTCTTCTTTCCATTGTATCTACTATCTCCATCAATTTTCCAGTTAAAGTACCGATATTCCAACTACCAATCCGTAACTTCCTTTGCAATCTCTTTGTAATCTCTTTTGGACTAACTTCTTTACTCGCATGCGTCCATTATGCGAGAACCCTTGCAAATTTTGGACTGCATCCGGGCGGTGATGCAACAGAACTAGCTTATTTACCCGCATGCGTTCCTCATGCGAGAACCCTTGTAAATTTTGAACTACATCCAGGCTGCGATGTAGCGGCCCTTGCCAATTTTTCATTGCATTCGGGCGATGCAACGCGTCGCAAGTAGGGAACACCCCAACGAAATCTGTATGTTTGCTTAAATCCATGTTTAAAAGATCCGAACGGTTTCAAGATAAATTCATAAATAGTGTTCTTAGAAGAAATTAAGAACACTATTTACGAATTTATCTCTCCTACGCTGGCTGTCGGCTACCTAACGCGCAACCCTCCTCATTTACCCGGGCTTGGGACCGGCCATGGCTGAGTTAGAATCTATTTTTTGTAATTTTTCAAAATATTTTTATATCTTTACGGGGTTTTTTACTGCAAACATGGAAGAATAGCTTGGTTTTCGTACTTTTATAAATAAAAAATAAACTCAAAATACCCAACCAAAAATCCATGTATTAGAAATATACTTCGGGTGTTTTTAGGAAATTTCCCACAAATTTTTATCAACTAGGAGCTATTTTTCACAAAGTAAAAATTACAAAATGAAAATACATTTTGGCATGGGTATTTTTATAAATATTTAAAGTTTCGAGGTAAAATCCGAACACCTTAGAGAAATCCAAGTGGTAAACATGCATTTTTTCCAAAAAATATTCGATAATATATACTCGAAGGGGTATTTTTGCAATTTAATACAAAGGTGGGGACCCAAACGTAATATACCAATAAAATATCACAATAATTTGCCAAATTAAAAGACTGAAATGAAATCAACAAAAGTCTAGGGACTTAGGAGCCAAATATCCAGCCCCCTGACGTGCATGTGTAAGTGATGTGATGTTGATTAGACCTAAGCATAATACAACTAAGTATAGAGGACTGGAATGTAAATATTACTATACTGTTTAGACTAACAAATGAAAGTTTTAGTACTAAAATTAAAAGGAAAAAGGCACAAGGGTGCCTGTGCAAAATACCCTCTAATCACGTGCTGGTAGACGGCCTAGGGCGTGCCACCTATCCACATGGTGATCATCCAATGGTTGTTACCCCTTCGTGCTTCAACGATAGAGATTATATCTCAGGCTAAGATCTGGCGCTGAGCCTCAAAGAATTGGATGATATCTGTAGCATCTGGAGTTGGCACTTGATCAGACAATGGTGAGGAGGCATGGAAGAACATATGAAGAACTCCACCCAGATGGACTTTGATCCTTCGTATCTTCTAGATTTTCATCCCCAGGAACTTGGAGATAGTGCAAAATGCTCATGGAGATCTTCCCGCGACCGTGGAGCTCCTCAGAATGACCACGGACCACCGAAGTTGCTCCGACGCAACCTGAGACTTGGAGCTTCTTCCAGAACTCGATGAGCCCTGCAAAGTGGGTTTCTTTCTTCGTTTCCTGTAGGGAGATGTTAGATGCAAAAAAGGCAAAGCCCTGTGAGGCTTCTGATGGCAGTATGGATGTGAGATGAGGCATGGCGACGTGCCTCTGGTGAGCGTGGATTTGGGACATGGATCTCTTGATCTATGCAAGATCAAGGTGGGCGAAGATGCATGGGATGCTCATAACGTGAAGTGGCACGATGTGGATATGGAGGGGTGGTCGTAGATGGTTGAGAATAACCGGAACAAGGTGGTGGAGCCAGAGCTCCGGCAAGGGGAAATTTTGGAAAATACATAAAATAAAACTAAATCAATTGAAATGAAGAACTAAACTACTATAGTAAGGGTGCGTTTGGTTGTGGGTTTCTCCAGAGTAAACTGGGGAGGGTAATCCATTTTTGTGTTTGGATAGAGGGTTTCGTGTTGAGTGGGTTTGTTGTGATGTGATTGTATTGGAGTTTGGAAAGTGAGTGGTTATTGTGATGTGATTATATTGAAGTTTGGAAAAGTGAGTAGAAGTTGAGCAGTTTATAATTTTTAGATTATATGATGGTATAATATATTATTTTTTGATGGAACAGATGAAAGAGAAATGATTTATATAATGTATTAAAAAATAGAGGAAGTGTAGATCCCACAAGTGAGAGAAGGGGTGGGTTTTGGGAGGTAAACCCACCAAAGGGAGGGTTAACTCTATATCCAAAAATGGCCTAAGAGACTGGAAAAGCAAGAAAGTATGAAGCTCATTGTGTCAGGAACGCCTGAGATGGAGCTCAGGATGGAGACAGCGGAGGAGCTGGACCATCCTCGATTCTATGCCAAACACCATGAGAAGACCCCCTAGGTCTTCCTGTTGTCATCAGGGAGATGGAGCGAGCCTTAGAATTAGGGTTCGATGGCAGAAGATGGATCAAAAATCCAAGGGAGCTCGGAGGAGATATTATATACCCGTCCACTTCATCGGGCAATCATGGTCAATTCAGAGGTCCATCGACCAAATAATGCTTTAAGTAGAAATCAAGCAAAATTAGCATAAGGATCGAGTTGGATAAATCGATGAAAATCGGTCAGAATCGAGGTCTGATAGCCGCTTGCCTTGGTCAGAGAGTTGACCGCAGATCGATGCTTGGGCGGCTCCCATTGGTCCAACTCGGACACTACATGACAAAAATATTTTGAAATTCAAAATTAATTCAAAATAAATAGTAAATGATTTTATTATTTTTTGGTTAAATTTTAAAAATATTTATTATTTAATGTAGTATTTTAATATGATTTTTATTTATTTTTATGAGTTTATTTATTATAAGTTACTTCTTAGGGTTTGATTTATAGGTATATTTACCTATATTTTGTGTATTTTATTTTAATTTTGTATTTCATATTATATTATTTTATTATCATAATTTTTAAAATTATAACTTATTTTTATATAAATAAATATATTTTTATTGTATTTTCTGATGTGTTTTGTATACTTAAATAAATAAAGGTATATAATATATAAGTACAAGTATTGTATATTCATCTACGTATTTTTGTATATTAGTTTATTTCAGTATTTTATTTATACCAATTAGGTACATACATTATAAATAATATTTGTAAAATTATAAAAATATGAAATTATAAAAGTTATAGAGAAAATAATAAAATGAATATTTTATTCAGGTAACATATACAATAGGGGTCCGAAACCTAACTTACATCTTAACTCCAAATTGAATAAAACTGCCTTCACTAAATAGTTTATTAAAAGTTATATGTAATAAAAGATGATTTTGTGCATTTTGAGTTCATATGGAGAAGACGTGAGTCTGGAAAGTTTGGATTTTGGATTTTTATCAGAATATAAAAAGTACATCATATATTATTTTTGTGTGAAATCAATTTTATATTTTTCTATGTATTTTATTTACAACTTTCATGTACAATGTTTCTTTATTTGAGTATAAATAAAAAATAAAATAGATCCCAAAAATACAATATTAAGGATATAAATTAGGGTTTTATGGTTGTTTTTGACCCTTATCTCCCCATTATTCTTTGTCGACCTAGTCATCACGATGCCTAGGTCTCGAGATTTTGGGTCTTAAAATACTTTGATATTTTATTCCATTTCTTTTCATTTCTTTTCTTTATCCTTTTATTTTGGCTTTAAACAATGTGTTTTATACATTATTTATACAATAATGACATTTACATGCATTTAGCTAGGGTTTAAAGGTAAAAATGAAAAAATAAAGATGATGAAATGGAGATTCATCATCACGGGCTCAGCAGGAGAGAAATATCGAGTAGTGGTATGAGATTCTAAGATTCCTATACATGTTAGAATTCAAGATACATGTTAGACTCTAAGACTCCTATAACTAAGAATCTGCAAAAATATGCCAAATGGCATGAAGTAGGAGAGACAAGTACTATCAACATTTCCAATTATCTTTGTTCTACCCTTTATAATGTTTAATTATTAAGTTTACTAATGTTTAAAATTTTCAATTGCATGGGTAACCGATGTTTTCTTCACAACAAAACTTTGTATTGGACAAACTTTTTTTTAATGTTTAATTTTGTCTCCCTTTTTTAAACAATCAACTATTATGTTTCATCTTTGTACGGATGTTTATTTTCTGTCATTCCAAAGTGGTTTAGATGCTTTTATTTTACTAAACAAACTTCAATAACACGGCTGCTTCAAACGTTTCTGATATATTTCTGCTAGAGCAATTGCTTACATGCATGAACGGGTACGTAACTCACCAGTTTCAATCTCCTGTTATTTATCTTATCATATTTCACAAATGTGGGTCACTTTCCATGATTTTACATAAGTTGTCCATTAAAGATTTTGCTTCATAGATTCGTAATAAGCATACCAAAACATGTTATGCTCTTTCTCACATTAATAATTGTGTTGGTTGAATTGAATAGTTTTACCATATTATTATTATTATTATTCCATTTTCCTCATTTTTATTTTATTTACTGTTACATGGAGAGGCAATTTGAATCTACGAAGAAATATAACACCACAAACTTTCCCTCAATTAGTTTATTAATACATACATGTATAAATATGTATATGTATAGGTGATAATAAAACATTTATGTATCTAATGTTTATCTTGGTTTCATTTGACATATGATAATATAACAAGTTAAATTTGTACATTAAATCATCTTATAACACCAAAAACTTTGGTGTTGTTAATTGGCATACCTCTTAATCGTACTTGTAATTAAATTGTATTAATAATACTGATTACATTCTTTTAAATTACATTATTAGATGTTGTTTTATATTTTAATTTTTATTATTTTGTCCTTAAGCCCATTTTTTAAGATTAACATTGTCTATTAAAAGAATAGAACAATGCAACCCAATTCTGAGCCTCTCTTAATTTTTTCCATAATTGTTCGTACTAAAAACACAATTCATATTTGTTTGTATTTTAGATTATTATTTATTTCAAATAACAACAATACTATTGTATTTACTATCTCGAAGTTCTTGTCTGTGTGTGGGTGGGGGGAGGGGGGATTTATTCAATGGGCCCATTAGCGTTTCGGTGAGCACCGTTTGTAGGCTACACACGTGTATTACCAATTGAGTGGTTACATATTTCGAAGGATGTCATTTTTGAAAGGAGATTAATATGCAAAGCGATTTAACAATAATGCTATTCCAATTATATCGCACCCTAAAAAAAGAAAGAACATTTTGGAAAGAAAATGTTTGAATCGATGATTTCTTGCAGAAAATCGAGATACAAATACTCATGTCAGTAATATACATACAATAGTCGAGTAAATGGTTGTTGTGAGATCAGTAATACCCAAACAACGGTCAGTAATTTACATTCATTTTATTATATGGTGCAGAATTCAGTAATATATACACACTGATCAAGTAAGTGCTTGTTGTGATGTCAGTAAACCATAACAAATGATCAGTAATTTCCATATGTATTATTACTTTGAACAAAATTCAGTAATTTAGAAACGATACTAAGTAATATATATACAGTTCTCAAGTAAATTGTTTTTGTTTGTTCAGTAATGTATATATCTATGTCTTATATCACATGTTCAGTAATATGTGTACGATTCTCAAGTAATAGCTACTATGAGATCAGTAATAACAAAGTAATGGTCAGTAAGTCATGGACATTGCTCAAGTAAGAAAGTAACTATTTGTTAATGCAATGCGCATTACGTACACAATGATATTACTAATTATTTACTATGTTATTACTGATCTCGCAACACACATTTACTTGACCATTGTATACATATTACTAAATTCTGTAGAAGGTAACTATTTGGATGTAAATTACTAATCATTGTCTTGATATTACCGATCTCACAACAAGCATTTTCTTGACCGAATTATATTTATTACTATCACAGCGTTTGGATCTTAATCATCCGCACAGAATCATTTATTTGAATCTTTTCTTTCCAAAACCGTCTTTCCATTTTTAAGGACGTCGTATAATAGGAAATATAGTATTTGTTAAATACATGGTAGTCTATAATTAGGAATATAGTTATTGCTAATGGCCCAGAATGGGTGCTCACCGAAATGTTAATGGGCACAAGGCCCTCTAGATAAGTCCTCTCTCTCTCTCTCTATATATATATATGGATTTAATGGGGCTGCCCCGCCCCCTATTTCGGCGTGTTTTTTTATTTCTTTTGAAAAATAAAATCATTTATATTCATCCCTATATCCCTCCTATATACCATTCGAATTTCATCATAAACAGAGACTCCTACGGCCTCCATCGAGATGGTGTCGATTTAAAAAATCCTGTTACCGTTAAAAAATGACTGTCTAGATGGAGGCCGTAGGAATCTCTGTTTCTGACGAAATTCGAATGACATATAGGAGGGATATAGGGATGAATATACATGGTGTTATTTTTTGAAAAAAAAATAAAAAAATACCGTAAATAGCGCGGGGGCAGCCATGTTGGCTACCCCAAGGGGGCAGCCCCATTAACCTCTCTCTCTCTCTCTCTCTCTCTCTCTCTCTCTATATATATATATATATATATATATATATATATGAGTAAAATGGGGCCGCTCCCTGAGAGTAGCCAACATGTTGCTCTCCCCCTCCATTTTCCGCACATTTTCTTTATTTTAAGAACAATTCTAAAATGGGGCTGCTCCCTGCGAGTAGCCAAAGGGTCGATTACAACAATTCTAAGACCGTTAAAATTACATGTTCTGGATGAAGAGTATAAGATTCTCTGTTTCTGCCGACATTTTAATGAAATGTTAGACGAATATAGTGATGAATATACATATTTTTATTTTCCAAAAAAATAAAACAAAAAATAGACGGAAAATAGGGGTGGGAGAAGCCCGTTGGCTACTCCCAGGGAGCAAACCCATTTTACTCTCTCTCTCTCTCGCACACACACACACATAGGATATCTTTCAAATGACACATGGTCCTTCCATCCATAAGGAAGGCCAACAATCTCAGCCATCTGTCTTTAATCGTGTGGTTGTCATTAATGGCATGTTAATTTTATTTATAAATTAAGCAAAAACTCATTTTGGTCTTTATGCATTATCTAAATATAGCATGTAATTAACGTCACATTAATTGAGGGCTAGAATTGATCCCTTCAAAATAGGGATTATTCATTGAGGGGAATTCTTGAGGAGGAGGGCGCTGGAGATCTCTTAGCCAATCGCCATGGAGCCGAAGCAATGCCCGTGAGTAGGGATGGGCATTGGGCTGGGCCGGCCCGACCCAGCCCGTAGCCCGGCCCAAAAAACTCAGCCCGGCCCAAGCCCAATAGAGCAATGGGCCGGGCCTTGGCTTAAAATCTCGGCCCAAGATTAGTTTGGGTCGGGCTCGGGCCTGGGTCGGCCCAACCCGACTTGGCCCGAGGCTCGGCCCGTTTATTAGCTCGAGAATTGGCCCGAGGTCCGGCCCGAGATTTGGCCCGATGTTGGCCCGAGTAGCCCGGCCTGAGAATTTGCCCTAACCCGAAACCCCTTTTGGCTTTTGCCCTAACCCGGTTATGATAACCGCGAGTAGCGCGCCGCTCCTGCCTCCCTCTCCCTACCAGAGCACGCGCTGGCCATCCCAACCGCTCCCTCGTGCTCCTCCAATCCAAGGCTCCGCCCACAACATCGGCGACCTCCCTCTCCCTCACGCTTCTCCAACTCCAAGGCTCCGGTTCTCCGCCCACAACAGCCACGATCCCGTCCTGTGAGTCTGCGATCCCCCTTCATTTCTAATTTTCCTGAACCACTCACCGACCTTAGTTTCTCTTTCTTTAGTTCTTCTCAGCCTCTATCTTATTCTTCTTCACATCCTTCTCTCAAATGCCTTTTCATTATCACTAAAGAAAAAATACATAGGGAAGATGTCACACAAAAGGTGTTGAGACTCAAACGCCTTTCCTTATCAGTAAAGAAAAAAAGCCACGAGATGGCTTCGTCATTTAGGGACAACGGTCATTACTTGGTTTACAGCAGGTTCCATCTAACTTCTCTTGAAAAATGATGCAATATTGGATTCAGAATTGCTCTGCAGTTGGTGTCACTGTTTTCAATACATCAGCTACAACGATTGATTTTTTTGACTATAGAGAATCTTGCTTCTTTGGTTGAGCCTCTGCATAACGAGGCTTATGAGAAAGATCCATTACCATCTTTAAGCAAATTCACAAATTAGCAGGCATGTCTCTTTTAAAAGGATCTTAGAAATTCTTGAATTTGTTTCTTACATTTTTTTTGCTATCTACTTGAGAAGTGGATCTTTTCCGCAACAGATTTGTTGGATTATATATGCCCTTAAGATCCATAACAACAGCATGGGAAAATGGGGAGTTGGTTACTTGCGGTTTCACATTGTAAGAGGATTGTATATGGATGCAAAAGATACAAGAAAGCATGCCAGCTATGGTATGACCATGAGGTTGAAGGAATCTACTATGAAATAGCAATATGTAATCTAGTCTTGGGCCGGCCCGGCCCAAGCCCGGCCCAAAGGAAATGGGTCGGGCCTGGGCCGAACAACAATAAGATTTGCGGGCCTCGGCCCGGCCCAAGGCCCGAAATAATTAGATGGGCTTGGGCCTGGGCCCTTCAGGGCCCAGCCCAGCCCGACCCATGCCCATCCCTACCCGTGAGGCCAATCGCCGTAGAGGATGCTTGAGGTTGCGCCCTCTACATCTTTACTTCTATTTTTGATTTGGTGTTCACGAGTTTTTTGGTCATCTGGTGGATTGTTTTTCTTGTTTGGGGAACAATTTTTTATCGCTAATGATTAGAAGTTCGAACAACAAAATTTTTTTAATGGAAAAATCCATTTCATGTCATGCTCCATATCGGTGCAGTTTAATTATCAATGGGAAAGTCCATTATTGGTAAGTGATGCATTTCGTGCCAGAATTCTTTAAGTTCCTGTAGTTAAGTTCTTGAATTCGCGGATGGTTTGATATTTGTTTGAAAGCGTAATGTGAAGTCTCCTTCATTGTTACGTTATATAATACTCTATATTATGTGATGGTTAATATTGTTTATCGTTGTTCTGTTTGTTTTGGAGAATTAGAGTGGTGGTTAATGCTCCATATTATGTGACAGTTAACGTTGTTTAATGCTCTGTATCTACTTTCAGGTCATGAATCTGATCGAATCGTATGGGGTTAAAGTTCGTGACTTAAAGTGAGTGGGAGCGATCGACGAGGACGACGAAGAAGCCTTGGAGGATGGGGAGACGATTTTGGTTGCTTATGCATTGTTGCTTGTGCTGCACCCAGTCTTAGATGAAGAACGATTCATAAGTTGACACAATATTGATGTTTACTATACAATATTTATGTGTATTATACAATTTTGATATGTATTATACATTTTTATGATGTATTTTACATTTCAATTGGCTGCGATTGAAAAATGTAATTTTTTATATATCTTGTATATTTGATGTGCATTACACATTTTGGTTGTCTATTATACATTTTTGATGTGTATTGTACATATTTGATTCGTATTCAATCACCAATTAAGCGTGAATGACTGCCACAATTTTTACAAAAAAACTATACGAATTTTATTATACATCGTTACAAAGAACCACACATTAATTACTAATATGAATTGTATTTACAAAGAACCATGCAAAATCAAATAATGGATGACTTTTTGAATGAACAACGGATTGTACAAAAAACATGCAGTCATTACAAAAGGAACCTTAAATTCTACAAAACAATGCGCGAGGATACAAAAATATGCCCGAGATAATATCGTCCAGTAAAAATTGGATATTTTTAAATTATGGTATTGTGAAAAATACCAAAAATAAAATAGCTAAATTTAGTATTCCGGAATATTAATTAACGTGCATAATCAATGCAAAAATTGATGACCAACATGCCCTTTTGGGCATCAAAATTGAAGGTGCCGTTGGATTTGAATCGGATGGCCCATATCGTTGGCCTTCCTTAGGGATGGAAGGACCACGTCTCATTTGAAAGGCCTCCTATATATATATATATGGGAAAAATGGGGTTGTCCCCTAGGATAGCTAACTTAGCTCCCCCACCCCATTTTCCCCATGTTTTTTTGAAAAATAAAATGGTGGAAATTCATTACTATATTCCTATATTATGTCATTCAAGTTTCGTGAGAAACAGAGACTCTTATGACCTTCATCCAGTTATTCATTTTTTAAAGGTCGCAGGATTTTTAAAATCGAACCTGTCAGGATGGAGGCCATAGGAGTCTGTTTCTCACGAAACTTTAATAGCATAATATAGAGATATAATAATGAATTTACATGATTTTATTTTTCAAAAAAAATAAAAAAATATAGGAAAAATAGGACGGAGGGAGCTAAGTTCGCTGCCCTAGGGCAACCCCATTTTACCCTATATATAATAACAAGTGCAAATCGAATTTTGTATTTCTTCGAATTTTCATCATGTTGTTTTATGTTAGGGAGAAAATTTTTTGGTGCTCCACTCTGAAAAAAATCTTTGATATTCTTAAAAAATTACTTACTTTTTAGTATTTGATTTTTCTCACTAATCACAATACTTAAAAATATGGGTGTTTTATTTATACTGAAATAACTTTGTTTCGTGGCAATGATGATTATACCAAACTTTTGAGAAAATTGATACACAATATTATGAAATGGTAAGGAATTTGAGCCTCTTATTGTTGCATATTCCAACTAACCTAATATGTATATAAAATATTTGTACACATCGTTACATGCTTTTCTTATCTTCTTTTAAAAGCATAAAGTTGTTTTTTCTGTTATCTGTGTTCCTCATGTATAAGCATTGTGTTGATGTACTTATTGCATATTGTGTGATATTGATGTTGTGGGGTTGTGTTTTCCTTTACAATATATGTTGTTTATTAGTATGATGTTGATAGCATTGGTTATCTTCTTATTAGGGATGTAAACGAGCTGAACTTGAGCGAACCAATACATGCTCGGTTCGGTTTGTTTAGCATACTTTCATGCTTGAGTTCGGTTCAGCCGATAAATTGAAAACTGTAATCAGGCTTGATTCTGCTGGGGTAAGGTTCGTAACGGTTCGGTTCGACTCGTTAAAGATTCGTTTTAGAATAAATATTGTACAGACGTTTCTGTTCAAAGGAAAAAAATCGCAGCCATAGGGGAGGGTTTTGCAGTATTTTGGGAATGAGGAATATAGACTTAGGGAGTGGATGTCTGGATGGGTTTGGAAAAAAATAAGTGAATAGCCCTTATGTTAATATAGAATGTATTTTCCTTATATACACACACACAATATGTATGTATATATACTTTTATGTATGTTTGTCTGTATATAATTAAACTTTTAACGAACCAAACCTGAGCGAACCTATACTACAAGAAAATTAACCTAAGGCAACAAATAATTTAATATTCGTTGACATATCTTCCATAGTTAAATATATAATAACAAATATTATTCGTTGCTTACTTCTTTAAATTCGCAACGAATAATGGTATTCATTGCTATATTCCTCGCAACGAATCATATAATGATGATGATTCATTGTCGTTTTTTTCTAATCGTTGCTAAATATGGCAACGATTAACGTGAATTTTAACGAATAATTCAATGAAAAAATCGTTATTATAAGGAACTTTAACAACGAATATGACATTCATTGTTAATTACAAGTACAAAAGATCATTTGGCAATGAATAATATTCGTTGTTACATCTTTAACATCGGAAGATATCGCAACGAATATTCAAATTATTCGTTGCCTTAGGTCCAATTTCTTGTAGTGCTATGTTTTTGAGGTTCGGTTTGTTTATTTAATCGAGCCCAAACTCGTGTTTAGGTTCGGTACGTTTATTTTCGAATCGAATCTTAATCGAACTTTTAACGAGCCGACTCTAAGCGAATGTCGAATGTGAAAATTTTCTGACTACTTCTTATAGAGTACGGTTCCACTAATTTCCATGTATATGGCCATGTTTTAAACATGTACCAGTCGCACGTTGATGAAAAGTATCTTCTCGACAATCTCATAGATATTGTTTCTTATCATGCGTGAAAAAAATAAATAAAAAATCGCAGCAATTGTCTTCCTCCATTTCAGATATTAATAAGGATGATGGTTCGAAGTGAACAAAAGAATAATGTTGTCTTCTATCAAAATAATTTTGATATTTCATAAAATTTATCTCCATAATTGGTACACTACAAGGAAATCAAGTTGTGGCTACAAAATTATGGTCACGGATATGGAGTTTGTGACCACAGAATTGGGCTCTGGTCACGACACGTTGTGACCAGTAGTCGTAGCTACAAGTCTCGTCGCGAGAGTTCTCTAGCCACGAATATGTCGTGGCCACTACAAGTGACCACGGAACTTATCATTACCACAACTCTTATATTAGGACTTTGACCACGGATTGTGGCTACGAAAATTATCGTGGCCACAAGTTTCCGTAGCCACATTCTGTGGCCACAACTCATTTTTCTTGTAGTGGTATCATTTGTTGTTATTTTATCTTCATTTACTTCTTAGAAATCATCTTTTTATTTCTTCATATGACTTACCTTTTGCCTTTTTTTCTTTCTTGTTCTTAATAATATAATTTAACATGATAGATTGCAATTTTCTCTCATGATATACATTTTTATTGTCTTTTTATGTACCCACCATTTTTGTAGCTGATCAACATAACACCGAATTAGGTATCATTAAGTTATCTTAGTTAATTTGTTCAATATTTGCCCTTTTTTTGGCTCCAATTTCTTCTGATTCTTTTTGTTGAATAGGATAATAATATTATTATTAATTCGTGATGTCAAAAACCGCAACTTTCATTTCTTCTTACTAGTATTTTAACCCATCAACATCTTATGTGAGAACTAATATACAAAATTCCTTTTACATATTTTGAACTTTAAATAATTATCGTAAATAAATAAGACCACGCTCAAGAATAAACAATAAGTTCCTTATTTAATCTTCAATTGTAAATTGATAAATCCCTATATATCACAGAAGGAAAACAAGTTATAACTACAGAACTATGCCTACGGATGTGGGGCTTGTGGCCACAGAATTGAGCTCTAGCCACAACACACCGTGGCCAATAGCCTTAATTACAAGCCTCGTCGTGAAAGTTCTCTAACTACAAATATGCTGTGGCCACTACAAGTGACCGCAGAAATTATCGTGGCCACAACTCTTTTATGAAGACTTTGGCCATGAATTGTAGCTACGAGAAACTAATGGCCATGGAATTATCGTAGCCACAAGTTTCTGTAGCCACGGAATTTTTGTATTTTCAGGTAGCAAGTTTTATATGTTGGATACTATTCTTCTTCTTTTTTTTAAAAAAAAATAGGCACTCCCTTTTCTATTGTTAGTTTACTTTATTTATATTTTTTGTTGGGAATTATTATTCTTTGGCATCTAAATTTATCGTATTTATGTAAAGTATTCTTTTCAATTGAACTGAAATTTTTAGGTTTTTATTTCCTCTCCCATTGTAGAAAACCAAAATTTATACCTCTTTGCTTATTTATCTAAATCTACAACTGATATGGAATGAATATACTTTATTATGGGTTAGCCTTCAGTTCCAATATATAATTTCGTTAATGTAAAATCACTTATATTTGTTGCCTTATTTTCTGTTTAGCTGTGTTATTCCTAAACAGATTAAATATTCATGTAAAATCCTATTGAGAGCATTAGAATGCATATATCACTCATTGGATATCGTACTGTTCTCAAGTATCACCTAATGATTCTTCTATTCCCAACAGATGAAGCTTGTCTAATATGCCACAAATTCGGCCTTGACGCCTTTGGAGAGCATGCGATTTATTATCGTGAACTCCCACACTTTAAATATTGACATGATTTTGTCAGGGATGTCCTTCATGATGTACTTAGACATGTTGGAGTTGCTTCAAAGACAGAAGCACCCGTGACTTTTCTGACTGATCCACTGGGAGGGCGATCGACACTCAGACCATCAAATATTTTAATATTTGGATGTGCTGGAGGGAAACATGTATGTGTTGATTTGATGGAGTTTCTCCATTGGTGGATTCGATAAGGAGCGATTTTGTTGCGGGATACGCTGCACAGAAGTTGCCTTAGCTAAAGTTGCTAAGTATGAGAAGGCTTGCATTGACAATCAACATGTTTTCATCCCTTTTGGTTTTGATGCCTCTGGGTTTTCAGCAATTGAAGCGGTAGAGTTCCTCAAGAGGGTCCAAAAAGTTATGCATAACAATGTTGTGGTTCCCAAATCTATAGATATTGTGTTTCGAAGAATTGAATTTGCCATCCAAAAGAGATTGGTGGCGCACATTATTGTCCATCTCCCACCAATCTCTATGTAATCGTTACTTCGATGCTATATACTTATCTAGTTAGACAAGGACATTCTTTTATATTATATGAGAAATTTATCATAAATCATTGTGGTAAAAAAATTATTATGAGAGTTTTTCTCTGATTAGCAGTTGGCGAGGAAGTTTTATTTATTTTCTCTTATTAGCATGCAGTCGGTGAGGAAGTTCAGGTTTCTTCGTTAAATTGAATCTACAGTTTTTCTGCTTACTGAAACAAATGATGCAGTAGAAATATTTTAAACCGAAATTTATAATATTGTTTGTTATACTAATTATTAAATGATAAGAGAGTTTGAATTTATTTTTAACATAAAAAATGCATCTTCTCATATTTAATAAAAAGAACAATTGTAATGTTATCAAACTTTAAACTTCTGCTGCAATGCATTTGATAATAAAAAATGATGGTTCCAAAGAGTCATTGATGATAATTTTATCTGATAAGTTTAAGCTGTTATTGGTTAATGTTTAAGATATTCTTTATGGTATTATGTTAGTTTGTTTTTTCTGACTAGCAGGTGACAATTTGGTTCGATTTTCTTTCTAGATGATTAGGCAACTTTAGCGAGTCATTTGCTATCAACATGCATGTCACTCCAAGGGTTCGTTTGGTAACTGGGTTACACCCGGGTTATCTCGGGGTAATCCAGTTTACCTCCCTCTTTTGATAGGATGGAATTATATTACAAGTCATAGTGACATCACATCACATCAATTGTATTACGAATACGAATCCTAACTTAACGAATGCGAATACGAATACGAATACGAAAGTTAAAACGAATACGATTACGAATACGAATATTCGTTAATAAATGAATTATTTTATTTAAATTATTTAAAACATTAGGGCTAACTTAGTAGGGTTTTCGGTTCTTGCCCCTCCCACTCCCACCCGAGACCCGACACCCGACGCCTCTTCTTCCTTGAGCCCGCGCGCCCCCTGCCGTCCTCCTCCAGCGCTCCTGCCGCCCTCCTCCACCATCCGCCCAGCACGCGCCGGCCACCTGCGGCCCCCCTCCTTCCTCCTCCAGCCCGCGCCGCCCCCTGCGGCCCCCCTCCTTCCTCCTCCGCCCCCGCCGCCCCCTGCCATCGCCCTCCTTCCCCTCCTCCACCACCCGCCCCCGCCGCCCCCTGCCATCGCCCTCCTTCCCCTCCGCCCCTTGAGCCCGCGCGCCCCCCCTACCGCCCCCCTGCGGCCCCCTCCATCCCCTCCGGCCAGACCAGCCCCTGCGGCCCCCCTCCTTCCCCTCCGCCCAGCCCGACCCACCCTTGCGGCCCCCCTCCTTCCCCTCCGCCCAGCCCGACGCCGCCCCTGCGGCCCCCCTCCTTCTCCTCCGCCCAGGGGACGTCGCCCCTGCAGCCCGCAGCCTCCCTCCTTCCCCTCCGCCCAGCCCAACGCCGCCCCTGCGGCCCTGCTCTTGTGCCTCCGTTTGCGATCGATTATTGGTAAATTTCATATTCTTGTAATGTATTTTTTGTATGGATTATGTTGTTAGAAAGAGTTAGAGTATGGAATGTTTTTGTTTATGAATATGGTTAATGTTATTGGAATATGCTTGTTTGATTTTTAACTTCACTGTTTGTAGAAAAATAATGAATACCGACCCATCCATGGAGAATGAGAGTACTAATTTGGAAGATGGTCCAAAACACTTTAAGAAGCAAAAAAAATTGAGATCAGAAGTATGGAATCATTTTGATAGAATTTTACTGCATTATTCGTTATTACATTATTCTATTATACTGAGTTAAATTTCAGATTCAAGTCATAATATGGAAGTAATGCGGAAGTGATTGCCAAATAATCAGGTACGCTTTTATATATAATTTTTTATTGCAATATTCGTTTGATATTCGTATTCGTTCGTAAAAGATTCATATTCGTATTCGTATTCGTATTTTGAGGATATGGATCTTGATTTTTTACATTCGTATAACATTCGTATTCGTATTCGTAATATAAAATGAATATGGTTATGGTATGACCTGAATTCGCATTCGTATTCGTTCGTTTGCATCTCTATGTCCAACCCTCATAACCATCCCAAACAGCTACTATTCCAATCAGGTTACCCCAACCCACTCCAACCCAGCAACCAAACGAGTCAATCGATCACTTTCATCTTTTAGTCGACTATATTTATCACCAGTTTATTGTTTTATTTTTTCTATCTTTCTTTGTTTGCTAGCTAAATAGATATTGAACTACCAAGTTGAATAATCTTTGATTCACTCAATCAATAATTATTTTCGATCAACTACCTTTGGCAAATTGTTGAATTAATTTCTACTCAAACAACCCAAAAGATCGAGGGCAGGGCAAGAGGCTAGAGCATATAGGAGACAGAGGGAAACTGTCTCAAAGTCAGCAAACTACTGGATCATGGCTTACTAGTTGCGTGGGCCAATTCTCCCTTCATACTATCAAAAAATGAGATTCTTGTCAAATCTGAGTCCGGACTATGACTATTTACTATTTACCTACTTTTCCTACCCCTGACCACTAGGGCTGTGCATGGTTCACGGATTTCATGGTTATCCGATCCGATCCGTATGGATCGACCTCAAATCAGTTGGTATCCAAAGAATCTCATCGGATCGGGTATCCAACCCTATTTGACCTGTGACATACGGGGCTTTGATCCAATGATCCACGGATAACCATAGGTCAACCCATCTCATAACTCCTCCAACCCGGATGATGCCTTTGGGTCTACCTAGGCGGTATTCAATAGGAATGCAAATGGACGAATACAGATATGTGTATAGGTGTTGCCATATCCTTATCTGTTTTTAATACTAATAGGGATGCAGATACATATATTGACGAATATGAACTCTATAATGGAACCATATCTTTAAAAAATCGATATGGATGTAAATTGGATATTAATGAGCTTACGCATAATATTAGAATACTTTAAGCTAAATGTCATTATATCATACAATTCATACCAAATATTATATATATTAACAGATTTAAAGATATAGATTTTTGCGGATATTGAAATGATATATATATGTATGTATTTATTCTAAAATGGATACTGATACGGATGTCAAAAATTTTATAAAATAGATACAATTATATCCATTTCTGTTTATATTAGAATTGTCAGGTGCGCTGGTTAGCTCTATCAGGATAGAGTTAGGTGTGTCTTAGGCGCAACTCAAAACGATTAAGATTTATGTCTGATCCATCACCGTATCCAATCTGCAAGCAATTGACAACATTACATGTTTCGGCAGCGACGTTGTGTGGGGTAGGGCTCCTTCGCCCACTACCTTGCTTCCCATGTTTTATACGGAATTATTTTTCTTTTCATTCAAGCCACATTAATATGTTCCTTATTTGAAGAAAAGGATTTTTAAAAATAACTAATTTAACCATAGTTAGATAAATAAGAACGTAGAATTCATAATTAAGGGAACTTTTATTTTTAAACATTGGAGATGTCGAAATAGAAGTCCGTGTCAAAGCAGCAACTCGATATCAATATGAAATTATCACGTTCTATAGTGATATGTAAGTGTCAAATTAATATATTCATGTGCCATCTGGCATATTCATTTCATACGTATTTTTACGCCGGACATTGAAATTTTAATATAATCGAAAATTTGTAGTGTTGACTTTTTTGTCATTTACGTTTTACACAAAATCCTATTTTGGAAGCTTTAACCAATTTTGTTTGGCTTGCATCTAATTCTTTTGGATCCACAAATACCCACGGTTAATCCGATATCCAATGAGTATCTAATCTATAACCATCTTGATTGGAGTGGGTTGACCCGTTGATCAAATATCACAGATCGGATCGGGTCAACTCCAAATGGAGCGAGTTTTCGCCCCACGAACACCCCTACTGACCACAATCAATTCCTCAGTTAGCAACATCGTCTTGAACCCTCTTGTGGGGGTTGTGTTAGGTAGTCGACAATCAATGTGAAAAATAGTCGAATCTTTCAACATGAATTTGAGCAAAAATCCATGTAGCTGACCCTACTTTATTGTGGGAGAAGGCTTTGGTGTACTCAAACAACTACTTTGCCTTATTTTGGGTCTATAAATAGTATTGGTATCTTAAAACAAACGAAGTTTGCACTTCTCCGATTATTGTAAATACTAGTAATAAAAAAGAAAAGGAAATTTTATTGAAAATTTTCCTAAATAGGCCCATTAGTGAGCCTACTATTGGAATGGACCAGGGAGAGCTAACGATTGGCGAAGGGAACCTGGTCCCCCTATAATGTGTGTGCGTGCACGCGTACATGCGCAAGCGTGCATGCGATCATGCATGGGTTGTGCGTTTGCATATGCATTTGCATGAATGTATGCGTTCGTATGTGTGGTGTAAGCTCGATTAGTAGCTAGACTCCTAGCTTAGAGCATTGCATAAGACAACATCAACAAAGTGTGGGCGTCTATTACCACTAAACTCAACAAACAATTACTTATGACTTGCTCAACGTCCGATAAGGAACTTGTTGTGTTATTTTTCTATGTTTAAAAAGATATGCCACCTAACTATAATGCATGGGCAATCATGGACAACAATGCATTTAAGGTCATTCATCAAACAAGGAGGCATAAAATGGACTATTGTATTAGGATTATAATTTTTCTATTGGGGAAAATGAGAATCCTAATATGGTAAAGTAAAGTTGAATTCCATGTAATCTTTGAAGTAAATCTAATTACATATGAACAAATCACTTTAGGATCTAAAATTGAGACTTATTATGATCTTAATTAATTGATATCGATCGTTATAATAAGTGTAAGATTCTGTATAGGCATATGAAAAGAGATGATGGGTGGAGTTGTGGTATGAGGGAGATGGAAGAGAAGACAACGAAGAACAAAGAGTGGTATATTTCTTCTTCTTCTTCTTCTTAGTAATTCTTTTTCTCCATTGGTCGTGAGAGGTGATCGATCATTCTCATATCAACTTCCATGATAGTTGATAGCACATCTAATTTCATACCGAAGAACTGGCAACATAGTCAGGTTTGACGTCGATGTGAGGATGCAAAGAAATGGGTGTGCATTCCTCATAAGCCTTGAAGAAACTAGAAATAACGATAACTTGAATAAATCGACGAGAGGCATCGAAGGATTCTGCTAGTGACGAGTGTCAAGAGATCAAGATCATGTATGATGATGTGAGGAACAAGGATGTTGAATAAAGCATACATGCTTGAGGGAATGGTCGTGATAGATGATGGAGTTACAAATTTTCCCAAAGCAAGCTGTACGAGAAGGGATCTGTATATTATCAACATCTTCATTGCATAAGCATGGAACAAAGAGAAGTAGGTGTGATTCTCTTTGCATGGAACAAGGAGAAGTAGGGAACAAGAGATGTGTGATGTCACATCAGAAAGCACAATGCTAGTCTCTGCTAGCATGTCTAGGAGGAGGCACATCGAGGACACTTAGGGAAAGAGTGCGATATCCATGGGCAATGACAACATGAAATAGGAGCTCGCGAATGATGAGGATGGATTATGCAGCGTCACGACGATGTGAATCAAGCGGGAGATAATTATGATTATAATATTTTTATTGATAACATTAAAGAATATTTATACCCACAACCCTGATTAGTTTCCTATTTACATATGTAACCCTCAATACTCCACAATTACAACCAAACCCCAAAGGATCACTCCATCTCACATCCATAACCCTCCGTTAGTTTAATACATTAGATCAACCCGATCATTGAGTTAATCTAACATCCATTATATCCGACTACTATTAATAAAATAAAAAACTCTCCCACCCCATTCCTCCTCAGACATCCTCCCCTCAACCCCCAACCTTCCCAACCTCCGACGACATCCCCAACAGGTCTCTCGTCAAGCCGGAACAACACGTTGCAGCCCGAGCTCCTCCGTGTTCGCATAGCACTACAACAAATGTCCGTTCGCTTCCTCGTGCATCTTATCCCATCAATGACTTCATCTTCAAGCACAATCATTGCAGCATCCACCAAGACTCCTTCACATCAGATAGTCATCTTCTTTCGCAAAGAACTGAGCCCCATTAGGCCCCGTCATATTCTCCAGTTGTCGGAACTCATTTTGCCCTTTTCCCTTCGCGTGTGTTTGCTAACTCCTGCAGGAGGTTGAAGAAGATGAACCTCTTTGTAGCCCATCCTAGATATGAAGTAAGGAGCAACAACCATCGAAGTCTGAGGTCCTTACAACCTTCGGTAGCTTCAGACCAAGGTGACATCCTTTCCGCTCATGCATAAAACCCATCAACCCCAATCTTCATAGTGTATCATGAATCATGTCGTGTATCATCCTGGAGAGCACCTAGTCGGAGCTTCTGCAACACAAACTGTAGCAAGAAGAAGACGAACCCAATGAGATTGACCACCTCCAGGGTCGATAAAGATTCGTGGAGACTAAGCAAGATCATCTCTATCGGCCCGCGTTGATCGAAGCTCGATGCCTTCACCTCCAGCCCCCTCAGCTCTCTACCCCTTCTTCGCCCTCCCTGTCTTCCCCTCCAACCCCTCCACCCCAACCTCTGCCCCTCCCCCTTGGAAGTGAAGGTATATTGTGAGGGTTCTTGCTATTGCATTGGGCGTGGAGGAAAGTTGCTCCAACGGTTGTGCTCGAATGATCATGCAAGTTAGGCTATTGTTGCCCTTGTTGATCAGTTCAGTTGGGAAAGAAGATAATGCTCCACATTCTTGATGAGGGAAGGGAAGAGGTGTGGTATCAATTGTAAATAAAGTCAAACTCAAAGGTGGATTATTTAAGAGATTTTTACCCCATGAACCCTTTAAACTTTGTAAATGACGTCTACGACCTTTGAAATATTTTAATTTCCCCCTCGACCCCCTAAATTGCTAATCATTACCACACAAACCACGTGGTTAACTCCCATCAGCTACCACATAAACTTAACCAGGTTCCATTAAAAATGGGTGCATATTTCCCTCTTAGTTTAGTAAATTTACAAAAAATGCCATTCTTTCCTATTTCCTCTCACCATCCTCCTCGCATCCCCTTCCAGTCCAATGTAGGCAGCGGTGGTTGTGCTGGAGCCCCTCTCCCCTCCTCATTTGCCACCGTCAGCACCATCCACACCATCCTCCTCCTCCTCTGATGAATCTCGTATTCATCACTCTAAGTCTCATTAATTAAGCTCAGATCCCTGAAAATCAACAGCATTTCTGCATTTATTCTGCATAATTACCATTCATGCATGATTTCATAAGAATTGCATTTTAGCATTAATTTCTGCACAAAATAAGAAGCCAAAAATCCAAGCCAAATTTGACCTGTAAATAGCCTAACTTTCCGGATTTTTAACTCATTCATGCTAACTCCGAATAACACTGAATCACTTCCACTGTGTACATATCACTCACAAGAATAAATGAAAAATACAAAAAAATCACTAACCCTAATAAGTGGACCAAAAACCCAAACCCTAGTTTCAGGATTTTCAAACTAAAATCCACATATCTTCCCCATCCAATGTCTGATTTGATCATACTCACTTTTGAACTAATATACATTCAATTACCTTCAAAACAAGACCAAGTTCAAGTGAATCAGAGCTCGTATGTGAAAGTTGGGTTTTGGGCCTCTTTTGGACATTGTATATTTTAGCGGTTTTCTGACCTATATTTTATGTATATATTTTCTTAATTAATAAAAATACAAAAAATTGCATTTAGGTGTCTTTTATTCATCTTTGATTTCTCTATATTTTATTTTTTTATCTTGTTTAAAAATGATAAAAAATTAGAAAACCCAAAAATCCAGGTATTCTATGTACATGGGATACCCAAAAAATTCACTTTTTGCATTTAATCGATTTTGGTTTTGATGTCTTCATAAAAGTTGTAGATCTCATTGAGACGAGCATTTTTCGTGAAGGAACTTTTTCGATCCGAGGTCATTTACTATTTCTTTTTGATTTTACAAAAGATTTTAGTTTCGATTTTTCTGGTGCTGACACGTGGCAGCCCCAGAGGCCACCACGTGTCAGCGATTTTTGGGCTTTTTATTATTCATTTTTATAAAAAAAATCAAAAATAAAATTATCGCACGTGCATCGCACGTGCCTCCCAGGCACGTGCTCCGCACGTGCATTGACCCTTGTCCTCCTCGCGCCACGTGGCCTCTGGAGGGCCGTCCGATCTCGGCCGATCGGACGGCCCATGCCCTTCGTCTTCCTCCCCGATTTCTCCGCCGCCGCCCTCCTTCCGCAACGGCCTCGTGGACCACAACTCCCTCCATCTTCTCCGCAACCGTCGCGACCCTAACGACCTCCGTTCATTTATCTCTACTCTATAAAAGAAGTGCTGCCGCCCCCTTTTCAAAACATCCGCCGAGCTGTGCTTAAGGAACACCGGGGTGACAACCCGGTGTCCTCGTCCTCGACGAGGTCGACCACCTTCGAGATGCCGTCGCAGCGCCCCCGCGGGCCTTGCTGCTCCAGCTCCGCCTTGGCGTCGAGCCTACATCCGCTTCATCGACCGACAACCTCCGCACACCGCTACGCCATCACCGTACCTCTCCGCCAACTCCGGCTATATCAACATCGATTCCAGCCCCGACTTCTCTTCCATCGTTCTTCACCTACAAAAGCACCGTCTGCGCCACCTTCTTCTCCGACGAACATCACCGCACAACAACGCCTCCAGCATCATATTCATCTCCGCCGCGCGTCAACAGCTCCAACGCCATCGACTCCACCGCATCCGTCACAGGAGCACTGCCGAAGTCCACCACCAACCTCGCCACCGCAACGCATCCAGGTGCTCCGCCCCAGCCTTCACAGCCTTGGCCGGACGCCAGCCATCGACCACTGCCGTGTCACCACCGCCCTCGGCCGGGCACAAGGCCCGAGACCCCCCGCACGTGCAAGGCACATGCGCGGGGGGACGTCATCAGCAACGTCATCCCCAGGTCACGTGCATCGCACGTGACGCGGGGAAAATTGCAGACAGCCCCCTGGACATCCCCAGATTTACGCCAAGGCCCCTCCAGTCAGAAGTCACGTGCAGAGCACGTGACTGCCTGGTAAATTTGCAGAGGGACCCCTAGTTATCTAGGTAATTGCAAACAAGTTCCCCCAGTGCATTTTATTTGTTTATTTATTGCATTTGTACCCTTGTGTTCCCCCGTAACTTTTGGACCTCTTTCTTCCATCATTTTATTTATTTAAAAATAGCACTTTGTTCTACATTTAATTCTTTACAGTTTGACACATTGTGGATATTTTTGTGATAAGTGGTTAATTAATTATTAATTATTTTGTGGAAAATTGCATATTTTGCCCACTTTGTGTTCTTAAAATTGTCATTGATTTACCGTTGCTCTAAAAATCCTCGAAAAATCAAACATTGTAGAGATTATTTTGCTTAACATTGTGCCCAAAAATCTTTGTATTTGCGTACATAATTTGCTCTGTAAAAATCATTTTGCATATTTCATTGTTTAATTTTTAATAGGTATTCGATTCCACATTTTTGAGGTTTAGGATTTTTTTCTGAGATCAATCACCTAGTGATAGTCTTAGATAATTTTGTTCATCGAAAATAAGTAGGTTTGATATTTATTATAATTAAATTTTGAAAATCATTCTATTTGCATTTAAAAATTCATAAAAAATTCATATTGCATTCAAAAATTCCAAAAAAATTACAGTGCATCCATTTCATCATAATCTACATTGTGGCCAAGTTTCGTATTTTTCGGACATCTTTTGAACATAGCCGATATTTTAGTCCCTAAAATAGGCCAAAATTGCATCTCGCATCCATTATTTGCATTGAAAATTCCAAAATAGACCGCTTCGAAAACCGAACACGAAATTGGATAGACACAACTCTAGGTTGTTCCTTTGCCTCCTTGTGATCGACCTTGGGACTTGCCCAAGTAAAATAAACATAAGACCACTTCTTTGACATTGATTATTATTTGTGGTTATTTCTTGACTGATTCTGATTGCCGCCTACAACGAACGACACATATTTATTTTTCATGCACGAAGATTAAAAACCATCTTTTTAAAGCGGCATTTACGGGCTTGTCAGATGGCGCCGTTGCCGGGGAGGCAAACGGCTTAGTTTTGTGTTTTGACATTTTTCGCTCGATTTTCCGCATTCGGGTAGTCTGACCCCCCAATTTTTCACTGTGAATACCATTTTATTTCCAGCATTTATTTCGCTTGCTCTATTTTCTGAGTCACGCTCTTACACAAATCTCTCTTATTTTTCTTGCGAGGTACCCGACGTACGTGGAGCGGTTTTTCAAGAAACCGATGCATCTTCACCGACATCCGAAGAAGCTGAAATTAATTTAAGATCGAGTCAAGTCGTGAGAGAGAGTAGAGTCTAGGTTTTTAATTTCCGTAATTTTATTTTCTTGCTCATTTACAGTGGTGTCCGTTTGGACTCTCGCGCATGTAAAAAAGACCTTGAACTTTGCTGTGGTGTGTCGTGGCCTGTTTCACTCTCCGGTGAGGGTGGGGCCCGACTTGAGTGGCGAATAGGATAGACCTGCACATACGGCTCTCAGAGCATTTATATTTTTGCTTGTACTCGTAGGACTTAAGCCACACTGCACGTTAATCAAGACGCACATAGATCGTTCAACTTAGCCAAATTTAACTCAATTCTTCCCCGCTAATAGAACTTTCTACATAGGTGCGATTTTCATCGGCTTGCAAGCATTTAGAATAAATTTTTCAATTCTGTATTGCATCCCACATGAAGATTGCGAGGAGGCACTGTAAGTCTTCTAACTGAGCATTCATCATAGTTTTCTGCATGCATCAGCTTTTCTCGAACTCCTCCCTCTTGTTTTATTACATAATTTTAAAAGGAAATTGGGATTGGACGGTAGACGTGATTTTGTGCTCATCTAATTTTTCAGTGATCACCTCATTAAAAATTGGGACTGCTAAATATAGCCGATCAAAATAACCAATAAAATCAAGAATTTCTGCGGGAGAGCAACCCCGACCTTGTATGTTTCTATTTTTTTCTAAGTGAGCGAGAGACGACACTTAAGGCTAGAGCCCAAATCCGAAATTTCAGCTCGCTAAATTCCTGCCAAGATTGATTTATCACCAACTAAAATTGAAAAGATAATAGCCGAACTCTTACGACTTCATTGTGTGCGTTGGTGAACCCGGGGTTTGAATTGTGTTTGCATTGATGTGCGTAAACCGTTATCGAAGATCAACAGCCGCACATTTGATTTCTCTTGATTATCCCGTGCAATTATCTCTCTCCTTTCTTGATTCAAAATTCACCATGGAATTCTTGTCTAATAACTCTTGCAGACCCAACCCCTCATTCCTTTCAGCTCTTTCAAAAATAGCCAAACGTTTATCCGAGAATCCATCAGAGCTATACTATGAAAATGAATTCGTATCGGTTAGACCCAAAACACCTCCCCCTCAACCACCAATAAATCCATCTCCTTCTGTAATCCGACCTGTTTCATGAATGACGACCCTTTGTATTCAGAGCAGACAAACCAACAAATGATTGAGAGCTCTACTTCTTCATTTAATTCTCTTTACGTTGATCATACAATTCATCCCTCATATTCGGTAAATGTCAATCCATCATTCATGGGAGATGATAATCACATGATCGAATTGAACACTTCTTCACCTCTTCCATCAATCTTGAACACCAAAGAAAAATCATTATCTTGGATTGAACATAACAACCCCCTCTTCACTCATACAGAGGATTGGGCCGACCACATAGGATCACAACTCCCCTTGGACCAACTCCACTTACCTAGACCATATGAGCAGCCACCATCCATGATTATTGAGGAGATACTTTCAGAAAGTGATGATCGTATATCGGATATTTCAAGAGACCCCTCTCCTAGTACATATAGAAAAATGGAAGAGGACATTCAATTACAAAAACATACCCCAACTGCTCCCATACTTGGCCAAGAAGAGATTTTGGAGAATATTTTGAGGATGAATAAGAAATTTGATTTAATGGAGGATAAATTTCAAGAACTTGCCGATCGATTAATCTCTGTTAGCTCGGATATAAAAATGAATGAGGAAATAATTGAATCTAAGATTGAAAATTCTGAGGATATTCAGGGACTTAGGGATTATTCTGACAACTTCACTTCTACACATTGCTCCCCTAGAAATGACTATGTCGCTGACTATCGCTCTGAATATCAAGGCCCCTTTTCATCTGAAGAACACACCACACCCCCACACCATATAGAAAATACGAAAAAATGGAAATATTTGAAAACCACAAAAAATTGAAAATTCTGAAAAATACATAAAAATTGAAAGTGAAGAAGATCTGAAGAATTTGGATCCTGTTGTACGGGAAGCAATATGAAAGAAATTGATTTTTCAACTTCCCTTTCTACATGCCATTGAACACTTCCCCGATCTTAAAGGATTTGTAATGGACAAATTAACGATGAAAAAGTCGGGCAGGATTAGAACAAAGACCGAGACATATCTTGTCAATGGCCTCCTCCTTGGTGTTGAGAAGAAAAACCAAGAGCCGCATAGTGAAGCGGTTGCCTAGATTTGATTGTGAAATCAAAGACACAATCTTCACCCATGCTCGGATTGATGACGATTCACCAATTAATATCCTCCCGACTTCTGTATTCCATGAACTCAAACTCAGACCGATTCGGAAGATACGGGAGATTATTCAATTGGCGGACCGAGCGATAAAACGACTGCGAGGAACCATTTCTGTCATCATGAAATTCCAAGGTGCTCCGCTCAAAGTAGAATTCACGATCATTGATATTGAGCATCAAGGAGAATTCACCCAATCTCCAATCATTCTCGGAAAGCCATTCTTGGCATTGGCCAAGGCGAGTATTGATTATGAGACTCGGGAAATCAATTTCACAGCATTGGAAGCACTTAGATCTGACCATATCTTTGAGGAACCACGATCTTCTGAGGCAACCCATGAAGTCCCCGATAACCGTAACCATGAAGCGGTAGAAGAGCCCTACCCCGCAGCCACACCTGAGATAGTGGTTTTTGACGAGACTATTGGTTTAGAGAATCTCCCCCCTGCTCCATTCCCAACTGCTCTCACCATGGAGAATCACGTATATGAATCATATGATCCAGAGACTTATGCATGGGCACACCCTGGGTCAACCTACTCTGACTACATGGATTATATCAACTCGACACATGAATGCGCCAACATCGAATCAATTGAGAAAGAACATGCAGAGACTCTCCCCAGTATTTCAATTCCCGCGGATCTCAAAATAGACAAATCTTTCTACTACGATCCTGAGACATATGCATGGTCACATCCTGGAGCAACATTCTCTGAATATCTTGACCAAATCATCCCAAATCGAGAGTGCTCAAACATTCGGGAGACTAAGAACAAGCACGCAGACCAAGCACCGACCAAGGAGAATTCAATGGCTATTCATCTGGATACTCAAGTGAACCGACACCTTCACGACGAAATAAAAAGAAAGTCATCTTTGACCTTTCGGAAGAGGTATCATCTGATGGTGCCTCATCAGGTCCGAAAAAGGTAGACTACATGAGTGAAGTCTGTTCGGCAGCTCTAAAGCCATATCTTCGCAAGGATCCAAAATTTAATTCTCGTTGGACAACTCCCGTTCCTAACTACTACTCATCCAAAGCTGATGCTCCTGCCCTCTTCAAGTACACTGGAATTCTTTCATATGAGCTGACTGAGACCGGTCCTTCTGAGTATTCATCTGAGGACAAACCGATTGACCCCAAGAAGGAACGAATTCTAAGAAAACAATTAAAGAAACAAAAAGATCAGAATGCTTGGAGTATGTCCACCTTCAAATACTACTCCTCTGAGGATAATTCCGATGATGGATATCTTTCATCTGACTCAAACCCTTCATCCACTATCCATCATGATTTTTCTGAGGATGACACTGATTGTAGTTGGGAATCATACGCCTCATCTCCGACTCATCACTACGATCTCCCACCACAGGCTCACAAAAAGATCAGCCGAAAACCGCCTTAATCATCGGCTACCCACCCTCCCTCCCGACCACATCGGTCTCCTTGTACAACTTCTTCATCTACTTAGGCCAAGGCCTAAGTATAGGGGGGGACCGAGGCCATTTGTTTATACCATTTCTCTCATCACACTCCTTCTCCCGACCGCTCCATTTCCACCCTTCTTCCATACTTAGGCTGTCTAGAGCCTAAGTATAGGGGGAACTGACACCCATCTGTTTATACTCTCTTCATCCAGATATCCCGACCGCCTCCTTTTACGCACCTCTTCTATAATTAGACTGTTCACAGTCTAAGTATAGGGGGACGGACCGTTGTATATAAATTTTTAAACTCTCTAACGCTTAGCACGAGCTATGTCTTCATTACGATTTTTGTGCTATGAGGACACATCACTCGCTAAGTATAGGGGGGTCTGTATATATACTTTGTATATATTTTACCCATATCTCGTACTTTCACGTAAGTCTATATGTATTTACGGGGTGGGTACTAACTTGAAAAAAAAAGAAAAAAAGAAGAAAAGAAAAAAAAAGTTTTGCTACTAACACTGACTTGCCCAAAATTTTTGAAAAAAATGGCTTCTTATCCATTTTTGCATAAAAAATCCCTTGCATAAAATATCAAAAAAAAATTCTGCATTTCACACACCTGCACTTCATCCAGCATCGCATTCATATGCATCGGTGAAAAGTCATTGGGTTCTGAACCAAGTTATGAGTAGAAACCGAGAGTGGTCTGGACTTGACCTTAATCCACCTAATTTTCAGAGGAACTTCGCCGAGAAATAGGATTTTAAGAGCTTCAGGTCTTTTGACTTAATTCTATAAGTTCCACATGACAATGTGCAGCGTTTGACTCTTAGTGTCTAACCTGGTCTCTTCATTCTGGGTACAACTCTGGAATAGGGAATTAATTTGAACTCTCTCACTATGCACTTAGCTCAACTCATAGGGGATGTTGGAAGACTGTGTGAGTCTCTTTTCTGGTAGCGTGGAAATCTAAAGACCGGAGTACGGGTTGAAATAAAGCTTCGGAAAAGGGATGGACGGCTGGGCACAATTTTTTCTAAGACCTCAAAAAATATACGGAATAAAAAGATTCTATATCCGTAGGGGCACAACAAGATCCAAGCAGAACCACCAAAAATTCCAAATACAAAGAAGCAGTCTACCAAATAAATATCTAACCAAAAAGGTCTAAGCATCAAGAAACCTGCAGATCTTGGTGAAGATTCGGCTACACTGGCCATCTTCACAAGGAGAGGTGACTACACTGGCCACCCCCTCCAGTTCTTTTCTCTTTCTTCTAACTTCTCCCCCATTTCGATTGTGAACACAGCACGACAGACCTTAGAAGGAAATACCTGACTCCCCGAGGATGAGTTACTAGAGAGGAGAGGAGCATGGTAGTCCGGCATTCTGAATGGGAAGAGCTAAAAACCCTTCACACACTTGAGTCGGTTGTTCAATATTCATAGGGTATACTTTGGGAAGAGGATTGATCTAAGATGACTTCTGAGCCGAAACTGTGGCAATGATGTGTAGAACTTGAGGGCTGTTGATTTTTAAATTCTAAGTCTCACAAGAAGTTCCGCCACACTATTAATCCAAAGGTCGAGTTTAGTCTCACTTTCACCTTCAGTTCATGGTCTTGGTATGGAACCCAATCTCATTTCACTTCATGGCATTTCTTTTTGATGCTCAGGGATGAGCACGATTTAAGTATAGGGGGGTGATGAATCTCGTATTCATCACTCTAAGTCTCATTAATTAAGCTCAGATCCCTCAAAATCAACAGCATTTTTGCATTTATTCTACATAATTAGCATTCATGCATGATTTCATAAGAATTGCATTTTAGCATTAATTTCTGCACAAAATAAGAAGCCAAAAATCCAAGCCAAATTTGACCTGTAAATAGCCTAACTTCCCGGATTTTTAACTCATTCATGCTAACTCCGAATAACACTGAATCATTCCACTGTGTACATATCACTCACAAGAATAAATGAAAAATGCAAAAAAATCACCAACCCAAATAAGTGGACCAAGAACCCAAACCCTAGTTTAGGATTTTCAGACTAAAAGCCACATATCTTCCCCATCCAATGTCTGATTTGATCATACTCACTTTTGAACTAATATACATTCAATTACCTTCAAAACAAGACCAAGTTAAAGTGAATCGGAGCTCGTATGTGAAAGTTGGGTTTTGGGCCTCTTTTGGACATTGTATATTTTAGCGGTTTTCTGACCTATATTTTATGTATATATTTTCTTAATTAATAAAAATCCAAAAAATTGCATTTAGGTGTCTTTTATTCATCTTTGATTTCTCTATATTTTTCCGATTTTTTATTTTGTTTAAAAATGATAAAAAATTAGAAAACCCAAAAATCCAGGTATTCTATGTACATGGGATACCAAAAAAATTCACTTTTCGCATTTAATCAATTTTGGTTTTGATGTCTTCATGAAAGTTGTAGATCTCATCGAGACGAGCATTTTTCATGAAGGGACTTTTTCGATCCGAGGTCATTTGCTATTTCTTTTTGATTTTACAAAAGATTTTAGTTCGATTTTTCTGGTGCTGACACGTGGCAGCCCCGGAGGCCGCCACATGTCAGTGATTTTTGGGCTTTTTATTATTCGTTTTTATAAAAAAAATCAAAAATAAAATTATCGCACGTGCATCACACGTGCCTCCCAGGCACGTGCTCCGCACGTGCATTGACCCTTGTCCTCCTCGCGCCACATGGCCTCTGGAGGGCCGTCCGATCTCGGCCGATCGGACGGCCCATGCCCTTCGTCTTCCTCCCTGATTTCTCCGCCGCCGCCCTCCTTCCGCAATGGCCTCGCCGACCACAACTCCCTCCATCTTCTCCGCAACCGCCGCGACCCTAACGACCTCCGTTCATTTCTCTCTACCCTATAAAAGAAGGCCCGCCGCCCCCTTTTCAAAACATCCGCCGAGCTGTGCTTAAGGAACACCGGGGTGACAGCCCGGTGTCCTCGTCCTTGACGAGTTCCGGCCACCATCGAGTGGCCGTCGCAGCGCCCCCGCGGGCCTTGCTGCTCCAGCTCTGCCTTGGCGTCGAGCCTACGTCCGCTTCATCGACCGACAACCTCCGCACACCGCTACACCATCGCCGTACCTCTTCGCCAACTCCGACTCCATCAACATCGATTCCAGCCCCGACTTCTCTTCCATCGTTCTTCACCGACAAAACCACTGTCCGCGCCACCTTCTTCTCCGACCAACATCACCGCACAACAACGCCTCCAGCATCATATTCATCTCCGCCGCGCGTCAACAGCTCCAACGCCATCGACTCCACCGCATCCGTCACAGGAGCACTGCCGAAGTCCACCACCAACCTCGCCACCGCAGCGCATCCAAGTGCTCCGCCCCAACCTTCATAGCCTTGGCCGGACGCCAGCCATCGACCACCGCCGTGTCACTACCGCCCTCGGCCGGGCACAAGGCCTGAGACCCCCCGCACGTGCAAGGCACGTGTGCGGGGGGACGTCATCGGCAACGTCATCCCCAGGTCACGTGCATCGCACGTGACGCGGGGAAAATTGCAGACAGCCCCCTAGAGATCCCCAGATTTACGCCAAGGCCCCTCCAGTCAGAAGTCCCGTGCAGAGCACGTGACTGTCTGGTAAATTTGCAGAGGGACCCCTAGTTATCTAGGTAATTGCAAACAAGTTCCCCCAGTGCATTTTATTTGTTTATTTATTGCATTTGTACCATTGTGTTCCCCCATAACTTTGGACCTCTTTCTTCCATCATTTTATTTATTTAAAAATAGCACTTTGTTCTACATTTAATTCTCTACAGTTTGACACATTGTGGATATTTTTGTGATAAGTGGTTAATTAATTATTAATTATTTTGTGGAAAATTGCATATTCTGCCCACTTTGTGTTCTTAAAATTGTCATTGATTTACCGTTGTTTTAAAAATCCTCGAAAAATCATACATTGTTGAGATTATTTTGCTTAACATTGTGCTAAAAAAATATTTGCATTTGCATGCATAATTTGCTATGTAAAAATCATTTTGCATATTTCATTGTTTATTTTTTAATAAGTATTCGATCCAAAATTTTTGAGGTTTAGGATTTTTCTGAGATCAATCACCTAGTGATAGATCTTAGATAATTTTGTTTATCGAAAATAAGTAGGTTTGATATTTATTATATTTAAATTTTGAAAATCATTCTGTTTGCATTTAAAAATTCATAAAAAATTCATATTGCAACCAAAAATTCCAAAAAAATTATAGTGCATCCATTTCATCATAATCTACATTGTGGCCAAGTTTCGTATTTTTCGGACATCGTTTGAACATAGCCGATATTTTAGTCCCTAAAATAGGCCAAAATTGCATCTCGCATCCATTATTTGCATTGAAAATTCCAAAAATAGACCGCTTCGAAAACCGAACACGAAATTGGATAGACAAAACTCTAGATTGTTCCTTTGCCTCCTTGTGATCGACCTTGGGACTTGCCCAAGTAAAATAAACATAAGACCACTTCTTTGACATTGATTATTATTTGTGGTTATTTCTTGACTGATTCCGATTGCCGCCTAAAACGAACGACACATATTTATTTTTCACGCACGAAGATTAAAAACCATCTTTTTAAAGCGGCGTTTACGGACTCGTCATCCTCCTACTGGTGAACCTAGAGGCAGAGGTCGAGGCGGAGGCAACCACCTCACCATGGCTTCCGATGTGCTCCTCCTCAAGCTCCTCCTCCTACTACTCCTCATTGCCACCACCACCTCCCAACCGAACACCACCGGCCGCGTGCCCCATTTGCATTCGCGTCTCCAGCGATGCTGCCTCTGCCGCCCCAGTACTTGTGCGTAGGCATCTTATCCTCCTACCAGCACACCTCCCGCACTCGCATCCACCCCATCCTCCCCTCTGATCCCTCAAAACAACCCTTCTCCTTCCACTCCATCGCCACCGTCCTCAATACCGACTCCGACCCCCTCACCTCCTGGTCCCTCCGCGTCCCCCTCCCGGATCGCACTGTCCTCGTCTTCCCCTCCATTACCATCCCCGCCGACTCCTCCACCGTCCTCTTAAACATCCTCAATTGCACAAATGTCTCCTTCATTGTCTCCTCCTCCACCGACCTCTAGACCACCATAGAGATCGTGGGGCGTCTTCAAGAACCCCCACTCCACTCCTCCATCTCCCTCGACAACCCCGGCTTCATCTGTCCTATACTCACCTCCCCCACGACAACACCTCCTTCCTCTACACTTGCTGCAAGCGTGACCCATGTTCCGCCCCAACTCCTACATCTCTGACCCCATCAGACCGTGCCTCCACGGCAACATCTCCATAGTCTACGACGTCCTCCAGTCCTATGAAGCCACTTACCTCGTACTTATCACCATTGACAACCTCAGCCCCTTCGGACAATGACTTTGATCTCTCCTCCATGCTCAATTGCCAGCTCTCCCCGATAATCATCGACCTCCAGGTGTCCATGCTCAACAACACGAAGTTAGGTCGCATACCGTCTTGCTGCCGCCCACAGTTCTGCCCCCTCCTCGGTGTACCGCATGCGTTGGTCCGGGAAAGCAAGAGGAGGAAGGAGGGAGAAGAAGGAATGACGGAGAAGAAGAAATCCAACCGTCGAATTTTATTTTGTTTGATTAATTCACTTTTAACCCAAGCAAGTTAACTTTAGATGTGTCAAATTAATGGCAGGGCATGTATGGTAAGCGAGTAAGTTTATGGGGTTGATGGGGAAATTATGATGTTTCAAAGGTCATAGAGGTCATTTACAAAATTTATAGGGTTCACGGGGTAAAAATCCCATCATTTAATGGATTCCATCATAGCTAACGAAAAAATGGATGGAAGTTAACGCATAGTTATACCATGTAAAAGTTAATGAATATTCAATTTTTTTGATGTAATTATGAATTATCAAGAATTATGTATGTAATTATCAAAGTATATAGAGTTATGAGTGTAAATATATCAAAAATTAAAATCATAATATGGTAGATTTAGATTTCACTAGGGTGCATGCGCGCGCTTCATGGCGTGAGTATTTTGTCAAGATAATGTATAAAAACATATTGGGATCATAATATGTGAAGTATGAACATATTGAGAAGAAATTCTAATGATCTGGAAGGTATGCTTTCCAAATAGCATGCTTTATTTTCTTGACTTAAAGATAATGTGTTATACAATAAATAGTAGTCATCTAATCAAAATAATGGCAAATAAAAGAATAAAAATTCAAATTGAGAAGGAGAGGAGGGGGAGTTTTGGTAGAAAAAAGTGTATATGTTTTTTATTAGTATTAGTCACATCATAGTTGATATTTATTAGATTTATAATATCCTATATTTTTAGAAAACAAACTTTATTGTATTTTTTATAATATCTTTCTCTTACATATATCATATATATTAGTAAAATTTTAGTTTTAATTTTTCATCTTATATTTAGATTTATAATATATATATCTATATCTATATATATTATGATCATGTGTTGCAAACACACACACACACACATTTAGATAACAGATTCTATACATCCCGTTGTTTAAATTTATTTATTTGAAATCTAAGAATTTTTAATTCTTTTAGAAAGCTTTTTATGAATTTTATTTATTTTATGTGTTTTTATTTTTTTGTTATTTTAGTTTAACCTTATATATAAATTATTTATATTTTATATATTTTTATCCATTTTACATCTAATAAATTTTTTATTTTATTTAGTTTTATTTTATTTTTTATGTTATACTTGTTTATTAAGTTCTAATTTTGAAAAAAATTTAATATTCAAACGTATATGAATTTAACATCTAAAATTTTTATTATAGCTATCAAAATGCTCAAAAATTATGAAAGAAAATCATTTTTATGCCTTAATACATTTTTAGTATTTTTAGTAATTTTTTATTTTGAAAAATATTTTGGTTTGTTATTTCTAAAAATAGCAAAAAATGATAAGTTAAAGAACATGATGAAGTAAATAGAACATTAAAACACTTGATAAATTTTGAGAAAAAAATAAGTTATATAACATAAAAGAAGAAATAATGAAAGACTTGGAATATTTGATTGGAACAAATCTATTTGAACTCATGTAATCACGAAACAATACATAAATTTAAAATCTAAGAATTTTTAATTCTTTTAGAAAGTTTTTTATGAATTTTATTTCAATTTATGTGTTTTATCTATGTTATTTTAGTTTAACCGTACGTATAAATTATTTATATTTTATATATTTTTATCCATTTTACATCTATAATTTTTTTATTTTATTTAGTTTTTGTTTATCAAGTTCTAATTTTGAAAAAAATAGTATTCAAATGTATATGAATGTAATATCTAAAAATTTGTATTATAACTATCAAAATGCTCAAAAATTATGAAAGAAATTTTTTTATGACTTAATATATTTTTAGTATTTTTATTAATTTTTTATTTTGAAAATATTTTGGTTTGTTATTTTTAAAAATAGCAAAACAAAATGATAAGTTAAACAAAATGAAGAAAGAAATAATGAAAGACTTAGAATATTTGGTTGGAACAAATCTATTTGAACTCATGTATTTACATAAAATACGTAAATTTAAACTATTCATTAAAATTTTAAATATTTAATACTTAATTTAAAGAAATGCATTTGTCTTTTTCCAAAATAATAGATTTAACAATAAAATATTACTTCTAAAAGGATTTTTTAATATATATTCAATTTTTATAAAAGATTTGAATAATATATACTTTGGTCTTTATTTAGTTAATATTTATATATTTTTAAATTTATAAAGAGGAATTTTTTTAGATATAAAAAGTGAATTGATGGAAAGAGAGAAATGGAGGGAATGAGAGAATATAGAGAGAGAGAGAGTGAGTGGGGGAGAGAGAATACGATTAGAGAGGAGGAGAAAGAGGCGTGAGTGAGGGGAGAGAGAGCAAGTGGGGAGAGAGAGAAAGTGAAAGAGAAAGAGGGAAGATGACGTGTTTGGATGGAGAGAGAGAGAGGAGAGAGAGAAAAGGATGGAAAGGAGGAGAGAGAGAAGGGCACAATTACGAGAATGGGAGGGGCAAGGATAGGGGAGTGCCAAGTGTCAGCAAAAGGCATAGGAGATGAAAAAATTCACTATTAGTAGTATTATAGATTGGGGGCAGGGAGCCTGCACCCTGGGGTGTAGGAAACTCCCTGCAACTACCCCCATTTTTCGATTAATTTTTTTCTTTTTGGATTAAGATTTGGAGGGATTAACTTAATATGTTAAGGAGAATATGTGTTTCAACTTTCATGCAAAACAAACATTCCTAACATGTTCATCTAGACATGGTCGATTCAGCAATTCTGAGACCGTTAAAATTTGGTAGTCTTGATGGAGATGATGGAAGTCTCGAATTAAGTTGAATTTGGATTGACAACATGGTGATGCATAGTGATCTAAATCCCCCAAGGTTTCATTTCAAACAAAAATAAAAAAATAATGAAAAATTAGGCCAGATGTAGGAAGTTACCTACACCCGCCGAGGTAGGCTCCTTTTCCCTTATAGATTAACCTATAATAATCAGAATTATGATTATAAAAATACCAACATAACATTTAGAAATGAAACTAAAAGAACATAAATAAATTAAAATAAATATGAAATATTTAGTCTTTTTCAATAACAACAGATATTTGATTCTTAAAAGTTTACCACCTGATTATGCAAAATACATTCTAAGTTGCTATAATATTTTAAGATTTAAAAATTTTATCCGTTGTAGTTAGTTGTGATAAGAATTGTTATCATTATCATTAAATTAAAATAAGTACTATTTTAGATGAAAATTAAATTATATACATAAAATAATGGCATATAATTTCAACAATAAATAATATAGAACATATAAGACCATAATACCACTCATAAGGAGAAATGAAATATTAGCAATCAATTATCATAGTTAAACCTAATTTGAGTAAAAATATGATGAAAAATATAATTATCACAGCTCATTTGAATAAGAAGGCCACTTACTAAATTTAATTGTGGTGCGATTTATTATCATAGCCTTTAATGTAATAAATGTATTATCAATTATAAAAAATTTGTAAATTTAAAATCTTTAATTTAATAGATATAATATGTACGTATAAATATTAATTTAATAAATATAAAAGAAAATTACGAAATTTAAATAAATTACTAAGTTTGGAAAAATTGTAACTTTATACGAGATATAAAATTTTAAATTTAATAAATATAACAGATATGCATATATAAATATTATAATAAATATAAAGGAAAAATATAATATGTATATATAATAAATATATTAGAGGAGAGAGAGAAAAGAGGAGAGAGGGAGAGAGAGATAGGCACATCGTTTGAGAGAGAGAAAAGAAATAAAGAAGAGAGAGGGAGGGAGAGATGTAACGAACTTTGAGGGAGGGAGAGAGAGGGGGACCACGTGATTTTAGGGGGAGAGAGACGGGGGCGGGTCCGATGCAATTGGAGAGAGAGACGGTGGGAGAGGGAATGGGAAGGAGAGGGGAGAGAGTATAAAGTACCACGTGGCACAAAGATGGGAAGAAACTCACTAATAGAAGGAGTATAGATGTAATCATTTAAAGATATTTGATTAGATTTAATCAAATCTCATTAGAAATTGAGACATTGGTTGATTAAGATTGATTCAGATCGTGATTGTTTGATTGTTTGAGATTGATTGTTACAATCAAACTAAGATTGTACTTAGACATATAAAAAGAAAGGAAAGATGGAGTCAGTTCAACACAACAATATAAAAGAAGGCAACAATGTGTGAGAGAGAGAGAGGTGAGAAGAGACGAGCGATAGATAATAGAGAGAATTTTACTTGTACCTCTTCTTAGTGAATCTTTTTCTCTGATAGTGACAAGAAATGACCGACCATCATTATATCTTCTGTTTTCTTCTTCATGTTATTCAAACATAAAGTTCTTCTAGTTATATGTATTGGTAGTCGCATCTTAATTGGACATGATTGACACAATTGCAACATAATGATAGTCGTGACTAATCAAAAATCAAATTATGCAGGTGCAAGAGAAAATACAAGTATTTTTCAAACAAATTATTCCTATGGTACCCAGAAAAACTACGTAAACAATTTATCGTGCATTCCAAACAAACATAAAAACAACTCATCCTTGGTATTAACCAGTTTACTCCTAAATAGCAATGCCTTCAGTCAAAACAATTCTTCAAACCACTTGGCGCAAATGATCAACACAGGCATCATGCTGATCCTCAAAATCAATGCTGATGTAGAAGACATCTTTGTATATGCTCCTATCTTACAGTGTGTAGTACAGTTACAAAGATACATCAAGGACTTGCGTGTGTCGGCACGCGTATAAACACAAGAAAACGAACAAGCAGAGTCTTCTGAACTTTACACAGGAAGATGTTCCAGAAATCCAGCAATCCAGCCATAGGTAGTTGGAGGTTCCGCGGGATCACTCGTGGAAGGAGAACCCTGAGAATATACACAGGTATAACCAGGCAATCGGGCTCCAGTCAGGCGTCGCATTTCCAACTAGACGTAGGTACACAGCTGAGATAGTGACACCAGTGACAATGATCATTTCCATTAACTCCCCTGAATAACATTACCAGGCCAATTACAAACCTGCAATACAGAATATGTCTAAGATTTTTTTCCATTAATGAAAAGCTCAGTTAAGATGCATGTAGAAATCCTAATTACTGTAATAAGTATCCTCATTTCATAGATCATATGCTCTGCATATTTCAGCTTGGTTTTGCAATTGCTTGTTTGGTTGGCCAAAGGGGTATAGCATAATTCGGTTACCATATAAGCTTGTTTTTTAATAGGTCCAAATAACTGTGCACAATCTAATTGTGATGAAAGGAATCATACCAGCCACATCTGAACGATATGAATTTGATTTCCATAAATCAACTAAATAATAAATGGGTTCAATGGGGCTGCCCCTTGCCTCATTTTCGACGTTTTTTTTTTTATTTTTTTCAAAAATATCACCATGTATATTCATCTATATATCCCTCTTATATGTCATTCGATTTCGTCAGAAACAGAGACTCATGCCATCCATCTAGAACAAGTCGATTACGACAATCTTCATACCGTTAAAATTACCTGTTCTAGATGGATGAGATAGGAGTTTCTGCTTCTAACGAAATTCGAATGGTATATTTGAGGGATATATATATGAATATAAATGATGATATTTTTCAAAAAAAATAATAAAATTGCAGAAAAATGAGGCGGGGCAGCCAACGTGGAGCAGCCCCATTTTTTCCATAATAAATAGATTGCCTAACGAACTAATATTGCAAGTTACAGCAAGTATTCATGTGGAAAAGAACCGATGAACTGGTATTGATGGATGAAAATATATCACATTCATTTGGGATGTTGCTGTTTCAAGTCCACTTTCATTTCATCATTGACTGAATAGCGACAAGAAAATCAATGTCGATATGATATGAAACCATATCCTTAAAGAATGAATACGAATTCAGATCAAATAAAAATTCAAATATGGATGGGAAGTTAACATGAATCGACGCTGCACAAGAAACACGCTACGTTAACAAGCAAAAAATGATAGATTAGCATTGTTTCAAGTAGGAACACATTATTCAGCAAATACCCTGACATTTTTTAAACTATATGATCAGATTATTAAAAAAAATACTATAAACCTAATCAGGATGTAGCCCTGATATTCATGTTATATAATATAACTATATAACTCAATTATCAATTACTCTTTCATTAATGGTCAACATTTGGGATGTAGCTCTGATATTCATGTTATATAATATAAGTAAATAACTCAATTATCAATTACTCTTTCATTAATGGTCAACATCATGTTGAGAGATTATCTATCTTTTCCTGTTTTATGTATTTCTTTTCTTTTCGTTTCTATAATGCAATTTGTCCAATAGATTTCACCTCTTATATAAGAGAACTCTAGTGCCTCAGTATGAATAAATCATTATTTTCTTTCCACATGGTATCAGAGCGATGATCCTACACTAGAGTTCTCGAATCCAGTGCCCTAACCCCATCCGTTGCCCACCATCTTATCTGAGCGCCGCTGAGAGCACCTCCACCCGTCTCGTGCACCGCCCACACGTGCCACCAGGCGCTGCGCAGCGCAGCCCAATGCCCTCTCAGGGCTGCCGGCTGATCCAGCAACTTCCAGAGATGCCGCCTTTGCAGCAGGCCACCACAGGTGGCCCCTATTTGCGCAACTAGGCACCGTGGTGGTCCTCCACGTCATCCTTTGCCGTGAATACGCCCTAGGGGGTCTCTGCGACTTATTCAGATGTCTGATTTCATCCCTATATGGCATGATTTTGGGTCTTTTTTATTTTTTTTGAAGCTCCAAAAAAGGGGGACACACGCGGAGGTGCTCACCCCAATGCATTAAAAAGAGAAAGAGATACTTACAAGGGGAAAACGGGAAGTGAGAAATTACAAAACAAAGTAAAGGGGGTAGACGGAGATCGTAGCCCCTGATGCTAAAAATAATTACAAGGAGGTCCAGTCACGCAGGAAGCCCGAGGCCGTGGATCTAACATTCTCCAAATAGAACCGCTGACGAGCAAAGATAGCTTCGTTTCGCCCCAGCCACAGGCTCCAAAGCCTCGAGATTGGGTCAAGAAGCGCTGGCCATGGTCGACCCCTATCACAGAACAAGCTTCGGCAGAAATGAGGGAATGAAGAGAGATCCAGCCACCCCAAATCGGCCCATAATGCATCAACACAGCAGCAATGAAGAAATAGGTGGTCAATAGTTTCCGTAGCCATGCCGCAGAGACCACAGAGAGGCGAAGAGTTGGGAAACATCCGTGCACAGCGATCACGAGTTAGTATTCTTCCCCTACGGAGCAGCCACAGAAAGATACCCACACGCTCAGGAATCCTGAGCGCCCACAATAGATTGCAATCACGCAAGAGCCTGTCATCCCTCCCAACGGCAGCGAGCAAGATGGCCATATAAGCGGCACGAGTAGAGAATGGACCATTCTTCCAGGCCAAGTAATCCCTGCCCCCAGAAGGCACAGGGGCATCAACAAGAGAGTTTTTGAGAGAGATATAGTCGAGCAACCGCTGGTCCGACAAAGCCTCAGAGATTAAGGGGCACCAATCGCGCCCATCCCAGCATCCGGCCACCGTAACATCTTTATTGGGGACCAAAGCGTAGAGACGGGGGAAAGAGAGCCTAAAGGGTCCCCTTCCCGTCCAGTCATCCTCCCAGAAGCGGAGCATAGAACCATTGCCGAGCTTGAAAGAGAAAAGGGAGCGATTCCGACAAAGAGCGCCCATCACCCCGCGCCAGAAGATAGAGACCTGTCCCCGAAAGTCGCCACGAAAAGCCAAGAGGATGCCATCCCCTGCCGCAGCCCTCAAACAATTAATCAGGAAATTGTCCTCCTCACCCCAAATTCGCGCCGCCCATTTGAGCAAGAGAGCATCATTCACCGACGCCAGGCGCCTCACACCCAACCCGCCCTCCTTCTTAGGACGCGTGACCTCATTCCAGTCAACGAGGTGCACACCCTTCCCCCCTCCCCCCTTCTTCCCCCACAGAAAAGCCCGCATACACTTCTCCAGACGCCAACGAACCCCCTTAGGCATACCCCGCACCGAGAGAAAGTAGATAGGGATAGAGGAAAGGACGGATTTAAGAAGCACTAACCGGCCACCACGGGAGAGGATCGCCGCGCGCCACCCAGCCAGGCGATGCTCCACCTTATCGACGACCGATTTCCAGTCCCGCGTGCGCGCGCGGCCCAATGTCAAGGGTAAGCCCAGGTAATCGAAGGGTAGATCAGAAGCTTGACAGCCCAGCACTTGTGAGCACAGCGCCGCCTCCGCCGAGGACATGGAAAAAGGCACCGCCTTAGATTTGTTTGCATTCACATGAAGACCGGAAAGCTCGCTGAACAGATGAATAGTAGTAGCCATTGGGGACACATTCGAAGGATCCCCCTCGATGAAACATATTGTATCATCAGCAAATTGGACGATCGGTATGTGATATGGGCCCAAAGAGCAGCCCCTAGACAAGCCAGCCCCCACCACACCTTCGATCATGCGCGGTAAAACATCAACCGCCAGAACGAAAAGGAGAGGGGCTAGGGGGCATCCCTGGCGAATCCCCCTCCGCGGTTGGAAAGAATCCCCGACCATCCTGCCATTAACCAAAAGAGATAGCGATGCCGTTGACACACAACGCCGCATCCATGTGATCCAGGTAGAGGGGAACCCCCTTCTCCAAAGAACGGACCATAAGAATCGCCAGTCAAGAGTATCATAGGCCTTGGCAAAGTCAATCTTCCAAAGAATTCCCTTAGTTGCATTCCTCCTCCATGACTCAATAATTTCCGACACAACGGCATAGCAGTCAGATATTTGCCTACCACGCACGAAGGCTGCCTGCGTAGGCGAGATGAGGGAGTCGAGGAGCGGGGCCAGGCGACGCGCGAGGGCCTTGGCAATAATTAAATAAATTGCATTGGATACGGAGATAGGCCTGAAGTCCTCAATCCGAGTAGCCGAAGACGATTTAGGAATAAGCACAATATGGGACCGATTTAGGATATCAAAGCCATCGTTTCCCTCGCAAAAATCCCGCGCCACAGCCAGAACATCGTTCCCAAGAACATCCCAAAATTCCTCGTAAAAACAAACCGGGAAGCCATCAGGCCCCGGTGCAGCATCACGATTGAGGTCCCAAACCGCCCCCTTGAGTTCTTCCAAGGAAAGCGGGAGCACGAGCGCCGCCGCAGAAGAAGCAGGGAGAGCAGGAGCACCCTGGCCCGACCAGCGCCACCGCCGCGGGGCCGAGGAGCCAAACGCAGCACGAAAATAGTTCCCCACAGCCACCCCCACATCAGCCTCCCCCTCGAAGTGCACCCCACCAATGGAGATAGAAGAAATGGAATTAGAGCGGCGGCGGCCACTCGCCACCCTGTGAAAGTACGCCGAATTGGCGTCCCCCTCCTTGAGCCACCTCACCCGAGACCGCTGACGCCACTCGAAATCAGATCTTATACCTCTTCCGCACGTTCTAGTGCAACCCCTCGGTTGATGAAAACATTTGTACGAGTCTATACATATAACCAATCCCCTACATTTTTTTTGAGGCTCAAAAGAAGGGGGATACACTCGTTGGTGCTCGCCCCAGAAATATATATAACTAAAAAAGAGAGAAATAAGAGATACTTACATAGGGGAGGTGGGGTAGAAGGGAACAAAAGGCGAATACGAATACAAGAAGAAAAGCCGCCACAGATTGGCCATTAACATATGGAGTACACCAATCGGAAATAAATCGAGTACCCGAAATAATGACGTTTTCACGATAGAAACGCTGCCCCGAGAAAATAACGTCGTTCCTAGCAAGCCAAATGCACCACAACCGCGCGATAGGAGCCAAGAGATGACGCCTGTCCCTGTCCCTGTTCGACCAAAGAGTCTCGCAAAAGCCTTCGAGATTGTCCGCTCGAGCCCAGGCCAAATCGTCCCAAACACCCTACATGTTTATGTAGACTCATTCAGATCGGTTTACAGCCCCAAGTGAGTTCCGTTCCAACACTCTTTCATCATGTCAAACAAGGGTCAAGGACCTGACACCAATCGTCAAGATAAACGGAACCAAATATGAGTTATGGTCTATGCAGTTTTTGACCATGATGCAGTACAATAACAAGGAACACATTCTGACACAGTCGGAGTCGACAAATAAGATCGGGGAGAATGCTTCATGGAAACATGATGACATGTATGCACGTATTTGACTCTCTGGAACTCTCATCATGAAGATAGCCAATGATATTGTGAATATACCCATGACAAAGGTAATGTGGGATATTTTGGCAGCCACATATGGACAAGTGAAGAATAAAGCCAAGATTCTTCCGTTGCGGTTTGACATCTTCACGACCAAACAAAATGGTCGTCCTCTATATAGCTTCTACTCTTCGTTTCGTGGCATGTCCGAGAAGCTTCATAGCTTCATGCCATTGACTATCTACACTTGGTTGCATCTCCTTTGGTTGCTCAACTTCAAGTTGTTCAGCAATAACCTGATCAAGGTTGGTGTGATCAACTGCGTGATTACTACTTGGTATTAGTTTGAACTCTACCTATTCGGGCACATCATCATTTGTCCCTGCATCAACAGACTCACTCGAGTGAAGCATGGAATTCTCATAAAAAGTGATATTCCTGCTAACAATAATTCTATACTCAGAAGGGGACCAGATTCTATACCCCCTTTATTCCTGCACCATAACCAGTAAACACCCCTTTCTTTGCCCTTGGTTCTAACTTCCTTCACTAACATGATAATATCCAACACAACCAAAGACTCGTAAAACATAATAATTAGCATGATTACCAGACCATACCTCTATGGGTGTTTTGCAATCAATGGCAGACGCGAGGGCTCCAATTCACCAAGTAACAACATGTTTTCACATCTTTAACCTAGAATTAGAGAGCATGTACCTTGCTCTCTCCAGAAGCATCATATTCATTCATTCTGCACCTCAGTTCCGTTGTGACGTATTTCTGACGGTGAAGTGTCTTGCAATACCCTCCTTGCAGAACTCATTGAATTTTGATGAACAAAACTCCAACATGTTATCCGTACGAAGACGCTTCACCTTCTTAGAAGTCTGGTTCTCCACAAAGATCTTCCACTGCCTGAAAGTCTGAAATACCTCACTCTTGTACTTCATTATGTACACTCACACCATCCTGGAGTAATAATCAATAATAGACAAAAAATACCTGACATCCCCTAAAGATGAGACCCATGAATGGCCCTAACAATCAGCATGGATGTAGTCGAACGAATCCTTCGTCTTGTGGATAGATTTACTGAATTGCTTCCTATATTGTTATTGTTTCCCAAATACGCAATGCTCACAGAACTCCAACTTGGATCCCTTGAGATCCCCAATGAGATCCTTCTGATTGAGGATATTCATCATCATTTGACTCATGTGTCCCAGATGCATATGCCACAATTCTGAATCTGATCTCACGGCTTGGGACATCACTGATCCAAACATGCAATTGTAGACCCATGCATGACATATAGGATCTTCTGCTTATTGCCCTTGATGACAACTACCCTACCTTTGGCAACCTGCATGACTGCACCTTCAACGTTGTACAATGTACATATATCCTTTAGAGTCCAAGACTCAAAGGAATATCAGGTTCTTTCTCAGATCAGGAACATGACATACTTCTGTCACCATCCTCACGACTCCATCATGCATCTTGATTTTCACAAAGTCGATCCCTACAATCTTGCACGTTGCATCATTCCCCACGACGATGTTTCCGCCATCTATCTTTTCATAGGTGCATAATCAATCTTCATTTAGACTCATATGGTAAGAACAACCTGAATCAGGAATCCATATTCTATCTCTCGTCTTTCGATCTTTGACAGTAAGAACTAGATCATCTTCGAAATATGCGCCTCCACGAGACACGGTAGCAACCGTGGCTTTCCCTTTCTTCTTCGGGCAATCATTCTTCCAATGTCCAAGTTCCTTGTAGTAACTGCAGATGTCCCTAACATTGTAATTCTTCGATTTGGACTTCTGTTTTCCCTTCTTCGTATAGTCAGAACTGTCATGACTCTTTTCATGAGTCTTAACCAAGCCTGCATCGTTATGTCTTGCTTCTCGATAGCCATATGTCAAAGTTCACGTATATGCAGACTCGTAAGAACTTCCTCTAGGGTTATCGATTATTTTCCCACAATAAATGATTGAATAAAATTCTCATACGATAATGGAAGAGAAACCTACAAAATCAAGTAGCATCCTCATCTTCAATCTTAACATCTATGCTTTTAATCCATCAACAATGTATTTAAGCGATCTAGATGTTCTTTAAGAGACGTACCTTCCTACATGCGGAGAGAGAACATACGTTGCTTTAAGATCAACTTGTTGGTCAGAGACTTCGTCATGTACAAACTTTCAAATCTCAACTACAGATAAACTGTAGAATCCTCATCAGTAACCTCCACGATAATCTTGTCCACCAAACACAGCATGATCGTCGAGTATGACTTTTCTTCCTACATTGTTAACTCAGAGGGCTTGAGTGCCTTCTCCCGCTCATGATCCAACAACACCCAGATGCCTTGCTACTTCAGAAGGACACACATCTTGATCTGCCATAAAATAAATCCGTTTTTCCCTTTGCACTTCTCGATCTTCAGATTGCGCGATGCCATCTTCTTGTATGATCCTAACGGAACTCGAAGCTCTGATACCGATTTGTTGCGAATTGTGAAAGCAAAGACACATAAACATGATCAAACAAGCAAGATGCAAATACATGAATTTACAAAGTTCACTTGTAACTGGGTAACGCCCTTGGGCGACGGCGATCAGTTTTCACTATGTGGAGAAAGAATACAAAGGATGATGAAGAACCCTAACCCTACAGAGCTTATATAGTACTCTCATACAGATGGATCCCTAAAAACAAACGAATTCAAATACCCGAGTACAAATACAACCGCTCATAAAAATTTCACCAGAGGTGCAACCCCCATACCCTCGTGGGGCGGAGGCGCACCTGCTCCCCTACCCCCAGGCTCGCTGACCGAGTAGTGAGACACCCATCTTGTTGGGGTATGGTGCGGCAGGAGGGGGTGCATACATGGTCCTTCAACTTAGGTCAGATGTTTAGGATTCAAGGCATATCAACATCCCACATTATACCCAGCACCATCACCCCCAACCCCCAGCCACACCCCTCATAGTCCCCTCAAACTGCACCCTCGTCGATGATCTGCCTCTTTCCACACTCCTTCATTATCCATTGTGACTTGACATGTTTTCAAACCATCGTTTACCTCGACACCCCCCACCCTTCTTTTTTCCCTTCCCCTACAACCACTTGTCATATCACCAATCACATAAGCCTCTTAATTCGACTGATAATGTGGCAAGAAGTTTGCAAACAATACAAGGGCAGAACATTGATCTCCCTAGACTAGGTGAGCTTGATAAGTTTTTAGCATATGTGCTTGCTCAAGTTAGGCTAATTTGCTTAATGAAATCAACACAGCTCCACGTTCGTTGAAAATAACCAAATGTTAGATCCATGTGTACCATTGTCACGTGACGTTGAAAAAGATTTTAGAAAAAATCACAATAACTAATAAATTATTTTTTCCATGTGCCTAAGCTCTCTTAACTACACATTTATGGGAAACGTTTGCGCAATTTCTTTGATGAATGGTTAATTTTACTGCAAAATTTACATCATATATTCGACCGGTGTGGGAATCCTACATGTGTGATTACCCCCTTTTATTTATCCAAAAAAAATTCAACAGGTTGCTTCAAACAAAGGGGAGTGCCAAGTATGGCACCATGGTGGTACTAAATTTCACACCCCTTGCAATGGCCAGAGGCGACGACCATAAAGCAATATTGTGTAAAGATAATCATGCAAACATCTATCATGAATACTCCTCTAATTAGACTAATTCAAATTTATGTTTGTAACTGGAAATAATCATCATGAAGCATAATTCTCAACATTCGTATTGTGTTTCAGTTACAAAATAACTTAAAATTAAAAGTTCAAGTGATGCTTACCCAGCTATTAGTAAACCCAAAGCAACCAATAACGAAACCAACTGACAAAGGTTATATTTTGATGGCCCTCTATTAGCATGGACATTTCGATGTTCCATCCATGAGAACTGTGGTCGGATCAGAAGAATAAATCCGAGAAGAAAGCCTGTGAAAAATCCTCCAATATGACAAAAGTTGTCAACCCGAGGTAGAATTCCAACTGCCAGGTTAATAATGATGACAGTAATTAGAGTGACGAAAGCAGCAGCCTACAAAATAAGACAATGGTTAGTAATTTATACCCATAATCGAATCTATCACATCACATTCAGGGATGCAAACAGACGGATATGGATATGGATGTAGGCGTTACCATATCCTTATCCATTTTTTAAATATGAATAAAGATGCGGATACGAATAGTAATAGATATGAAAAATATGTTACAGTATCCTTTAAAACAGATACGGATATAAAATGGATATTGATTGCCACCGAATAATATTAGAAATACTCTATATTTTGTCATATTTATATATGTGTGTATTGGATGGAATACACATGATATAAATATATTAAATGTGCTTATATCATAATGCTTACCAAATATGGTGAAAGAAGATGAAAATTATGTTATATATGCTTAAAAAAATCTACAACTATATTAATATAGGAAAACGGATGTGCAGATACGGATACAGATGTTCCGATATCAATGTGATTTCCATATCCATTTTAAAATGGATACAGATACGAATGTCAAAATAATTATAAAACGGATATGGTGGTGGATCAGATACGGATATATCTGTATCCATTCGCATCCACGATTCACATTTCATGGAAAGGTCTGGCAAACCTTGTTAGAGTAGATGGTCCAGTTTGTTAACAGCTCCGACAACATTGCACCGAGGAGTCCAAATAATGCACCAGATGCACCAACAGAGACTTGATTATTCCTGTTTCTGATGAAAATAGATGAGAGTATACTCCCGCCAAACCCAGATAGTAGGTAAATTATACCAATCCGCACTGCAAGAAAAATATGATAATTCATCAGTAATATCAGTCATGTCATGTCAGTGTTAATTAATAGTTCTGGATAAGAAAATTTTCAGAAATTACAGTTCTCAATTTTTAAATAAAAAACAGCAAAAATGCGTGAAAGTTTCTTTTAATAAAACAAAGCCACAGGAAATTAATTGGGCCGCTGTCTTGAGTAAATTCTCATGAAACTGATCCTCACAAGCAGTTTATTATATTACCAAATCTAAACTGCTGCTCGAGGCGGATTCCAATGAACACCAAGCTTAGCATGTTTGCAAGAAGATGAATAACTCCAGCATGAAGCCATATGCATGTAACAAGTCTCCATCCTTGCTTTTGATGAACAACTCGAGACCAATTGAGAGCTCCGAATTTTTCTAATCTGAGAGAAAATTTTGAGCATCAGTATAGAATATGAAAACCAGTGATACTAAATGAATAAACATACACACACACGAACAAATCGCACCAACTAAAGATGACAACACATTAGATCTACCAAATGGGTCCAAATTTGGCAGGATTTCAAGAGTCGTTACCATTAAAAGAGTCATTAGCAAGATTGTCATTTCTCGTCCAAATATGTGTTCATAGATATATTTGTTATTGGTTGTTTATGTTGGATGTATTTCTGATTCCTTGGTGTGTTTCAGTTACTAGAAAGCCCATTATTTTACTGATACCTCCTCCATATAAAGAGGGTTACGATCTCTCTCAATGATAAAATAATTCTATTCTGTAATTTCTCCAGCTTATTATTATATCAACAACCTGGACCAAGCTTAATACCTATCTGGCTCGTCCCTTCTATTTCTACAACACAAAAACAAACAAAAAGGCAGAACCCTAACCATTTCTCTCATTGCCAAAGGACCCTCTACCCATCATTGCACCTCCCCTTGCAAGGCCTGTCACCAACCACACATTCCTGTGCTTTCAACGGGTGCCACGAGGACTCCGATGCCAATGTGCAGGTCCCAACACCACTATGTGTGCTCTGGTACCAATACCAATACGTATGCTCTTGGTGGCACCTTGAGTCCCTAATGCCATCTTGAGAACTTTGATGTCATTGTGGCGTGCCCTTGATATGATCATTATATCACTGATGCCGCCTTACACTTCTCGTAGCTTCTTTGTGCTTCCCAAGACATTCTTGAGTTTCTGGGTGTTGTTCTGTGCTATGCAGCAGCTCTTTGAATATCCTGACACAACATTAAGTGATCCTGATGCCATTGCATGTGCATATAACCTACATCTCACCAAATCCGTTAATTGGTCCATGATTTAAGTTCTTTGAGACAACCAACTTCGTGCATATGGCTCGAATTTATATAACGGATGGCATATAGATTCACAAGGGAAATTCATGAAAAGTATGCCTTCCATAGATATCCACAACAACAACAAAGCCTTTTCCATGTTAAGTGGGGTCGGCTACATGGATTCTTTGCCCCCATTCAGATCTATCATGGGCTATTCTCGAGCTTAGAACCAAATAGCTAAGATTCCTTCGGATAGTCTCATTATAACACTTCTTGGGCCTTCGTCGCCCTCTCTTAGCCGACTCAACATCCCAAATCTCGTATCTTCTTACTGACGCATCATCCAACCTCCTTTGCAAGTGACCAAACCATCTTAAACGGTTTTCTCTCATCAAGGGGTGGAACGCCCTTTCTTGGTGTTCGCTCGAAAACATCTTGTACATTTTAGATGCCTTGAATCCTAATCCATAAGCTCATTGTGGTGCATGACAAAGTCCGTTATGTAACCTCCCCTAAAATTGGTGGGTGAAACCTGCCATCTAGACAAGGGTTTCACTGCCAAATCAGCAAGCTTGGGTGAAACCCCAGTAGGAGGTCGTGGCAATGCTTGATACCATTTTATGTATATGAATTATGTTTGTATTTGTATTAGAAGATCCAAACTTTTGGGGGATCCATCTGTATGGGGATGATTTATAGATCCTCTTACAATTAGAGCTAAAACCCATCCTTTTACTACCATTCTTCCATCATATTGAGAGAGATTCATCGTCGATGTTGAGGACGTAGCCTAATTAACGATGAACTTAGCACATTTTGTCCCGTGGTTGTTTCATGCTTGCTCGTCTACATGTTAAAATTACAAGCATTTCACTCATGACTCATACGAGAAGTCTACCAATACCCCCCACCCCCTACGTTCTCAACACAGTTACTGGAGAATGTCTTATGTGGGTAATTGGATATCTCCATACGAGAAGTCTACCAATACCCCCACCCCCTACGTTCTCAACACAGTTACTGGAGAATGTCTTATGTGGGTAATTGGATATCTACACGATCCAATTACTCCACCCTCATGTTTAGTCCCACATCGCCTATTGGTGAGACTTCGGTGTGTTGGGTTATATATAGAGCCCCATATCCATTGTAGCCTTTGAGAAAAAGCAATAGCTATCCGTAGGGGCATTCTCCCTTGATTTCATCCCATTCTTTAGGGAGCAGAGTTCCACGTAAATTAAAGTGTTCATCTTGTTTTGATTATGCATTCTTATTTCTTATTTTTCAGTTCATTCTTTCCAAAATCCAATTGCTCTTTTATTGTCAAATCTCACTTTATAAGACGAGACTCCATCATTTTTTTAAACATCACATGATGTAAAGGAAAACTCTGACCAAATTTCAAGAGGATTTATATTTTCCGTATTTTTCGCTTGTTCTTCATGTTCTCCATTCGTTCCTCTGAGTGCTCTTGATTTGTAAAATCATTTCAGTAGCCATTAATCATCCTAGTTGAACTCGAATCAAAGTAGGTGCACGGAAATTTATATGTTATGGTACGGAATCCTTCTTTTTGTTGTTGGATTTTAAAGTTAATTACTACATATTCTTGATTTGCGTGTTCTTTGTCAGCAAAGAACATTCACGTCCTTATTAAAAGAACTTTTGATTGTTTGATTCATGTTTACATCAAAACCATTTGACAATCTTTGAATGGGTATTATATAGGCAATTGCTATGATTTATGGTGGTTTTGTGAAGATTTAGATTAGGTCTTTTGGAACTAAAGTTAAATGAATAAGTATATATTTCTATTGGGGTATGCATACGCAGAAATATATTGGCAGATCAAGTTAACGGTTTATGCATAGGGCGATATCATTGCTATATTATGTAAAATTGACATGATTATTAAGTGAATCCAACAACAATATTTTGTTCATTACGATAAAGATGACTTGGATTACATAATACAGGTCCGGCGGGTGACAACTACAACGGCAGGATGGGAAGGACGGAGAGGCGAGTGAGGGCGATCTGGTGTGCGAAGGGCGAGGGAGAGGCGAGCTCGTCGAGGGCGAGGGGGAGCTGTGGGGGGACTCAGAAGCGGGGTGGTGCCGAGCTATCGGCGCCTGGTGGGGGTAGTGAGGAGGAGAAGGTAGGGTCTGGCGCGGCGCGGGGTGGCGGGGAAGGTGGCTGGGTGTTGGTATCGCGTAAGAAGATGGGGAAGAGGTGCTTTCGGTGCGGTATGCATGGTCATTTGGCGTCCTCCTGTCGTCTACCTCCGCGATGTTTTGCATGCGGAGGTGTGGGCCATCGCATGATCGCATGCAGAGGTATGGGGAGTTCTCGTGGCTTCTTTTCGAGCTCGAAGCCGTCGCGGTCGATTGCGCCAAGGGTGCATAGTAGCCTTGCTTTCTATTCCGGCGATGGAGGTTCACGGTCCTTTGCGCAGGTGGTGCGTGATGGTGCAGTCGAGGGAGTGGGTGGCGTTGTGGAGGAAAGTTCGGCTGCGTCGATGGGACGGCGTGATGGGCCGGTTGGTGTCGAGCCTTTACAAGGGGAGCCTCCGCATGGGGAGGAGGAGCATGGAGTGGTGATCACCGGGGTGCCGGCTAAGGTGGGAAGTTCTCGCGTGGCTGGTGGCTCCCTCGCTGCGGTGGGGGTCTTGCAGAGGCCCGGCTTGTCTTGGGACTTGGTTCAATCCAACACTTTGGAGGTCTTGGGGCCTCTCTTCGGCGGGGACTTCGTGGTGCTCGACTCCGCCCGCTGCTGCGTTCGTGGCCTTTCCCTAGAGCAGCGGGAAAGGCTCTTCTCTTTTGACGGCGATGGTGATGTGATGTGGAGGTGTTTCAGGGTTGCTGACGGTGCATCTTTTGCTTCGGAGGTTTGTGTGGCGGAAGTCCGGGGAGTTCCATTCCTCTCTCGCACGGTTCCTGTGCTCTCGAGGGTGGTCGGAGCTTGGGGGGATGTTTTGGTTGTTCTCGATGATGGTCTAACTCCGGACGCGGATTGGACATGCACTAAGGTTCTGCTGGAATGCTCCTCTTCATTCTTGGCCACTGCGATGGATAAGGTTCTCGTCGAGACTTTGAAGATCGGACGTTGGTCGTTTAAGCTAGAGGTCTCCATTCTCTCGTCTGTGGCGGCGTCGGTGGCCGCGCCGATGTCCCCGGCGGTCATGATCGCGGTTCAGTCCCCGGGCGTGGGGATGGACGGTTCATCTCCTGGAGGCCACGTGTCAGCTTTTGGAGGGGTTCTCGAGGGGTCGCCTGCTATGCGTATCCCTTCGGGCCCGCTTTCTCTTGATTCTCGGAAGACGTGTACGGATCCTAACAGGCGCGATATCTTTTCCTTGGGTACCTTCAAGGTCGATTCTCATTCCCTCCAACCGCCACCTTTGTCGACTATATGTAAACATGTCTCTCTTTCGGGCCACGTCAGCAATCTTCCAGCGCTCTCCCCTGCGTTTCGGATCATGGCCGCAGATGCGGGCTTCAGCTGATCCGGTTACGATACCGGATCCGTTGGCAGGTCTTCCTTTGGGACCCGTTGGGTCGGTGGTTCTGACTACGCGGATTCTCTTTGAGGAATTCGATTCCTCTATTATGATGGCTCAGGCACCCTCACCTCCTCCGGCGTGGACTACTCTGGCTATTTCTTTGCTTGGCGACGTTGCGGTCAATCAGCTCGTGGATCCCATAGGGATTGATGTCAGCAGATAGGCAGAGGGTGCCCCCTCTGCGGTGGAGGCCTCGTCCTCTTCAAGATTCGGGAAAAGCTACAGTAGGCGGATTCGCTCTCGCCTTGGCGCCCCCGTGGTTTCCTCGTGTTCGACGCTGCGAGAATCGGTGGCGGAGGCGGCTGGCCTCTCTCCTGTAGGGGGACATTCCGCTGGTTTTTAATGAAGGTCCTGTCATGGAACGTTAGGGGGCTCGGGGATCCTGTCAAGCGGCGGGCCTTGGGATTGCGCTTCTCCGAGTGGGAATGCGATGTTGTCTTTATTCAAGAGTCGAAACTTTCTGGTGTCGATGAATCCTTATGGAGAACTTTCGGTGCTCATGCCATTGATGACTTTCGTTGTATTGATACCATCGGCGCTTCGGGTGGCATTATTCTGGCTTGGCGATCAGGGATTTTCAGTTTCTCTTCCTTGCGCGTGGGGTGGCATTCGCTGTCGGTTGTATTGACTCGCATTGACTCGAATGTTTCTATTGCTTTCTCAGCTATATATGCTCCCACTTGCCACTTGATGCGGCGGGCTCTTTGGGAGGAGTTGAGGGGGATGGCCTCTGAATTTGCGGACATTCCTTGGCTGCTGGGAGGGGACTTCAATGTTACTGCCCTTTCCTCGGATCTACCGCACGGTCGCTGGGGGCGGGATCCTGGATCTGATGACTTTATCGCCTTCATCTCGGATCTGGCCTTGGAGGGTTTGGTGCCCAATGATATTTCCTATACATGGCGGAACAACGCTTCTCGTTCGAGAATTGACAGGTTCTTGGCAAATGGCAAGATCATGGATCTCTTTCCTTTGTGCTGGGTGGCCTCTCGACCGCGCTCTTTTTCGGATCATAACCCTATTATTTGGGACTCTGGGGAAGAGATTCATCCCAGGGGTCTATTCCGTTATGAAAGGTGCTGGTTATTGGAGTCGGGGTTTAAAGACTTGGTCAGGAACCATTGGACCCAGGTTTCTTTTGTTGGCTCGGCTGCTTGTCGTCTGGACCACAAATTAGCCTCGCTGCGGACGCTGTTGGCTACTTTCAAGAAGGATACGCGTCTAGCCCGGGTGGCGGCTAGGAATGCGGCAGAGGAAACTATTGTGCGGCTTGATCGCATGGAGAATGGTCGTGATTTGACGTCGGAGGAACTTCTTGAGCGCTCCGAAGCCCTTGATGTTGTTAAAACGGAGGACAAAAAAAGGTCAATCGAATGGCGGCAGCGCTCTCGATTGAGATGGCTATCGGAGGGGGATGCTAATACCGCCTACTTTCACCGGGTGGCTAGTGGTAGACGTCGCACCAATTCCATCCGCTCTATTCTGCTCAATGGCTCCTTCATTTCTGGTGACAGGGAGTTGGGCGATGCCTTTGTGGGGCACTTCAAGAATGCTTTTGGTTGCAGGTCGCCTCGCCGCTGGCGTTGGCTGGGGAGGGGGGCCCCATCGATATCTGACTCCGATGCTTTGTCATTGATCAGGCCCTTCTCCTTGGAGGAGCCGAAAGACGCGGTGTGGGACCTTAATGACGACGCCGCGCCGGGCCCTGATGGGTTCTCCGTGGCGTTCTACCGCGACTTCTGGGACCTGATGGCTGGCGATATTTTCGCTGTAGCACTCGACTTCTTCACCGGCAATCGCGGGTTCGACAAGATAAATAAGGCCCTGATTGTGTTGATCCCCAAGACTCACCCGGCTAATCGCATTGAGGATTTCCGTCCGATCTCTATCTCCAACAGGATTTACTTAATAATCGCTAAGGTCTTGGCCAGGAGACTTGCTCCACTTCTGGCATCGCTTATTTCGCCTACGCAGGCGGCCTTTATCCGTGGCCGACATATTTCTGATTGTTTTGCTGTAGCGTCGGAGCTCGTGGCGGCATGGAAGAGATCCAATTCTAAGGGGATCCTTTGGAAGATTGACTTTGCTAAGGCGTATGATTGCCTTGACTGGCGTTTTCTATAGTCGGTATTGAGACTAAGGGGCTTTCCTGCGACGTGGATTTCTTGGATGCGACGATGTGTTTCGACGGCCTCTCTCTCCATTTTGCTGAACGGTTGCTCGGTGGGGGGCCTCTTCCAACCGAGGAGGGGGTGCGACAGGAGTGTCCTCTCGCACCTCTTCTCTTTGTGTTGGCGGCCGATGTCCTGCCTCGGATGATTGATGGCGTGGCTGCGGCAGGCCTGACTAGGGGTTGTTATATTGGGGAGCTCCATGTCCCTTCCATTCAGTTCGCAGATGACACTTTGTGCTTTGTTGAGGGGGGAACCGATGTGGTGGCCGGTATGACCACCACTGTCCAACTTTTCAGTGAGGCTTTGGGACTGGTCATTAATGCGTCGAAGTCTAAACTGGTCCCGTTCGGCATGTCGGAGGGGGAGGTTCGGGAATGCGCGCAGATCCTGGGGGCCGGCCCCTCTTCTCTCCCCTTCGACTATCTTGGGCTCCCTCTTACTGTCGGTCGTTCTCGGCTCCGCGATTGGAAGGTTGTGGTTGAGAAGATGGAGGCCCGTCTCGCGGGATGGCGAGCGGCTTCATTGTCCAGAGGAGGACGGTTGGTTCTTCTAAAAGCGGTACTCTCATCTATTCCAATTTACTTTTTTCTCGGTTCAGGCTATGCCAAAGGGGATTCGCCAACGGTTGGAGAGGTGTATGCGTGGGTTCCTGTGGGACCGGAAGGGGGAAGGTTGTACGGGGGTTCACCTTGTGGGGTGGGAGGTAGTCTCTCGGCCCAAGAGGTGCGGGGGCTTGGGGGTCAGGTGCTTGGATGTAGTTAATGAAGCTCTTTTGCTTAAGTGGGCCTCTCTGTTGTGGGGAAATGAGGAGGGCTTTATGATTAATGTCCTGCGGGAGTTGTTGAGCGCAGATTTGTTTGGATGCCTTAGGGGCGATTCGTTGGGCCGCTTATCTCCATTCTGGCGTGGTATAACGACTGTTTTTAGGCATAATCGCTTGCTTTTTAAGCCACTGTTGGGCAACGGGAGATCCTTTCGCTTCTGGACCGATGACTGGACCGGAAGGGGTGCTTTAAACTTGATGTTCCCGCGTCTTTTTGCTTTGGTCGACAACAAGGACGCGTCAGTGGCCTCGTGCTGGGAGAACGACTGCTGGAGCCCTACGATCGCTGCTTCCCCGTCCGATCATCGGGTGGAAGATTTTTTATCGTTATTGGCACATCTTGGTGATGCTCCTCGTCCCAATCCTGGCCGCGACCACTGGGCCTGGAAGGATGGCTCTTTCTCTTTGCGCAAGGCGTATTCCGCTATTGTTCCTGCCCACAATGACGATGACGAGATTTTGGTGCGTGATTGCAGATACTTATGGGGATTAAAACTTCCTGAGCGCATCGGTATATTCTTATGGCTTCTTCGTCGAGGACGGCTTTTGACTCGTGATCGCTGTGCAATTATCTTTCAGAACGTTGGTTCAATGTGCGTTCTCTGTGATGCGGAACGGGAGACAATTCCTCACCTCTTCTTCGAGTGCGGCCATGTTCGCAGCCTGTGGGATGATCTGCCTTGGGCTAACGCCATCTCCTTTCCTGCACTGTGCGAGAGCTTGGTTAATTCAAGGGGTAGGGAAAGGAAGACTCTTCTTGATCCAATCGCAAGACTGTGGAGTATTTGGCTGGGAGGAACGAGGCAATTTTTGCGGCTCAACGATTTTACAAGGAGAATATATTATTGAGTGCTAAGCGTTTTCTGGAGGATTGGTCCTAGGGTTGGCTTACTTTGGTTATTTGGGGGCTCCACTGCTTATGCCTACCCTCTCGGTAGGGGTTTTTTTGTACCTCTTCTCTGATCTTTGTAAATTTTCTTTCGTTTTTTATTATATTGGAGTGAAAACCGTCGAGTGTTTCCCCCTCTTTTGAGCTTCAAAAAAAAATAATACAAGTCCGGCATGCAACATGTAGGTTTGTCAGAAAAAATCCATGTGGCAAGAAAACTAGACATGTAAGATCATGACAAGCCATTATGCAACAAATATTATTGACTAGATATAGCATTCCATATCACCCTTACATTTGCATTACTTTTAAGGTTCCTTGGTACGAATAGGGATACATGCCCTTAACATTTTAGGTATCATACAACTATCGATCTAAAGAGTTAGATTATAGAGGCCGATGCATAGTTGTAGATCTAAAGAGTGAGATAGAGACACAACGAAGGCGATTCACTATGACATTAGCAATAATGAAGTATACTGCACTAAAAATGGCTGAAATCCTTAACCAACGCGATCACCTCCTTCTTGGGAAATAAGAAGAGAAGAACCTTATTGAGGCGCTCAAAACCAAAGTTGCCCAAACAGAATTCCCGAAGCATAGCCATGAGATCATCTTTAATCATCTCCCAAAATTCCCTATAAAACATCACACGAAACCCATCCATGCCTAGAGCACTATCCGCATTCAACTGAAAGATCGCCTTCTTAACATCTTCTTACCCAAAACCTGCAACTAGTGGGCCTGCTAGGCTCTGCGACAACTCTCCTTCCCCCTGTCAAGTCAACCCCAACCTTCACGATAGGTTCTTCTGCTTAGTGAAATGAAATGAGCCTTCAAAGCCTTGCTTAAGTCATCACCTTGCACCTGCTCCCCACCCACCATAAGAGGGTGGATGAAATTCAGTCTACATCTACTATTTGCCATGGAGTGGAAGAAACATGTTTGAATCCCACAACTTTAGCCGCCACTGTCGTGATCTCTGACTCCATTCCACCTATACCTTATGATCATCCACATAGATGGCATGGAGCACATTGGTTCTCTCATTAATCTCCTCTGTCGTTAATTGACGATCACCCTCAAGCTTATCTAGCCTAACCACCTCATCATGTGCCATGTTCCTTCTACTTTAATGCTGAACTCATGCATTCATGTTGTATTCTACCAGTCGCCTTAGAGCTCACCCGACGTATTTACAAGTCGTACAATGCCAATCCCCTCCATGTGACATCCCCTCCAAATATCTTCCATAATTTCCCAAAAACCTTCCTCTGATAGCCAAGAACAGTCAAACATGAAGAAAGACCATGGTCTTACCCCCTCATCAGAGTTCAAGATCATAGGCGTATGATCAGAGTAAGCACGACTTTACAACAATTGACAGGAATACCTATTGTGCCTATACAAACGTAAGAAAACTGTCGATCGAGGTATACCCAAGATGGCTCCACACATATTTGTCTCCTCTTGCAACAAACCAAAGAGCACAAAAGCAAGCTTATCATGGTTGATCTTGAGTTTGGATATATCGCTAAAGAATTCAAAACCATGGAGATCCCTTTAGCCTCTGTTACTCCTTTCACGGTGAAAATCGTGTCATTATAACTGAAGAACTAGCGTCGATAATTCTTCCAGCCTGAACCTCGATAGAAAGCACCTTACAAATAAATCATCTACCATTACATCAAACAAGAGGAGCACAAGAGAACACTCCTACCTAATCCTATTTGTGGTTGAATGAACCCCCCTTGAAGCTACCTGTTGACACGTATCAAACATGAGGCAGCAGTGATGTACCTCTTTATCCAAACAAATCGAAACCTAAGGAAAAAACCTCTATTACATACAATCATATGCCTTGAAAAAGTCCACCTTCCATATTATACCTTGGCATTTCATCTCTTCCAACTCCTAGCTACGATAATATAAAGCACCATCACTACAATATCCATTGCCCTAGATTCTGGCCCTTCCTCACCTTGTCACACTCGTCCTCCAACACCACTCTACCTCTTGAATGCCCACAGCTCGCTCCCCTTCCCATTCTGCAAAGACCCAAATATATCTGAGAACAAGCTACAAACATAGGTATACCCTTCATCAAAAACACTGAAATGAATAAAGACTATCCGGCCTAAAACTCCTCATGTCTTTGAATGTCGGCATAATTCTTCTGTTGGCTCCAAGTCTCTTGTAACTGTCATCATAGCTTTTTTGTTAGCTCTAAGGTCTCTCATAATTGTCTCTGACGGGACTGATGATTTTTAGTAGGCTCTCAACAACCTCGTATTGAACCAATACTTCTTTTCCACTTCGAAAGAAGGCACATATATCTAAACAAGGCATTAGACAAGGCAATACCAATAGTTGGAGTGAACGTTTTTGCTGTACTCAATCGTATTTTTACCAATCCGTTACAATAAAAACAATGTTGCATAATGTTGTCATGGACAAGATTATGAGAAACATGCAACTATCGTGCATATGGAAACATCTCTGAGATGAATAGGGATGGCCTAGCGAGAGGGTGTCCTCTTTGTTTAGCAAACGTGTTATTTTTGATAATTTTGTTCGAGCAATCAATGATCTTGTTTGCCAATGTTCCATGCTTCAACCAAAAAGGGTGATGGAACGCCAATGGGAGTCTTCCAAAGAATCATACTATGCATGCCTATTTCTAAAAAAATAATCAGCATTCGCACATCTAAACACCAGGAGCGTCTAGTCAAAACCAAGAGGCCAATTTTTAAGGAAGAAGAAGAAGACGAAGAAATCTTGGAATGTTTTAGCTCTTGATGCTCATCTTAACCTATTAATCAGCGTAATTATGGGAAAAATATCACATGCCCATCAAATTTACAGCAACGATCCATCCATTTAGCAGTTAATAGAATGCATCTCCCAACGAGTATTCACCGCCCTCGCCGATAAGAATTTAATTTTTATTTATCTTCAGAATGGTATAGTTCTGTTCTTTCAAATTTATCATCTTGTCATGCTCTCATGGACTTCACCAACTACGCGGCTGACTAGATCCAACTAACTCGACATTCGTTTTCTTGGTTTCCAACATGCGAAAAAACTTGCACCAAGAATGACCAAGTCAACAACCATGTTGAGAAAAAGAATCAAGCATCAGATTACTCCATCTTCAGTAAATTGGCCAAATAGTGGCAGACCTAAAGGATAAAACAAAGTTCAAAAAGGAAGCAAAAACGAGAAGACCAAGAGCCTCGGCACAAAGCCGAAAGCAGGGATTTGACCTAAAAATCAAATCTTTTAGGCGCACAAACAGCAGGATGTCGCGGTAAGAAGGAACTCACGTCCGAGAGGAGGGCCCAAACAGAGGGTTCTCGCGGAGAGGCTGAAAGGAGAAGCGTCCCAGGAACCTCAGCACGCACTTGCCATCGCCAAAGTAGGTGCTGTTCCGGTGAGAGGGGCAGTTGTTGACGTACATAGCGACGACGAAGACGACCACGTTGACAACGAGCAAAAGAGGGACGAGCCACGAGGAGTGGCGGCGCCCCCACCTGTCGGGGACGTCGCGGTAGTAGCCGCCGCCGCCGTTGCCCACGTGTGGGCCCTTTCTTTCGTGGCCGCTTCCGCGCTCCGGATCCACCATCGGCGTCTGCAAGTGATGCCCACCTGCTTTGCTCTTTCCTTCGCTCGGCTTGACAATGGAGGAAGAATTTGGGTTTCAAGTTTGTAGAAGGGGGGAAGAACAGTTGAAGTTGAGCAGCTGGAAATGAGTGGTTGACCAACTCCAAACGTGGGTTCGAAGATTTGGTCTCGAGGATTGAGGATCAAACCCCTCAAATAAGCAAGAAAAGAAGAACTGAGCAGTTTGGTTGACTTTTGGAATAATTTCTATTTATTTTTTATTTATTGGGATTTTTACTCCACCGACTATATAAACTTTGCAAATTACATTCTCTACCTTTGAAATGTCGATATTCCTTTCTCGATCTCGACCCTTATCCAACGAACCATGTGATTAACTCTCATCCATTTCCCCGTTAAATTTAATCGGATTCCGTTGAAAAGATGTACGAATTGCCCTCTTTCTTTGATAAATTTACAAAAATGACATCCCACGTCCACCTTTTCTTCTTCCCCTCCTCTTCCTTCTCCCTCCCCCTTTTCCTCGGGTGCCAATCACAGGGAGGTGGAGCAGCGTTGATGGGATAGGCTTGGGTGTGAGAGAGGTCATTGTCTTGTAGGCTTGTAGTGGAGACGATGGCGGCACGAGGGTCGGGCTCCAAGCTTCGGATGTGGTTGGAGCTGAAGCTTCCAATGGGTTTTTCCTCCTCCCCTTTCTCCTCCACCTCTACCCTCTCCACCTCCTCTCCTCACCTTGCTCCGCCCCCAGCCACCTCCTCCCCTTGCTCCACCCCCAGCAACCTCCTCCTCTAACCCATGCTCCTCCACCTCCGCCCCCTCTACCACCTCCTCCTCCTCCTCCCCTCTCCTTGCTCGGCCCCAACGGTCTCTTCCTCCTCTTCATGCTTTGCCCCCAGCCGCCTCCTTGCCTTGCTCCGCCCCCAGATGCCTCCTCATCTCCTTGTTCCTCCGCCTCCGCCCCCTCCATCACATCCTCCCCTCTCTGACCCACATCCCATGTGCCTCCCAGGAACTTCGACCACTTCCTTTGTGTAGCCCCGACCTCGACCCCTCTCCACGCATCACTCCGGCCGATCTCCCCTAGGGTGTTGCGCAGGAGTTCTTCGTGGGTTGCAGATGGGGCTTCGAAGGACTTCAAGATTGCGCTCAAGCACACAACAGAGACTCCGATGGTGCTCAAGTGGCCCCTCCTTGTGCTCCAGCAGTCCCTACTTGCTCCCAGCATCGTCGCTGCACCACCTTTCCAGCACCAAAAGGGAAAGGAAGAGGAAGAAGGAGATGAGAAGAAGGAAGGAGAGAGAGAGAGAGGAGGAAAACCTACCATTGGATTTGTTGCGGTTTAATTAATCCAATCCTAAATCCAAGCAAGTTAACCCAAGATTCTCAAATTAACGACATGGTTCGTGGGGTAAGACAGAGCAACTTTACGGAGTTGAGGGAGGAATATCGATGTTTCAAAGATCGAGAAGGTAATTTACATAGTTTATAGAGTTCACGGGGGTAAAAATCCCTTATTTATTTAAGTGAGAGATATTAGGTTAATCCATGTGACATTTGGGGAAGATAATAATGAGTATATTGGGAGATAATGTAAGATGTGAAATTTGCATTAAGATACCTTATTACAAGAAATGCGCGGTAACATACCTTTCTTGGCATTTCGGAAAAATGTTGTATATCATTAAGATGTTAATATGGTTAGCCAAGATGATTTCACATAAGCGTCATATCGATTACTCATGATTCTTTCCATGTTTACATCTCAATTACTTCATCCTCATCCCCTATATTTTTTTGGGTTGGATTTAATGAGGTGGGCCATTTTTTCCTTTATAACGATATGTATACCACCTTCAAACCAAAAACATATCACATCAAAAACGTATTTTGATTATAAAGATAAACAATATAAGGTATAAACATTATCTTATGGCATAACATTTCCCATTCTAATCATGTTTAACATTCCAATCCTCCAAAACCATGCACTTTATGCTAACCCATTTTATGGAGTTTTCTCCAACTTGACCAAATCCCATAACCAAGTGGAGATTGGTTTGATGATTGGGATAATTTATTATGTTGGCATTGATAAAATTGGGTTAACATGTATTTCTATTTGATAGTTTTGGGTTAGAAGATAGGGTATATTTTGTATATTTTCTGTGCGAGGAAAACATGCATCACTTATTTGGTTATATTTTGCATAATGATTATTATAACTATGTTCTTATTATTTTTAAAAGGATGTTAAGTTATTTAAATCACGAGATGAATTTTGCATGTATTATTAGTACAATTAGAAGAAAAAAGTACAACTAGGTCGTATTTGGAAACAATGTGTGTTATAAATGTATTATATATTTCTTTTTAAAAATGCTTCAAATGGTAACTTCATAATTTTATTATCTGTTTTTGGAGGGGGGATTTTTCAATGAGCACATGGTTCATTAGGATTATAATAAAGGCCCTCATATTTACAAGTGTTAATGATCATTTCGAGAAAAAATATTTATAATTTTACAATGATATATCACATTCTTATTAAAAATGATCATCTTTACATAAAAGAAAATATTAAAATAATATGGAATGATCATTTATAAAAAATACATTCATATTGCAAATAAATATATGATTATTTTGTATTAATTTATTATTTATTTTTTAATGAAATGATCGTTATAATAAGAATATGATATCATATTTGTAGATAAGCGAGCTCTAAACCAAACCAATGAATTCCTAGCTCTAATTGGAACGTGTGAATTGACTCGACAATTATATCATAGGCAAGGGTCATCATAAATTGCTCAAAATGATTGCAACCACTTGTAAAAGTCAAAGGTGCTCATTACAATTTTAATGACGCATGGCCATCAGGACAAGAGAGAAGCCTTCTTTTTTTGAACATATTTATGTCTCATCCACCAATAGAAAATACTGGTAATTAATTTTAGAAATGAGAAAAATGTCATGCAGATTCCCCCTTTATAATACTGTATATTGGTGTCATGGAAAGCTACACTATTTTACCATGTAAATTTGTCATGATCTCTATGTATGCCTTTGTATTTACATTCTGACTCCTCCATAACTTTGAACTAGACCTGGATCCTTAATAGTCACCAACCATTACATAACATAACCATGTGTTATGTTTCATTGACTATCTGTTAACATAACATGACCAATTAAAGTATTGATAATTTTATGCTTTAACATCAATTACACTCGCAAAAGATGCCCCAACTGCCCCCCTCTATAGATCTCCCCTCCACCAGTTGGCCTCAGCTCCTCTCCTCCCGCAATGTTACTAGGAAAACAAGACCCCGGTGCACTTCCATCAACAAAACATAGCATTGACATCGCCACTGAGTCTTGCCTCATGCCGACCCTACCATGCATCCTCTCAACCACCAATTCATGGAGTCCAACTCTGCCTCCTCAGTATCACCACCACCATCATTGGACAGTGGAGAACTACTCCACAAAGGAGGATCTAGTGGAAAACCACACCATCATCATTGTCATCTTCGATATAGCAACTGGGGAAACAACCCTTTTGTCGTGGGTCGATCACGACTAAATCCATACATTAAACTCTTAGTGTTGTACCACACTACCTTGCAAGCCTCATTAGCATCATCTGTGTTGCATCGGCCGGTGGCAAGCCTCGTTGCCATGTGCATTCCATTTTGTTAAAACGTTGAACCTCCGAACCACGTCTCGTTCCAATCGCACTTGGCATCATCCCCTTGTTGCATCTGTGAATGCTGCTACCATAACCTCTAGTGGCTAGTTGATTCTCCTCTTCATACCTTCCATTTCAAACCCGTCATTGATAATGCCACGAGTTTGAGGTGCCTTTGAGCCTCGCAACCTCATGGCTCACTGCCACCTTTGTTGATCGTAATCCTCCATAACCCATCACAACCATCACTTCAGACGATGTGGTCTTGCCAAGTGGAGACATGTTTTGAATGTTGGAAAAAAAACTAGCAAACTCCAACCAAAACCCATGTACATCTCACATCTAAACTCCAACAAAATAGAGAGACCGCATCCCCCTGATCCTTTGAATGCTACCTCTCTCTTTTTTTGAAAGAACAGAGGAAAACTTTTCTTTCAACATTTTTGCCCCCAATGCTCATGTAAATGGATTTACTTTTCATCAACATTTTTATTCTTCCATGGATGCCGATGGAATATGATTAGTGGCAAAAATAAGGCATAGATTAGCTTAAATAAACTTGTATAATACATCTTACTCATGAAATAAGTACGTTAAATATATTCATTTCAGATATATTAAATATGGAAAAAATACAATTATGGGGATTGTAAAATGAATATATATATATATATATAGATACAAATCGTTAAGTATATCAAACTAATATTGTATCAGTACTCATTTTGCAACGAAATCAAAATATATATGCTAAAATATGTATAACATTGATATGATAGTTGATCGGATAACGGATCTGTTCATATATGTCTTCGTATGAAAGTTAGTGTAAGAGAGAAAGCATAGCGACCCGAAGTGTTAGTGTATGCACCCATAAGTACATAGTTTTGATGATGACTAGTTTACATGTTAGATATGAAGCAAGTTATGTACTGTAATGATGAAAATCGAGTTAGATAAAAAAGATGATATGCTCAAGTTATAGTCAAACCAATGAAGCTACAATCTCAAGTTGACAAAACCACATTGACATGGAATCTATACGAACAAAATTACTAATGATATGAAGACTAAAAGAGTTTTAAGTATTTGTAGTTCGTTAAGAGAGCTGCATTTTAAACTTCATACATGTGCACAACATCAACTATAACTCATTCTATTTCTCAAAACAAATCATTCCACTGGCTGGATTTCAATTCAACTGATATCTATCCATCCTACGAATGGATTTTATTCAATGGACTATTTTCTTGTCCAATGTTCAAGTCAAAGTTTAATTCGATTAATGGCTATGTTTTATAACTACAAATGTGGCTACTTCTTTTTTAAACTGACTAATTGGTTCAGTCAACTAACTTGATTGTTCAATCGATTGATTTGCTTATAGTTCGTGAATGATGAAAGGAACCTTTAAAAAGGAGACCTAAGGCTAGTGTTTTCACGTGCCATTATGTACATCCACAACCATCTTTCTAGTGTAAAAGAAAAGAATATCTCACTTGACCTTCACTCTTCAAAATATTGATTCTTACACCAGTGGTTTTGTAAGATCATTTCTCTAAATACCTTATATTGAATTGTTATTATATTGAGTTTGTTAATATCTATTTCCGAAAATATTATTGCATGGAGTGCTCAGGTATGAGAACTCCTTTTCCGATTAAGAAGAGAAGCTTAGTACTATTGATTTCTATTGTTGTTGCAAAGAAAAGGAGTTGCATGTGGTTTAAAGTAGCTTGTTAATGGATAGGGATCGGTGATTCAATCGATTGAAATCTTGAGTTCTGAAGACTTTGGTCAAGGTTTTTACTCAGTTTGGGTTTCCTAGTAAAACATATGTGATCATTGTGGTTTCCACTTAATTGATATGATTAATTGACATGCTTCCACGGCTAATTTTGGATTGTCATTTGGTATCATATCCTGGTTTGACGTCAGTGTTGTATAGATCTAAGTGTAATTTTCTGCATTGTAAAAACCAATATTTTCTTTTAAAAATCTAGAGACCTTACAACATCCAAAAAATAGAAACAAGTATATCACTCTGTAGAATTCATCGATATCTTTCCAATGGGCTTGAGAACATCGAATTCCGAGTCTTCTAGCTCAAGATATCAATGTTCAAAGATGACAGGTCAAAAGATGTGTGTGGATCTGAACGGAATCTGAATTGTACCTTTTTCCTGTAAATGGGAGGGATAGATCATACTATCAAAATCTAGACACATACTCTCTCTTCTCTTGTAAAAAAGCCCAACATTTCGATTAGAATACTTGCCGGAGAGCCATCATCATCATCATCATCATCAAGGAAGTTTATCAGATCAAAGATCCAAATGCATCGTTGTGTAGGAGAGCTCAAAGTCATTCTCTGAAGGCTGGGGTTTAGGATTTAGTACATCATGGAAGCATGAAGATTGCATCGAATACAATCTAGATCAACTAGTCATACTAGTTGCATGGGGGCAACATAATTTCAAAAATTTTAAATAGATGAACCACATGATCCGAGAACACTTACCAAATCATTTCATCAAGATCACAAACAAGTCATAGGAGTAACTCTTGAAGCGTGGTTGCGATCACTATTCTCTAAAAGTAAGAGATTCTCCTGTCTCAAGTTTGATTTGTAGTAGAAGCACTTGCGGGTGCATGGATGAGACGCGTACATCTGTAACCTGAGTTGAAGATCCAAGCCATAAATCTTCTGAATTCGTCTCACGAAATTCGATGCCTTCTTCATCAGCAAGGAGCATCGAAGAAGGAGGAGATTCACGAGCAGTTAATCCGACATCACAATGACGTGATGACAACGAACCTCTCTAGTTCATCATGTGGATGGCCACAATATTAAGAGAGAGTGTGTGTTGGTGTATATAGAGAGAGAATCTTATTGCTCTTCTTTATATTGTAGTCTTCAAAAAAAGCCTAAGGCTACCCTTCCTTTTATACCAAATTGGATGGTGGAGATGCATTCCTAATTGAAATAAATGGTTGAGATTTTGTTGCATAACTTTAAAATAATTAATTCAAAAAAATAAGTTGAATTATTCTTCAACAAATTTATTCTCAATTAAATCAGTAATTGTCATGAATGAAATAGGATTAGAGAGCTTCCTTCTATATAAGAGGAAAAGAGACAACCTCCTTCCCCTTTAAACATGGTGGACGACCACCCTTGATTAGAGAGAGAAAATTTCTCTCCAATCCTATTGTAATATTATTAGATTAAATCTTAATTCACAAAATCTCGTGTCAACGAAAAAATATCACCAAATAATTGTTGCAAATTATGTATGATAATTGCAAATAAAACCATTTATAATTATGAATCAAATTCAACCAACAAATATAAAATGTAAATTATATTTACAATTAACTGTCCAATGTGCATCCAATTTACATCAACATTTAATTCATAAATTATATTTACAATTACATATCTCCAGCATATTATAAATCACGTTTGTTATATTTATAATTATTATAGATAGTAATATCCACATTAATAACATCTTTAATAATTAAATCATATCATATTTAATTATTTGTTTTCAATTTTACAGATAAATTATTAATAATTGAATTATTCTAGAACTCTTTCAAGAACAATGTGCTTTCTCTACGAATAGTTGGAGATAAAGACATGACGATTGTATGTTCCATGTATAGTGACTTGGATTGAGATCATATCTCAAATCTTGATCTCAGAAACCTCTCATAGATGTTTGATTCGTAAATCTAATCTTCTCATTGCATTCGAATCATATTCAGATCAATGTCCACCATTTGGACTAAGATTAGTTTACTGATATACCGAGAGGAGTCACTAAAATTTGAATTTGTTTCATCACTCCCTCAGAATGGAAGTGTTATGATTATATAATCATTTACGATCACATCACTTTCGAGTATTCCTAATACCCATACATCCTGCATAAAACCTAGATTAAACCCGAAGTTTAAGATCATATTTTAATTGTCTTCATTAGGATTTTATCATTAAGTTTCTCATTAGATCATTGAGAGTTCGTATTGATCATATACTTTCCAAAAGCATATATCATACCTAAAAATATGTCAAGCTTACATAGCGATACAACCATGCATGGAATTTAATCCAAGTATCTTATGAATGAGCTCATGTCTTCCAGTTCAATAATGAACTTGTATGATCCATTTGAAAGATCATATTACTCATATGCCTCGTATGCACACTAGCTCGCTGGTGTATAGACCTTGATTATCATCAACTTGTCGGTCCGCCAATTGTACATACTCAGACACATAGTAACACATTCGTCTCTGATCAAAGGATGCATGCCTATATCGTGACAGTATACAACATAGGTCGTGGATATCTCGATCTCGCTAAGTCAGCTCTTTGACCTAACTTATTTAACACCTCCGAATCTCTATTCCTATGCAGAGGACATGCATCAAGAGGTCGGTCACCAACCTTTAGAGAATGATTGCCATCTCCTTCTCAGGCTGGAGATCCTTTCTTAACAATCATTTGATGGTGCTTGATGAGTCATCACTCTAACTCTTTGGATATCATTCAAGCACCAGTCTTTATGATTCAACATTTGAATCAACAACTGTATGATCATTAAGATGACCATGGTACATAAGCCTAACTGTACAGAGGGACCTATTAAGCAAATTAGTTGTTCTTTATTTTAGATTATGGAAGGATTTGTAATAATATTTATTGCATAATAACTCATCGGAGGCTCGCATGTCCAACATTCTCATGCATCGTGTTCGCTGTGATCGAGGCAATGTGTATTTTCCGCATGGGAGGGGGTTTTGAGGGAGCATCTTTGGAGGTAACGATGTCTCATTTCCTCCTTTATATGATTTAACAAACATATATTATGAAAATATTTAGATACATAGGTCATATCATTGTTAATTGAGTATTACATTTACATCTGTGCATGTGCTCATTCGTCGTAAAATCAATTGCATCATGTTTATATATTTTTATAAGAATTATATGAAACTAATGTAGTTATGGTTATAAAAATGGAGATGATACATGACAACGAGCACATGCCGTTGTCATTTTGTTCTGATGTTAATAATGGCAGATGAATGGAAGATTATTTTGGTGAAGTAGAGGGTCTCATCTATTTCAAAGATATGAATATAATTTGGGCCTTACTTTTGTCGGCTAATACTCTAAGCTTTTCTTTTTCCTGAAACCATAATTATAAATTCCTTTTATGAAGTACTATGATAGTAACATCCCATCACAATTAATATGCCATATCATTATTTTGTGACAGTACCCATTTAATGGTCTAGTGGTAGTATAATGTATCTACCATACAAAAGACCATGGTTCAAATCCCACTCTTGAAGGGGTTGCGTTAGGTAATCGACGACCAACGTAAAAAATAGTCGAATCTTTCAACATGGATTTGAGTAGGAATCCATGTAGCCGATCCTACTTATAGTGGGAGAAAGCTTAACACGTCATTATTTTGTGACAAGAGTTGGATCTATCACGAAATTATAGCAAATAAATAGTTGTAGAGCTACTTATTCCTATTTTTACATAGAATTAAAATGGTTAAATGGGTATGTTTCCTAGGAACATATAAGAGCATGTTCCACCTTTTTCATTTCTTTTTTGAAATGAAACCTATAGAGGATTTACTTAGAATGATAAGTGACCGTAATATGTATTTCAAATTTCATATAAACATATATTCCTAACATTTGCATCCGAAAGGGATCAATTTCAACAACTGAGAGCGTTAAAATTTAGCAGTCTTGATGAATAGGATATAAATCTCGAATTAAGTTGAATTTTGATTGATAGTATAATGATATATGGTGATCTAAATCCCCCAATTTCATTTAAAAAATAAAAAAATACGGAAAAATAAGGGCATGTAACTTGCATGCGCCTTGGGAACATACCCATTTTTTCCGAATTAAAATGTGTGGTTATTAATCAATCCGGCAATAGTCGACCTCTTTTAACTTGCCGGTATTGTTATGCAAATGATAATGGGAAGTTGGACCCTATTAAGATGATTGTTTAAATTAAACTAAAATACTAACTTTCGAGATTCAAACAGCCACACGTTTATTATAAATTGTAAACGATTATTTTACTGATGATCTTTTTTAGTGGAAAATAATTCATTATTTTTTCAATGGATTCTCGGTTAATTATAGGTAGCATGAAATGGATTAGTTGGACAACTTTTATATGGTAAAGAATGATAAGGATACGATTTGAATACAACAATCTTCAGCCCATGTAACTGAAATCTCAACTTGTTGTAAATTTTGACCTATGTTTGTGGTGAAGAGCCACAAGGGATTGGGTATGCAATCCATCATGAATGACGTCCAACAGATGAGTTGGATGATGCATTGTACCTAATCGAAAATCGGTTGTATTCAGAGTCGCTCGTCGAAGTTGGTAGGTGGGGCAATTACCGTTCTTGGCTTCATACTTATATACAATACTAGTGCTCGAAGTAGCATTAGGTGTGGTCGCATTGAATATTACTTCGAGTGTTTGCATTGTGAGAAGTGTTTCGGGATGTGGTTTGAAGTTGGAAATTTTGGATATGATCTTTCCTATTCTTGTATGAATAGAAGTCCTTGGGGGTTTACCCAAGATGATTATAAAGTTTCCTGTAGAGCGGAGGCCATGAGTTTCGCATTTGCGTGTGCTTGTTTAAGAGAAATGATCTCTGATCGAACACCAATGGTTTCATTATATACTGTTGTGAACTCTGACTAATATGTGGTAAATTAAAAATGCACATACAACCTCTGCCGCTATTAAGAAAAACGATCTCCTTCTTGAATAAAGGTATCACTCCCAAAAGATAACCTTCACATAATATAACTGAAACCTACTATTTTATATTTTATAGAATTGCAAGATTTATATTTTACAGAGCAAGATTGATATTGTACATATTTTCAACTTTATGACTCGTAATTTGCTACATTTATAGCGTTGAAAATCTTTACAATATAACATCTCACAATTTTGTAAAATATAAATCTTGCAATTTTGTAAAATATAAATATGTCAATTTCAGTTACATTATGTAAAGGTCATCTTTTGTGAGTGATACCACTATTAAAGAAGATCTTTTTTCTTAACAGTGGAAACGTCTATATATGCATTTTAATGCAATAGTGTTGTCAAATGATTCATAAATTAATAAATGAAATCTAAATCAGAATAACTTGCTAAACACTGGTTTATAAAATACATGCATATATCACTATACAGAGTTTGAATACATATGCATTGTTTACCCTTACATTAGTGATCAGTGTTTATCTTGTTAATGTACTATTGCTTATAACATTTCTCTCGTGTGACCCAATAGGTGTAGATGAGCAGTAGCGGTCACGCTTCTTCAGAGTATTTCATAGACGTACTTGGACCAGACAGGGTACATACATCTTAGAGTATTTTACTTGTTTCCACATTTTGTTTTCTATTTTCTTTGAAAGACAATGCAAAGAGATATTTTGAGAACTTTTAGATGTACATTTTATAGCCATATTACATATCTTAAATTTGTGAACATGGACTGATGGATGTTGCAATTGCATTTCATTTCGAATTATTTCTCCTTCTACAGTATATTTCAAATGTTAATCTAATGTTCTTGAGTTGGTTTGCTGAGTATCAGAGATCATGGATGAATTAGACATTAGGTTTTACGCTCTCGTATTGCATGTTTTAATAGCTGAAGGGGTAAGGGTATCATATATAATAACGGATCCATAAATAAAGAAAATTCTGCTATGGGTCCTCATTCTTTGATGGCAACAGTTACTCACAGAGGTAAACTTAGATGATGATTTTTTCTGCAATCAAGTGATTTCGATATATGGTACATGGTGAAGAAGGACTTCAAGTTTCTTGAGGAAAATAAAGGATACACTAACATGGAGAGGAAGCAAATTGCACTAAATTCAAAGGCAATTATTGCCTTCTATTATGCGCTCTCGGAAGCAGGAATTTATCGCGTATATCACCTCAAGATGGCTTACAAGATATGCGAATATTTCTAAATTATTCATGAAGGTATGAGCCGAGTGTCAAGGACTCATTTTTCCACACGCACATATGCGAGTACACGATATTCAAAATGAACAAAGGAGAAAGCATCAAGGGCATGAATGTCCATCTTATAACAACCAGGAATCAACTCCAAAACCTTAAATGCACATTTTTATCTGGAGAATTGACAACGAAGGTTCGAGTTGTCACTATCATCTGAGTGAGAACAAAATCTACAAATATCAAATAGTCATATTATTTCAAGACTCTTGACGATTTACTAGGTAATATTCTTACTTATGAGACTAAGCTCGATGATAGAAAGAAATAGGAAGAAGATCCCAAGATGAGAAATTTACTTTTGATGTCAACCGCTCAAAGGATGTTTTGGAAGAGCAAGATCAGGACATTGCAAGGATCACTTAACAATTCAAGAACTTTCTCAAGAAGAAGAAGGTTGGATTCACCCGAAAGTTAAACGAAATGAAAAAGATAGTCCAAGTGCTTCAAGTGCAAGTAGCTAGGATACATCAATAAGAAATTTTTGATGTGAAGAAGAAATTTAAAAGATTTAATAAGAAGGCATTCCGAGGTACTTGCGGTGACACTACCAACCAATTAAGTAATAGTGACAAAAAATGAATGTGCATGCTTAGGATTAGTAGGCATCCTCGAGTCAGATAATGCAGATAAAGGTATGACTTAGGATGAACTTTATAAAGTTTCTCAAGATCTATATATAGAAGTAAAGAAGCATGGAAGCGAGACTAATATTACAAAGAAAAATAATGACGTTTTAATTGAAGAAGAAGTTCTTTGTAAAACAAAAATGATTCTTTTTAAACAAGGATTGTTACTACTAGGCATCCTCGAGTTAGATAATGAGGATAAAGGTATGACTTAGGATGAACTTTATAAAGTTTCTCAAGATCTATGTATAGAAGCAAAGAAGCATGGAAGAGAGACTAATAGGCTAAAGAAAAATATTGAAGTTTTAGTTGAAGAAGAAGTTCTTTGCAAAATAAAATGATTCTTTTTAGAAAAAGATTTTTACAACTAAAAAGTAGGATTTCTTATTTTGAAAAGGAAACTAACGAGCATAAAGGAAAATGTAGACCTTTCTTAACCGAAAAGTTTCTTTTGTTGGATCTAGTTCTAGATCTACTTATAAGAAAGTAACTCACATTTGGGTACCTAAGGTTTATTTGCAAGAAAATCACCAAGGACCCAAAATACAAAGACTATATGATTTTTTTTTGCATGAATTGTGGTTCAAAAGACGAAGACAACGAGAGTCCGAATAACTAGATACACCATCAAAGATGGACCCCACAACAATAAAGATGTGTGATAGAAGATAAATGTTGGATGTTGGATGTTGGTGTAAAGGAGATATCATAATTGGATAATCCCTCATCTAATAGTAATGAAGGTTATGGGAAAAACCTTAAGCACATCATGGAAGTGAGAAGATCGCATCATACATGATCGGTAGTGACTGGTCATACTAGTTGCTCGAGGCAACGAAATTTAAAAAATTTAAAGCGATGAAACCATATAATCTGAAAACACTTCTCAAATCATTTCATCTAAACCACATAGAAGATACAAGAATACCTCTTGAAGCATGGTTACAATCGAGTTCTCTAATGTAAGAGACCGCATGTCTCAAGTCCGACCCGACGGAGGAGACGCTTGCGAGTGCGTTGACGAGACACACCCTTCTTGTAATCCAATATGTAGATCTGAGCAATGGATTTCTTGATTTCGTCACACGAAATCCGAGGTCTTATTCATGTGCAAGGAGTATCGAGGAAGATGAAGATCCATGAGCGGTTGAAGCCACATCACAATGGCCCAGCGATGACAACTATTCCCTCTTGATCAAGAAGTGGACGACCACTCTTAAGAGAGAGAGAGAGATGGGGCGTGTATGATGAGAATGAGAGAGTGAGGCTTGCAATTATGTTGTATAAAATAAGAGCTAGAGTTCTTCTTTTATAATATTTTGGGAGTCCATAGATCACAATCTATATACAACACAAAATCAGTGGCCATGATTTTGTTGTAAAAATTTACAATAATAATTAATTAAAAAAAAATAAAACAAAATTAAATATATATTGAATAATCATACATCAAGAAGAATTAGGAAGGAGACAAAGGTCCTTCCAATTTGGTTTGGGGGGGGGGGCACCACTTGAGTCCTAATTCAAGGGTGGTTGTCTACCCTCCTCATATGGAAGGGCTCTCCTTCTTCCTATTATATGAGATCTCATATCTCATATAATCCTTCATTATATGAAACAATTTTTATTACATGTTATTTCATAAAAATAATTCCAAATTATTTTGTTACAATATTATAGCGGTGAGTATTCCCGCCTGTCACACAAGTGACCCAACAATGGTGCCATTTTATTGAACCGGTAGGATCCAGGCTTTAGTTTAATGGAATTATTCACAAGGGATCTGTCGTCGTCATAACCCAAAGAAGCGTCAAACAAAAAATTATTTGCATTTGATGAATATGTGATTCATCATACTAAAAGATGAAAATAGAGCTTCGTTCCCCAATATTTAGCTGCACTTCATCATTTACTCTGTATTTTTACCATTCATGCATTTAAAATTAGTATTTACATTTTAACAATCATATTTGCATTCAAAATCATTTTCGCATTTTCATCCAACTTCATGTATTTTTAACTAATTCATGCTAACTCCAATTGACCTCAAACCATCTTCATTGTATACATATTACTAACAAGATTAAAGGAAAAATAGAAAAAAATACTAACTCAAATAATCAGCCTGTGAGATAAAACCCAAATTCCAGAATGGACAAACTAAAGAGCACATATCTTCCTCATACAATGTCCGATTTAGATCTATTAACTTTGTAATATATATTCAAAGACCTTCAAAACAAGATCAATTTTATAAAAATCGGAGCTCAAATGTGAAAGTTGGATTTTCGACCTCTTTTGCGCATTTTGTGTTTTACCTGATTTTGACTTATTATTTTATGTACATAATTAACCATTTTCCTCTTAATTCTTTTTCATCTATATTCTTTGATACAAGTTTTAATAAAATCCACAAAAATTCAAATTCAAAATAAGACTGAAATCAAAAGAAACTGACCAAGTCTGAGTGTCTCTTGTGAGTCTGTACAAATATCTCACTTTTTCAACTTTATTTTATTTCTCTATTTTCTTATTTACTAAAAATCTAAAAAATATTATTTTGTAAATATATACCTTTGATTTTATCATTTTTCTCAATTTTCTCTTAATTAAAAATTATAAAAATTACAAAACTCAAAAATCAAGGTATTCTATGTACATAGAGTACCCCAAAAAAATCAATTTGCATAGATGACCTCTTTTGCTCTTAATTCCTTCATGAAAACTGTAGATCTCATAGAGACGAAAATTTTTATGTTGAGCACTTTTTGATCCGAGGTCATTTGCTATTTTTTCCTATTGAATTTTTTGGAGTTGACACATGTTGTGTCACTCATTTTTTGCCTCTTTATTTGCATTATTTTCAAAAAAATAAAATCCTTGCATGTGCTGGTCACGTGCCCCCTGTGTGCGTGCCTAGCACGTGCCATCGACCTTCATCTCCCTACACACTTGCAGAACCCATACCTTCTTCCCGGTCAACTCTTCTCCTGCAATCACACGATCGTCCACGCTCCTCTCACCCACTGGCCACCACGCAACCACGTCGACCCTATCTGTCAGCACAATCTCTAGTCATGAGAGATTTGTGGTGCCACATCATGAGGCACAATGCTGAGTTGTGCGAGTGCCCAATCGGGGGCACACCGAGGGTACCCAGTGACAGGTGCATCACCTAGAGTTGGTGAGATCTTGCGAACGAGACCTATATATGACGAGGATGACCCAGTGTAGACTCAAGATGATGAAGAGATCGTGATGGAATTCAACTCAAGGAGGAGATTGTTAGGACTGGAGTCAAATTAGGATTAAGAATCCTAATGGGATTGGACTCCTAATCGTAATAGTTATTGAGTTGTACTCTATTTATAGTCCTACTAGGAATAAGACTATGGGATTGTATTTGGGCTATATAAAGAGGGGGTGTAGGCATTACCTCTACACCACAGCAAGAGGGAATACCATAAGGGAAGAGAGAGAGAGAGAGAGAGAGAGAGAGAGAGAGAGAGAAGAGAGAGAGAGAGATAAGAGAGTGAGGGAATAGAGAGAGTTGAGCTCATCTTCTTATAGTGATATTTCTTCTCTGGTGGTCGTGAGAGGTGATCGATCATCGTTATATCTGGTGTTCTTTCTTTCACGTGCTTCTGTGGTAGTGGTCGTTTCTGTATCTGCTTCCATATCCAGGGAGGTTAGTATCCCCAACATCTGATATTCAAGAGGAGAGAATATCGGTGGATCATGAAACCAACAAGATCAATGATGAGAAAAACACAATTACCTCTTAGTTTTCAGGACACATAATATCAACCGTAGCATATGTCCTAAACAAGATTCCAAGCAATTCAGAACTTAAGTTTTACTTTGAATGAAGCCAAGTGCTAGACACTTAAGAATTCAAGGCTCTTTAGTCCATGCTAAAAACACGGATCCAAGCAAGATGAAATCTTATACCTGAGAGTGTTACTTTGTTGGTTATGTAAAGAATGGTATCAGATACCTAGTGTAGGACCCTAAACTCAAAAAATATTCATCTCTAGGGACATAAGGTTTTCATTGGTTGACTTCCTTAAGAGTTAGGATAACAATGAATTGAATGAAATCATAAAGTCTTATGAGATCGAAGATATAATAAAGATAACACACCTATACCTCTTAGAAAGAGTCCTATGGTGGTGAGATCACTTAAAATGTATTGATTCCATGTATTCAGAAGAGTCTGGTGAAGATGTGATTTCATATATTGAAGCACTAGCCAATCATGACATGGATAGATGGATGTTAGCAATGACGTATGAAGTAGACTAATGAAGTATGAAGTAGACTTCTAAACACGAATGGTGTATAGACCCTCGGAGATCCACCTAAATTTGTTGAACAATATGGGTGTAAATGAATGTTCAAGAGAGAGGGGACCTAATGAGAAGATAGGAACCTTCAAGACATGGCTCATAGCCAAGGATTGCACAAAGAGATAATGCATAGATTATGATAAGATATTCTCTCCTGTTGTCATGCTTAAATCCATCAAAATATTGCTAGCTATAGCCACAAAACTTGACTACGACATTTGAAAGATGGACGTCAATACTACATTCCTCAATGGGTATCTCGACGATGATATCTATATGGAGTAGCCTCATGGCTTCATAGGAGTGGAAGGTAAGGTGTGCAAGATGAAACGTCAATATATGGCCTTAAACAAGCTTTTCGTAGTTGGAACATATGATTTCGATGAAACCATAAAGAGTTATGATTTCATTTTGAATTCTGACCATATATATTCACGAAGCTTAATGGGATGCCATTTTTATTCATCGTGTGTTATGTTGATGACATCCTACTCATTGAAAATGATGTAAGGATGATGATTAGTGTTAATATATAGTTGTCGAGAATCTTTAGGATGAAATATCTAACAGATGCGTATTGTATCTTTGATATGAAACTGTTCAGAAACAAAGAAAAGAGGATATTGGGACAATCATAGAAAGGATATATCTTGAAATATTCAACATAACTAATTTCAAGAAAGGATACCTTCCCTTAAGATATGGTATTGACCTATGTAAAGGGATGACACCTCAAAATATTGCGGATGAGAAAGCTATGGATGTATGCCCTTACACATCAACCACAAGAAGCTTGGTATATGCCACGATGTGTATAAGACTATTTTCTGCCATAAATGGGAGTGGTAAATTGTTACCAATCATACTATAAAAAGAAACACTTAATTGCAACAATAAACATATTCGACAAGACTATAAATATTGCGATATCAAAGTCTTATCTTCAGATACCTGATTCTGACTCAAAACTATGTCTTAGTCTAGGGAGATATTGATCTCCAGATCTGTAGGTATTTGTATGGATTTTCATCCAATAAGGATAATATAAAGTCATTTTCCATGTTGAATAATGGTACTATAAGATAAGAGTAGTGAGAAACAGGGCATTACATCTTTTTCGACAAAGTCAAGTATCAACTATATATGATGCAACAATTGCATTAAATGCAGCTACTGTTTCCATGAGATATGCAAGTTTGCAATAGAATTTGCCATAGTACCCAGTGACCAATCACCTGACCATGCTATTTGCCTAAATAGTCAAATGATTATCATATGAATGTGTATTTACTATGAATGTCTAGGGCTAGTGGGATACTATTGGATAAATGAACAATTGAAGGGCCATTATGCAATAAATGTTATTACAAATTATACCATTCCATTACCTGAAAGACATAATTAAGTTTGCATGGTTAAGGGCATTCTTTACAAACAAGGTTATTACCATGACTATCTTGATATCATACAACTGTTGATCTAAAGAGTTAGATCATAGTAGGTGATGTAAGATTTCAGATCTAAAGAGTTAGATCGAGTCATTGCTGACGTCGTCAAATGATATTCAAGAAGTATCTCCAGTCTAAGAACAACTTTCAATCATCTCTAAAGAGTGATATCCGGTTGATACTCTTGATGCATATCCTCGACATAGTAAAAAAGATTTGGACATGTTAGATAAGATAACTTAGAAAATTAAGTTGATGATATCGAGATATTAAAGACTTGTATTTTGTAATGCCACGAATGAGCACACATGTTTTTACTATAGATAGATTTACATCTATATACTTAATTATGTCTATTGGGCAGATTAATAAGTTGATGACCTGACAAGGTCTATATACTGAGGAGCTTGTTTGCATATAAGAGAATATGAGATGTATGATCTCTCAAAGCAATCATTGACGAAGGCTACTCACGAAATACCAAGCCACAACGAATTCCATCAGTAGTGATAATATTAATATATACTTTTGGATATCATGTGATTGATATTACCGCCTAGTGTTTGATTAAGAATAGTCATTGATAAATCCTACAAGGAGACAACAAAATATGAGATTGAACTTTGGGTTGTTTAAAATCTTCCAATATGAAGATGTATGAGTATTGAGAATGCTTAAACTTGGTGCGATTATAATAGACTATATACCATAAAAATTTCATTTCAAGAGAATGATAAAACCATGTAGATTTTAGAGACTTTACTCAGAAGACAAATGAATGAGAATTAGTTGGATTAAATATCAATTCATAGAATCATATTCTAGATCTAATGAGTTGGAAATTGATCTAAAATTGTTCAGGGTCAATTGAAGAAATTAGTTCGATATATGATTAAATCGGATAATTGCATGTGATTTGTATCATGATATTAGATGTAATTTAAATATCGAGTCAATATACATGGTCTAAACCATCTCTATGATATTATCTTCAAGTATTTACAACTGCAACATACGAATCCTAATTAGATTAGAAGGCGTACTAATATGATTCATGTAGTTGACATTCAATTAATATAATAGAAATCTATAACAATTAAAATTAATATGGATGTGGTTCATATTTATTAGGATTTATGTGATTATGATTCACATAATAATTAATGAAATTAATATCAATGTGAACTGGACCCGCATTTTTCATTAAATAAATCTAGATTGGATTTACATTTTAGTTGAATTAACGAATTTGATTCATTAATTGGTAGGATGATTTGATAATTATTCCATAATAATTAATAGTAATTAAAGAAATTAATAATTCCACAATTATCAAAGACCAAGCCCACCATGAAGGACTTAAATTGAAAAGAAAGAGAAAGAGAGAGTCTTAAGACTCTTCTATTCTCTGTATGGTTGTCCACCTTGGCTATAAAAGGAAGGTCTTGTCCTCCTTTCTCAATCATTCAATTCAAGCCTTCTAGTTTTAATTCTAAGAGGATATAATTAAATAGAGATAAAACTTATACTATTCTAAGAGGATATAATTAAATAGACGTCAAACCTTATAATATTCTCATATTGGACGTCCCTCTTATAGACCTTTCCCTCCGTCCTTTAGCAATCTACTCCATCTTTTTCCTCTCTCCATTAGCTTGTCCAATTGAGAGAAGATCTACCTTCTATTCCATGCTTCATGCCCAACAAGAAGTTGATTTCGTGAGTTGAAATTATGAGAAATATTATATATCTAGACCACTTTTGGCATAATGATTGGTGGAGAGAATCATTTCTCAAGTTCGTGGGAGGACCACAATTTATCATCATACATGTGGGCGCAAGGGCCGTCAGATAGGACTACACACATCAAAAATATAAATCCCTATCTTATGTAGTTCATGAAATAGTGCAGAAATAGTTTCCATATTTATGTAGTTTCTCGTCGCAATAAAAAAAATTTACTCTATGGTTGTTGTGTCTTTGGTACTATTAGCTTATTATTTATCGATTTTGATTCTTTTTTTTCCTGCATTTCCATGATGTGAGAGGTCAAATCTCCCACCATTTTCCCTCATGGATGTACATGAGATATCTGCATTAAAGGAAGAGTCTTCCTCATGACTTTATCTTGAAGTAATATATCTCAATATGGCCTTTCTTCCTGTATTGGTGATATTTTATATCTTTATATTTAGATATGAACTTACTCCTACTTTTATCTTTTCCTTTGTCATATTTATAACTAATTTTCTGCCTATTTTTTTGGGACCAAGACCTCTGACTACGAAGAAGAACCTTGAGATTTTCTCCTCATCTTCTCTTTCAAAACACTAGTCTTGATGGCCATCATGGAAACAATTCAATTAAGTGTAATGTTAGTGAGAAATTCGAAATGACTCCCATATACTTCGAACTTCATTTTCGTATTTTGTTTTCATAGTGGAAAGTTGACTAATGATTCCTTACAATTCTTTCAAATGGTTCATAATATAAGTATCGTCCTTAAATTTCAATTGCATCAATCCTTTGAGTAAAAGTCGCTTGTTGTTCCATGTCTTTGACGCATACACATTCTCCAATTTGGATCAAATTGTCATTGCATGAGTTTTGTTTTGAACGATTATAAATATTTTCATTTAGAAAGTGCTAGATAATTCCACAAGCCTACTCATGCTTGAATTCCCTCTTGGTAATAAAAATTAGAAGGTGCATGACCTTCATAAACAATAAGTCTTTCATCTTATTTTTTTCCCATAACTCATAATTAGTCCTATTTAGGATTGTAATCTTGATGGTATATAATTCATCTTATCAATTTGATACCGTTTGTTGCGAATAAATTCCCTCACATAAATTGAATTGTGTGGAAAAATAAATTTAACAAGTAGATCTTGCACGGAATGTCAAACCCAAAATAATTACAACCACTACCATAGAAACACCAACTACACATGGAGAATTTTTAACGTGAAACATCCTCGATGTATGGATAAAAAATCATGGCATTGATCATAACCTAAAATCAAGCATTATAATAAAAGGTGGCAACCTGTGAGAAGTTTACACAAAGCCAATCCTCTCTACAATAGTACTAATGATTAAAAATAGAGATAGCTTAAAGCAAACTTATCACGAAGATCACCAATAAATTGAGGCCTCAAAGTCGTCAATGTCCACCACCTTTTAACCGTGGATACGCTTCGATACGATGGCGCACCAAGATGGGCCAACTAAAGGAACGAGCATCTGCTTTTCTTCTTTCTCTCTTTACTTGGATCCCTTTGATGATTCTTTATATAGCAATTGACATAAGAGCAGGTAGAGTGCATGGAATTATAAATCTCTCTTGATTAGGATTAGTGCACTCATATTTGAAAAGTGAATTTATTTCCTTATCAAATTTGATCCCAATGTAATCAGGACCAAGCAATGTCCTATGAACAGTTGAGCTCCCATGTAGAGAGGGATCTGTCCAATACATCCTCTGTACCATTATAGCATCCTGGTGTACCAATACTAGAACTTCCTACTATAGCTTGCAACTCCCCAATAGAGAAGGAAGAGAGGATTTGTAATGGTGGAAGAATGCAACTTTAATTTACACGATCGAACCATTTTTGAATCTTGTAATCAATAAGTATTTTAAAAATTTATTCTCAATAAAAACAATAATGTCCATTCAAAGTAAGACAAAGGGTATATAGGCATCTTCGTAACTCCTTGCAATAAATCTTATCACCGCAAGTATCTTAATGAACTCGTCGTACAATTTACCTTGTCCTGCACCTGAAATATTAAAAAAAATATAATTTTGCATAAGCCTAATGCCAAGTATGCATCAAGGTCCATGTATGGGAAATCTAGCAGTCTTTAAACCCGTTAAATTTCATATACTTGGGTAATAAGGAAAATTATCACCACACGCGTACTAGTTCTCATGCATGTTTAGTTCGTTCCCCTAACAACTTGCATATTAATTTATACCATAAATATGAGTATACATGTGTAATATACATAAAAATATATAAGCTATCATTTTTTATCGTATGAGGTATGTTTCATGTAATTCATGGCATGTGCATGCCTCCTTAATCATTTAGATCATTCTTTCATGTTAACCCCTTAAATAGCTTTTGCATGACTCGTGATGGTTTATTATTCTTAAAACATTCATTGCATGTCATGTAATGGTTTATAATTAATTAGACTATTCACTTGCATAAGATGTAATGATTTATCTTTAATTAAATTATTTCCTTGCGTAATATGTAATAGTTTATCTTCGATTATACCATTGCCTTGTATACCACGTAATGGTTTATATGTATTTAAATCATTTTCTGCATAACATGTAATGGTTTATCTTTACTTAAACTATTTTCTTGCACGACTTTTCATGTACTTGTTAAATTTTCAATCATTGTCACTTGTGGCCTATGAAATGACATAACCGTGTAGCAATAACTGTAGAGGGCTTAGTTTTGAACTCCATGGTTCCCTGAAAAACATGCACCCCTTGACGGTGTTGCCCCTTTTGACCCATGATACTCTTTATAAGTCAGTGCCTTATTCTTGTTTAACATTATTTGTGATATCTTTCTTGTCATTGTGAGACCCCGAGTATTAGAACACAAAAACTCAATTTTCGACCTAATCCGATACTAAAATGAACAAATAAAGACTCTATCTTATAATACTCTTCGAGAACTTTCCAATGAGTCTATGAGCATAAAAAACAGACACTGTATGCAAAAGTTACATGTAATACAACGGTTTATGGCTTTCGAGCCCTGAACTCGTGCCAATATAAAGGCTAAGTGGTTGAACCACATAGGCATTATATCCAAGCTCATCTCCAGAACTCCACCCAAAGCTCGTCGAACATCGTCGCCGTTGCCGCCACCAACCTCCACTCAATGATCCCAAGATGTCGGTTCGAAGAGCACGTTTAGGCCCATGCCGTGCTTGTGTGTGATTCAAGCGAGGCACATAGAAATCATTGATTTTGGGGTGGAGGAGATATCTAGAGAACGAACATCGAAGGTATCAATTTTTATTTCGTGCCTTGATGTTGGGTCACACGTCTTTCGTACATCACATATTTGTAGTTTTTGTGTCAATCTGATGTCCGGATCATCCGAAATCTTGCATCCAAAGTTAGATTTCATCACTTATCACCATCTTATTTCGTAATTTCTGATAAATCCATTGGGTAAAAAAATTAATTTTTATGTTACATTCTTCCTCATGATATGGTCTATCTGTACATGTGTTTAAAATTGAATCTGGAGAAGAAAATTTGACATCGGAGCATTATCTCACTGTTAGCAGAATGATCGATCAGTGAAGTTTAATGATCGATAAGTTGTTATAGACTAATCAGACTGCAAGATCGATAAATACTTGTAGATCAAGCGGAATGCATGATCGATTAATATGGATCAAACTTGACCAAACAATATTTTAGTGCATAAAATGAACTGAAATCACGATAGATATGTGTAGGACATTATGAGACATCATTAGTTAAAATGAATTATTTCAATAAGAAAATGTATGATAAATTTTGGCTCCTAAAGGGAACAAGAGAAACTAATGGTTCTTGATCGACTATGTGAATTGACTATTCAATACCATAGGAAATTAGTCATTGTCTTAGTGATTGTTAGTCATTTAAATGAGTAAATTAAGTGGGATCTTGTCCATCTAAACACTAAATAGTTAGATTGGGAATTAAAATAGATGATCTCTAGTCTAATTAAATAAGGAATGAGAATGGACAATTAAGTGTATTTAACCTTATCAATGTTAAATCTATTCCGAATATGAATACTTCGAATCTATACAACAATCTGGTTGTGTTGTAGTTGGAACCCTTACCTTGCGTGTCTTGTGCTCTGGTGGTCTGCATGATCGAGGGGTTCTCTTGTGTTGAGGATTACAACACGAATGGTGTAGTTTCTCGCGAGGCTTTGTCTAGAGGAGTAGACACCGCCAAGGGATGAGCTATCACCCTTGGAGCCCCAGGTAGAAGAATAAATAGTCGTGACCCCAGTTGCATTGACTGGGTGACAAGTAGTTCTTCAAGCTGTCCTGAGGTTCTTACCGGGCGACAGATTGTCCTGAGTGGGTAGATTCTCATTGTCGCACGATACTCGGAAAATCAACCAGAACTGAGAAAAGATCTCGGTAAAGAGTGTTTCGGCTTAAATTTATATTTTGAGGAAGTCCTTCATCGAACACAGGGAGGCAAAGAAAAAACTTTAGGATAATTTAGAAAACTTAGGTCTAGATTTCCAATGAATATTTTTTGTATTTTTTAATGAAAAATAAATGCAAATTCAAAATATCGATGTATTAAATTACAAAGAAAATACAAACTTAGACAAATTAATTTTAATGTGAAATTAATCCGATTTAGCGAAATTATATTTTTTCTAGAAACCTAATCTAATGACGAATGCAGAACAGATTTTTTTTGGAATTTTATGGGTTAAAAAATAACAATGAAAAATGCACACTTTTTATGGAGTTTTACACAAATTTTCAAACAAAGGAATGCAAAAATTATGAAAATTTTATTGGAACTTAAACATGATGCAATGATACTATAATATTTTTTTGAATTTTTTTGGTAATATATGATTTTTTTACAAAATTTTCAATGAAAATAGAGTGACAGTAAGTAATTAATTCCTAATAAACCCACAAAGTCAATTTATCCATATAACGAATCATCTCAAAAGGTATTTTAATATGCAATCCAGGAGAGTTGGAATTTGGAAAAATAATATTTGGAAAAATAATATGTGTGGATTTAAGTAAAAATTATTTACGAAAATCACTCTATAATTTGTTTACGGCACAAGACAACTCCAATTTCAAGGCGTCATTTCTAATTTTTGAGGAATTTTTAGAGTAACAATGGATTAAATATGAATTCAAGACCTCATACTGGGTAAAATAAGCAAGTTTACACTAAAAGGATTTTAATTAATTACCCAAAGATAAAAATCCTAATAATTAGTCAGATGATAGATAATTAGTTCATCAATAACTTGACCGTTTTTGTTGAAATAAACAATGCAAAATGAATGTCCAAGTTAACATGCAAACAATGTCCAAGTTAACATGCAAACATAGGGTTATCCGCGCAATAAATAAATTAACTTTGAATATAAAACATGAATAAGGAATTCTTCGTAATTAAAAACCTAATGGAAAAAATATGTATTTTTTACAGAAATAAAAAAAAGAAGAGACCTTCTTCATTCCTTCAAAGGCGGCTATGGCATTAGGAGGGGCGGCAACGAGCGACCGCTTAGGATGGCAAGGGCGGCCTATGAGGAGCCATGTGCACAACGATGGTACAACTAGAGGTGGCTGCATGCATGGGCGACACGACAGAGGGATGGCCGCAGTGGCTTGTGAAGGAGAAGGATAGGGTTAGATCCTCAAGCGCATCACGGAAGCGTGAGCATCATATCGAATACGACGAAGAACGATTAGTCAGACTAGTTGTTCTATGTAGCGGAAATTAAAATTTTTCATACGACGAAACCACATTATCCAAGAACACTTCTCAGATCGTTTTGTCTAAATCACAAACAATTAATAGGATTACGTGGTTGTGATCGAGTCTCTAAACGAAAAGACCTCCTGTCTCAAGTCCGATCCGACGGAGGAGATGCTTGCGAGCGTGTTGATGAAACACGTGCTTCTCGCAATCCGTGTTGATAATCCAAGCAGAGGATCTCCTGATCTCGATACACGAGATCCGACGTCTTCTTCACGAGCGAGGTGCACAGAAGGAGATGGAGATCCATGAGTAAATGATCGGGCAGCATAACGACGATGCTGCGGTGATGTAGAATCTCTCTAGGGCATCCATGGTGGACGACCACATGAGAGAGAGAGAGAGGGCATGTAGAGAGAAAGAGAGAGAGAGACTTATGTTCTCTTATGTGTTGTGTAAAGAAGAGCAAAGGGGTGCCTCTCCTTTTATAATATTTTGGGATCCATGGATCTCAATCCATGGGCAACACAAATCCAATGGCTCTCACTGATTTGTGTTTCTTTTAATGGCTAAGATTTGTGTTGATAAAAATCAACACCAATTAATTTAATTTAGATTAAATCTATATTTATAAATCAATATAAGTCAATCTCAAATTAAATCAATCAAGCATGGAGATTATGGAATGAAGATTGCCTCCTTCCATAATATTGGATTTGGTGGCAATCTCATGAAATCTCATGACATCTCATGAGATTACATTATTCCATGGAAATCTCCAAGATTTACAATACCACTTGTTGTACACTAGTCTACAAAAATAATTCATAATTATTTTGTGAATATTGCAATCTTGCATTGGAAAATTGTGAATCACATTCACAACCCAAAATAAAATGTGAATTACATTTTCAATTTAATGTCCAATGTGAATCCAATTCACATCAACATTTAATTAACAAATGTAAATTACAAATAGCTCTCTCTTATATATTATAAATCATATTTATAATATATATGACTAATATGGATCTTGCTATCCACATTATTCATATCCATGATAATTAAATCACATTTAATCATCTTGAATCTCCATTCTCTTGTTCTCAAATAATATGAATCACATTCACATTATTCATGTCTTTGATAATTAAATCACATTTAATTATCTTAGATAACTCTCCTTATAATATGAATCATATTCATATTACTCGTGATAATTAAATCACATTTAATTATCAATTTTCTCAATGCTCGGATACACATATCAACAATGAAATTATCCCGAGCTCTTTCAAGGATAATGCGCTTTCTCCGCAGTTACTTGGAGATAAGGACAGGGCAATTATATTGGTCCATGTACACTGACTTTGATATTGAGATCATATCTCAAATCCAGATCTCGGGCCTCCCATAGATGCTTGATTAAATCAAAACCGCAAATCTAATCTTCTCATTGCATCTGAATCATATTCAGATCAATGCCAAACATTTGGACCATGATCAGATCACTTCTCTACTGAGAGGAGTCACTAAAATCCAGACCCGTTTCATCACTCCCTAGGAATGGAAGCGTCATGGTTATACAATCGTTTATGATCACATCACCCTCAGGTATTCCCAATACCTGTACATCCTGCATACTGGAAGACTCAGAATAAACCCGAAGTATTAGATCAACTTTATATTGTCTACTTCATGGTTTTATCAGTAAGTTTCTCGTTCGATCATTGGGAGTTGGTATCGATCATATACTTTCCAAAAACATATATCATACCTAGGTCTTGATCATATACTTTCCAAAAGTATATATCAAACCTACAAATTCAGTCAAGCTTCCAAAGCGAGATGAACACACACGGAATTTGATTCTTCCCAATATCTCATAGTGAGCTCATGTCTTCCGGTTCAGTAATTGAACCTGTATGATCCCTTTGAGAGATCGTATTACTCATATGCCCTTATATGCACACCAGCGTGCCGGTGTATAGACCTTGGTTAGGTCATCAATCTATTGGTCTGCCAAATGTACATACTCAGACATGTAACAACACATCTGTCCCCGGTCAGAGGATGCGTGCCTGTATCGTGACAGCATACGATATAGGACTTTGGTTATCTCGATCTCATTAAGTCAACTCTTTGACCTAACTAATCTGACACCTCTGAATCTCTATTCCTATGCATAGGACCTGCATCAAGAGGTCGGTCAGATATCAACCTAATTGAGAAAGGATTGCCATCTCCTACTCAGGCTGGAGATCATCTCTTAACAATCATTTTACGGTGCTTGATGAGTCCTCAATCTAACTCTTTAGATATTCATCCAAGCACCAGCCTCTACGATTCAAATATTGAATCAACAGCTGTATGATCATTAAGATGGCCATGGTACATAACCCTAATTGTGCTAAGGGGCCAATTATGTAAATTAATTATTCTTCATTTCAGATCAGGGATTGATATTTGCAATAACATTTATTGCATAATGGCTCACCGTGGGCTCGCATGTCCAACTATATCCCACTAGCCCAGAGAGCCATTAATGGGCTAATCATTTAAACACGCACTCATGTGACAATCATAGACTATTTAGAAAATAGCTAGGTAAGCTGATCAGTCACTCTGTTCCTGCTAGACTACACCGAGTCCTTTTACGGCACTTGCATATCCCCAGTAACAATGCTCGCATTTAATATGAATGTTGCATCTTATGCAACCAATACTGAATCCAGTCAGTTATAGTGTCCTTGACACTATAGCTTAATAATTATCATAACCACTATTTTCATAATCCTTATCAGAATACCCTTATTCCTGGAGATCTCTATCTCCTAAGATATCTACATCTAAGACCTTTTAGATCACTATCTATAATGAAGATAAGACTTTGAGATCACTATCTCAAAAATCTTGCCATCTATGAAGATTTTGTTATTACTGCAATCAAGTATTTTCTCTCCATAGTAGGATTAGTAACAGTTTACTACTCCCACTATATGGCAGATATCTAGCTTTTGTAAACATCTAGCATACACTCGACTTCTCGTAACTGATGCACAAATGCAAGCAGTTCTAGAATTCATTTCCTCAACTCTTTGAGGTGCTATCCCTTTAGATAGGTCAATACCATATCTTCAGGGAAGGAAGCCTTTCCTGAAATTTTCCAAGAAATTGGAACATGTCCAAGGTGTACTACTAATGTGACAGTCCCAATACCCTCTTCTCTATGCTTATGAACACCTTCAAAACTAAGATCCAAGAGGTATCCTTGAGATCACATCTCAAGTTATGGAACAACCAGATTAGAAAACACTTATTATTATCCTTATATCATTTTAAATGATTAGGATATCATCTACATTTAGCATGATGAACACAAAGGCACTCCCACTAAGCTTCACATGGCTTATCAAGATTCTATCTGAAATCCTAACATTTATAATTTCATCAAATCTTATGGTCCAACTTCAAGAAGCTTATTTGAGTCCGTAGATGGATTCCTTAGCTTGCACACCTTGCTTTCCTCAACCATAAAGCCCTGGGGCTACTTCATGTGAATATCCTCAGAGAGGTATTCATATAGAAATGCAATCTTGACTTCTTTCTCTTGAAGATCCATTTACACCTTTTTGGGTCTTACCCATATAGGTGGATCCTCGAGGGTCCATATACAACACTTGTATATGAAGTCTACTTTAGACTTTATTGCTAAAATCCATCTTTCCATGTTATGATCCTCAGGAGTTTCATCACATGAAATCCGATCATTGTCAGACTTAACTGACACATGGAATACATCCTCAAACTCATTTGAAGAGGTATTAGTGTTTCATCTTTAATTATCCTTTTAGATCCCTATTTCAGGAGCCTCGTTACCTTCTCAAGATTAAATGAGTTCCTACACTTCATTTTCATCTTGATTCTCAATAGAGTCATCCTCTAAGAATCATATCCTTAGAGATGAGATCTTTTAAGAATCTCAAGGTCATAAAGTAGGTATCCAATACCATCCTTTATTTTCCTAATGAAGCAGCACTCTCTAGTGCTAGATTCCAGCTTATATGCATGAAACCTTATTAGTGATATACATTGTAGTCTCTACTACACATATATACCTGAAACTAAAGGATAATTATGCTAAAACTCATCATTGATAAGATCATGCCACATATGATCCAATTGTATCTCCCTATAACTCTATTGAGTCAAGGTGTGTTAGGAGGATTCAGATAGAAATGATATTCATATCTCCATAAGGTATCCTTTGAATTCATCTAACTGGTACATGCTACCTAGATTAGATCAAATCCAATTTATCTTCCTTCAAACTTTGGTTCTAAACCAAAAATAATGAAATCTTTGAACATTTCAAAGGTTTCTTAGGTGAAGAGAAGAAATCTCATATCATACATAATCATCAACAGATATCATATATCCATAATGTTTACTATGACATAGATGATCCGCATACATCAATATGTATGAGATCCTGAATACCTTGACATCTTACACCATTCCCAAAGAAGGATGTATTGGACATTTTTCTTTGAATACAATATTCAAAGTACGTAAGATTTGAACCTTTAGACAATCTAAAGTCTCATCTCTCACTAGTCTATTGATCAAATCAACAGACAAATGTCCAAGTCTTGATGCCAGATCATTATCAAATGATCTTTATCCTCCTATTGATCTTGTAAGGTTTAATTTCAGTATTAGAAATGTTAATGAACCATTCATTAATTTTCTAATTTAGTAGAGTCCACAATATTTTAGATTACTATCTGAAATATCTCCATTATAACTCTTTATGATAGGTCTATTCCAGAATTCATGTTTATTTCCAACATTTAGAAATAAACTATGATTGTATTCTAATATCTAGGTCATAGAAACATTCTCTAAGACTAAGGCTCTCCCACTGAAATTGAGAAGTCTATCAATCCAACAGAGATTGTTAGAACAATTGCATCAATATCCATGTGGATGACCATTAAACCTTAAGATCAAATTGCTAATATTCTAATACATATGCAACCAATTGCAAGTGTCATTAGAAGATTGAGATACGATTATTAGACTTTATCTTATCAAATAAGTAAGTCAAAGTCAATGATTATATGTAGATTATTCTGATGCTCTATCTGATTCCTTCACTAAGGATCCTAGATGGTCCAGATAGTCATACTATCAATACATCGATTCATTGCAGTATCGACATTCATCCAACTATCGGGATGTCATATGGAAATCACAGAAGTAGGTCAACTCTTTGACTTTCCTTCTTACTCGGGTCCGACCCATGCTTCCACTATGCTCCCTTCATCTATAAACAACCATTGCTTAAGACTAAGGATCTCTTACGGTAAATTTAAAAGAATTCAATGTAAGAGCATTTCAACATTTATACATGCTTCATTAAATTCATGCAATATGAATATTATAAAGCTTCATGAATGACTAGAGTATAGATAGTAGAATGGTGACACTCATCATGTCTACATCCATCTAGACTATTAAAACATTTGTTCAGGTAGGTATTCAAACATTCTGAATACATCATCTCTTATAGAGCTACCATTCTGCATGATGCAGTGAACCATCTCATTCATGATAAATGTCAAAAGCACATATGTATGCCATAATATCTTCATTGATTTTATAAAGATTATTTGACAATTGCGATCATCATCGACATGTCACTTCCAAAGTACATCCGATGAGAGATCAAGATTATAGAGACATACAAACCTTAAGGATGCAGTCCTATTATCTATTTAATTGTCATTTCTCATTATTATGAGAAAACTTGTACATTGCAACCACATACATTATGTGTCCAACTGCATGTACAATATCTGGATCATGAATCCAATCCATGATATTTTACTGGTTATTATTGAGTATAACATTGAGTGGGTTTAATGAAGGATCATCTGAAATAAGAAATTTGCATAAGTGTATAAATTTATATATATGTACATATTTTACTTTGATTTAGGAATTTTTATATCAAAGTTGTCTTGTCTTGTCAACACTGAAAGATCATTCCCTTAATCACTTTCAATGTAAGAGATATACTTACCATCATATCTCAGCAAGATCTGGGATCTCCTTCCTTATCTTTGTTACATCCCAATAATATGAGAATATGCAACTCGAATAAAAAGAAGCAGGAACACATTCCACCTTGCAAGTTCAACTTGCATCTCCCAATTCGGTCTTTAACACCCGGGCCCACCACCTCTAAGGTGATGTTGACCCGTCATTAATTGAACCAACCATCAACTGGAATACAACTCGTTATACGCAATCCAATATCGCCCCAATAATATGAGGATCCGATATTGGGGTCACTACGCATACGTCCTTACTCTTTCGAGAAGCGACGAGCCCGATCCAAATGGCTTGTATGCAGGAGCTGTCACTTCGGACAGGCATCTCCGACATACAATCTCTGGTGACGAAACCCTTCGCCTTGGTGGGAGACCATGGATGTCACTTATGTGATCCTCCATATCACGTTCAAATTCTAATTAATCATTATGGATCATATTCATTATGATTAATTCTTCCAAGGGAAATACACATCTATTCATAATAGAATGTTTTAATTGGATATAATTAATTCAATCATATTAAATTAATTATCAATCCAATTCAATCAACAAACTTTATTGTTTTACTTGAATATATATATGGTATTATCTCAAAGTACGTATTAATTCGAATTTTTATAATTAGAAAAAATACATCTTGATTTCTCCGGCATTATCGAGTCCCTACCCGTTGTCATGGCCAGTATCAACGAGAGTGGGACGGACCACATACATTGCAACCCGCTACCTCAATGCTCTCCGACTAGACACCATATCTACCTCAGGAAGGATAATGCCAAATAGATCAATTTGTACTTGAGATGATCATCGATTCTTCAACTGAAATTATACCATATAACAATAATCAAAACAATTTTGATTAATATTATAATGAGATTTGCTAAACAAATTCCAAATCCTATTCAAGCAACATATTTGTTGTAATGTAGATCATGTACATCATGTAACCAATTAGTGATCTAGATCACATCTAATCAAATATTGGTTAAGGAAATGTCATTTAAGGAAATAATTATCATCAAATATTTCAAAAATATTTATGTACAATTATTTCAGGAAATTAAATAATTAAATTTCACTAATTGATTAAATGATAATCACTAGATTCTTAATTAGGAAAGTATTTCCAGTAGTGACACTCACTTACTAAAAATACCATATCTCAATCAATTGAAACCCAAATTAAGCAAAGAAAGTTCCTAAAGTTTGATAATTTGATTTACAAGAGAATCTAAGTGATTTTCACGCATTTCAAGGCATCTCAAATCCGCAATTAACATTTTAATTACGTTGAGATTCACAGTCCCCGAAACAGTGGATACATGTTCACTAAAATGAGCATAACTTGAGCAAACGGAATCGAAATCACGTAAACTCAGATCCTACGGTTTCATTATTTAATGGGGAACAAAATACAATTATTATTTTTGTGTTTAAATAATTTAAACAGTGCCGAAAATAATCTCAAAACAGAGATGCGAAAATGAAATGCAAGAAAACTTTCGCAAACCCTAATAAACCCAAGTCGTCATCGGATAATGGTCGTATCCAAAACCATCCGACCTAAGGCTCCGATATCACTTGAAGGATATGGTTAGATCCTCAAGCGCATCACGGAAGCGTGAGCATTGTATCGAATACGACGAAGAACGACTAGTCAGACTTGTTGTTCTATGCATCGGAAATTAAAATTTTCATGCGATGAAACCACATGATCCCAGAACACTTCTCAGATCGTTTCGTCTAAATCACAAACAAGTAATAGGATTACCTCTTGAAGCGTGGTTGTGATCGAGTCTCTAAACGAAGAGACCTCCTATCTCAAATCCGATCCGACGGAGGAGACGCTTGCGAGCGTGTTGATGAAATACATGCTTCTCGCAATCCATGTTGATAATCCAAGCGGAGGATCTCTTGATCTCAACACACGATATCCGACGTCTTCTTCACGAGTGAGGTGCACCGAAGGAGACAAAGATCCATGAGTAAACGATAGGGCAGCATAACGAAGACGTTGCGGCGATGTAAAATCTCTGTAGGGCATCCATGGTAGACGGACGCATGAGAGAGAGAAGGCGTGTACAGAGAAAGAGAGAGAGAGAGATATTGTTCTCTTATGTGTTATGTAAAGAAGAGCAAAGGGGTGCCTCTCCTTTTATAATATTTTGGGATCCATGGATCTCAATCCATGGGCAACACAAATCCAATGGCTCTCATTGATTTGTGTTTCTTTTAATGGCTAAGATTTGTGTTGGTAAAAACCAACAACAATTAATTTAATTTAGATTAAATCTATATTGATAAATCAATATAAATCAATCCCAAATTAAATCAATCAAGCATGGAGATTATGGAATGAAGATTGCCTCCTTCCATAATATTAGATTTGGTGGCAATCTCATGAAATCTCATGACATCTCATGAGATTACATTATTCCATGGAAATCTCCAAGATTTACAACAACACTTGTTATAAATTATTCTACCAAATAATTCATAATTATTTTGTGAATATTGCAATCTTTCCATTGGAAAATTGTGAATCACATTCACAACCCAAAATAAAATGTGAATTACATTTTCAATTTAATGTCCAATGTGAATCCATTTCACATCAACATTTAATTAACAAATGTAAATTACAAATAGCTCTCTCTTATATATTATAAATCATATTTATAATACATATGACTAATATGGATATTGATATCCACATTATTCATATCCATGAAAATTTAATCACATTTAATCATTTTAGATCTCCATTCTCTTGTTCTCAAATATTATCAATCACATTCACGTTATTCATGTCTTTGATAATTAAATCACATTTAATTATCTTAGATAACACTCCCTATAATATGAATCATATTCATATTACTCGTGATAATTAAATCACATTTAATTATCAATTTTCTCAATGCTCGGATACACATATCAACAATAAAATTATCCTGAACTCTTTCAAGGATAATGCGCTTTCTCCGCAGATACTTGGAGATAAGGACAAGGCAATTGTATTGTTCCACGTATAGTGACTTGGATATTGAGATCATATCTCAAATCCAGATAGCGGGCCTCCCATAGATGCTTAATTAAATCAAAACCGCAAATCTAATTTTCTCATTGCATCTGAATCACATTCAGATCAATCTCAAACATTTGGACCAAGATCAGATCACTTCTCTACTGAGAGGAGTCACTAAAATCCAGACCCGTTTCATCACTCCCTAGGAATGGAAGCGTCATGGTTATACAATCGTTTATGATCACATCACCCTCAGGTATTCCCAATACCTGTACATCATGCATACTGGAAGACTCAGAATAAACCCGAAGTATTAGATCAACTTTATATTGTCTACTTCATGGTTTTGTCAGTAAGTTTCTCATTCGATCATTGGGAGTTGGTATCGATCATATAATTTCCAAAAGCATATATCATACCTAGGTCTTGATCATATACTTTCAAAAGTATATATCAAACCTACAAATTCAGTCAAGCTTCCAAAGAGAGATGACCACACACGGAATTTGATTCTTCCCAATATCTCATGAGTGAGCTCATGTCTTCCGGTTCAGTAACTGAACCTGTATGATCCCTTTGAGAGATCGTATTACTCATATGCCCTTATATGCACACCAGCGCGCCGGTGTATAGACCTTGGTTAGGTCATCAATCTATTGGTCTACCAAATGTACATACTCAGACATGTAGCAACACATCTGTCTCCGGTCAGAGGATGCGTGCCTGTATCGTGACAGCATACTATATAGGACTTTGGTTATCTCGATCTCGTTAAGTCAACTCTTTGACCTAACTAATCTGACACCTCTGAATCTCTATTCCTATGCATAGGACCTGCATCAAGAGGTCGGTCAGATATCAGCCTTTAGAGATAAGGATTGCCATCTCCGACGTATAGTGACTTGGATATTGAGATCATATCTCAAATCCAGATCGCGGGCCTCCCATTGATACTTGGTTAAATCAAAACCGCAAATCTAATCTTCTCATTGCATCTGAATCACATTCAGATCAATGTCAAACATTTGGATTAAGATCAGATCACTTCTCTACTGAGAGGAGTCACTAAAATCCAGACCCGTTTCATCACCCCCTCGGAATGGAAGCGTCATAGTTATACAATCGTTTATGATCACATCACCCTCAGGTATTCCCAATGCATGTACATCCTGCATACTGGAAGACTCAGAATAAACCCGAAGTATTAGATCAACTTTATACTGTCTACTTTATGGTTTTGTCAGTAAGTTTCTCATTCGATCATTGGGAGTTGGTATCGATCATATAATTTCCAAAAGCATATATCATACCTAGGTCTTGATCATATTCTTTCCAAAAGTATATATCAAACCTACAAATTCAATCAAGCTTCCAAAGCGAGACGACCGCGCACGGAATTTGATTCTTCCCAATATCTCACGAGTGAGCTCATGTCTTCCGGTTCAGTAACTGAACCTGTATGATCCCTTTGAGAGATCGTATTACTCATATGCCCTTATATGCACACCAGCGCGCCGGTGTATAGACCTTGATTAGGTCATCAAACTATTGGTCTGCTAAATGTACATACTCAGACATATAGCAACACATCTGTCTCCGGTCAGAGGATGCGTACTTGTATCGTGACAGCATACGATATAGGACTTTGGTTATCTCGATCTCGTTTAGTCAATTCTTGGACCTAACTAATCTGACACCTCCGAATCTCTATTCCTATGCATAGAACCTGCATTAAGAGGTCGGTCAGATATCAGCCTAATTGAGAAAGGATTGCCATCTCCTACTCAGGCTGGAGATCATCTCTTAACAATCATTTGACGGTGCTTGATGAGTCCTCAATCTATCTCTTTAGATATTCATCCAAGCACCAGCCTCTATGATTCAAATATTGAATCAACAGCTGTATGATCATTAAGATGGCCATGGTACATAACCCTAATTGTACTAAGGGACCAATTATGTAAATTAATTATTTTTCATTTCAGATCAGGGAATGATATTGGCAATAACATTTATTGCATAATTGTTCGTCGTGGGCTCGCATGTCCAACAGAAGGGTCGTAGGAGGACGGCATGGGCCACAAGCGGTGAGGGCGACAGCCTGCGGCTGGCGGTGGGTGGACTTGCGGGCGGTCGTAGGTGGAGGCGATGGAGGACGAACGTAGGTGGGCAGACCTGCAGGCGGAGGGGGGACCTAGGACAGGCGGGGGCAGTGGTGGCAGGCGTCAGTGGCCGACGGGGAGGGGGCACCGGCTACAATGTTTTATTTATTTTGATTTATTTTTTGATTTTTTATCATTGTAAATTGAATTTTTATTTTTTAATTTTTTTTACTTTTCTTAAATAAAGAAAAAAAATGGAAAATAGGATGGTGTGGTATTGGTATGATATGATGAAGACGATGGAGGTGGGGTAGACAAATGAAGATGTAGTTATGGTGATGTAATAAAAAAATTTCAAAAATAAAATTATGACAAAGATGAAAATAAAGTTACCTACGATGGAAGCGATCGCCTATGGTGTGCTCACGAGAAGCACGGTCCTCGCTCAAATCGTCGACGAGCGATGAGCTTGATCAATGTGCAGAGGCAGCTGTGATGTTGGTAGGAGTTGGAGTGCTAATGGATCTCACCGGAGAAGAAGCGGTCGTCACTCTACTTCATCGTACATTGTCACCGAGATGGGTGGCCGAAGCTCTCAATTCTCTCTCACATAAAGGTGGAGCAAAGGTAAAAATGAGGAAAATGATATGTATAAAAAGAGAAGAGAAATGGAGGTTAGAAAAGATGGTGGGATGGAGGACTTGAACGGGAGGTTGAAAAATGGTGGAGTTGAAATGAGGCTATGAAAAAAATGGTGGAGGAGATGGAGTGGGATGAGAGGTTATTATAGAAACCGAAAGTTAAATAAAGAAAAGAAAATAAAATAAAGTAGGCTACTAAAATCCAATAAAATAAAGAGAAGAAAAAAGAGTGGAGAATTTATAAAATAAGACAAACAATATATACATGTTTTTTTACTTTCTAATTTTATTTTTTTGTATTTTTAATGAAAATATTTACAATATAAAAATAAATCAAAACACTAGAAATAAAAAACAATAAAAATAAAATTTTTGGATTTTTTAGTAATTAAGAAAAATAGAAAAAAATGAAGAAAGAATGAATATTTACATTATTACAATGTACACATAGATCCCAAACCCGTAGTTTGCAAACGAGCTCCATTTTGTTGAAACTACTTTCATTGAATAGATAATTTTCTAACTTAAACTTTAAAACTGAGCTTGGTGAATTTGGAGTTCATACGGAGTGGCAATTTAGTAAGGAAGTTGGACTTTACGACTTTTTCTCTTTGGGATTTAGGAAATACTTATTTGAGGTGATATTTATTTCGTATTTTGTATTTTTCTATACATTTTTATACACAAGTATAGAAAGAATTAGCCAAAAAGGAGTTGAAAAGAGTTTATTAAAAATACATGAAGCTTTGGGCTATTTATAGGTGAAAAACTCCTTTATTTTACGGTTTATTATTATTAATTTATTTTATACAATATAATATGTAATAATTAGTGTATTTTATTTACAAGAGTCATTTTATGAATTTATTGATTTTAGGGACATTTATTTGAGATTTTACCTAGGGATTTTGCTAAGATCAATATATTGAGATGATGAATCGTGGATTCATCACTGGGTTGCCGCAAGACGTCGCTTTCGGAGATATGTGCTTGGTAGTCCGGTCTTCACTTTGCGTCATAGGATTAATACAAGTTGCTAATGAGGGTCTATCACTCGAGTTGGTTACCTGTCTTGGTTCTATGAGGGGATTTTTGGGATGTGGTTAACGAAGGAGGTGTTCTTATCGGTTTTTACTGTATCCAGAGAAAATAGAAGGTGGTCATAGGTCTGACTACAATTTGAGTTGAAAATCATATCTTATACCCCAAATCTCATTTGTGTTGTGCCCATCATCGAATACCCTTGTTGATGCATAGAGGTTGCCAAGTGAGTTACTTCGACCAATCTTACTATACTAGTGTTAGATTACTTGAAAGGGAATCATGTTGAATATCATATATACTCAAACTAAATGTGATTTATTATGAAATTCAAGAGAACTATAAATAAATCAAAATGATAATTTAGGAAGGAATTGTGGAGATTAGTAAAGGAAAGTGTTGGGAACCTAGTTAGGATGCATATACTTCATGAATGTCTATGGAGGCCCTCAAACCCTGAAATACTATGTACGTCATAGTGTGAGACCCTCATGGTCATGACTACATACTATTTCCTTTATTAACAGTTGTGTTGGAAAGCACTAGAAGAAAAGATCAACTTAAAAACTAGTAGTAATATAAGAATAAGATTCCTCTTGTAGCATTTACTTACGAGAGTAACACTCACGTTCACGTGTACTAGTTTCAGTTCAGTGGTTACACTTCTTGCTACTCTTACCCAATCAAATGTTGATTTACTTATCATTTAAAGTATATTTGTACTGGGCAACTTTGCTCGTAACATACATTCTTTCATGTGATCCAACAAGTTTACATGACCCGTTGCAGTAGTAGGATGTGATTACATTGCTGTGGAGCATTACATGTTCAACTGCACATTCAAGGTGCATACTCAGTGGTTTGTTTTGCAGTAGTTTTTACACATGCTTTGGACTGGAAAGATAGTGTTGTACTATTGCTATAGATGGACAGTTACTTGTTTTCTACTGTTGCAGACATGGTGCTTCTAATATCATTTTGGTATATATCATGTGGTAATGAAAATGAATTATGCTCATGCATTTCCTTTCTTTACTTGTTTATTTTCCTACAATAGATACATCTTTATAACTGTACATGATGAATGTGGTGTTTACGAGACAGTTGCTAAGTATCATGATCCACAGGGATGTGAAAGTTTGGTATCAGAGCATTGATACTCCGTCCTTCTTATAAACACCATATTCTCATTGATATTTAGAACATGGGATGGTGTTGGGTCTTCTGACCTTGAAACGAGTCCAAGGAAAAATAACATAATGGTGCCATGCCCATGTCTCTCTAAGTATATGATCACTATAATGTCAAGGTTTGTTTGCAGAACCATGTTGCCCTGAGTGGAATTTGATGTGGCTTAGTAGTTGGAATGACTGGTTGATGCCGTATAGGTCATGCATGTGCGTTTGGAGGAGACAGAGCAGAGACTACATCATCAGGAGGACTCCACTTATCATCCATCGGAGGATGATGGGGACAATGTACACCCTTCACTCTCTCTTGAGCTAGAAGGGGATGATGTTAATGTATTAAAGAGGCATCATACTACATACACTGCTTACAAAGGTCTTAGGCGTCACGTTTCTTTGGCACTAATATGCTAGTTGATATGGAGCTGTGGATGGACTATTTATCCAAGGTGCTACAGATCATACATGCTCTAGAAGGCAGTTGTCTTACCTTTACATAGTTTTTACTAGCTGGATATGCAAAGAGATGGTGGCACGCCACTAGGAAGCATCTCATAGAGCCCATTACTTGGGAGGGTTTCGTAGATGAGTTCTACGAAAAATTCTACCCCAACCACTAGGTAGAGGATCAGAGGAGAGAGTTTGCATAGCTGACAAAGGGATCCATGGTAGCTCAAGAGTACCCAATCCGCTATACGGAGCTAGCACGTCACTCTCTTACCACTATACGTCCTACGAGAAACTTGTAGAAGTTCATCTATGGCATGAGACATGAGGTACATGATCATTTGTCTACTCTATACCTCACCTCCATCTAGGAGGTGACAATGAAGGTGACAAGGTGGGAGGCTACTCAGAGCCGACAACCTGCAAGACAAACTCAATTGTAGTCCCAACACTTCAATAGGCTAGTATGTCGAGGTTCTTTTTGTTCATGTCGGGATCGTCGCTTCCAACCATTTGTGATGACATCAACATCCAACAATTCCACACAATCCCATACATTAGGACTAGCTTTGGTTGAATGTAGTATGACATCTTCTCGTCTCCCAGTACACTTATAGAGTTAGAGAGAGTGGGGAGGTAGCACTGTGTCTAGAGGATCTTTGTCACAGAAAGTCTGTTTCCACTGTCAGCAACCTAGTCACTTCAGACCCTAGTGCCCATTACTTGCCAGCAGTTCAGGTTAACCTCAGTCTAGTGTGAGACCCAACACTTCTTTCTAGTCTCAAGGATCCGGTTCCCGTCATAGAGATAAGATGTGGTTTATTGCAGAGATAGAGGATTTCGATGTTCACTACCCCAACCGACGTATAACGTCGCAAGGTCCAGTTCTTCACCGGTAAAATGAGGACAACTGAATGTTGTTACCCACGAGAAGGCCCATGCCTCCAGTTTAGTCGTCAGAGATATGATTTATATAGATGGATTCTCGTTCCATACTTTATTTGATTCTAGAGTCATACACTTATTTTGTGCACACCATTTAGCACCCACCCTAGTCAAGCCAACCATGAGTATCCCGATCCCATACTACATCAAGGTCCCATGGGCCAGTTGTTTTTCATCAGATAGGCCATCGAGGACGTAACGATACAAATAAGTGGGAATCTCATTCTTGCATTCCTCTTGTTGACACAATTGGATAATTTCAATATTTTTGAGCATGGATTGGTTAGAAAAGCATTATGCATGCTTAGACTGCTTTAGGAAGATAGTTGTCTTTCATCTACCATGAGTACCAGTCTTCCAATTCAATAGGCATACATAGATACATATGTTGAGTACATACCTGCTTTAAGAGCACATCGGTACCTCAGTTAGGGAGGTGCATGATATCTTGCTTACATTGTCGACACATCCACCCAGGATAGGATGGTTGAGGATGTCAGGGTCATTCGAGAGTTTTCTAATGTGTTTCTTAATGATCTTCCTATATTACCACCAGAGCGAGAGATAGAGTTCAAGATTGTGTTGCCACCTGACACTCCGCTGATCTCCATTTGCCCATACTAAATGGCACCAGCCATGCTTAAGGAGATCAAGGTGCAACTATAGGATTTGATTGAAAAAGGATTCGTCCATCTCAGCACATCACCATGGGGAGAACCCATCCTCTTCATAAAGAAGAAGGATAGATCCATGAAATTGTGCATTGACTACATGCAACAACAAGCAAATGGTCAAGAATCGTTATCCACTCCCAGGTATTGATGTTCTCTTTGATCAGTTGTAGGGAGCAGTGGTGTTCTTCAAGATCGATCTGTAATTTGGATATCATCAATTGAGGATCAAGGTTTTGTTTGTGCCAAAGTCTGCATTCTGGATGAGATATGTACACTACGAGCCTATCGTGGTGCCATTTGAGTTCACGAATGCACCTGTCACTTTCATGAACCTGATGAACATGGTCTTTAATCTATACTTGAATAGATTCATAATGGTGTTCATAGATGATATTTTGATATATTCTCATGATGAGTACGAGCATGAGTCACATCTTTGCACCATTCTACAGATGCCGAAAGAGCATCATCTATATAAGAAGTACAACAAGTGCAAAGTTTTGGTTATATGATGTGGCATTTCTTGGCCACGTGATTTTTGGTAGGAGGATTTATGTTGATCTCATGAAGATTGAGGTAGTTATGTCTAGGGAGCGACCCATGATAATAAGCGAGGTTTGTAGTTTCCTTGGCCTTGCCAGGTACTACGGATATTTTGTTCAATGGCTTTCTAAGTTAGTCGTTCCTCTTACTCGGTTGATGCAGAAGAATGTACCATTTGTATGGGGCGACACATGCGAGCAGATCTTCTGTACACTCAAGGAGAGATTGACTTCTACATCTATTCTTACCCTTCATTCTGGTATGTTAGACTTCACCCTTTGCATAGATGCATCCAAGGAAGGATTAGGTGATGTACTAATGTAGCAAAGGCAGGTTGTAGCATGTGCATCGTGACAATTAAAGATTCAACGTAACTACTCATTACATGACTTATAGTTGGTGGCAATCATTTTTGCATTGAAGATATAGCATCGTCACTTGTACATGATTACATTTGAGATATTCACAGATCAGAACAACCTCAAGTACATCTTTGATCAGTGGAAACTTAATATGAGGAAGAGGCATTGGATGGAGATGATGAAAGATTATGATTGTACCATCTCTTAACATCATGATAAGGGAAACATTGTGGAATATGCCCTGAGCAAACATACACATACAAAGGGAGCAATAGCTTGGTTACAGAGTTGGGATATGCTTTCTATGCTCAGTGATTGACACCCATATGAGAGCACATCATATGTAGTGATTATACTAACAAAGTACAATAACTTGTGGGACCATACCATACGGGGTCAACATGCAGATCAAAGATTACATGACAACTACCATCAATGTTTGAAGGACAAGTATGATGGATTTACACGAGTCTATCATATGGAAGGGTAACCACATTTGTGCCCCAGATAATGAGGAGCAATATAGAGACATCTTGGATGCGGCACACAGTTCCATATTTTTCATTCATCCATGCAGCACAAAGATGTATAGAGACCTTCACCAACACTTTTGGTGGGAAGACATGAAGGGGGATGTATCTTCACATGTTAGTTTATGCCTCACTTGTAAGATGGTGAAGGTTGTGCACCAACACCACCTCAATTTACTTAAGCCTCTTTTCATTCTTATATGGAAGAATGAGAGCATCTCTATGGATTTTGCCACGACATTATCCCGTATTACATGCAATCAGTATGCAGTTTGGTGGTTGTTTATCGGTTGACCAAGTTAGCCCATTTTATTCCGATCAACATGACTTGCATGCCAGCTCAGCTTGCCAGACTTTACATTCAACATGTAGTTAGATTGCATGGGATTCCCATGGAGGTGATTTCAGACAGAGATTCACGTTTTACCTCACATTTATGGGGAGAGTTCATGAGGGAACTGAGTGCTGAGTTACGACTTAGTTATGCATATCACTCCCAGAAAGATGGAAAATCTGAGAGGACCATTCAGACGCTTGAGGATTTATTTCATGTGTGTGTAGTGAGTGGAAGGGATCTCCGAAGGATCATATTCCTTTGGTAGGATTCGCATACAACAATAGCTTTCATTCATCGGTATGGCACCATTTGTGGCATTATAGAGGCACCGATGCACTACACCATTGAGTTGGTGGCAAGTGGCTGATAGTACTCTTTACACCATCGAGATAATTGAGGAGATTGCTAGATCCATTGAGTCAAAAAGGCATAAATTGCTGATAACTCAAAGTTGGCAGAATAGTTATGTAGATAGTCAATGATGAGACCTCAAATTTTAGGTTTCGTGTCTTACCTTTGCGATTTTAAGAACAATTGGTTCCTAACTCTATGTATCTAAGTATGCCTTATTATTGCAAGTTAATGATTTTATCTTTTTGAGAGCATCCCCGATGAAGGGAGTGCAGAGATTTGGTGCAGGAAGCAAGTTAGCACCAAGGTTCATTGGCCCATTTGAGATTCTGTCTCATGTGGGGAATGTTGCTTATAGAGTTGCATTTCCCCTGCACCTTGAGGGCATTCATGATGTATTTCATGCATCAAACCTGCACAAGTATGCCAGGGACCCCAAACATGTGATATCATACTAGGACCTGACCATTGAGCCAAATTTTTCCTTTCTCGAGGCTCCGTGGTTGCAAAAGAAGGAGATCACTTGGTCAAGGTCCTCTAGATAAGACAAAACGTGGAGGAGGCTACATGGGAGTCTGAGGCAGACATGAGTGACAAGTACCTTACCTATTTGCAGGTACTAAATCGAAACCCTAATCCCTTACTCTTTGAGTCGTTTATCAGTTTTAGTTTTTTTGAGATTTTTATTTCGTACAACTGAAACACATGATCTATAAAGACCAAGGGTGGGGTATACCTTATACTTAATTCTCGAGGATGATACTTCCTTTGAGATTTTTATAATGTGGAACCTTGAAGTACTAAAAATACAAAAACTCATTTTCAACCTGGTCTAATATCCAAATGAAAAATAAAGATTTTATCTCGTAGTACTCTTCGAGCCCTTTCCAACGATCTCAAGAACATAAAAAACGGATACTATATGCGAAAGTTACACACAAAATACAACAGTTCGCGTCTTTTGACCACTGCACCCGAGCATATATAAAGGTTAAGTGGCTAAACCACCCAACAATTATATCTAAGCTCATAATTAGAGCTCCTCCCAGAGCTATCCGGAGCGCCTCCATCGTTAGCATCGTCGACCTCCGATCAACGATCCGAAGACATCGATTCGAGGAGTGCATCAAGATTGACGCCGTACTCGTGTGCGTTTCATATGAGGCATCTCGAAATCACCGATTTCGGGGTGGAGGAGATATCTAGATAATGACATCCAAGGTTTTAAAAACCGAACCGGACATCGAACCGGGCAAGTATCGGTTTTTGGTTTTTATGGTCGGACCAATGGGACCGACCGGTCGAACCGGTGATGACATCAGCAGTTCATAAAAACCGGAAAAGACCGAACCATTGTACTGTTGGTTTGGTTGATATGGTTTAACCGGGTCGAACCGAGTTAGACCAGTAGTATCATATAAATAAATATGAAAATGCTACATCATATCTTTAGAGGATCTATATACTCATGTCCTTCCAAGTTTTTCCAATAACACTTATACTCCCTTTTTTTACAATTGTGCGCCCCCTATATTTTTACAAAACAAATAGTAGTGACATTTTATTACACATGCGTGCTCCTATATTATACCAACGTAATGATAATATTGTGGATTTTTTAAGAATATACGAGAGCAAAAGACATTGCTAAATGTTAGGGTATAATTTATTAGAAAAACTCAAAAATGGCACTATTTTGTAAAGTTCATATGTGTGATGTATAAAATTAACAATTTTAAAACTATTTAAATTTTAATTAATAATAAGTGTTTTTAATGTATTGCTTCTCGTAGTATTAGTATGACAACGTATTCTTCCTTTGTTGTTGTTCGAAGTAGACAAAATCATGTAATATGTGAGAAGAGAGGCAATGCTTATATTTTTTTTGAATCCAAAGGCAATGCTTATATGACAGGAAGGAGGAGGTGATAATGAATCATTGACACATGTGGATAGAGAAGAGATAAATGAGTACTATATTCTGGGTTAGAATGTGAGGAGATGAATAGTTTTTAAAAGTTTATATTTTATCAATTATCAAAAAAAATTGTCAAAATGGATGGTTGAACCAGTGGTTTGGTTCAATTGGTTCAACCGGGTTTAAGCGGTCCAACCGGGTTTTGACTGGTTTTTATTTTCTGACTAAAAACCGGGTGATTAAACCGTTTTTCTCCCGGTTCTTGGTTTAACCAGTTCAACCGGCCGGTTCGGTTCGGTTTTTAAAACCTTGATGACATCTAAAGGTATGAATTTTGATCTCCTGTCCTTTTGTTGGGTCACACATCACTCGTATATCACATAATTGTAGTTTTCACATCATTCAGATGCCTAGATCATCTAGAATCTCGCATGCAAAGTCAGATTTCATAACTTATTGCCATCTTATTTCACAATTTTTGAGAGATCCGTTGGGTAGAAAATTGGCTTTTATGTTAGATTCATCCTCGTGACATGCTCTATCAATACATGTGTTTAAATTTGGTTTGAGAGAAGAAAATTTGACATCAAAATCAGAGCAACAACTCACTGTTAGCAGAATGATCGATCAGTGAACTTGAAAGATCGACAAAAAGACCAACCTGAATGCATGATCGATAAGTACTTATAGGTCAACCTAAATTCATGATCGATGAGTACTAAGAGGTCAACCGGAATGCATGATCGATAAGTACTTATAGATCAACCGGAATGTTTTATCGATCAATACTGATTAAACTTGGTCCGTTAGTGTATTAATGCATAAAATGAGTTGCAATCATGATGGATATGTGTAGGACATTATGAGACATCATCAGTTAAACTTAAATCTATTAGTAAGAAAATGTGTGATAAAATTTGGATACTAAAGGAAAGAAGAGAAATTAAGGGTTCTTTATCGACTATGTGAATTGATAATCAATACTAGATGAAATGAGTCATTGTCTTGATGAATGTTAGTCATCTAAATAAGACAATTAAGTAGGATCTTGCGTAACTAAATCCTAAATAGTTCAATGGGGAATCAAAGTATATGATATGCAATCTAATTGAATAAGGAATGAGAATGGGTAGTAAAGTATAAACCTCGATCAATATTAAATCTATTCCAAATTTGAATACTTTGAAGCTTTATGACATTCTGATTGTTTCGCGGTTGGAACCCTTACTCCACATGTCTTGTGCTTTGGTGGTCTCCACAGTTGAGGAGTTCTCTCACGTTGAGGATTGTAGCGCAATTGATGTAGTTTCCCGTGTCATCTTGGGTAAAGGAGTAGATGCCACCAAGGGATGGCCTACCACCCTTTAGGCATCGGGTAAAAGACTAGACAGCCGCGGTCGTAGTCGTGTAAAATGGGTGATGCATAGTTCTCAGTGCCGCTTCGAGGTTCTTGTCGGGTTATCATGAAATGTCACCTTCCGAGATACACACTTGGTAGTCTAGTCTTCGCTTTGCATCATATGATTAACATGAGTGACTAATGAGGGTCGATCACTTGAGTTACTTATTGATGACCAAAAACCCACGAGCGACTAAGGGAGATAAATAACTCAGGTCGTTGCGACCTCAATCAGTCGCAAATCGGTCAATCAAGAAAATGTAAGAACCACCAAATAAAGATATAAATCAATCAAAATCAAATAGCGGTCCTCGCTAATTTATTAACCTAGTATAGCGACCAGGGGCGGACTCAAGGAGCACGGGATGGCCTTGCGGCCTACGAAGTAGTCCAAATCGAAAAACAAAGGGGAAAATGTTTATGGTGGATTTTTAATTATTTTTAAATGTTTTTGTGTTCTTGATTTTATAAGGAAATGTAAAAACAAGCAATTTCAACAATTATTAGAACACACAAAAATACACAGAGAATTGCAATAAAAATGTTTTTATGTTTTTTAGGTTTTTAAGTGTTTTTGGTGAATTTTTCAGAATTTTTCAATTTTTATTTGATTTTATAAAAATCAAGAAAGAGAAAAAATAAGGGCTACTATGAAACCAGAATTGAAAGATCAATTAAAAATATAAAATTGATCTATAAAAGTCTGGAGGTAATTTTTATGAAAAATATATCTAAAGACTAAGCTACAGAAAAAGAGTTTGTATTTTTTTTATTTTTACAGATTTTTTTAGAATTTTTATAAGATTTTTAGGGTTTTACAATTTTTAAGGTTTTTATAAATCCAAATAACACAAAAATTTGACAGAAGCTAAAATACACTAAAACTACCTATCACTAATATTTTTAGAATTTTTAAAGAAGTTTTTATATTTTTCTTTGATTGTCTTTTTCAAACAGTAACAAAAATGTGTATTTTTGATTTTTTAAAATAGTAAAAAGCCTAAAAAATGTCCCAAAAATTTAGGAAAATTTTTTACGCAGTGGCAGGAGCTACGTGTCCAAATTTCACCTAATTTGGATTAAATTGGATATTTTATTCAAAGAAAACAAGGCACAAAGCTCAAAGGGACCTAAATGTAAGAAAACATATTTCCATGGGCCAAATAATAACAAGAACAGAAAGTTCAGGGGCCCTTATGCAAAAAGTCCACGAAATCACGCGCGTAGCATGTGAATCAGACACAGAGGGGCATAAATGTATATCCTATTTAAAAAGATCCAATCAATAACACCAAAGAAATACAGGACTTAAAGTGCAAATATACCAAAACCTCACGTGTCGATGCACGTGGCTCACATAAACAGGGACTAAAATGCAAATACAAGAAACATAGAGGTCCAAAGTGCAATTTATCCTAATTAAAAACAACGTGCTAAAATATTTACAAGACTAAACAGTAAATGCTCAAAGGGGGGGGGGGCTAAGTGCAAATTACCCCCGTTATTCAGATCGATGGCTGAAGACGCGCCACGTGGAGAATCGGACGTCTGAGATGCGCGCACGCCTCTTCGATGAATCGACGCTTCGGATCAGAACCCTGAATGATCGGACCGTTGATATCTTTCGCTGCTCGACGGTTTGGATCAAGTCTGGAGCAGAGGGCTGATCGAACGGTGGTTGAAGCCCCTCCAAGAACAGCTCATCGACGAGTTTCACCGGCTCAATGCTCACAATGGAGGGCTCCTCTGGAGCTACTGAAATGGGGGACGCGATCGCCGAGGTGGTCCGCAGCTGGTAAGGACCTTTGATGAGGCCCGGGACCACCGGAGTGGCCCGACGACGCCGAAGGAGCTTAGCTCCTGTGCTCGAATGACTCGACCCCCAGATGGGGTCCTTTGACCTACAAAACGGCACAGAACAACTCCTGAGTCGAGGGCAAATTGCCTCGACCCGTTAGCGTGCGAAGGGGGTCAGAATGAGGCGGAGCGGAGGTCTCCGGTGAAGCGACGACGGAGGAGACATGAGCCTTGGTTCCGAGGCGAACCAAGGTGATCGGATGTGTGGAGAATGTGGGAAGAAGTCTCGTGAGTTTGTATCGGGTGTCGGATGGTCGAATGAATGACTGAAACGATGTGAATCAGCTGGTGACGGCCGGCGGCGCGATTGGGCGAATTTGGAAAGTAGGCTAATCTACGGGGTTTTGGAGCTACCTGATGGATGCAATCGACTGGGCTGGAGATGCTGGACCTCCGGGGGACTTTGCCTCAAGTTAGTCGGGTCCCGAGGCTCAGGCGCACCTCGTGGCAGTGCACGGCGAAGAGCTCGCCGGATCAATTGCTGGGGACACCTCCTCATCACTGTGACACGGCCCTCGGCTAGCTGTCACTCTAGAAAGGTAGTGGAGTTCCTGGGACGGAAGGGCGGAGCCAAAGATGAGTGAAAAGATGCGGCGGAGGAGACCTATATACATGTGAAGATCCGGAAAAGAAAGGGTCCGACGAAGCACGGTGGTGCACGGATCCGTAGGCAAGAAGGCGGGCGTAGATCATGGATGTGAGCATGGTAATCGGGGCCCGGGGTTTTGGCGAATGGGTGTCAGATCGATGCGCGAAAAATGAGAGAAAACGGGTCGGGGTGCATAATCCGGGTCTGGTGGTCCTGGGGGGAGAGTTGATCAGGGGGTCAACAATCCCCCGTGGACCAATCACTGGACTCCATTTATTAATTAATTGAAAATTCATTTTAAATTAATAAATGATTTTATTTAGAAAAAGTTTAAACATGAAAAATGTTTATTATTTTTCAAATTATTTTTTAGTGATTTTTATTTATTTTTTTGAAAAATAAATAACGTATTTACGTTATATTATTATTATATATAGGTGTATATATATGTATTTTTTTATTTTTAATTGTTTATTTTTATACAATTTTTCCAATTTTATATTTTATTTATTTACAAAATAAAATTTGGAATAATAGGGTATTTTTATTTTATTTTTATGATGTATTTACATGCGTTAAATAAATAGGTTTATATACATCTGTACATGGTATATATACAAGGTGGGAAAGTGATTTTTATTTTCTTTTTATTTGCTTATTTTTAATTTATTTTTATTTTTACAAATATGTACAAAATATGAGAAAAACTTTTTAATTTTATTTTGAGAAAAATAAATTTATTTAAATACAAAGGGGTATGTACATGTTTGATTGACCTTATCTCTCTCTACTTGGGTTCTTTTGCGGTCAGGCCCATGCTGAGCCCTCCCTTGGGATTAGGTCACTCAATATTTATTCTAAATATTTCCCTATTTTTCTTGTGTTTCTTTATTCCTTTATTTTGACATAAAAACATGCTAATTATGCATATTTACAAGATGCACGCATTTTCACAATTTATGATATTTACACCTATTTGCATGGTATTTGGCTAAGGTTTCTAGCTAAAATAAAGGAATAAAAAGTGATGAATGGGGATTCATCACCCCCCAATACTTTACTTTTGTTAATCCCTTAGCAAACACTTATTTGAAAAATAAGTGCAAAAGAGAAAGAAAAAGAAAAATAAAAAGAGGAGAAATCAAGGTTGATTATTAAACTTTCCTTCATTAAATTGAAATATGGAGCTCAGTCAGACCTTTGGATTATTAATTTATCGGAACCTTATTTGGACTTAAGCTTAAAACCTAACAGCCTCTAAGTTCCACCAATATATGGTCAAGACTCCTCAATAAATCAGATCAAAACAAGTCTACATACACAAATCTAATGACCATGAATCTTTCCTTGTACGGTGTAAGTGATATGTAGCTCCCCACCTCAGAAGTAACAAAGAAACAACCTCCCTCAATCCGGTAACTCTAATGCCTCGGTCTAGCAACTCTTTCCTCGAGAAGCGGGGTATTCCCTTATAAGTTCAAGTACAATCGGCTCAAGAAGAGGGGGAAGAAGAGAATAGACCATAACCAGTGTAGCCATGTATCCTTGGGAGCTCTAACCAGTGTAGCTGAGTCTCCCGCTGCAAGCTTCATGAGATTGAAACATGTATACCATAAGCTTTTGCTTTATTTGACTATATACACTCCGGTGGGATTATTAAACTTTCAATCCGACCCACCACTTTTTTGGAGTTCTTTTTTTTGCACATTTTTTTGTGCATCTGTACAACATATCTACATGGTGCAGCATATATACAAGGAGTTTTTCCTCTTGAGCCAGTAGACTATCCCTCTTTTGAAGCTTTATTACAACCCACGGCTTCTGTCTTTAGACTTCATAACCACCAAACCAAGTTGAGACGCACTTCCTTCACTATAAGAAGAAGAGAGGTTCCGCTTAGAAGTACTACCCTCATATGCTACCCCAAGCCAAAGGAAACTGCCTCCTCACCACCTCATCCGTGGAGAGCTATGTGTAAAGTATTGGTGCAAGTAAAGCCATTGTCTCTGAGAGTCATGCGTGCGTTGTTAAGTGATCTACTTAGGCTTATCAAGATGACATATGCTCATAGCCTAGTGGACTCAAAGAATTAAGTCCCGATGGACCTGAAAAGTCTCAATCCTAAGCCCTCTAAGGTTCCTCTTATCATTAGGTGGATTAAGGTCTTAACCAAGCTCCATTTGTCAATTTAATTCCAGGCCAGTTTAAATGTCAACTATGATTTGGAAAACTGTGCAAGTATTTACAAAGATGTAATTTTACAAATATTTACAAATGTGCAAATTTTTTGAAAAATGTTAGAAAACATGGATGTATGCATGAATGCGAAGTTTTGCAAAATATTTACAAAAATTTACACAAGGTTTTTGCAAACTTTTTGGTTTTCAAACATTTTACAAACTTTTGTACTATATACATAAATTTTGATATGAAAATATTTACAAGCTATTTACAAAAAGATTTTACAAGCATTTGTACAAAAATAATTTTATAAATAAATAGGTATGTGCAAGAAGAATTTTATGTACAAGGGAAATTTTTAAATTTTTATGGGTTTTTAGCCATTTTTATTTATTAACACACTCACACAAAGTACGAGTTATGGCTAAAATATATATGAAATATATATACACCCCCAATACTTAGCTCGAACGATGTCCTCAGAGTGATCAAGAGTGACGAAGAAGACATAACTCGTGCTTAGTATAGGGAAGTGAAAAGGAATGGTATGTATAAAGACGAACCGAAGAATAGAATCAAGAGGACTCGGTGTTTCCCCCTATACTTAGGATCAAGTGATCCTAAGTATAGAAAGCTGCACATGAAGGGAAATCCGAGTGGTAGGATGTACAATGTCTACCCCTATACTTAGGGTGAAATATCCCTAAGTATAGGAAGCAAAACAGGGGTAGAAAGAATCAATAGGATACCCGAGAGTCCTACACCCCTCTATACTTAGGGTAAAGTACACCTTGAGTATATCATAATCATAAGATGAGAAAAAGGGTGTGGAACTAAAGAATAGAGTGATATGGACAACTGGATCTATACAAGTCGGAAGAACAATGATAATCATGCGTGAGATGCAATAGATGTGAGTCAAGAGACCACATCTCACGCAAAGTGAATCGGGGCAATATCAACGACCCGCGGCTCATGATCTAGATATGGCTTGAGCCGCTGGACATTCACTCGAAAGGTAGCATCAGAAGACAACTCAGATATATCAATACTCCCATTGTCATGTACCTTTCTAACCAAATAGGGTCCCTTCCATTTGCTCTGTAACTTCCCTGGAAATAGACGAAGCCTAGCATCAAATAGCCATACTCTCTGTCCTGGCTCAAACTGCTTGTGGCTGATGTGAGAATCATGCCACTCCTTCACTCTCTCCTTATAATGTAGGCTGTTTGAAAAGGCGGTATCACGAAGTTCCTCCAGGGCTGCTAACTCTACCCTCCTCTAATCTCCTACACTCTCTGGATCCAAAAGTATATCAGTGACAACCCAAAGTGACCTATGTCTCAGCTCAACAGGTAAATGGCACGGCTTGCCATAAACGAGGCGAAAGGGAGATGTACCCAAAGGCGTCTTGAAAGACGTCCGATATGCCCACAAGACCGAGTCCAAAAGTTGTGACCAATCCTTTCGATCAGGGCGGACGACTTTATGCAATGTAGTCTTGATCTCCATGTTCGACACTTCAGCAAGACCATTCGTCTGAGGATGGTATGGAGTGGTAACTCGATGGTCTATGCTGAACTTGCTAGCAAGGGCCTTTACCTTGTCGTTGACGAAATGAGACCCCCCGTCAGATATCAACACTCGAGGTACCCTGAACCGTGAAATGATATTCTTCCTCAAAAATATGCATACGATCCTAGCATCTGCGGTTCGGGCGGGGATGGCCTCAACCCAACGACTCACATAATCCACGGCTAACAGAATGTACTCAAATCCCTGACTCCTAGGGAATGGACCCCTGAAATTGATGCCCCATACGCAAAAACCTCACAGAAGTGCATGGGATGCATCGACATCATATCACGCTGTCCACAAGTGCCCATCCTCTGACAGTCAGTACACCTCTTCACGAACTTATCAGAGTCCTTGAAGAGAGTAGGCCATCATAGGCTGGATTGGAGCACTTTCTGTGTCGTTCTCCTCCCTGAGTGATGTCCTCCTGCCTCAAGCTTGTGGCAGTAAGTAAGGACACTGTGATGCTCCTCCTGAGGAATGAACCGACGCCAGATACTATCCCCTCCCTCGTGGTAAAGGACGGGATCCTCCCAATGGTAAAACTTGGCCTTCGCGAGGAAGGTTTCAAGTTTCTGCCTGAGCCAATCTTTTGGAACTTTCTTGGCGACAAGATAGTTCACAATATCGGCATACCATGGGAGCGAGGCGATAGCAAGGATCTCCACATCTGGGAAGGTCTCACAAATAGGCTCAGTATGCCCAGAATCCTCAAGATACTCCAATCGGGAGAGATGATCCGCCACCACATTCTTGACTCCAGGCTTGTCTTTAATCTCTATGTCAAACTCCTGGAGTAGAAGGATCCATCTGGTCAATCTATCTTTGGCATACTTCTTTGCCATGAGGTACCTGATGGCGGTATGATCAGTAAAAATGGTCACTCTAGATCCAATGATGTAAGATCTGAACTTATCTAGGGCGAAAACTATGGCTACCATCTCCTTCTCAGGGACGGTATAGTTCCGTTGCACGGCATCCAATGTACGGCTAGCGTAGTGAATGGAAAATGGGACTCCATCCCTCCTCTGTCCCAGCACGGCCCTTACGACAAAATCGGAGGTGTCCGTCATGATCTCGAATGGGAGAGACCAATTGGGTGGCTGAAGGACAGGAGCCTCTATAACGCAGCTCTTGAGAGTCTCAAATGACGATAGACACTTATCATCAACAAAGAACTCGATGTCTTTCATCAGCAGATTAGTCAACGGTCGGGCAATCCTGCTGAAGTCATGAATGAAGCGTCGGTAGAAACCAACGTGCCCCAGAAAAGACCGTAACTGCCGCAAGTTGGACGGTGGATTGAGTTTTCTAATGGCATCCACCTTGGCCTGATCAACCTCCATGCCCATGTTGGAGATGATGTGGCCAAGTACCGTCCCTTGAGTCACCATGAAGTGACTCTTCTCCCAAGACAACACAAGGTGAACCTCTATGAATCGCTGAAGGACTCGGTCTAGGCAGTCAAGACAAGAATCGAATCCGTCGTCGTAGATCGAGAAATAATCCATGAAGACCTCCAAGCACTCCCCCACCATGTCCAAAAAGATGGACATCATGCATCTCTGGAATGTCGCCGGAGCGTTGCACAATCCAAATGACATGTGTCTGAAAGCATATGTCCCGAAGGGACAGGTGAAGGTGGTCTTGTCCTGGTCCTCGGACGCGATGGCCACCTGATTATAGCTGGAGTACCCATCCAAGAAACAATAATGGCTCTTCCTTGCCAGCCTCTCAATAATCTGATCAATAAAGGGCAGGAGGAAATGATCCTTCTTGGTGTCCTGGTTCAATCGTCTGTAGTCCACACAGACCTGCCAAGAAGTGCGTACCCGGTGTTGGACATGTGAGCCCACTGATGTGCGCTCCCGCACCCTTAGTTAATTCGGGCAAATTAATGGTCCAAATTAATTTTAAGTGTTCGTTGCAGTCGGATACGAGAGGTTGATCAAAAACCACTTAAGACAGATTTTGGTCAATTTTAAGCAGTGATATTTTTTTACTTGGTGGAGTCCAAGGTCGATCTCAGGGAGGCAACTGTCTCCTTAGGTGGATTACAGCAATTTTCAAGTGTTGATATTCGAGGGTCGAAGCTTTTTGGTCTTTTTATTTCTTATGCAGACATATGCAGACAAATCTTAGCCAATTTAACTTTAAATTTAATTGATGTATCAAACGAAGTCCAAAAATAATGAAAATTGGCCAGATGGTTATTTATGATGAAAATGACCTACACTAATTTTTTTTTGGAATTTTTCGACTCAAAATAAATTTTCTGTGAATTAAATAAACAGACAGAGTGATTTTCAGTGTTTAATTTTTAATAAATATCAAATCACAATTTTTCCAAGAACTAAAATTATCCTAGGAAGGTCTAATGATCAGGGACCTAGGAAAATTGACAGATCTAAAATTCACTGTGAAATGAATTAATTAAAATTAATTTAAGAAAATCACTAAACTATTTATTTAGGCCTCGATATGCATGCAAATGATACGAAATTTTTATGGAGTGTTAAAAATGATGTCCTTAAGCTACTGTGAATTTTTGGTGATTTTTGAAGGCACTGATAATTGATTAAAAATCAAAAGGCATCACTGGGCAAAATATGTCTCAAATGAACCAATTAATTCATTGATAATTCAATTAAGCCAACAAAAATCAAACACGTGTACAAACAGATAGAGGACAAAATTCTCAACAACTTGCAATTTTTAGAATTTCAAAATGATGAAAAATGCATGCTATGGACACGTGCAAACACAAGGGTGTAAATGCAATACTGGAAATTAAAAATTCAATAAGTAAATATGCTGACAGGGACTAAAATGCAATTACCGATACTATGCAGGACTTCTATGCAATTTCTCCACGAACCACGTGCTCCTCACGTGATGTCTGCTTCACAGGGGCCTTTTTGCAATTTCTGAAAGCTCTAAGGGCGTCTATGCAAATAACCCAGGCCGCACGTGCTCCTCACGTGGGGCGGCCTAGGTTCGGGGGGCGTCGGAGGCTCGGAGGGAGGCTCGGGCCTTCTGGAGGTTCGGCCCAGCCTCGGTGCAGCTTCGGGTTACCCGAGCCTAGGCTTGGAGGCCGAGGCTCGGATAGGGCGACGTGGCGGCCTGAAGGCCCTTGGATCAAGATGGATCCAAGGGGTGTCGGTGAAGACGCGTGGCTCGATCAAGATACGTCAGATCTGGGATGATCTGACGGCTCCTGTCTTCTCCCAATGTTGATGACGCGGCGGGCTGATCACCGTTAGATCCTGGGCAATCCAACGGTCGCTGATGAGGGCGGCGAAGTGGACACGTGGAGAGGCGAGGGCCGTTCGATCAGAGGATCGAACGGTTGCTGCTCCTTCTTCTCTATCGATCCTCCACCGCCTGCGGAGGAGAGGGCTGCGCTCCGGTGAAAGCAGCCGAGCTCCGCCTCGGTCGTCAAGCTCCGGTGGTGAGCTTCGTCAGCCCCCACCTCGCTCGGAAGAATCGTCAGTGCGCGGCGAAGGCTCCGGTGGTCTCTGGATCCCTGGAGGAGGGCTGGAGCTCTGAGTCGATGAAGCTCGAGGAGAGCTCCGGTGAGGCTCCGGCCAATGATCAAAGGAGTACCTGCAAGTGTTAGACGTATAGCCGAGGCTCGTGCGTGCGATTGTGGAGAAATGGTACTGGTTGGCGAGGCCTACGGAGAAGTGAGGTGGTCGGGGGACGTTGCTCCGGCCAAGTGGCGGAGCTAGTGATCGATGAACGGTGGAGTGAAGCGTCTGACGATGCGGAGGGGTCAGCGAGGATGAGAGCTTCGACGCGGAGCTCGGCGGAGTGAAGGCGAGGCGTGAAGATGATCGTGGACAGGGAATAAAATCGGAGAAGATGAAGGGAAAAGAAGAACGAGATCGGAGGAGTAATGGAGGTGATTACCTGGGGATTGGGGCTCAGATTTGAGCTCCAGGTCGTCGCTCAAGAGGTCGGTAAAGCCCCGAGCTCAAGCAGCTACGCGGAGGGCGGCTGCGACACGGCGGTGGCACCGTGGATCTCGCCGGAGAAGAAGGGCCGTCTTCGCTCAAGGATTCACTCAATTCCTGTCACAAATCGAAGGCTCCGAGCTCTAGGTTCCTCTCTGGAGTGGCGGATCGGGCTGAATGTGGCCGGAGGCTGGGTATTTATAGGATGAAGGTGACGGCTGGAGTGGGTGAGTGGCGAAGTTGGTGGCTGTCGTGGGGCGAGTGTGGCGGAGATGGTGGTGTTTGAGGGAGCTGGCGAGGGAGAGGGATGAGTGGGGTGTGTCGTGGGAAGGTCAGCGGCCGGCGAGGGTGGAGGGAGTGCTTCCGAGAATAGGAAGGGGGTGCCCCTCTCGCAAGGCAGAGATCGTGGGAGAGAGGGGGCACACGAGGTAGGAGACGAAGTCTCCACCGTTGGATCTTGGGATCCAACGGTGGAGATCAACGCTTAGCGATCGGTTAGGATTAGATCTGGAATGCCCAGATGAGGGGTCATGAGAGCGCCACGTGGCGCGGTGTGGCGAGGCGCGGGCGGGCGGTCCTGATCAGTCCTTGGCGATCGATCGGTCGGCTGAGATTATTGGGGAGCTAACGGCTCAGATGAAAGGGTGGAGTCGATCTGAGGGTCGAGACTCGCTGGAAGATGGGCGGCTGTGATGAGAGGATCGGGGGCGCGGTCGAGCGGCGTAGATGACGCCACGTGGAAGGCTGAGAGCGCTGCGCTATCGGATGGTGGTGATGAGAAGTGGGAGATAATCGGACGGCTGAGGGAGTGAGCGCACGTGGTCACAGAGGGACCGTTGGATCTGAAGCGCGATCCAACGGTGGGGGGCGAAGGCGGATCAGACAAAGGGCAGCGGGCCGCGTGGCGCAATCAGAGGGCGCCACGTGGCCTGCTGTGAATGGTTGGAGGAAGAAATGCGTGTAGAGAGAAGAGGAAGCCGAATTTGGAAAAACTCAAAACATGAAAGTTGTAGATCTTGATGAGATCTACAAGTTTCATGTTGACCAAAGACGGAGGTGAGGTCAAATATGGTACATAAATACAAAGATACATAAATATACATATGTAGTATACAACATGACCCAAAAACCCAAGTTTCTCATACAAGCTCCAATTTCAATGAAATTAGTCTCATTTTGAAGGTCTTTTGATATGTAATATTCTAAGAGTGAGTAGACCTAAGTAGGGGTTTGTATGCGGGCTTTATGTGTGTTTTAATGTACAGGGGTTCTCAGGATACTTGGGCTATTTTACAAGGGTGATTCCTCCCTGTTTTATTAATGAATATATATATATAGTATAGAGAAGAAGTTATTTTGATGAAGATGTCTTTTACAGGGGATTTTTGGCTTCTTATTTAAATGCAGATGAGCTGCTATAATGCATGAATTATGGATGCATGCATGAGTGTTATTTATGCAAGATAAAAGGAAATATGCCTCTATTTTCTCGGGAACAAGGCTCTATTTTTGACTTTTGATGTGATGAATCACAGATTCATCAACCCCCTATACTTAAACCTTGCTCGTCCCCGAGCAACTAAATGAAATGCAAGAGTGAAATGATTTTGGGTTCCATGCCAAGGTCATGAACAAAAGTTGAAAATGGAGCCTGACTCGACCTTTGGATTAATTGTGTGGCGGAACCTTATTGGGACCTGAACTTAAGACCTAACAGACTTCAAGTTCCACAAGTCTTCTATTCAAGACGCCTTAACAGTCAGGTCAGAATAATTCCTCAAACGCAAATTTCTGATGACTATGATTCTTACTTGTACTGTGTAAGTGAGATATAGCTCTCCATATCAGAAATGACTCGGAACCAGCCTCCTCTAACAAGGTAACTCAATAACCTGGTCCAGTAACTCTTTCCTCGAGGAGCGGGGTATTCCCTTCTAAGTTCAAGTGCGACCAACTCAAGAGGAGGGGGTAGAGAAAAGAATGGACGGTGGCCAGTGTAGCCACCTATCCCGGGATGCCTGACCAGTGTAGCCAAGTCATCCAGCTGCATTTTCCTTGCTAATATACATACTCCGACAGGTATTATTCTTTTTCTTGGACCTGTCTGATTTTTTTTTTTTGAAGTTCTTTCTTTGCATTTTTTTTTTTGGAACTATATTCAAGGTGCAGCATATACATCAGGAGTTTTTCCTCTTGAGCCAGTAGACTATCCCTCTTTTGAAGCATTATTGCAACCCACAGCATCCCGTCCTTAGCCTTCATCACCACTAGACCAAGTTGAGACGCACTTCCTTCACTAGAAGAAGAAGAGAGGTTCCGCCTAGAAGTACTACCCTCATATGCTACCCCAAGCCAAAGGAAACTACTTCCTCAACACCTCATCAATGAAGAGCTATGTGCATTGTGCTTGTCCAAGTTAGGTCATTATCTAAAAGAATCCTGCGTATGCACGAGATATTATACTTAGACTAATTAAGATGACATGTGAACATAGATTTGTGGACTCCAAGAATTAAGTCACTTGACCTGAGAAATCTTAACTCCAGTCCCTATAAGGTTCCTCTGAAATTAGGTGGATTAAGGTCAAATCAAGTCCATCCTCAATATCTATTCATGACTTGGTTCAGAACCCACTAGCTTTTCACTTTGCATATGCAAAGATATGCAGATGAGATGAGATGTCATGCTATGAAGATGCAAGACTCTTTATGCAGAGATGATGTGCAAGAGTAAATAAGAAACCTTTTTGTTTTATTTTTCTGGTATACAACAATTTTTTTACAACAAATTTTACAAAAGTATGTTTTACAAGAATTTTAAGTATTATACACATATTATACAAGTATACAAAAAGTTTTTTTTTTTTCGATTGTTACCCACCCACAATTATTGTAAAATATATACAAAAATGCGCGAAAATACGCGAAAGTACGAGCTATGGGTAAAGTATATATGTAATATATACACGCCCCCCTATACTTAGCGTGTGCTATGTCCTCAGAGCACGAAAGCGACTAAAAAGACATAGCTCGGGCTAAGCGTAGGAGAGCTAAAATAACAGAAGTATAGAAGTCGTCTCGCCCCCCTATACTTAGGCTCTGGCAGCCTAAGTGTAGAAGAAGATCAGAAATGGGGCGGACGAGGTTAAGAGGAGAAATGGAGGAGTATCAGTGCGGGCATCGGTCCCCCCTATACTTAGGCTTAGGTCAGCCTAAGTATCGGTAGGAAATGAGTATAAGGACCAATGTGATCTGGAGAATGTACAGTGAATCGACTCGGGTGACCCCTTCCCCCTATACTTAGGATCTGGTCATCCTAAGTACAGTCCGAGATAATGATTCGATGATGTGGGGACGGGTTACTAGAATCGTGAAGGTAAGGATAGGATATACAGGAAGAATGATATATATACAGCTGAGTCGGTCTGAATCTTTTGAAGATGCTGCTGATGGCTGGAGTTCATTGCTGCAAGGTCTCATACGCGGCTTGAGATGTATCTGCTGTATCTGTCTCGCATATGAATACAATCTCCTCCACATGGACTAACTGTTCATTGGATTCGACGAAGTGCTTCAACAGCTGCCCATTTACTAGGAATGTTGGTGCGTCATCTGCGAGATCTGAGATCTCGACACATCCACTATCATGCACCGTTCGGACAACGAATGGTCCCGTCCACTTAGACTTTAGTTTGCCTTGGAAAGTCTTCAGCCTGGCATTGAACAACCATACCTTCTGTCCAGGAACAAAGGTCTTTCGTCTGATATATCTATCGTGCCAACGCTTTACCTTGTCCTTGTACACCACACTGTTGTCGTATGCTCGGTTTCTGACTTCCACAAGCTCATTCAGATCCATGTCTCTTTGTTTCTGGCCTAGGTGTGTGTTCCAGTTGACTTTCTTTATTGCCCATTCTGATTTGTGCACTAACTCTGCGGGCAAATGGCACGGCTTTCCGAATACCATTCGGAATGGGGAGGTGCCTAACGGAGTCTTGTAAGCCGTCCTATACGCCCAGAGGACTTGATCCAAGATCTGAGACCAGTCCTTCCTGTCTGGGCGGACGAGCTTTTGCAATATGGTTTTCACCTCCCTATTCGACACCTCAGCCATACCATTGGTTTGTGGGTGGTAAGGACTAGCGACACGGTGTTCGATGTCGTAGTCCTTCAGGAGTTTCTTCACCTCCCGATTCACAAAGTGGCTACCCCCATCTGATATCATCATTTTGGGGATCCCGAACCTAGAGATTATGTGCTCTCTGATAAATTTACAGACAGTCTTGCTGTCTGCGGCTCGGGTCGGGATAGCCTCCACCCATCTGGACAGATAGTCAACCGCAAGAAGGATGTATTCAAACCCGTGGCTGACAGGGAATGGGCCCATGAAATCGATGCCCCAGGCGTCAAAGACATCACAAATGATGACTGGCTGCATTGGCATCTCATCCTTGGAACCAACGGTTCCTCCCATCCTCTGGCAAACTGGGCACGACTTCGCGAAGGCGGTGGCATCGCGAAACAGAGTCGGCCAGTAAAAGCCACATTGAAGTACCTTCCATGCGGTCCTCTTCCCGGAGTGGTGTCCTCCTGCCTCTAAGCTATGGCATAAAGAAAGGACACTCTGGTATTCCTCCTGAGGAATACACCGTCTCCAGACACAATCCGGTCCTTCAAAGAAAAGGATCGGATCCTCCCAATGGTAGTGTCTAGCGTCCGACCTTAGTCGGTCAATTTGGCTCTTGGGCCAATGATAACAGGCCGATCTCCCACACGGGCCACCATAAAAAAAGAGAAGTGTTGTCGCCGAGGCGACCACTCATGGAAGACCGCTGCCAATCAGCAATTAACCCACAATCCAAAGAATACAACAATCAAGCTCAAAACAAATGTGAATTAATCTTTATTTTACTCTACCATAAAATGTATAGTGACAAATATGTAGAGGTCGAACCACAGAGAGCAACACAAAATACCATAGCCTACGTGCCAATCTTAGTCATCCTTGTGTGGGTTTTTTTTTTTATAATTTTTTTATTATTATTCAAATATAATATTTAAGTATCATGTATACATATAGATATATATATTTATATACTACAAATTCCTTATATATATATATATATACATAGAGGTTAAGCATAGAGCTTATAATACATGTCATATATGTATATATATAGGTGTATCTAAATATAATATTATATATATGTATATATATATATATAATTTTTTTATATATCACATTAAGATTAAAAGAGAATACATATTACTAGATATATAATATATATATATATATATTTTTGGATATATAGATATAGATATATGTACATAAAAGGTGTGTTATAATATTCACAAAAATAATAGAAAATAATCAAAAATTCAGGACAAAGATCTTTTTGGGATTTTCATGGTTTTTTACTGTTTTTATAATTTTTGGGTATTTCTGCAAGTATTTTTGGCATTTTAAAAATAGCTAAATCAAAGCAAACAGGGGACTGGGTACTGGCCGTCACAAAAATAGAGATTAAAAATATCTAACAGCCTCAAGAATGTTCCCCTTTAATTTTCTACTAACAATAATAAAATACAGCATAAGTAGGGCCTGAGTTCATATTTTTCTGATTTTTCTTTGATTTTTTATATTTTTTTGAAGTTTTTGGGCATTTTTGAATTTTTAAGGTTTTCTTTTTGAGTTTTTTAGGGATTTTTGGTCTGACACTAATATAGGACAAAATACACTGTATATAATTTTTTTTGGAATTTTTCAAGGCATTTTCATATTTTTTTGGGGTTTTATGAGTTAGACAGGGGCTGAAAGACAAGTTTTTGATTTTTAATAAATGCAAAAATGCAACAAAATGCAAAACTAAAAATATGGCGTTCAAGCATGACCAAACAGGGGCTTAAGTCTATTTTTGCAAGATTTTTCGATTAAATATGAAGCATGAAATAAATAGACAAAGCCTTCAAAAATTAAATGGCCTGGCAGGGGTATTTTTGCAAATAAAATAGTTGGCAGGGGCATACATGCAAAAATTACAATAAAAATACACTTTAACTTTTATTTTCAGGACCATTTCATAAATACAAGAACCCGGCAGGGTTTAGATGCAATTTTCACGCGCCTCACGTGGTTGCTGCACGTGAGGCGCGGAGGGACTAAAATGTAAATATAGAAACATCAAGGGGGTCCACTGCAATTTTTACAACTTATTTACAACTGAAACTTTTATTTTTGGGAGCAAACCCTAAATACAAAAAGTAAGGGGCGAGATATGAAATTTACCCCTTAAATAAGGCCTTGCATCCTGCGGCGCTGGAAGCGCCACTTATACACGTGGCGATCATCGGACGGCAGACTTCGTTTCGGCGATGAAGGGCTGGGATTAGAACATCCCGGCTGATCTGACGGTGGGTGTGCTTCTTCATCGGACGGCTGGCATGCAATCTGGGCCGCCCCGCTCGATCCAACGGTGCAGAGGGCACCAGGAAGAACTGGGAATGAACTCGCCCTCGGCGAGCTTCGATCGGGTCGCTCGAGCTTCTCCGGGCACCTCCTGCGCATCTGAAGCGTCCTGATCGTAGCTGGGAGGCCTCCGCGTCGTCTGACGGTGATCTCATGGCTCCTGGGGGCCTGAGTCGGTGGAGCGAGGTCGGAGAAGAAAGGGGCCCCCAGGAACCTCTTCCTGGTCAGAGCAAGCCCAGAAGGGCTCGATTCCTCGCGGTACCTGCACAGGAAGAACCGCGGGCGAGAGAGCTATCTCCTCGACCCGGGGTTATGAAGCTGCGGTGCAAGATGGAGGTGGGCGGAAGGGCTCCGGCGAGCGGCGGAGTTGGAACCCTGATTCACCAAGACCGAGGGTCCTGGGTTGATCTGATGGGTGCGAAAGATGGAGAAGACGACGAGGAACGAGATGGGATGATCGAGGTGGTCGGATACAGTGAGGTTCACGATGAAGAAGTCGCCGGAGCGGAGCTCCGGCGAACTTCGATTTTTGCTTTTTACGCTAATGTGATCAACTAACAACTAAACTAACTACTGAAATGAAATGCTAACATTAAAAACTACCTAAGAATGCATTAAAAGGACAGCTCTTATACCTGGGGGCCTCCAGGGAGCAGGGCGGACGCCGGAGCTCCGCCGCGTCAAAATTCTCCTCCCTCCGGCCGAGTCTCGATGCTGGGCTACTCCCCCTGTCACGAGGAACAATCCAGGCACAAGATCTAGGCGTTAGGTTGGAATGAAAGTGGCCAAATTCGAGGAAGGAAGCGGAGCTTTTTATTTATAAACATTGGCGAGTAGCCTTATTGACCGGCGATTATTTCATGATCTAGAGAGCATTTGGTTGATCTGTGATTTCGGCGGGCATCATGGAAGATTGGGGAACAAATCTTGTGAAGGAAGCGTTGTCGATTGATGGATGGTGTGCCCGGGAAAAGGGAGGAAATCGGGGGAGTGGACTGTTCAGAGCTGCCAGGCGTGGGATGGGACAGTTGACCAGGGGGTCAACGTTGGCCGGCGTCTCATTGGGCCACGTAAGCTGCTACGAGACAAAATAGCAGGTCAGAAGGAAGATTGATTTATTTGACATCCGAAATGATTTTATTAATTTTTGCTTATAAAATAAAAAATGTGTATTATTTCATGTAGTATTTATTCCTGATTTTTATTGAATTTTTCGAGGTGTTTTGTTGTAGTTTTATTTTAGTAATGTGTATATGTATGTATTTACATGTGTTTTTGGATATTTTATTTTTAATTTATTTATTTTCTTTTATTATTTTCTTGGCTTATTTTATAAATTTATAACTTATTTTTGTGAGTATAAAGGTATTTTTGTTTGATTTTTATAAGTTTATTTGTATTTTTAAATAAATAGGTCCATGTATTTCTAAGTACATATATAGGTACTTTACCTATATATTATACACATTGTATTTATTTAATTAATTTTATGTGTTTTTATTAAGGATTTGTATTTTTAATAAGACACATATAATATATATATTATTACAAAAATATAAGAGATTTGAATAATTAAAGAATGTTTTTCCCCTTTTATTTGTGTATATACTCCATATAGGTATCTTGCCTATATATATTACATAGTTTTATTTTATTTTCCAGATTATTTTTGGTTTTATTCTAATGTCAATATGTACCTGAATTATATACATTATCTACAAAATTCTAAAAATATGAATTTGTAAAAATAATGAATATTGAATAAAATGAATATTTTAATCAGGTATTGTGTACAAGAAGGGCCAAAAACCTAACTTCTACAGATGGACTCCAAAAATTATGAAACCAATTTTATAAAATAGTTTATGAAATGCTATATATGATTAAAGGTGAATTTGGGTGATTTGGAGTTTTTATTTGCAAGATGTGGGTCTGTGAAGTTGAGATTTTGGCTTTTTATTATGTGTATAAAATGTTCACTGGGTATTATTTTTACACAAACTCAATTTTGTATTTTTATTTACATTATTATCTACAACTTTTATGAACAAAGTTTCTTTATTTGATGAATAAATAATTATGCATAAAATAGGTGTCAAAAATGCATAAAGGGATGAATGAATAAATGAGATATTTATTGTATAATTGGCCCTTATCTCCCCCTACTTTATTCCTTGTCGACCAATTCCATTCTGGACTTGGTCTCGGGGTTAGGGTCATAAAATATTTGCAATATTTTATCCTTTTTCTTTTCTTCTCTTTATTCTATAATTTTGGCATTAAAAACCTTATTTAATGTATAATAAATACAAATGAATAATGAATGCTATTATGTCCAAATTAATGCTGTTTACATGCATTTGCCGGGGTTTTTGAGGCCAAAATGATAGAATAAAGGTGATGAAATGGAGATTCATCACCCCCCTATACTTGCCTTTGCTAGTCCCTAGCAAACACTTATGCAATAAGCGCAAAATGAATAAAGAAAAGGAAAAGGAAAATGCAAGAAAGATAGAGTGAATTGGGGTGCTTTCAGTGCAATGCATGTCCTTACAAAATCTGAATTTGGAGCTCCTGTCAGACCTTGGGTGTGAAGGTGTGTGGAACCTAGTCGGGAACCAGCTCTAAAGTACAACAGCCTTCGGTAATCACAGAACTCGGTTCAACCCACCTCAATAGCCGGGTCAGAACTAGTCTACATCATACGCAAACTCTTATAACTATGAAGCTGACTTGCACAGTGTAAGTGATATGTAGCTCCCCACCTCAGAAGTGACAAAGAAACAACCTCCCCCAACTTGGTAACTCTAAGGCCTCGGTCTAGCAACTCTTTCCTCGAGAAGCGGGGTATTCCCTTCTAAGTTCAAGTGCAACCGGCTCAAGAAGAGGGGGAAGAAGTATAGACTTTTGGAAGCTCAGCCAGTGTAGCTAAGTCTCCCGCTGCAAGCTTCATGAGATGTAACATGGATACCATAAGCTTTTGCTTTATTGAACTATATACACTCCAGTGGGGTTATTAAATTTTCAATCCGACCCACCACGTTTTTGGAGTTCCTTTTTGCAATTTTTTTTTCTTTTTTTTTTCTCTTTTTTTTTTCAATTGCATCTGTACAACATATCTACATGGTGCAGCATATATACAAGAAATTTCTTCTTGAGCCAGTAGACTATCCCTCTTTTGAAGCTTTATTGCAACCCTCGGCTTCTGTCTTTAGCCTTCATCACCACTAGACCAAGTTGAGGTGCACTTCCTTCACTATAAGAAGAAGAGAGGTTCCGCCTAGAAGTACTACCCTCATATGCTACCCCAAGCCAAAGGAAACTGCCTCCTCGCCACCTCATCCATGGAGAGCTATGTGAAAGGTGCCAGTGTCCAAGTTAGGTCACGGCCGACAAGAGCCATGCGTGTGTTTCGAAAAGTTCTAGTTAGTCCACTGAGGTGACTTGAACCCAGCCCTGCTTTCTCAAAGAATTAAGTCTGAATAGACCTGAAGTACCTTAAACCTAGTTCCCATAAGGTTCCAGTGTAGTTAGGTGCGGTAAGGTCCAACCAAGCTCCAATTTGAGATTTTCTTAGACTGATCCAATCATCAAGCTTCACTCAAAAGAATATGAATGGTATGCTTATGCTATGTGCAATGAATGATGCAATTTTTCACAAAAATTTGGAAGGATCAAAGAATGTTTTTACAAAAAGAATCTCTGCACAGGAAGTACGAACTGACAATGTTTAAAGAGTATGTATATTTATTTACACAGGCGTGCTGCTTTATTTTCAAAATTTAGGAAATTTTTAGCGACTTTACAGGTATGAATGAAATAGTTTATTTGGGTATGTATAGAAAGAATTGTATGTATCTTGTTTCTGATTTACTAGTATCTGCAATGGTGTTCTTAATAGCTTTTTGAAAATAATTTTGCAAGCTATAGTACACGATAATTTTTGCAATCCTTTACACACATTTGAAAACTATTTTTGCAAAGATTTTTCACACTATATGTAGATATATACAATTTTCACAATACTTTTAACAAGCATTTTTCAAAACATTTGCACATAGGTTTTTCAAATCCTTTCTTTCACACAAGGAAAAATTTTGCAATCAACACCGTTTCACGCATTTGAAATTATTTCACATCAAATTTTCTAAAACTGGTCACACTATTTTTCAAATCATACTGTATAGGTATCTGATTTATTAATCAGTAGGTACAAAATTGTATTTGACGTATAGTATGGTTCTGTTCTTATACACTTTATTTGGCTTATTCCTCATTTACAAATGAAAGATTTTTGTGCAAATTCCTCAGACTTACTCGAGAAACATTTTCACAAGGGTTTTCGAAAACTCTAGTCCAAAATAATTTTTGTAACCTGTACACGCATTTGAAAACCCTTTTACAAATGTTTTACACAACACAGATAGATTTTTCAAAACAATTTTTTGACAATCAACTTTTCACAATCGTTTGCACACTATTTTTCACATATTTTGCTTTCACTCAAAGAAAATAGGTTTTACACACAAACTAATCTTTTCAATCGTTGAATACTTGTTCACGCTATTTTCAAACAACTTTCACAAGATTTTTCAAAAAAACGTTTCGTAAAACACTTTTCTGACTTACTAGACAGTATAATTACAATGAGTCTGAGGAACTCACAATCATCTTTTATTATTATAAAGCTACTTTTTACATTTTATTTTGTGTTGTAGTGATATTTTATTTTTCAGTATGAGTTATGGCTTTTAGTATATACACAGTATATACGACCCCCCTATACTTAGCTTGAGCTATGTCCTCATAGATCGAAAGGAAAAAGCAAAGACATAACTCGTACTGCGTATAGACAGATCTAAAGAATAAATACGAACGAAATGAATGAATGAGAAGTTGACCGTCCCCCCTATACTTAGGATCAAAGAATCCTTTGTATAGCAGACTGTTTACAAAGCGGGGAGGGTCAAGGGTGAGAATACACTGATCGTACTCAGATTGTCTCCCCCTATACTTAGGGTAAGATACTCCTAAGTATAGACAAGAAGAGGAGACAATGGAGAGGATCGAACAGAAATCAAGAACCCTAGGTGCTCACCCCCCTATACTTAGGACCAAGTACGTCCTAAGTATAGAAAACTGTCTACAAAGGCGGCACGTTTTAGGTAGAAAAAGAAAATAGATAAGGAAAAGAAGAAAAGAAGAAAAGAAGAAAGTCAGAGCAATAATGGTTGGAGTACATCGTCTGAATCTTTTGGTGCTGCAGGAGGTGTAGAGATATCCTCGGGGTGCACTAACTGAATAGAGTCAACAACGGCCAAGAATGAATCTGGTTCCAAGTAAGGCTTCAGTAGTTGGCCGTTGACGACGAAGGGCTGTGCGTCAGGGGACAATTCTGATATAGCAATGCTTCCGTTGTCACGCACTTCACATACTCGAAATGGCCCTGTCCACTTACTTTTTAATTTACCTGGGAATATCCGCAACTTTGCATCAAACAACCACACTTTCTGCCCAACATCGAAGGTCTTTCGTCTGATGTGCCGGTCATGCCAGCGTTTCACCTTCTCCTTGTACATCAGGGTGTTATCGTATGCGCAGTCGCGGAATTCCAAGAGCCTGTTCAGATCGTCCTTTCTCTTCTGACCACCTTTTCGTGAGTCCAAATTACAATTACTAATTGCCCATAGGGATTTGTGAATTAATTCCACGGGCAGATGGCATGGTTTTCCATATACAAGACGGTAGGGCGACATGCCCAAGGGAGACTTGTAGGCCGTACGGTAAGCCCAAAGAGCTGAGTCCAAGAGTTGAGACCAGTCTTTTCTGTTTGGCCTAACAAGTTTCTGCAATATGGTCTTGATTTCTCTATTGGATAATTCCGCCATGCCATTGGTCTGCGGATGATAAGGAGATGCGACGCGGTGATCGATGTCGTACTCCTTCATTAACTTCTTGACCTCTTGGTTGATGAAATGACTACCCCCGTCGGATATGAGAATCTTCGGTATCCCAAACCGCGAAATGATGTTCTTCTTCAGAAACTGGCAAACTGTTTTGCTGTCGGCGGCTCGGGCGGGGATAGCTTCAACCCAACGACTCACGTAATCTACGGCAAGAAGGATGTGCTCAAAACCTTGACTGTTAGGGAAAGGTCCCATGAAGTCAATGCCCCATGCATCGAAAACATCTGCTATCTGAATGATTTTCAGAGGCATTGAGTCTTTGGCAGTGAGTGTTCCTTTCAGTCGCTGACAATCAAGACATCTTTTAACAAATTCTGCTGCATCCTTAAATAAAGTGGGCCACCAGAGGCCACACTGCAATACTTTCGCTGCCGTACGATCTCCAGAATGGTGCCCACCAGATTCGAGTGAATGACAATGCTCGAGGACACTAGATTGCTCCGTCTGAGGAATGCACCTGCGCCAAATACAATCTGCTCCTTCCCTGAATAGAAGGGGATCTTCCCACTGGTAAAAGCGGATGGTCGACATGAATTTGTTCTTCTGATTCTTCGTCCAATCCGAAGGTATTACCCCAGAGGCGAGGTAATTTACAATGTCAGCATACCAAGGGAGAGCATCCACGGCTAAGATAGCTTCGTCAGGGAAGGTCTCGGTGATAGGTGCGTTGCTCAAAGGAGAGTCATGCTGCTCTATTCTGGAGAGGTGATCTGCTACCACGTTCTGAACTCCAGGTTTGTCCTTAATTTCCAGATCGAATTCCTGGAGGAGAAGGATCCAACGAATCAGTCTGGGCTTGGCATCCTTCTTCTGCTGTAGGTACCGAATAGCAGAGTGGTCTGTGAAAATTGTGACCTTTGACCCCAACAAATAGGATCTGAACTTCTCTAAGGCGAAAACCACAGCCAGCAGTTCTTTCTCTGTTACTGTATAATTTCTTTGAGCTTCATCTAATGTTCTGCTGGCATAGTGAATGGCATAGGGCGCCTTATCTTTCCTCTGCCCTAGAACAGCTCCGACTGCAAAATCTGACGCATCGGTCATTATTTCAAATGGAAGAGTCCAGTCTGGAGGCTGCAAGATTGGAGCCTGAGTGACAAGCTCCTTTAATTGATTGAAGGCAAGGAGAACTGGCTGATCAACAATGAATTCTGTCTCCTTGCACAAAAGTTCTGTCAGCGGTCGGGCAATGCGGCTGAAGTCCTTGATAAATCGTCTGTAGAATCCCACATGCCCCAGGAATGACCTCACGTTCTTTACTGACTGAGGTGGCTGAAGGTTTGAAATGACTTCCACCTTGGCTGGGTCGACTTCCAAGCCACGTTTGGAAACGACATGGCCCAACACAATACCCTCTGTGACCATAAAGTGGCTCTTTTCCCATGAGAGCACTAAATTGACTTCCCGGCATTTCTGAAGCACTCTGTCTAGGTGCTCGAGGCAAGAATCGAAACGGTCACCATAGACGGAGAAATCATCCATGAACACCTCGAGAAAACTGCCTACCATTTCGGCGAAGACTGCTAGCATGCATCTTTGGAAGGTTGCGGGTGCATTGCATAATCCAAAGGGCATCCTCTTGAAGGCGTAGGTGCCGAACGGGCAAGTGAAGGTAGTCTTCTCTTGATCCTCAGGGGCGATCGCCACTTGGTTGTACCCGGAGTACCCATCCAGGAAGCAGAAGAACTCCTTGCCTGCTAATCTCTCCAAGACTTGATCAATAAATGGCAAGGGAAAGTGGTCCTTCTTGGTTGCTGCATTTAGGCGGCGGTAGTCAACACACACCCGCCAGGATGTCGGTACCCGAGTTGAAATCTCCTCTCCTTTTTCATTTGTGACCACAGTAAGCCCGGATTTCTTGGGAACTACATGCAGGGGGCTTACCCACTTTGAATCGGAGATGGGATAAATGAAGCCTGCATCACACCACTTTGTGATTTCCTTCATGACCACATCCTGAAGGTTAGGGTTTAGCCTTCTCTGGAATTCGCGGGACGGCTTGGCATCGTCTTCTAAATAGATATGGTGTGAGCACAGAGCTGGGTTTATCCCTCGGAGGTCTGATACACTCCAACCAAGTGCCTTGCGGTTCTTTTCTAGAATCTCGAGGAGTCGAGATTCTTGATCCAGATTCAGCCTGCTGCTGATGATGACTGGATACATGTGTTCTTCACCCGTAAGGAAAGCATACTTCAGGCCTGCAGGAAGTGGCTTGAGTTCTGGTTTCGGTCTGTCCCCTTTACCGGTCACTTCTGATACCATGCTGGTGGTGGGAGGTACTTTGAGACTGTTACCATCCTCCACATCCTGTTGAGATCCCAGTGATGTACCGAACGGTGCTGTGGTGAGCTGATCGTGTTCGGTCTGGAGTGAATGCTCAAGAAGGTGCGCCTGCATCTGAGAATCTGTCTCCCACACATCATCGGAGCATATGCTGACCGTGCTTTCCAAGTCCTCCTCAAGAGTGAGGATTTCTCGGGTCCATGGATCGTCCAATGATAACTCTGAATCTCTGATCTCTGCAGTAAACTCACAGTCTGCTTCTGATGCTGCTTGACTCTCATCAGTTGTGGCGTTCTGCTCCTTGTTCATGTTGATGGTGATTCGCTGGGTCTTCGAGCTGAAGGTGATCTTTCCAGACCCGTAGTCAACCACGGCGCCTGAAGTACGGAGAAATGGTCTGCCGAGGATGATAGGAGTCTGGAGCAGTGGTGCAGGAGAGTCCATATCAAGGACTACAAAGTCAGCTGGGAATTTCATATCCTGCACGGTAACTATCACATCTTCCAACAAACCGCGGGGCCGCTTAACGGATCGGTCAGCGAACTGAAGGATCATGCGTGTCTGCTTGAGCGGTCCCAGCCCGAATTCTTGCATTATGGACGAGGGCAGAAGGTTGATGGAAGAACCACTGTCAAGAAGAGTACGCTCGAAGACCTGATCGAAGATCACACAACTGATCAGAGGTGCTCCTGAGTCTTGCTTTTTCTGGGGGAGGTTGGTGATAGCTGCAACTGTGGCCATGGACAGAACGTGTTTTTCTACCTCTCGGCGTCGGTTGTCTTGCGCTGGGCGACGCCTGTTAGTACATGCCTCTTTCAATCCTTTCTTCACAGCTGGCATGTATTCCACGGCCTTTAACAAGGGAATCTCAACAGTCAATTTATCCAAAATATCTACAACACCTGGATCAGACAATGCAGTTTTTCTTTTTGCCATTTTTTTGGATTTTTGTATTGCATGAGGAAAAGGAATATTCACATTACTGGCAGGAAAATTAAAGTTCTTATTTACATCAAGATTATCGCCCACAGAATGTTGTACATCCGGACTACAGAAAGGCGTACAAGCTGGATCTAACTTTGCTGGTGCTGCTGGGCGATCAAAAAGGGTAGCATTGGCTCCATCGGCTGGCACAGGATCAGCTGCTGCTGGCGGCTCCTCCAAGGCTGGCGCGGCTTCACGTCTGCTACAGGCTTCTTTTTGGTGTTTTTGTTTTTGCGGATTTTTTTGTATTTTTGGCTGGAATTGCTTCTGGCAATGCACGATGGCTGGACTGGCTTCTCCTTCTTCTTCCTCCTCACCCGCCCCTGGAGCTGGCACGGCTGATGCGGAAGATGACGATCCACCTGTTTCTTTATTCACCCCATATCTGGTAGCAGGCGGAGGCAAGGCCCTACCGCTCCTGAGAGTAACAGCATTAGAAAAAGCAGTAATATCATTATCACACGCGGACTGGACATCACATTCTACCTGCTCCTTCTTCTTGAAATTGTTGGGGTTGGCTTCGACCTGCGCCGGAATGGTAGTGCGCGTGGCGGTCAGGTCATCAAGCCGCTTGGTCATCTCCGCTAGCCCTTGGACAAGCTGGGCTAGACACTCCATGGTGGGATTAGCTGGGGGCACATCAGAAGATGCAGCGTGCATACCACGCTGCTGTTGGTTAGATGGGTGGGGAGGCTGCTGATGGTGTTGCTGTGGTGGAGCAGGAAGTTGAAGTTGTTGGTAGGACGGGGAGGGGTACTGCTGGTATGATTGAGGCTGAGCAGCCGTGTATTGGTGATATGGCTGCGGATGGCGATACTGCTGCTGCTGCTGATACGGAAAATTCTGCCTCCATTGATGTGCGAATTGAGGAGGCTGCTGGTGTTGCTGAGAGGGGTGCCCAAACCGACCACCCTGAGGTTGGTGGTACTGCCGGTTGGCAAATGGCTGACCCTGGAGTTGTCCCTGAGGACGGGTCGGCTGTGCATCATTAGTCCAAACCCCATTAACTTCCTGGACCAGGGGTGGTGGCGGGAACACTGAATCGGTGTCTGAGATAAACTCTGGTTGGTACACAACCATCTGCTGTTGCGGCTGGCTCTGATCAGGTGCCTGCACGTAGTACACGTGCTGAACTGTCGGTGGTTGCTGGCTTGGCTGAGGCTGGTGTAGCGGTGGTTGCTCATCTTTTCTCTCAGCTGGAGCTTCGAGCGGTGCTGCCGACTGAACAGAATTGATGGTACCTACCAGCAGTTCTAGCTGCTTGGTGATGTGATCCAGTTTGTCCAAACTCTGGGTCCTCTTCTCGATTAAGGCGAGTTTTTCGAGATCTTTTGATCGCTTCTCGATAATGTCAACTTTAGAGAGATGGCCCCCGATGATGCTGAGGTTGGAGCTCTCATCTCTCTCTAATTCCTTAGACGCTGCCATGTGCACTTGTTTTTGAAGGATCTGGGGTTGCTTCTGATAAGCCTTGGATGAAGAGAGGGCGGCCTCTCCTTCGGCCATTTCTTCAAAGATCTGCCAGACGACGTCTTCATCCTTATTGAAGTGTGAGCCCCCACATGCTGCGTCTACGAGCCTTTGACTTTCAATGTTCAGTCCCCCAAAGAAATGCTGAACCAAGCTGGTCTTCGGAATATCATGATGGGGACACTTCTCCTGCAGATCGGTGAATCTCTCCCATGCTTCATGTATCGACTCATGGGGTCCTTGGGAGAAATTACTGATACGGGCCCGCATCTGGTTGAGTCGACCGAGAGGATAGTATTTGTGCAGGAAGGCCGACTTCAACTCCTCCCAGGTCGTCACGACCTTTCCCATATGATTGACCCAATAAAGGGCCTTGTCCTGTAGGCTGAAGGGGAAAGCCGTCATCTTTACAATGTCCAGGGGGACATTCGGATAGTGGGTGGTGCGGCAAATGCGGGAGAATTGCTGCAGGTGAATGTATGGCTCTTCATTGGTGTTGCCATGGAATGCAGGGAGAAGGGCTATGAATTGAGGTTTCAGCTCGAAGTGAGCGTGTACCGGTGGGATGAGAATCCACTCGGTCATCTGGCTGTCTCCCGGATTGTATGTTTCCTTGAGGGTCGGTTTCGTCGGTGGTGGAAGTTCAGGATCCTCATTGGGGTCATCACCACCGTCGCCTCCTCCACCTCCTCCTCCCCTGCCTCCTCTGCCTCGGCCTCCTCCTCCGTCGTTACGGTTCATCATATCAGTCAAAATGTCCTGGAAAGCGGTCTGTGTAAGGGCCTGCTCAGTCAGCTGCTGCTGTATTGCCTGGATGGATGCCAGCAACTGTGCATTGACTTGGTTCTGATCTGGCATCTGTCCCTCTGGTATGGGTGGCTGCTGACCCTTGCCCTTTCCTCCTGGCGCCATGTCAGGGTCTGAATCGGACGAAATGAACTCCGGAGTAGTCTCCAGGGCTCGCACTGGCTTCTATCTGCATAATGAGACGGTCCGAATCAGATCACTTGCCATAAATACTCAGCTGTCGTGATGAGGCTGGAGTTCAAGTCAACCCCAGCGTGTTGTGAATGGAAAAATGATGTAGACTGTAATCGACTCCCATTCACAACGGCGGTAATGGGACAAAAGTGATCCCAGTTTATTGGGTGGCCAAGAGAAAGGTAGAAAACGAGGAGTCTGGAGTCCGATCCGCAAAGTCCGGATCAGTTCTCGGGAATCGCCTCGAAATTATTGGCGAAGGTGAGTCCATGGAATCGATGTAGGTGTCGGTATGGTCCCGACGAAACCATCCATGGATCAACCTCGCGGAGCACAAGAGAATATCGGATTTTGGAAGAACGATACGATGGTCAACGAGGAACAAAAAGGAGTGTAAAACAGTAGAAAGGCTCGGTTGAGCGGGGTGGTCAAAGGAAGACATAACAGAATTGGCGCAAAGGCGCGGGACTTTGATCTTTGAACCTTAATCTAGATCCATACAAACACAAGACAAAATCGGGTTCACCAACTCACGCCATGTGAAGCCGTGAAAGCTCGGCTATTTATTATCTTTTCATTTTTAGAGTTGTGATTCTCAGGCATATCTTATAACAAGTCCTTAGTACGCTACCCTATAGGAGAGAGAGTACTGCCGGAAGAGTATCCCGTACTTGTCCTCCTCCTGTGTAACCTGTAGTCTGTACTTTTTGGAGTCCTTGTAACCCTTCCTGGATCCCTACTCAGCCAAAGAAAAGAGAGAGGAAGCCGATAGGCGAAACCAATACTTCGGTTCTCGCTCGCAACGGAATCACCCGTGAGCGTGCAAGAACCTACTCGGACGCAGGACGATGAGACAGACACCCCCGTGAAGGCGTGGCCTATGCTCAATACTTCGGACAGGGTCGATGCTCTCACAACAGAGAGTCACCATTGGTGACCAAGTCCTACTCGCCTACGTACGATAGAAGCGCCATTACTTCGGAAATCCAGGCGATACACAAGGCAGTTGCAGACTGGGTTTTGGGCTCTAATCCTTAGGGGTCGCACTCGCTCAAGGGAGTAGGGTTTTGGTCCCCCTCCAAAGTACCTGAAAACAATGAGGGCTTTATGAACTCGGTACAAGGATAGTCCATTACAGATTTTAATTAAGGTCAAAGTTTATTTAGCAGTCCCCTTGTTTTAATTTTTGGGTTTTCACTTTTTTTGGATCTGTTTTCATACCAGCGCCTAACGTTTTTGTAGGTTTTCATTTAAGTCCTAGGTGCTCAAAATCAGAGGGAGATAGCGGAAAAAGCCGTGCAAGTGGTTCCATGATGGAAATCTCACCATTGAACCGAATGATGCATGCTGAGTTAGAAGACTTACAGTGCATCCCAGCTCTCTCCATGTGGTATGCAAAACAGAATTTTTAAACCTATCTACATGGCGGTGTGCATTCGTCAAAATCGCCCTAAACATTAGCTGCTATTAACGTGAAGAACCATAAGCTGGTCATTTATCTTTAACCCTAGGGTCCGGTCTTGGCTCACCCCTCCTCTTCTCGACACACTCGAGTTCAGGAGTAGCGCTTGATGGGGCTCGCTCGCGGCACATGGGTTAAGAGATAAATGACTTAGCTGTTTAAGTTTTGACTAGATCCATACGAAGTAGACTATAGGAACATGCATTCTTATTAATGTTTGGACCTAACTACCGAGTCAAGCAACCTATATCTAAGGGCTCCAAGCACACAAAACAAAGTAAAATAAAGGCGAAAAGCACAAAACAGCGGCAAACAAAGAAAAGAAGGCGGTAGAAATCGCGGAAAACAGCGATGAGGCCCCCAGGTGAACAGACACCCAGGCACTGGACCTCATTGTGAAGAGTAGAGTCCTGTTAGTTATTACATGCCAAAATAGTCTCTCTCTTACCATGAATTACAAAAATAATTTCCCTAAGTATCTAGCCTATCTAATGCCCCTCTCTTTGCTTCTTTGGTGCACTCTCCAGATGGTCATGAGAAGAGAAAACCATCCTCCTCCAAGCTCGGCTGCCTTGGCCTCCTAGGAAGCCATCCTCGCGTGGGGGTCCCTTGCATCAAAGTCACAAAAAGATTGCATTAGCATACTTAGTCAATTAAATAGAGCAGAGAAAAATAATCACAATAAATAAAGAAATAAAGCATGGTGATTAATGACATTAAAACACTAGCTGCTCACACAAAGAATGAATCATGAATTTACATTTTTATACAAGAATGACAAAAATCTATTTGGCTATGCTCATTGCTCCCCGGCAACGGCGCCATCTGATAACAGGCCGATCTCCCACACGGGCCACCATAAAAAAAGAGAAGTGTTGTCGCCGAGGCGACCACTCATGGAAGACCGCTGCCAATCAGCAATTAACCCACAATCCAAAGAATACAACAATCAAGCTCAAAACAAATGTGAATTAATCTTTATTTTACTCTACCATAAAATGTATAGTGACAAATATGTAGAGGTCGAACCACAGAGAGCAACACAAAATACCATAGCCTACGTGCCAATCTTAGTCATCCTTGTGTGGGTTTTTTTTTATAATTTTTTTATTATTATTCAAATATAATATTTAAGTATCATGTATACATATAGATATATATATTTATATACTACAAATTCCTTATATATATATATACATAGAGGTTAAGCATAGAGCTTATAATACATGTCATATATGTATATATATAGGTGTATCTAAATATAATATTATATATATGTATATATATATATATAATTTTTTTATATATCACATTAAGATTAAAAGAGAATACATATTACTAGATATATATAATATATATATATATATATATATTTTTGGATATATAGATATAGATATATGTACATAAAAGGTGTGTTATAATATTCACAAAAATAATAGAAAATAATCAAAAATTCAGGACAAAGATCTTTTTGGGATTTTCATGGTTTTTTACTGTTTTTATAATTTTTGGGTATTTCTGCAAGTATTTTTGGCATTTTAAAAATAACTAAATCAAAGCAAACAGGGGACTGGGTACTGGCCGTCACAAAAATAGAGATTAAAAATATCTAACAGCCTCAAGAATGTTCCCCTTTAATTTTCTACTAACAATAATAAAATACAGCATAAGTAGGGCCTGAGTTCATATTTTTCTGATTTTTCTTTGATTTTTTATATTTTTTTGAAGTTTTTGGGCATTTTTGAATTTTTAAGGTTTTCTTTTTGAGTTTTTTAGGGATTTTTGGTCTGACACTAATATAGGACAAAATACACTGCATATAATTTTTTTTTGGAATTTTTCAAGGCATTTTCATATTTTTTTGGGGTTTTATGAGTTAGACAGGGGCTGAAAGACAAGTTTTTGATTTTTAATAAATGCAAAAATGCAACAAAATGCAAAACTAAAAATATGGCGTTCAAGCATGACCAAACAGGGGCTTAAGTCTATTTTTGCAAGATTTTTCGATTAAATATGAAGCATGAAATAAATAGACAAAGCCTTCAAAAATTAAATGGCCTGGCAGGGGTATTTTTGCAAATAAAATAGTTGGCAGGGGCATACATGCAAAAATTACAATAAAAATACACTTTAACTTTTATTTTCAGGACCATTTCATAAATACAAGAACCCGGCAGGGTTTAGATGCAATTTTCACGCGCCTCACGTGGTTGCTGCACGTGAGGCGCGGAGGGACTAAAATGTAAATATAGAAACATCAAGGGGGTCCACTGCAATTTTTACAACTTATTTACAACTGAAACTTTTATTTTTGGGAGCAAACCCTAAATACAAAAAGTAAGGGGCGAGATATGAAATTTACCCCTTAAATAAGGCCTTGCATCCTGCGGCGCTGGAAGCGCCACTTATACACGTGGCGATCATCGGACGGCAGACTTCGTTTCGGCGATGAAGGGCTGGGATTAGAACATCCCGGCTGATCTGACGGTGGGTGTGCTTCTTCATCGGACGGCTGGCATGCAATCTGGGCCACCCCGCTCGATCCAACGGTGCAGAGGGCACCAGGAAGAACTGGGAATGAACTCGCCCTCGGCGAGCTTCGATCGGGTCGCTCGAGCTTCTCCGGGCACCTCCTGCGCATCTGAAGCGTCCTGATCGTAGCTGGGAGGCCTCCGCGTCGTCTGACGGTGATCTCATGGCTCCTGGGGGCCTGAGTCGGTGGAGCGAGGTCGGAGAAGAAAGGGGCCCCCAGGAACCTCTTCCTGGTCAGAGCAAGCCCAGAAGGGCTCGATTCCTCGCGGTACCTGCACAGGAAGAACCGCGGGCGAGAGAGCTATCTCCTCGACCCGGGGTTATGAAGCTGCGGTGCAAGATGGAGGTGGGCGGAAGGGCTCCGGCGAGCGGCGGAGTTGGAACCCTGATTCACCAAGACCGAGGGTCCTGGGTTGATCTGATGGGTGCGAAAGATGGAGAAGACGACGAGGAACGAGATGGGATGATCGAGGTGGTCGGATACAGTGAGGTTCACGATGAAGAAGTCGCCGGAGCGGAGCTCCGGCGAACTTCGATTTTTGCTTTTTACGCTAATGTGATCAACTAACAACTAAACTAACTACTGAAATGAAATGCTAACATTAAAAACTACCTAAGAATGCATTAAAAGGACAGCTCTTATACCTGGGGGCCTCCAGGGAGCAGGGCGGACGCCGGAGCTCCGCCGCGTCAAAATTCTCCTCCCTCCGGCCGAGTCTCGATGCTGGGCTACTCCCCCTGTCACGAGGAACAATCCAGGCACAAGATCTAGGCGTTAGGTTGGAATGAAAGTGGCCAAATTCGAGGAAGGAAGCGGAGCTTTTTATTTATAAACATTGGCGAGTAGCCTTATTGACCGGCGATTATTTCATGATCTAGAGAGCATTTGGTTGATCTGTGATTTCGGCGGGCATCATGGAAGATTGGGGAACAAATCTTGTGAAGGAAGCGTTGTCGATTGATGGATGGTGTGCCCGGGAAAAAGGGAGGAAATCGGGGGAGTGGACTGTTCAGAGCTGCCAGGCGTGGGATGGGACAGTTGACCAGGGGGTCAACGTTGGCCGGCGTCTCATTGGGCCACGTAAGCTGCTACGAGACAAAATAGCAGGTCAGAAGGAAGATTGATTTATTTGACATCCGAAATGATTTTATTAATTTTTGCTTATAAAATAAAAAATGTGTATTATTTCATGTAGTATTTATTCCTGATTTTTATTGAATTTTTCGAGGTGTTTTGTTGTAGTTTTATTTTAGTAATGTGTATATGTATGTATTTACATGTGTTTTTGGATATTTTATTTTTAATTTATTTATTTTCTTTTATTATTTTCTTGGCTTATTTTATAAATTTATAACTTATTTTTGTGAGTATAAAGGTATTTTTGTTTGATTTTTATAAGTTTATTTGTATTTTTAAATAAATAGGTCCATGTATTTCTAAGTACATATATAGGTACTTTACCTATATATTATACACATTGTATTTATTTAATTAATTTTATGTGTTTTTATTAAGGATTTGTATTTTTAATAAGACACATATAATATATATATTATTACAAAAATATAAGAGATTTGAATAATTAAAGAATGTTTTTCCCCTTTTATTTGTGTATATACTCCATATAGGTATCTTGCCTATATATATTACATAGTTTTATTTTATTTTCCAGATTATTTTTGGTTTTATTCTAATGTCAATATGTACCTGAATTATATACATTATCTACAAAATTCTAAAAATATGAATTTGTAAAAATAATGAATATTGAATAAAATGAATATTTTAATCAGGTATTGTGTACAAGAAGGGCCAAAAACCTAACTTCTACAGATGGACTCCAAAAATTATGAAACCAATTTTATAAAATAGTTTATGAAATGCTATATATGATTAAAGGTGAATTTGGGTGATTTGGAGTTTTTATTTGCAAGATGTGGGTCTGTGAAGTTGAGATTTTGGCTTTTTATTATGTGTATAAAATGTTCACTGGGTATTATTTTTACACAAACTCAATTTTGTATTTTTATTTACATTATTATCTACAACTTTTATGAACAAAGTTTCTTTATTTGATGAATAAATAATTATGCATAAAATAGGTGTCAAAAATGCATAAAGGGATGAATGAATAAATGAGATATTTATTGTATAATTGGCCCTTATCTCCCCCTACTTTATTCCTTGTCGACCAATTCCATTCTGGACTTGGTCTCGGGGTTAGGGTCATAAAATATTTGCAATATTTTATCCTTTTTCTTTTCTTCTCTTTATTCTATAATTTTGGCATTAAAAACCTTATTTAATGTATAATAAATACAAATGAATAATGAATGCTATTATGTCCAAATTAATGCTGTTTACATGCATTTGCCGGGGTTTTTGAGGCCAAAATGATAGAATAAAGGTGATGAAATGGAGATTCATCAGCCAATCCTCGGGAACTTTCTTGGAGACAAGATAGTTCACGATATTGGCATACCATGGGAATGAGTCGATAACAAAAATCGACTCGTCAGGGAAGGAGTCTCGAATCGGGGAAATCTCGGAAGTATTAAGATCTTCGAGACGAGAGAGATGATCGGCTACTACGTTCTTCTTTCCAGGTTTATCACGGATGTCCAAATCAAACTCCTGGAGAAGTAAAATCCAACGAAGAAGACGCGCCTTCGCGTCCTTCTTCTCCATCAAATATCGTAGTGCCGTGTGGTCTGTGAACACAGTTACCTTGGATCCGATTAAATGAGATCTGAATTTGTCCAAGGCAAACACTACCGCAAGCATTTCCTTTTCGGTAACTGTATAGTTACGCTGAGCAGAATCAAGCACTTTGCTTGCGTAGTGAATTGCAAACGGGACGCCATCTCTTTTTTGTCCCAATACAGCCCCAACAGCATAATCTGAGGCGTCCGTCATGATCTCGAAAGGAAGAGACCAATCTGGGGCTTGTAAGATGGGTGCGTCCATGATCATTCCTTGTAACCGCTTAAAGGCCTCAAGACACTTGTGATCGACAATAAACTCCGCGTCTTTGCCTAAAAGCTCAGTTAGCGGTCGGGCAATCTTAGAAAAATCCTTTATAAATCTCCGATAAAATCCGACATGCCCGAGGAACGACCGCAACTGCCGTACGTTGGCTGGTGGCTGGAGTCGTCTGATCACGTCCACCTTGGCAGGGTCAACCTCCATTCCTCTCTTGGAGATGACATGCCCCAACACTATGCCCTCCGTCACCATAAAGTGACTTTTCTCCCAGGAGAGCACCAGATTGACCTCACAACATCTTTTGAGGACTCGGTCCAGATTCCTAAGGCAGGAATCAAAAGAGTCGCCGTGGACCGAGAAGTCATCCCTGAAGACTTCCAGGAATTCGCCGACCATTTCGGCGAATACAGCAATCATGCACCTTTGAAAAGTACCTGGAGCATTGCATAGCCCAAAAGGCATGCGCCTGAAAGCATAGGTACCAAAGGGGCATGTGAACGTGGTCTTTTCCTGGTCCTCTGGAGCTATGGCTACTTGATTGTAGCCCGAGAACCCATCAAGAAAACAAAAGAATTCTTTCCCCGCTAGTCTTTCTAAAATCTGATCAATAAATGGTAGGGGGAAATGATCCTTTTTCGTCGCGGCATTCAGGCGTCTGTAATCCACACAGACGCGCCACGACGTGGGTACTCTTGTTACGATCTCCTCTCCGTCCTCATTGGTGGTCGTCTGAATTCCCGACTTTTTCGGGACAACATGGATTGGGGCCACCCACTTAGAATCGGAGATTGGGTAAATAAAACCCGCGTCGCACCATTTTTCTATCTCTTTCTTCACAACCTCCCGTAGATTTGGATTCAATCGACGTTGGAATTCACGAGAGGGTTTGGCTTCGTTCTCCAAATATATATGGTGCGAACACAGAGCGGGATTTATCCCGTGGAGATCGGAAATGCTCCAGCCTATTGCCTTGCGGTTCTTCTCCAGGATCTCTAGCAAGCGAGATTCCTGCTCCTCGGTCAATTGCGAACTGATAATGACCGGAAATTTCTTGTCTTGGCCCGCAAGGAAGGCATATTTCAGGGTTGTGGGTAAGGGCTTGAGCTCAGGGACGGTATGATCGTCTAAGAAGTCTGGCTCAATCCGATCTGGTTCGGTGTTGGAAGTGGCTGGATCCTGTTCTGCAGTGGCTGCCACCAAGCTCGGCTCTGGAGTCGGATCGTCAAAGGTCTCCATGCAATCGGCAAACGCCTCGTCCGACTCGTCATCCTCATCTTCCGATTGTCCTAAGGATGTAAGGACTGACAGGCCCACTTGGGCCTCTGTGTCATCGAAGATGTAGGGCGATGCAGGCTCCGAGCTGTACTCGTTCCTGAGGATCTCGCAGACTGACTCATGCACTGGATCATCTTCAAAGGAGATGGACACATCGGTGCTGGCTGGGTTCTGTCTCCATGGCCCAACTAAGTCTACATGTTCACGGTCTGTTTCGAGAGAAGAGTACTCGGTGCTGGATTCGGAGTCTGGTCTCTGCCATCTCGTCTGCTTCATCTCTAATTCCTCATCTCCGCCTGGAGTTTGGAACTGAATTTTCCCATTCTTATAATCGAATAAGGCCCCTGCTGTTCTGAGGAAGGGCCTACCCAAAATGATCTGGGAATCTCTCCAATTACGAGGGGTTTCCATATCGAGGACAGTAAAGTCCACCATGTATTCTTGCCCCTCGACTTTGATCACAATGTTCCTTAACTCTCCTTGAGACCTCTTAGTGGATTTGTCCGCGAACTGAAGAATAGCTCTAGATTTCCTAAGAGGTCCGAGATTAAGCCGCTCATAGAGGGCTGTGGGCATCAAATTGATCGAGGATCCATTGTCCAGGAGAGTGCGTGCAAACGTGATGTCATCAACATGACTCACTACATAGTGTGCACCCATGTCTCTTCGTTTCCGAGGAAACGAGTTCTTTATTGCACAAGTCGTGGCTACTGATAGGACGTGTTTCTCAACATGGCTTTTGGTTTTCCTGCTAACCCTAGTAGGTGTGCATCTCACCTTAAGATATTTTTGGAATGCAGGGGTCATTTCCACGAACTTGTCAAAGGGGATTGTGACCTTGATGTGTTTATTACAAAACTCAGCCATCTCAGGGTCATCTTTTTGGATTTTTTTGTTTTTCTTCTTCCCACCCTTGAGAGCTTGGGGGAAAGGGATTATTAACTCAGGTTCTGGAACTGAAATATCTTCATTAGCTGCTGAAACTGAGTTCTGAACAAGACTCTGACTCGGACTTTTATACAGACTCTGACTCTGACTCTGACGAAAGGGAAAATGCTTGGGCGAAACCGGTGATGCTTCTTCCGCTTCTTCTGGCTGGTCCTCCTCAGATGGAGGTGCGGGCTCATCGGTGTCGTCGGACTCGGGATGACTGCGGGGCTGGTGCTTCGAGGACTCAGATGTCCTCTTCTTCCGCTGGCGGTGACGGTGGTGCTCCTCCTCTTCCTCCTCCGAATTCTCCTCAGGTCGAATTTCGGAGGTTCCTTCCTGTTGTGCCCGTGCCCGATCAGGTATGGTCACGGTCCTTCCGCTCCTGAGGGACATATGATTAACATTATCGTACGAAAGGATCTCATGTTCAGATAAATAGTTATCTGAATAGTATACCTGATCTCGGGGTCGGTTCTGGCCCTGCTGTATGCTATTTGGGTTGGCCTGAACCTGTGCGGGAATTGGAGTCCTTAGCGCCATTTGTTGGTCCTGAGCACGAGAGACCCGATTGATGTCGGTTCTCATGTCCAGGTAGTCGTTTTGCATCTGCTGGACCCTATCAGACAGGGTCTGGATCGCCAAGGTGAGGGACTCCAACTCGGTGGGCTGGGCTGGCTGCTGAGTGGATGCGGTCCTGAACTGGCCCTGCTGGCCGTACCGATACTGCTGCTGGGGCGGTGCTGGCCCCTGCTGGTAGGTGCGCTGCTGCGGCTGGTACCCCTGTTCTGGCCTGGACTGATATCGCGGGATTGTGACGGGCCTGGTTTCCTGGTAGACTGGGGTTGGGCGGTGTGCCTGGTCCTTCCCCATCTCGATTTGCCGGACTAGTGGGTCACGGCTATACCAGAGCCCGTTGATCTCGTAAACGGGCGGAGGCTCCTCGTACTCTGTCTCCACTGGTGGGGGTGCATGATGGTTCTGCTGGGTGTAAGTCTGATCCCAGCCGCTCTGAGACCCCGGTTCCTGTTCCTGTACAAGATGGACTCGATGTACAGGTACAGGTGGTGCAGAAGGGGTGGGTAGCTTGATCTTGGCTACCTTTTCAGAGAGTTCCTCCACCTTCTTGGGAAGGCTCGAAAGAGACTCCATCTCCGCGACTCTCTTGTGGATCTGTTCGACCATGGTAAGCTTGTCTGCAATCATCCCCATGCTGGGGATGAGGTCCTCTGTCAGATCTGCAACAGTCCTTCTAGTTGTCTCATTGGATAGAATCGAGGGAGACAACTGATAGGCCCTTGTGGCCTGTGACCTGCCGGTTTCTGCCATCTGCTCTAGGATTTTCCACACGGCGTGCTCGTTCTTGTTCATATAGCTTCCTCCGCAGGCGGCGCTGACTAACCCCTGCATCTCTGGGGTTAGGCCGCAGAACAAGGTCTGGACTAAGATCGCCTTAGAAATGCCGTGGCATGGGCATTTCTGTACTAAGTCATTGAACCTGTCCCACGCCTCGTGGAACGGTTCGCAGGGTCCTTGGGCGAAGCTGGCAATCTTCGTCCGCATCTGATTGGTTCTACTGAGTGGGTAGAACTTCTTCAAGAATAGGTCCTTGAACTGCATCCAGGTAGTACATACCACCCCTAGGTTTTTCAGCCAATGTGCAGCCTTATCTCCTAAGGCAAACGGGGTGGCTTTCAGCCGGATATAATCTTGGCCAACATTTGGATGGCTCAGATTATTGCAGACTAGTTCGAAGTCACGGAGGAAAGTGTACGGCTCTTCACTGAGGTTTCCGTTGAACTTCGGCAGCAGGCTAAGGAAGTGGGGCTTCAGCTCGAATGCCTGGTCGGGAACTGCAGGTGCTAGCCAATTCTGGATTTCATTCTCCGCCGGGTTATAGGTATCGACCATTGGTCGGTCGATCCCTTCAGCTACTATTATCCGCCCCATTCGTGCAGTGAGATCCGCATTTTTCTGTTCAGCTTCAGCAAGGCGTCTAAGGATTTGTCTCATCTGGTCCTCATCGGGCGGCATCTTTGGCGGCATTTCTCCCTCTAGTTCTGGGGATTGGAAAATAAGGTCGGTGTTAGAGGTTGAATCAAGGAAGGGATTACCGAGGCAATGATCTTCCTCGGTAATCTCCGAGGAGATGAAAGGGTTGGTTTGAGAGTAACCACCCTGAGCAGGAGGGAACCAGGACTCAAGAGGGTCATGAGTCCTGGGTGGTCCAAGGTGTGCTCGGACCGGAAAAGACGAGTTACTTGGGGGACTCATAGAGAGATCAGTGAACGGTGCGTCGAGATCTCCCCAGTTACTCATCTTGGTTAAGCAAGAAGAAGATAGGATTTTACTCCTACCTGAAGCAAGCACAAGATCAATCCAAGACCCTCGATTCACACTCAACACAGTGAAGGACTCAAAGTTGAGTCCAATTTATCTTGTAGTTTTTAAGTGTGATTTTCAAGCAAATCTAGCAAGGATTACGCGGCCTAAAGGGAAGTCGGCTCAGAGCCGGATGCGTCTTCCCTGTTTATCCTGTCGCCTAAGATACCGCCGCTCCTTCCTTTCTTCGCTCCTATCCCAAGCCGATGGACTCAGTGACCACGCCCCTATCTACCTGCAAGCAGGCGGAGGCTGACAAGGCCGGAACTTCGCCCCGGGGGGTTACTGGCAGCTTGTCGCGAAGTACCGCAATTTCGCCCCTATCTACCTGAGACAGGCGGAGGCTACTTGGTACTAGTCAACGAATCTGAAAATATTCGGCTCGTGATATTTGCTAGGATCAGTTAGAACGTGATATGGAAGACGGGGATTTGGGCTCTACCTTAGGGTGTTCACACACACTCAGGTACCCTCACTCAGCCTGAAAACAAGGTCGGGGATTAGTCTCCCGCAAACAATTTTTCAGCTTTTATTCCCTTTTTATGGTCAATACTGTTAGCAGTCCCGGTTTTAAAGTTAGGTTATCACTGTAATTAATCACCACAAAGCACGCCTATCGTACAGTCCCAATTTCCTTTTTAAATTAAGTGAGAAAATCAGAAAGGGAAATCGAGAAAAGCCGATGCAAGTTGAAATCGATGATGCGTATGCTGAGTACAGAATACTTACAGTGATCCTTCGCTTTTTGATGCAGGATGCAATACAGAATTGAAAACTTTATTCTACATGCGAATGCAGGCGATGAAAGCCGCTCCTAGACAGGCAGTTCTATTAGCGTGAAGAACAGTTTAATTTGAACTAAGTCCTGCGGTCTAGGTGCGTCTATTAAGTGTAATGTGTGGTCCTATTGATTACGAGCACAAACAAGTCCTAGAGTGGCTCGAGGAGCCGCTAGTGCAAGCTAAATTACCAATCACCCACACAGCACACGGGACACAGTTTCCACTATATTTACACGCGCGAGCTCCCAAACGGGAACCGCTGGAAATAATGCAAAAGAAAAATAAAATAAAAAGTACAATGCCTCTCTTTCTCTCAACACACTTTAAATGCTAAGTCCTTGAAGCGTCGCCGACTCCTCGCGGTCCTCGCACAAAAATGAAATAGAGGTCAGAGAGTGACACAAAAAATAAAGCAAAAAGAAAACAAATAAGAGAAATAATTACAAGAAAAACCGGGGGTCAGACTACCCGGGGATTAGAAATCAAACACTGCAAAAATATGCTACAATTAACCTAAGCCGTGCCTCCCCGGCAACGGCGCCATTTTGATGTGCGCTCCCGCACCCTTAGTTAATTCGGGCAAATTAATGGTCCAAATTAATTTTAAGTGTTCGTTGCAGTCGGATACGAGAGGTTGATCAAAAACCACTTAAGACAGATTTTGGTCAATTTTAAGCAGTGATATTTTTTTACTTGGTGGAGTCCAAGGTCGATCTCAGGGAGGCAACTGTCTCCTTAGGTGGATTACAGCAATTTTCAAGTGTTGATATTCGAAGGTCGAAGCTTTTTGGTCTTTTTATTTCTTATGCAGACATATGCAGACAAATCTTAGCCAATTTAACTTTAAATTTAATTGATGTATCAAACGAAGTCCAAAAATAATGAAAATTGGCCAGATGGTTATTTATGATGAAAATGACCTACACTAATTTTTTTTTGGAATTTTTCGACTCAAAATAAATTTTCTGTGAATTAAATAAACAGACAGAGTGATTTTCAGTGTTTAATTTTTAATAAATATCAAATCACAATTTTTCCAAGAACTAAAATTATCCTAGGAAGGTCTAATGATCAGGGACCTAGGAAAATTAACAGATCTAAAATTCACTGTGAAATGAATTAATTAAAATTAATTTAAGAAAATCACTAAACTATTTATTTAGGCCTCGATATGCGTGCAAATGATACGAAATTTTTATGGAGTGTTAAAAATGATGTCCTTAAGCTACTGTGAATTTTTGGTGATTTTTGAAGGCACTGATAATTGATTAAAAATCAAAAGGCATCACTGGGCAAAATATGTCTCAAATGAACCAATTAATTCATTGATAATTCAATTAAGCCAACAAAAATCAAACACGTGTACAAACAGATAGAGGACAAAATTCTCAACAACTTGCAATTTTTAGAATTTCAAAATGATGAAAAATGCATGCTATGGACACGTGCAAACACAAGGGTGTAAATGCAATACTGGAAATTAAAAATTCAATAAGTAAATATGCTGACAGGGACTAAAATGCAATTACCGATACTATGCAGGACTTCTATGCAATTTCTCCACGAACCACGTGCTCCTCACGTGATGTCTGCTTCACAGGGGCCTTTTTGCAATTTCTGAAAGCTCTAAGGGCGTCTATGCAAATAACCCAGGCCGCACGTGCTCCTCACGTGGGGCGGCCTAGGTTCGGGGGGCGTCGGAGGCTCGGAGGGAGGCTCGGGCCTTCTGGAGGTTCGGCCCAGCCTCGGTGCAGCTTCGGGTTACCCGAGCCTAGGCTTGGAGGCCGAGGCTCGGATAGGGCGACGTGGCGGCCTGAAGGCCCTTGGATCAAGATGGATCCAAGGGGTGTCGGTGAAGACGCGTGGCTCGATCAAGATACGTCAGATCTGGGATGATCTGACGGCTCCTGTCTTCTCCCAATGTTGATGACGCGGCGGGCTGATCACCGTTAGATCCTGGGCAATCCAACGGTCGCTGATGAGGGCGGCGAAGTGGACACGTGGAGAGGCGAGGGCCGTTCGATCAGAGGATCGAACGGTTGCTGCTCCTTCTTCTCTATCGATCCTCCGCCGCCTGCGGAGGAGAGGGCTGCGCTCCGGTGAAAGCAGCCGAGCTCCGCCTCGGTCGTCAAGCTCCGGTGGTGAGCTTCGTCAGCCCCCACCTCGCTCGGAAGAATCGTCAGTGCGCGGCGAAGGCTCCGGTGGTCTCTGGATCCCTGGAGGAGGGCTGGAGCTCTGAGTCGATGAAGCTCGAGGAGAGCTCCGGTGAGGCTCCGGCCAATGATCAAAGGAGTACCTGCAAGTGTTAGACGTATAGCCGAGGCTCGTGCGTGCGATTGTGGAGAAATGGTACTGGTTGGCGAGGCCTACGGAGAAGTGAGGTGGTCGGGGGACGTTGCTCCGGCCAAGTGGCGGAGCTAGTGATCGATGAACGGTGGAGTGAAGCGTCTGACGATGCGGAGGGGTCAGCGAGGATGAGAGCTTCGACGCGGAGCTCGGCGGAGTGAAGGCGAGGCGTGAAGATGATCGTGGACAGGGAATAAAATCGAAGAAGATGAAGGGAAAAGAAGAACGAGATCGGAGGAGTAATGGAGGTGATTACCTGGGGATTGGGGCTCAGATTTGAGCTCCAGGTCGTCGCTCAAGAGGTCGGTAAAGCCCCGAGCTCAAGCAGCTACGCGGAGGGCGGCTGCGACACGGCGGTGGCACCGTGGATCTCGCCGGAGAAGAAGGGCCGTCTTCGCTCAAGGATTCACTCAATTCCTGTCACAAATCGAAGGCTCCGAGCTCTAGGTTCCTCTCTGGAGTGGCGGATCGGGCTGAATGTGGCCGGAGGCTGGGTATTTATAGGATGAAGGTGACGGCTGGAGTGGGTGAGTGGCGAAGTTGGTGGCTGTCGTGGGGCGAGTGTGGCGGAGATGGTGGTGTTTGAGGGAGCTGGCGAGGGAGAGGGATGAGTGGGGTGTGTCGTGGGAAGGTCAGCGGCCGGCGAGGGTGGAGGGAGTGCTTCCGAGAATAGGAAGGGGGTGCCCCTCTCGCAAGGCAGAGATCGTGGGAGAGAGGGGGCACACGAGGTAGGAGACGAAGTCTCCACCGTTGGATCTTGGGATCCAACGGTGGAGATCAACGCTTAGCGATCGGTTAGGATTAGATCTGGAATGCCCAGATGAGGGGTCATGAGAGCGCCACGTGGCGCGGTGTGGCGAGGCGCGGGCGGGCGGTCCTGATCAGTCCTTGGCGATCGATCGGTCGGCTGAGATTATTGGGGAGCTAACGGCTCAGATGAAAGGGTGGAGTCGATCTGAGGGTCGAGACTCGCTGGAAGATGGGCGGCTGTGATGAGAGGATCGGGGGCGCGGTCGAGCGGCGTAGATGACGCCACGTGGAAGGCTGAGAGCGCTGCGCTATCGGATGGTGGTGATGAGAAGTGGGAGATAATCGGACGGCTGAGGGAGTGAGCGCACGTGGTCACAGAGGGACCGTTGGATCTGAAGCGCGATCCAACGGTGGGGGGCGAAGGCGGATCAGACAAAGGGCAGCGGGCCGCGTGGCGCAATCAGAGGGCGCCACGTGGCCTACTGTGAATGGTTGGAGGAAGAAATGCGTGTAGAGAGAAGAGGAAGCCGAATTTGGAAAAACTCAAAACATGAAAGTTGTAGATCTTGATGAGATCTACAAGTTTCATGTTGACCAAAGACGGAGGTGAGGTCAAATATGGTACATAAATACAAAGATACATAAATATACATATGTAGTATACAACATGACCCAAAAACCCAAGTTTCTCATACAAGCTCCAATTTCAATGAAATTAGTCTCATTTTGAAGGTCTTTTGATATGTAATATTCTAAGAGTGAGTAGACCTAAGTAGGGGTTTGTATGCGGGCTTTATGTGTGTTTTAATGTACAGGGGTTCTCAGGATACTTGGGCTATTTTACAAGGGTGATTCCTCCCTGTTTTATTAATGAATATATATATAGTATAGAGAAGAAGTTATTTTGATGAAGATGTCTTTTACAGGGGATTTTTGGCTTCTTATTTAAATGCAGATGAGCTGCTATAATGCATGAATTATGGATGCATGCATGAGTGTTATTTATGCAAGATAAAAGGAAATATGCCTCTATTTTCTCGGGAACAAGGCTCTATTTTTGACTTTTGATGTGATGAATCACAGATTCATCACCCACGGCGAGCCATTGTGCAATAAATGTTATTGCGAATATCATTCCCTGATCTGAAATGAAGAATAAATAATTTGCATAATAGGTCCCTCTGTACAATTAGGGTTATGTACCATGGCTGTCTTAATGATCATACAGATGTTGATTCAATTATTGAATCATAGAGGCTGGTGTTTGGATGAATATCTAAAGAGTTAGATTGAGGACTCATCAAGCACCGTCAAATGATTGTTAAGATGTGATCTCCAGCCTGAGTAGGAGATGGCAATCCTTTCTCACATAGGCTGATATCTGACCGACCTCTTGATGCAGGTCCTCTGCATAGGAATAGAGATTCGGAGGTGTCAGATTAGTTAGGTCAAAGAGTTGACTTAACGAGATCGAGATAACCTAAGTCCTATGTTGAATGCTGTCACAGCATAGGCACGCATCCTCTGACCGGAGACAGATGTATTGCTATATGTCTGAGTATGTACATTTGACAGACCAATAGGTTGATGACCTAACCAAGGTCTATACACCGGCGCGTTGGTGTGCATATAAGGGCATATGAGTAATACGATCTCTCAAAGGGATCATACAGGTTCACTACTGAACCGGAAGACATGAGCTCACTCATGAGATATTGGAGGAATCAAATTCCGTGCACGGTCGTCTCGCTTTGGAAGCTTGACTGAATTTGTAGGTTTGATATATACTTTTGGAAAGTATATGATCAAGACCTAGGTATGATATATGCTTTTGGAAAGTATATGATCGATACCAAATCCCAATGATCAAATGAGAAACTTGGTGATCAAACCCTGAAGAAGACAGTGAAAAAATAGATCTTGATCTTCGGGTTGACCATGGGTCTTCCAGTATGCAGGATGTACAGGTATTGGGAATACCTGAGGGTGATGTGATCATAAACGATTGTATATCCATGACGCTTCCATTCCGAGGGAGTGATGAAACAGGTCTGGATTTTAGTGACTCCTTCCAGTAGAGAAGAAATCTGATCTTAGTTCAAGTGTTGGACATTGGTCTGAATGAGATTCAGATTCAATGAGAAAATTAGATTTACGGTCTTGATTTAATCAAGCATCTGTGGGAGGTCCGTAAGATCTGGATTTGAGATGAGATCTCAACATCCAAGTCACTATACGTGGAATAATACAATCGCCCTGCCCTTATCTCCAAGTATCTGCGGAGAAAGCACATTATTCATGAAAGGGTTAAAGAATAATTCTTTTGATGAAATATCCAAGCAAGGACTTGATGATTAAATGAGATTTAATTATCAAGCTTAATATGAATATAATTCATATTGTGAAAATGATTGTCTAAGATAATTAAATGGGATTTAATTATCAAGGATTAAGAGAATGTGGATAACACTATCCATGATATATATGTGTATTATAAATATGATTTATAATATACATATATAAGAGAGAGAATTTATGTGAATAGCATTTGTTGATTAATAATGTGGATTAGATTCACATTTTTTAATTAATTGGAAATGCAATTTACTAACTAGTTTGGGTTGTGAATATGATTCACATAATATTCAATGACATGATTTAAATATTCACAAATTAATTGGGAATTAATTTGGTGAATATTTTTGTGAATACAAAATTAATTAAGGAATAATAAGATAAATAAAAAGGAGCCAAAATTGACCACCATTCATAGGTGGCGTCACCCATGAATTGTTCATGGGTGACGCCCCCCAATTTTAGGGAGGTTGGTTGACTCCATTTTATTTATCACATTATCTCTTAATTAGTTAATGTTAAATTAAATTATGTTGATAATGTTGCAACATTTTTTAATTTAAGTTAATGTTATTGGTTTTAACCAACAACAATCATAGCCATTGATTTAGCATGGACCAAGCATAGCCCTTGGATCCATGTGTCCCATGGATTGAGATCCATTGGATCCTAAACTAGTATAAAAGGAGGGCTAGGGTAACCTTTCTAAGTTACATCACTCTTGAGTTGAAGAACACTACTCTCTCTCTCTCATTCTCGTGGGGTCTCCCTAATATTCAAGTGGCCGTCCACTTTGTGTATTAGGAAGGAGATCATTTTACTACGCCTCGACGCTTGGATTTTCGTGAAAGGATTGCGGGAAGGACGCGACTCATCATCGTGCCCGCAAGCGCATTCTCCGTGGGTCGGACTTAAGATAGGAGGATCTCTACTTTGGGATCTCGCGATCACAACCACGCTTCAAGAGGTATTCCTTGTACTTTGTGGTTTGATGAAACGATCCGAGAAGTGTTCTCGTGATCATGTGGTTTCATCTTTAAAGTTAAAATTTTAATTTCCGCCGCATCTAGCATCTAGTGCGTCTAGTTGCTCCGATTGCATACGATGCGATCAACACGCTTCCGTGATACGCTTAAGGATACTCAATATCCTTCATGTGGTATCAGAGCCATAGGTTGAATAAGGGTTTGGATATGATCCATAGACCTTAGACGATTTGGTTCTTGAAAGGGTTGCGAAATTTTTACTGCATTTCAATTTTCGCACCTGTGTCTAATTGATTTTTTCGGCACTGTTTAAAAAGTTTAAACACGAAATTTTCAAGTGGATTTTGTTCCCCATTAAACAAGGAAACCATAGGACTTGAGTTTACTAAATTTGGACTTTATTTGTTCAAGATATGGCTTTTTGAATATGACTATATTCACTGTTGCGGGAACTGTGGATTTGAACGTAATTAATGAGATAATTACGGTTTTAATCCGCCTTGAAATGCGTGAATTATCACTTGGGTTCTTTAATAAATCAAATAGGCAATCTTTAGAAACTGAGTTTGCATTTTTTGGATTTAAATTGATCAAGATAAGTTAATTTTAGTGATTGGGGGTCACTGCTGGAAATTAACAATTTTGATCTTGAACCTTGTGATATGTCATTCAATTATCATGATGAAAATTAATTGTCAATTTTCTGAAATAATTAGTGATAAATATTTGTGAAATATTTAAAGAAATAATTGTTTCATTGAATGACATTTGCCTAAACCACAATGATGAGATATTAGATCTTGATCATTGGTTCATCAACAAACATTGCTTTCATGAAAACCATAGTTTATCCAACAATTGTTGTAGGACAACTTTTACATGAAAAACCCTTTTGCTTGAATAGGATTGGGGATTTGTCTAGCAAATCTCCTTATAATCAAAAATGTTTTGATTTATATTATATGGTATAATTTCGGTTGAAAAACCGATGAACATCTCAAAGTACATGATGGTCTATCTGGTATTATCCTTTCCCGAGGCGGATGTGGTGCCTCGTCGGAGAGCATTGGGGTAGCGGGTTGCAACGTATGTGGTCCATCCCACTCTCGTCGGTACTGGCCATGACAGCGGGTAGGGACTGTATAATACCGGAGACAGACAATGTGCATTTTTTCTAATTATTAAAATTCGAATAATACGTACTTTGAGTATATACCTACTATTCAAGTAAAAGACATGTTTGTTGATGATTGGGTTAATGATTAATTTAATATGATTAAATTAATTATATCCAATGAACACTCTATTTTGAATAGATGTGTATTTCCCTTGGAAGAATTAATTATGTGAATATGATTCACGATAATTAATTACAATTTGAATATGAGGTGGAGGATCACATAAGTGACATCCATGGTCTCCCGTCAAGGCGAAGGGTTCCGTCGCCAGGGATTGTATGTAGGAGACGCCTGTCTGAAGTGACAGATCCTATATGCAAGCGCATCTGGATCGGGCTCTTTGCTTCTCGAAAGAGTAAGGCCGTATGCGTAGTGACCCCAATATCGAGTCCTCATATTATTGGGGCGATATTGGATTACGCATAGCGAGTTCTAATCCTGTTGACGGTTGGTTCAATTAGCAACGGGTCAACATCATCTTAGGGGTGGTGGGCCCGGGTGTTAAAGACCGAATTGGGAATGCAAGTTGGACTTGCAAAGCGGAATGAGTTCCCGCTTCTTTTTATCGGAGTCGTAAGTTCTCATATTATTGGGATGCGACAAAGATCGGAAAGGAGATCCCAGATCTTGCTGGAGATATAATGGTAAGAATATCTCTTACTTGAAAGTGATTAAGGGAATGAACTTTCAGTGTTGACAAGGCAAGACAACTTTGATATAAAAATTCCTAAATCAAAGTAAAACATGTATATGTAATATATATATATATATACCCTTATGCAAATTTTTTTATTTCAGATAATCCTTCATTAAACCCACTCAATGTTATACTCAATGATAACCAATAAAATATCTTGGATTGGACTCATGATCCAGATATTGTACTTGCAATTGAACACATAATGTATGTGGTTGCAATGTGCAAGTTTCCTCAAGATAATGAGGAATGACAATTAAATAAGATAATAAGACATCACCTTAGGGTTTGTATGTCTCTGTAGTCTTGATCCTTCATCGAGTGTACTTTGGAAGTGACATGTCGATGGTAATCGTAATTGTCGAATAATCCTTATAAAATAAAAGAAGATATTTTGGCATACATATGTGCTCTAAACATTTAATCATGAATGACATGGTTCTCTGCATTATGCAGAATGGTGGCTCAAAAGAGATGATGTATTCAAAGTGTTTGAATACCTACCTGAACCTAAGTCTATAAGAGTTAAGATATATGTAGATATGATGAGTGTCATCATTCTATTATCTATACTTAAGTCATTCATGAAGCTTTATGATATTCATATTGTATGAATTTAATGAAGCATGTATAAATGTTGAAAAGCTCTTACATTGAATTCTTTTGAATTTAACATAAGAGATCCTTAGTCTTAAGCAATGATTGTTTATAGATTAAGAGAGCACAGTGGAAGCATGGGTTGGACCCATGTGAGAAGGAAAGTCAAAGAATTGATTCTACTTCTGTGACTTCCATGTGACATCCAAAGAGCTGGATGAATGCCAATACTGCAATAAGTTGATGTGTTGATAGTATGACTATCAAATCTGTCTAAAATCCTTAGTGAAGGACTCAGATAGAGCATCAGAATAATCTACATAAATCATTGACTCTGACTTTCTTATTTCATAAGATAAAGTCTGACAATTGTATCCCAATCTTCTAGTGACATTTGCAAATTGGTTGCATATATATATTAGAAGATTAGAAATTTGATCTTAAGGTTTAATAGTCATCTACATGGATATTGATGTAATTGTGACAACAATCTCTATTGGATAGATAGACTTCATATTCTCAGTGGGAGAGCCCTTAGTCTTAGAGAATGTCTCTATGACCTAGATATTAGAATACCCTCATTGTTTGTTTCTAAATGTTGGAAATAAACATGAATTCTGAGATAGAACTATCATAAAAAGTTATGATGGAAATATTTCAGATAGTAATCTAGCATTTATGGACTCCACAAAATTAGAAAATTAATGAATGGTTCATTAAGATTTCTAATACTGAAAATCAAACCTTATAAGATCAATAGGAGGATGAAGATCATTTGACAATGATCTGGCATCAAGTCTTGGACATTTGTCTGCTGATGTGATCAATAGACTAGTAAGATATGAAACTTTAGAATATCTAAAATTTCAAATCTTACATACTTATGAATATTGTATTCAAAGTAAAATATCCAATACACCCCTCTCTTTGGGAATGGTGTTAGATGTCGAGGTATTCAAGATCTCATACATATTGATGTATGTAGATCATCTATATCATAGTAAACATTATGGATATGTAATATCTATTGATGATTACGTATGATATGAGATTTCTTCTCTTCACCTGAGAAACCTTTGAAATGTTCAAATATTTCAGAATTTTGGTTTAGAATCAAAATTTGAAGAAAGATAAAATGAATTTGATCTAACCTAGGTAGCTTGTACCTATTAGATAAAATTCAAAGAATACCTTATGGAGATATGAATATCATTTCTATCTCACTCCTCCTGATAAACCTGAACTCAATAGAGTTGTAGGGAGATACAATTGGATCATGTGTGACATGATCAATGATGAATTTTAGCATAATTATCCCTTAGTTTCCAGGTATATATGTAGTAGAGACTACACTATATATCCTTAATAAGATTCCATGCATGTAAGCTGGAATCTAGCACTTGAGAATGCTACTTCATTAGGATAGTAAAGGATGGTATTGGATACCTACTTTATGACCTTAAGATTCTTAAAAGATCTCATTTATGAGAATGTGATTCTTGGACGATTGAGACTCTTGAGAATCAAGATGAAAATGAAGTGAAGGAACTCATTTAATCTTGAGATGACAATGAGGCTCCTGAAATCGGAAACTAAAAGGATAATTAAGGATGAAACATTTAATACCTCTTCAAATTAGTTTGAGGATGTATTCCATGTGTCGATTAAGTCTGAAAATGATCGGACTTCATGTGATGAAGCTCCTAAGGATCGTGACATGGAAAGATGGATATTAGCAATAAAGTCTAAAGTAGACTTCATATACAAGTGTTGTATATGGACCCTCGAGGATCCACCTATAAGGGTAAGACCCGTTAAGGTGTAAATGGATCTTCAAGAAGAGAGGGAACCTGATGAGAAGGTAGAGACCTTCAAAGCTCGGTTCGTAGCCATAAGCTAGACATCGGAAGAGAAGACATTGCTTGCGATGAGACTTGCTCTTCGGTGATCATGCTTAAACTCATCAGAATATTGCTAACCTTAGCTACACAACTTGACTATTGCATCTTCAGGATGTAATTCAAGATTGCATTCCTCTAAGAATACCTCTCGGAGGATATTCACATGAAGTAACCCCAGGGATTCATGGTTGAGGAAAGCAATGTGTGAAAGCTAACGAAATCCATCTATGGACTCAAATAAGCTTCTTGTAGTTGGAACATCAGATTTGATGAAATCATAAGTGTTATGATTTTAGATATAATCTTGATGTACCATGTGAAGCTTAGTGGGAGTGCCATTGTGTTCATCATGCTAAATGTAGATAATATACTAATAATTTGGAATGATATAAGGATGATAATAAGTGTTTTATAGACAGGCTATTCCATACCTTGAGATATGATCTCAAGAATACTTTTTGGATCTTAGTTCTGAAGTTGTTCAGAATCAAAGAAAAGAGGGTATTGGGACTGTCACATTTGTAGTACACCTTGGACATTTTCCATTCTTGGAAATTCCTAGAAAGGCTTCCTTTCCCTTGAGATTTGATACTAACCTATCAAAAGGGATAGCACCTCAAAGATTTGAGGAAGTGAATGCTAAAACTGCTTGCACTTGTGCATCAGTTACGAGAAGCTAAGTGTATGCTAGATGTGTACAAAAGCCAGATATCTGCCATGCAGTGGGAGTAGTAAACTGTTACTAATCCTACTATGGAGAAAGAACACTTGATTGCAGTAAATAACAAAATCTTTACAGATGACAAGTTTTTTGAGATAGTTATCTCAAAGTCATATCTTCAAAAGCTTAAGACTTTATAGATAGAGATCTAAAAGGTCTTAACTGTGGATACCTTGAGAGATAGTGATCTCCCGGAATAAGGGTATTCTGATAAGGATTATGGAAATACTGGTTATAATAATTATTGAGCAATAGTGTCAAGGACACTATAACTGCTTTGACTAGATTGAGTATTGGTTGCATTAGATGCAACACTCGCATTGTATGCGAGCAATGTTACCTAGGGATATGCAAGTGCCGTAAAAGGACTTGGCATAGTCTTTTGGGAACAGAGTGACTGATCGGCTTACCTAGCTATTTTTCCTAAAATAGCCTATGATTGTCACATGAGTGTGGGTTTAAATGATTAGCCCATTAACGGCTCTTTGGGCTAGTGGGAGATTGTTGGACATGTGAGCCCACGGCGAGCCATTGTGCAATAAATGTTATTGCGAATATCATTCCCTGATCTGAAATGAAGAATAAATAATTTGCATAATAGGTCCCTCTGTACAATTAGGGTTATGTACCATGGCTGTCTTAATGATCATACAGATGTTGATTCAATTATTGAATCATAGAGGCTGGTGTTTGGATGAATATCTAAAGAGTTAGATTGAGGACTCATCAAGCACCGTCAAATGATTGTTAAGATGTGATCTCCAGCCTGAGTAGGAGATGGCAATCCTTTCTCACATAGGCTGATATCTGACCGACCTCTTGATGCAGGTCCTTTGCATAGGAATAGAGATTCGGAGGTGTCAGATTAGTTAGGTCAAAGAGTTGACTTAACGAGATCGAGATAACCTAAGTCCTATGTTGAATGCTGTCACAGCATAGGCACGCATCCTCTGACCGGAGACAGATGTATTGCTATATGTCTGAGTATGTACATTTGACAGACCAATAGGTTGATGACCTAACCAAGGTCTATACACCGGCGCGTTGGTGTGCATATAAGGGCATATGAGTAATACGATCTCTCAAAGGGATCATACAGGTTCACTACTGAACCGGAAGACATGAGCTCACTCATGAGATATTGGGAGGAATCAAATTCCGTGCACGGTCGTCTCGCTTTGGAAGCTTGACTGAATTTGTAGGTTTGATATATACTTTTGGAAAGTATATGATCAAGACCTAGGTATGATATATGCTTTTGGAAAGTATATGATCGATACCAAATCCCAATGATCAAATGAGAAACTTGGTGATCAAACCCTGAAGAAGACAGTGAAAAAATAGATCTTGATCTTCGGGTTGACCATGGGTCTTCCAGTATGCAGGATGTACAGGTATTGGGAATACCTGAGGGTGATGTGATCATAAACGATTGTATATCCATGACGCTTCCATTCCGAGGGAGTGATGAAACAGGTCTGGATTTTAGTGACTCCTTCCAATAGAGAAGAAATCTGATCTTAGTCCAAGTGTTGGACATTGGTCTGAATGAGATTCAGATTCAATGAGAAAATTAGATTTACGGTCTTGATTTAATCAAGCATCTGTGGGAGGTCCGTAAGATCTGGATTTGAGATGAGATCTCAACATCCAAGTCACTATACGTGGAATAATACAATCGCCATGTCCTTATCTCCAAGTATCTGCGGAGAAAGCACATTATTCATGAAAGAGTTAAAGAATAATTCTTTTGATGAAATATCCAAGCAAGGACTTGATGATTAAATGAGATTTAATTATCAAGCTTAATATGAATATAATTCATATTGTGAAAATGATTGTCTAAGATAATTAAATGGGATTTAATTATCAAGGATTAAGAGAATGTGGATAACACTATCCATGATATATATGTGTATTATAAATATGATTTATAATATACATATATAAGAGAGAGAATTTATGTGAATAGCATTTGTTGATCAATAATGTGGATTAGATTCACATTTTTTAATTAATTGGAAATGCAATTTACTAACTAGTTTGGGTTGTGAATATAATTCACATAATATTCAATGGCATGATTGAAATATTCACAAATTAATTGGGAATTAATTTGGTGAATATTTTTGTGAATACAAAATTAATTAAGGAATAATAAGATAAATAAAAAGGAGCCAAAATTGACCACCATTCATAGGTGGCGTCACCCATGAATTGTTCATGGGTGACGCCCCCCAATTTTAGGGAGGTTGGTTGACTCCATTTTATTTATCACATTATCTCTTAATTAGTTAATGTTAAATTAAATTATGTTGATAATGTTGCAACATTTTTTAATTTAAGTTAATGTTATTGGTTTTAACCAACAACAATCATAGCCATTGATTTAGCATGGACCAAGTATAGCCCTTGGATCCATGTGTCCCATGGATTGAGATCCATTGGATCCTAAACTAGTATAAAAGGAGGGCTAGGGTAACCTTTCTAAGTTACAACATTCTTGAGTTGAAGAACACTACTCTCTCTCTCTTCTCATTCTCGTGGGGTCTCCCTAATATTCAAGTGGCCGTCCACTTTGTGTATTAGGAAGGAGATCATTTTACTACGCCTCGACGCTTGGATCTTCGTCAAAGGATTGCGGGAAGGACGCGACTCATCATCGTGCCCGCAAGCGCATTCTCCGTGGGTCGGACTTAAGATAGGAGGATCTCTACTTTGGGATCTCGCGATCACAACCACGCTTCAAGAGGTATTCCTTGTACTTTGTGGTTTGATGAAACGATCCGAGAAGTGTTCTCGTGATCATGTGGTTTCATCTTTAAAGTTAAAATTTTAATTTCCGCCGCATCTAGCATCTAGTGCGACTAGTTGCTCCGATTGCATACGATGCGATCAACACGCTTCCGTGATGCGCTTAAGGATACTCAATATCCTTCACCCGGGTAGCGATCTCCTCTCCAGACTCACTGATAACTGTAGTGATGCCCGTCTTCTTGGGCACCACATGCAACAGACTGACCCACTTGGAGTCGGAGATGGGGTAGATAAAATTGGCGCTCCACCATTTCGAGATCTCCTTCATGACAACATCTCTTAGATTTGGGTTCAGCCGCTGCTGGAAACTCATGCGACAGTTTTGCCTCATCCTCGAGATAGATATGGTGGGAGCACAGAGCCGGACTTATCCCCTGGAGATCGGCTACACTCCATCCTATCGCTTTGCGGTTCTTTTCAAGAACCCCCATCAGACGAGATTCTTGCTCTCCAGTCAGATTAGCAGAGATAATGACTGGGTACATCTCATGCTCACCCGCAAGGAATCTATACTTCAGTGATGACGGTAGCGGCTTCAGCTCTGGACAAGTAGGTGCTGGTAGATCTGGCTTTTGAAGAATCCGAGTGTATGCTGCTAAATTTGCACGGGAGAATGAGAACTCTCGCTCACAAACTGGATCTGGAGAAGGTTGCTCGACTGGTCTGTCTCTGCTCTGCTCGGCATCAACCTCCTCCCTAGCTGTAGGCTCAGTAGAAGTCAGACACGGTATCAAATCATCGAACTCTGCCCAATCAATATCTGACTCTGAGGGATCTGTATCATACTCACAGAAGTCTGTCTCGCGGTCGGAAACCGGCTCTGCTGCCTGAGAAGTATCCTGGACCAGGAATGCACTCTCCAAGCTCTCCTCTGCTGGCATCTCTGCATCAGCGAACTCTGAAGGTGAGAGGATGGCCTGTGCGACTGGATCTGCCCATACTGCCTCGTCATCTGTAATCACAAAGTCACAGTCCTGGTGGATGTCTAGCCCTGCCTCTGTCATCAGCTCTGAATCGAAAGTCGGCTCTGAGCAAGCTGAATCTCTGGTTCTAGTCTCCTCGACCGTCTCTATTTGTATACTCTCACCCTCGACGCGAAAGTACACCTTCCTGCTATCATGGTCGGACACTGCCTTGGCTGTGGCCAAGAACGGGCATCCTAGAATGATCGGGGTATCAGTCACCGACTCAGGGATCTCCATGTCCAACACAATGAAGTCCACGGGGAATTTCAGGCCCTGAATCGTGACGACAACGTCCTTCAGCAACCCCTTAGGCCTCTTGACAGATCGATCAGCAAACTGAAGGACCGTCCCGCTCTGTCGGAGAGTGCCCAACTCGAAGCGGTCGAGAAGGGCTGCCAGAAGTAGGTTGATCGAAGAACCGCTGTCTAATGGAGTGCGGTCGAACCTCTGCTCATGAATGTGGCATCTGACATACGGGGCTCCTGCATCTGGCCTCTTGGCTGGCAGACGGTTCTGTATCGCGAAACAAGTGGCACGAGTAAGCACATGGATCTCAGACTGATGGTTCCTCCTCTTCCTCCTAACTGTGGTCCTATCTCTGAGTGATCTCTGGAGTAGAGGGATGTGCTCCAAGGCCTCCTGTAGAGTCAACTGAATATGGAATCGATCTATCATCTGCTGGCTGAACTCTATCTGGTGATTCTTTTTTGGATTTTCTATTTTCTTCTCCTTTGCCATGTGAAGTGCTCGTGGAAAGGGGATCACAGGGTCATTCTCAGATGAAGGACTAGGAGAGGGCCTGGCATGCTCATGAACAACAGAATCCACACAATCATCATCAATCAACACATGTGGATCCGAAAATAACAAACCCTTTCCTTTATTTCCAGAAACGTCCTGAGATACATGTACATATGGAAAGACAACAGGACTAGCAGAAGTAGAAATGGTGGACTCAGTACCACCCTCGGCATATCGTCTCGCGGCATCAGTACCGCGCTCTGGCTCAGCAACTGCGGTGGCATCAGTACCACCTCCTCCAACCGGTGAAATGACGGCCTCAGTACCGTCGACTGGATCAACGTCCGTGGTGGCATCAGTACCACCGTCATCATCTCTCGCGGCGTCAGTACTGCGCTCCTCCTCGCCTGGCGCCCTGGAAGTGGCGTGGTGTCGTCGCTCAGACGAGGCACCCCCTGCTAGCATCCTACCGATCCTAAGTGTAACAAAATCAACATCAAACATGTATGCAGACAAATCACAAAAAGAATCACTAGGAGTGGTAATCTCTGCGAACTCTACCTGCTCAGATTTCCTCTTCAGATTGTTCGGGTTCGGCTCAATCTGGGCAGGAATGGCGGCCTTCCCTCTCACGATCTCCCGCATCTCCTGGCGGAACTCATCCATCTCCCGTCTGAATGTAGCCTGCTGCTCTGTCATGAGGCGGGCTAGGTCGTCCAAGGCGGGGTTCTCATAGGCTGGCCCATGAGAACCTGACGAGTGGCCTCGCTGGTGGTGAGGCTGCTGTGGCTGGGGCGGGTGAGAGGGGTACTGCTGGGGATGATACTGCTGAGGCTGCTCTCGCCTCCAAGACTGTCCCTGCTGATAGGGACGAGGACCATACTACTGGGGCTGGGATGACTGCTGCTGGGAGACTGGGGGCTGCTGGTGCTGCTCTCGTTGATGGCCGTACTGGCCACCCTGAATTGGAGGCTGCTGCTGGGAACTGGCACCTCCGGTTGACCAACGGAATCCGGGATGGTCTCGTTGGATACCGGGATGGGGTCGGTCATACCAAATCCCATTGACATCCATCAACGTCTTCGGCTCGTAATAGGGTGGCGGGAGTACTACCAGGGGCTGATCCGGCTGGTAAACCACCATCTGAATGTCAGGGGATGGTGATGACTAGTAGTATGGCTTCGGCTGCTGGTACGGCTCTGCCTGTACAAGGTGAACTTGTCTAGGCTGACTGGAGCGCTGGGACGAGCTGCCACTGCTACTCGGATCTCCTCGTGCCTGAAGACGGGGCTGAGAAGCCGTCTGTGCCTCCTGAAGACACATGACATGTGTCTTCAGATCACTCAGCATCTGTGCCATCTGATCCATTTGAGATATGCTCTGGCACTGCTTCTTCTCTATCAGCTCCATCCGATCCAGCTTCTCGCTGATGATGCACATGTCGGCGGCGGTGGACTCGGCCTGTGCGGTTGCCGCTGACGAAGTGGAAGGACCGGTGTCGACCCGTGCTATCCTCTGAAACTTCACGGACTGTGGCTGGGGGCATCCCTGAGTGTAGAGTCAGGTCTCGGACATCACTGTGTAGTTCTCGACCATCTCCTCGTAGATGGCCCAGACCTGATCCTCATCCTTGGCGAAGTAGGAACCGCCACAAGAAGCGTTCACCAGGCCCTGTAGCTTTGGTGTCAACCCGCAGAAGAAGCTCTGAACTAGGTTCAGCTTCGTGATGTCATGGTGCGGGCATCTGTCGGTCAACTCTCTGAATCTCTCCCATGCCTCGTGAAACTGCTCACTGGGGAGCATGGAGAAGTTGCTGATCAAGGCCCTTGCTGCATTCACCCGCCCGAGTGGATAGTACTTGTTCAAGTACTCGGTGCAGAGCTGCTCCCAGGTGTAAACAAACTTCCCCAAATACTTCAGCCAGGTGGCTGCTCTATCTGCCAGTGAAAAGAGGAAGGCGATCATCCGGATGGTGTCCTCGTCCACCTGTCGATCATGGACGGTGCTGCAGATCATCAGAAACTCTTGGAGATGAAGATGGGGCTCCTCAGTGGCGAGCCCGTGGAAGCGGGGAAGAAGCTGAAGTGTGTTCGGGGGGAACTTGAAGTCCCCCACGATCGTCGGAAGTACCACCCAGCAGTGTGTCTGAGTCGATCCGGGGTTGTGCAACTCCCACATCGGTCTCGGCTGCTCTACTGCTGCTACGACTACTGGCTGATTGGGATCTCTCCGTCCCTCGGCTCGCGGCTGCTCTCTCTGCTCTCGGAGCCTCTCCATCTCTCTCCTCATCTCCACCATGAAAGCCCCCTGGTCCCGTATCTGTCTCTGCATCGTCTCGAGGGAGGCTAACATGGTGGTGTTGATCGCACCCTGGTCCAGAACATAAGTAGTCGTCTCTGGCCTCTGACCCTCGGTGCGATCCTCGCTGCTGGCCATGGTCTCTACAAAGGTAAAATACCCAAACTCAGGTGCCGAAATATCATCTGTCTGTCGACTCGCATCTGGCACTGGCATCTCAGGACAGGAAGAAGGGTGATCAAGGGGGAAGAGGGCGGAATCGAACTCGGGTTCGGAGAGCGGGTCTGGGCTCTCACGAACCAACCTAGATGAACGGGCTGGAGTGCTAAAAAGCGGTGCAGCCAGAGGCTGCCTAAGAGACCTCCTACCATCATCTCGATTTGGCGAGTCTGACGAATGAGATCTGGAAACAAACAAGATGAGCGAACAAACCCCGGATTCACCTACTCCACGCTGAGCTGAAGATCGTAAGAGCTCGGTCAATTATCTTGTCGATTTTATTTAGGTGATCATGTCAGGATATCAGAGCGGTTACGTGACCTGGTAGGAATCCAATCCGCCAACCAGACTGTCCCATATAAAAGGCCGGTAGTCTGATCGGGGCTCGGATGTGGCTCTAGCTTAGTGTGCGGGTCACTCTCTCGCGCAATTAAACCAGACAATGAGGGGGTTACTCTCCCCAAGATATATTTTTAGGTGAGATGTCTTTTAGGGTCAAGTTTGTTTAGCAATCTCAATTTTATAATTTTTATTTTTAAGTATTTTTCAGATAAAACAACGCCTAACGAATTTTGATTATTTTAAGTCCAAAATCGAGGGAGAAGACGAAAAAACCGATGCGCGGGAATCAATGATGCATGCAGAGTAAGAAATGCGTACCTGACTCCAGCAGTCTACATGCAAGGTGATCCATGCATAAAGTAAAGACAGAATATAAACCACCTATATGATGCACGCGAAAATTGGACCTAAACAAAGTAGTTCTACTCATGAAGAACAGTAGCCGGGTACTCGAGCGTAGGTCCGGAGTCCTATCTTGGGAGCCACTCAGTGTCTGCCACAACAGATCGTGCACGCGCTGTATGTGACTCCTCAAGGCACGTGGACCAGAGCTCAAATAAGCTGACTTTTTCTTTGTGATTTAGTTAATTAAGTCCAATTATCGATCTATAGGAACATGCAGATAATTAGGGTTTGGCATTAATTAATTACGTCACAGTCGAAGAAAACTCCTAAGCTAGGGCTAAAAACCGCGCAAATCAAAATGAGAAGTAAATAAACGGTCAAAAATCTATAAAACCGTGAAAAGCCACGAAAATCTGGGTGAGGTCCCCCGAGCACACCGGTGCTCGACGAAACAGACTCCGAAATCTACAAAGTGTCCAAGTCTGTCCCTGTATTATTACAAATTAATAATTCTGCTGAAAAATAAACTAAACTAATTCTACGGCTAATCCTGCGGTTATTTCACGGCTCCCAAACGTCGGCTCCTCCTCCCCGCGCTCTCTTGCGGCTTCGTAGAGAAAGAAGTCGCCTCCGACTCTCGCGGTTGCTCCGGCTTTTGAAGAAGCCTCCTCGGTCCTCGGGCCCTCGCAAGAAATAGAAACCAAAGTGTCAGTCCAGAAAAATATATAAACAGTGAATCAGATAAAATGTATCTACAAATATCTACAAAAAGCCGCGGAAGCAGAAAACCGCGAAAACTCAAAAATGACTACTAAGCCGTGCTCCCCGACAACGACACCATTCTAATGACCGAAAAAAATCACGAGCAACTAAGGGAGATAAATAACTCAGGTCGTTGCGACCTCAATCACTCGCAAATCGGTCAATCAAGAAAATGTAAGAACCATCAAATAAAGATATAAATAAATCAAAATCAAATAGCGGTCCTCGCTAATTTATTAACCTGGTATAGCGACCAGGGTCGGATTCAAGGAGCACGGGATGGTCTTGAGGCATACGAAGTAGTCCAAATCGAAAAACAAAGGGGAAATTGTTTTTGGTGGATTTTTAATTTTTTTTAAATGTTTTTGTATTTTGATTTTATCAGGAAATGTAAAAACAAGCAACTTCAATAATTATTAAAACACACAAAAATAAATAGAATATTCCAATAAAAATGTTTTTATGTTTTTTAGGTTTTTAAGTGTTTTTGGTGAATTTTTCAGATTTTTTGCAATTTTTATTTGATTTTATAAAAATCAAGAAAGAGAAAAAATAAGGGCTACTGTGCAACCAGACTTGAAAGATCAATTAAAAATATAAAATTGATCTATAAAAGTCTGGAGGAAATTTTTATGAAAAATATATCTAAAGACTAAGCTACAGAAAAAGAGTTTATATTTTTTGATTTTTATAGAATTTTTTAGAATTTTATAATATTTTTAGGGTTTTGCAATTTTAAGGTTTTTATAAATGCAAATAGCACAAAAATATGACAGAAGCTAAAATACACTAAAACTAGCTATCACTAATTTTTTTAGAATTTTTAAAAAAGTTTTTATATTTTTCTTTGATTTTCTTTTTCAAACAGTAACGAAAATGCGTATTTTTGATTTTTTAAAAATAGTAAAAAGCCTCAAAATATCCCTAAAATTTAGGGAAATTTTTACACAGTGGCAGGAGTCACATGTCCAAATTTCACCTAATTTGGATTTATTTTGATATTCTATTTAAAGAAAACAAGGCGCACAACTCATAGGGACCTAAATGTAAGAAAACATATTTGTAGGGGCCAAATAATAACGAGAACAGAAAGTCCAGGGGTCCTTATGCAAAAAGTCTACGAAAGCACGTGCGTAGTACGTGAATCAGACATAGAGGGGCATAAATGTAAATCCTAATTAAAAAGATTCAATCAATAACACCAAGGAAATACAGGACTTAAAGTGCAAGTATACCAAAACCTCATGTGTCGATGCACGTGGCTCACATAAACAAGGACTAAAATGCAAATACAAGAAACATAGAGGTCCAAAGTGCAATTTATTCTAATTAAAAACAACATGCTAAAATATTTACAAGACTAAACAGTAAATGCTCAAAGAGAGGGGCCTAAGTGCAAATTACCCCCGTTATTCAGATCGATGGTTGAAGACACGCTACGTGGAGAATCGGACGTCTGAGATGCGCGCACGCCTCTTCGATGAATCGACGCTTCGGATCAGAACCCTGAATGATCGGACTGTTGATATCATTCGCTGTTGGACGGTCTGGATCAAGTCTGGAGTAGAGGGCTGATCGAACGGTGGCTGAAGCCCCTCCAAGAACAGCTCGCCGGCGAGTTTCGTCGGCTCAATGCGCACAATGGAGGGCTTCTCTAGAGCTGCTGAAATGGGGGACGCGACCGCTGTGGTGGTCCGCAGCTGGTAAGGACCTCCGATGAGGCCGGGGACCACCGGAGTGGCCCGGCGACACCAGAGGAGTTAGCTCCTGTGCTCTAATGACTCGACCCCCCAGATGGGGTCCTTTAACCTGCAAAATGGCACAGAACAACTCCTGAGTCGAGGGCAAATTACCTCGACCTGTTAGCGGGCGAAGGGGGGTCTGAAGTAGGCGGAGCGGAGGTCTCCGGTGAAGCGACGACGGAGGAGACCCGAGCCTTGGTTCCGAGGCGAATCAAGGTGATCGGAGGTGCGGAGAATGTGGGGAGAAGTCTCGTGAGTATGTATCGGGTGTCGGATGGTCGAATGAGTGACTGAAACGATGTGAATCAGCTCGCGACGGCCGGCGACGCGATTGGGCGAAATCAGAAATTAGGCTAATCTACGGGGTATCGGAGCTACCTGATGGATGCAATCGACTAGGTTGGAGATGCTGGACCTCCAGGGGTCTTTGCCTCAAGGGGTCGTCGGGTCCCGAGGCTCAGGCGCACCTCGCGGCGGCGCACGGCGAAGAGCTCGCCTGATCAATGGCCGGGGACACCTCCTCCTCACCGCAACACGACCCTCGGCTAGCTGTCACTCTAGGGAAGGTAGTGGAGTTCATGGGACGGAAGGGCGGAGCCAATGATGAGTGAAAAGGTGCAACGAAGGAGACTATATACATGTGAAGATCCGGTAAAGAAGGGGTCGGGCGAAGCACGGTGGTGCACGGATCCCTAGGCAAGAAGGCGGGCGTGGATCATGGATGTGAGCATGGTAATCGGGGCCCGGGGTTTTGGCGAATGGGTGTCGGATCGATGCGCGAAAAATGGGAGAAAACAGGTCGGGGCGCAAGATCCGGGTCTGGTGGTCCTGGGGGGAGAGTTGACCGGGGGTCAACAATCCCCCGTGGACCAATCACAGGCCTCCATTTATTAATTAATTGAAAATTCATTTTAAATTAGTAAATTATTTTATTTTGAAAAGTTACATGAAAAATGTTTATTATTTTTCAAATTATTTTTTAGTGATTTTTATTTATTTTTTTGAAAAATAAATAACGTATTTACATTATAATATAGGTATATATACATATGTATTTTATATAATTATTCCAATTTTATATTTTTTTATTTACAACATAAAATTTGAAATAATAGGGTATTTTTATTTTATTTTTATGATGTATTTACATGGATTAAATAAATAGGTTTATATACATCTGTACATGGTATATATACAAGGTGGGAAAGTGATTTTTATTTTCTTTTTATTTGCTGATTTTTATTTTATTTTTATTTTTACAAATATGTACAAAATATGAGAAACACTTTTTAATTTTTATTTTGAGGAAAATAAATTTATTTAAATACAAAGGGGTATGTACATGTATGATTGACCTTATCTCTCTCTACTTGGGTTTTTTTTGCGATCAGGCCCATGCTGAGCCCTCCATCGGGATTAGGTCACTCAATATTTATTCTAAATATTTCCCTCTTTTTCTTGTGTTTCTTTATTCCTTTATTTTGACATAAAAACATGCTAATTATGCATATTTACAAGATGCATGTATTTTTACAATTTATGATATTTATACCTATTTACATGGTATTTGGCTAAGGTTTCTAGCTAAAATAAAGGAATAAAGAGTGATGAATGGGGATTCATCACTTATTAGTCTTGATTTTATGAGGGGAGTTTCGGGATGTGGTTAGTGAAGGAGGTGTTCTTATCGGTTTGCCCAGTATCCGGAGAAAAAGTAGAAAGTGATCATAGGTCCGACTAAAGTTTGAGTTGAAAATTATATCTTATATCCCATATTTCACTTGAGTTGTGCCTAAGTTGAAGTCCCTTGCGGATAAGTAGTGGTTGCCAAATGAGTTGCTTCAATCAATCTTACTGTAGTAGTACTAGTGTTAGGTTACTTCAAATAGAATCATGGTGACATCCAATAGATTCAAATGAAATGCGATTAATTCTGGAAGTCTAGAGAACTACAAAAAACGAGAACAATAATTTAGAAAGGAAATGTGAAGATTCGTAAAGGAAAGTGTTGGCACTTTAGGTAGGATACATCTACTTCACACGTGCCTACAGAATTTTCACGAACCTACTCCAAACCATTGGAATTTGGCGCCAATGCCTGCTCCATTGTACCTAACAAAGGAAAACCATGTAATCCAAACAGTGATCGAAAGTGACAGTACAAAACAACATCCAAGAGCCGTCGAAGGTGACAATAAGTCAGAACTAAACCTAACATGAAAACTTAGTTGTATTTCTTTAGCTATGTGGGTGTAATCAAAGGGTATATTTTGGAATGTCAGGATTTGAGTTAATCGCTTCCAGGGATTTTAAGCAATTAAGAAATGGGACAAAATATGGGTTTAGACCAAAACGCTGAAAGACTTCAATGACAAATTTACATTTCCCAAATAGTTGATGGAGATTTTTTAGTTGGCAAGTGAAGCAGTGGAGCTCTTCAAGAGAATCGAAAAAATTATGCATAACAATTTTATGATTCCTGGATCTATGAATGTTGTATTTCGAAGGATTGGATTCGCCAATTAAAAGGATTGACGACGTAACTTGTTGTCCATCTCCTATCAATTTCTATGTAATTACTAATTTACATATTGACGTAGTTATAAATTGCAACATATGTGAACTCCACTGGTTGACAATGGAAACCTAGTACAAGATTCATTTAGAGTACCAATATTGACGTAGTTATAAATTGCAACATATGTGAACTCCACTGGTTGACAATGGAAACCTAGTACAAGATTCATTTAGAGTACCAATTTTCTCGTAATTCGATTTTTGTTTTCCACTGGTATTTATTTGAACAAACCGTATATTGGAAGGTGATTTCAAACATGATCTTTACATAATCCATAATCTGGAAATAGAAACATTATCAGTGTTTGTTCTAATCCATGAACAACTAAAAACAAGGGTACAATCATCCAGTACTAGCAAGACAAGTAAGGTATGATATTGTTGTCAACAAAGGTCTCTGTTATGTATAATTACTAGGTAGCATGCTCGCGCTTCGCGGCGAGGTCAACAGGCAGCGGAGAAATTCATGAAGCAGAATATATATATATATATATATATATATATATATATATATATATATATATATATATATGAAAAAATGGGGCTGCCCCCTGGGGGCAGCCAACATGGCTGCCCCCGTCCCATTTTTCGGCGTTTTTTTTCATTTTTTTTGAAAAATAAAACCATGTATATTCATCCATATATCCCTCCTACATGCCATTCGAATTTCGTCAGAAACAGAGACTCCTACGGCCTCCATCTCGATGGTATCGATTTAAAAAAATCCTGTTACCGTTAAAAAATTACTGTCCGGATGGAGGCCGTAGGAGTCTCTGTTTCTGACGAAATTCGAATGGTATATAGGAGGGATATAGGGATGAATGTAAATGGTGTTATTTTTCAAAAAAAATAAAAAATTTTGCCCAAATAAGGCGGGGGCAGTCATGTTGGCTGCCCCTAGGGGGCAGCCACATATGACCCATATATATATATGCATTCAGAACATATTTTCATAAAGCTAACGTAATAAAATAGAAAATATATAAAATATGATAGAACAACACAATAAAATAGTTCTTACACTTATGAAATTAAAGATTAATTTTTACATAACAAAAGATGACAATAACAAAATTAAAGATTTATTTAGCGGAAGTTCTTCGATGTAGAGATTTGTTGACATCAATATGTTGCTCACATGAATAGTCAAAAACTTTAAATATTAGTAACCTTTTTAATTTAAAATTATTAACATTAATATGCAAGCATGTGAAAAATATAGAGATCTCACATGTGTCTCTGTAAACTGTTCAAACCACTTTTAGATGATGATGATGTAGATTATGTTTAACTCTAAAAATTTTGGGATTATATGATTTTTGGAAAATCCAAGAACCAATTCAAAATCAGGTATTACAAAGAAACCACATCGTATATGTAAGTTACATTTTGACGAATGCAACTGACTTCAGGAATATCCAAGTCAATATAAAATCTTGACGAAAATGTAGAACACAATACATGGTCACCTGCCATGAAATTTCAATAAAAAATATAAACTTGATTTAAAAAAATGAAAGCAATTTGATGGAATGTAAGATGAGTGTACCATAATAGTCTTTCATGGTCAATCATGTGAAGATGGTAATGACCTTTCTTTTTTCCTTGAAAAAGGAGGGTGTCGATAAAGCTTTCAATTACTTTACCTTCATAATGTAATGGATAATATTTTATTGATGTTCATTTGTAATTAGGGAAAAACTGTGAATCTATATCTACCACTGAATACTGAAAATATAAAATGAATCTAAAAATTTAATGCAATATTCTAATCATTTAATGGAACATGATATTTTGTATTGTAATTAGGGAAAAACTGTGAATCAATATTTACCATTGAATACTGAAAATATAAAATGAATCTAAAATTTTAATGCAATAGTCTAACCATTTAATGAGACATGATATTTTGTATCTCTGTGATTTTTCTAGGGCACACTCATCGAAATAATTATCTCGAGCATTAAACAGTAATAGTAATCATCCTTTTTATTTCAAATTTCTTAATTACTTTTGATTACGGTCGTTTACTGTACTGCTCGGATATGAAAGAATGACATTATCAATTCAAATTGAAATTATTTTTTGCCAATCTAATAATATATTGGTAGGAACTGGAATGATGAGATTACCATAGTTTACTTGTTCAATTATGTTTAATTTTTTTAAGGCTCATAAGAACAGTTTAAATTCATTTTCATTTTTTTCTAGAAGCCATGTTATTTATTGTTTTATACATAGTTTATATTAAAACCTTGAAGATAAGTTTATCATATACCACCATCATATAAATAAATCAACTTACTTACATGTGTGTAAAACAGCTGTGACCAATAGGCTTTTATTTCTATGTTAGCAATAAAATATGGTATTTACATTGTGGATGATTGGATCAGTGGAACAGAATGTGAGCATAAATAAGTATGATGTGTATAAAGAAAATAAATCAACTTACTTACATGTGTGTAAAACAGCTGTGACCAATAGGCTTTTATTTCTATGTTAGCAATAAAATATGGTATTTACATTGTGGATGATTGGATCAGTGGAACAGAATGTGAGCATAAATAAGTATGATGTGTATAAAGAGTTTTAGTTAAGAGTGTATAATTAATATGAAGCAATTATATGTAAGTCTTTTCAGCCAGCTTACATATACCTGATTATTTATCAACAATTTAATGTTACGGCAATTCCTTAAAAGTTATATTTTTGTAGTTTGTTACATATTATATGACTCTCAAACTTTTATATTGTGATATGCAAAAATTGTGGAGATAAGAGGTTATGATGTTAAATTCAATTCATAATCCTTTTTTACATACAATATATATATTTTTTTGAGATGAAAGAGGGTGAAATCCCGAGGTGGGACTCACCGCCATAAATTATATATTTACATACAATATATATACATTACATAGAGAAATATCAATGTATATTTCTATATGTTAGTACAATTATCAACGTATTAATTACACCATTTACAACGTTTGTGCAAAGGGTTTAATGTGCCTGTCTGAATGGAGGTCGTAGGAGTCTCTGTTTCGCACGAAATTTTAATAGCATAATACGGGGATATAGTGATGAATATTCATAGAAGAAATTTTCAAAAAAAATAAAAATGGAAAAAATTGGGTGGGGGGAAGTTAGCTCCCCCTCAAGGGACAACCTCATTTTACCCTTATGTAAATGACCTATTACATAAATAATAGGTAATCATATACGTTTATGTAAGTGACAAAAAGATATGAATTGTGGTATTTTAGTCAAGGTTATGGCCTTAAGTGTTTTTGTTTTCTATAATAATGTATACATGCACGTACATGACATAATTTATTACATGTAATAAAGTATGACAACGGCAAGCAGTATAAAATTCAACATTATAAGGAAAAAATGTGTCAACATAATGAACTATGTACGTAAGGGAACAAAATGAGCCGACTTGAAGTTTATAATATGATAAAATTAATCTAAGATGCTGATAGAGTATGGTAAATAAAGGTTACCATTAGAGACGATAAATGTTATATAAGGGACTTATTAGAACCGGTTCAGTTTGTTGAAACTCAGATTCAAATATCATCCTGATGTACACTATGGATGCAATGTATTTTCGCAATCTTTAGCCAATGTTTAGACCTACAAATCTCTCAAATAATCCTCAAAGGCAACTTATTTATCTAATGTAAAATTTGAACCTAACATGATTATTTTATCAGAAAGATTCTAAGAAACCGAATCAAATCATCGTAATATAAAGTACAAAGCTGGAACACAGAACAAAACTACTTGTCATTTACGTGCCTAATAAAAATATTGGTGAGAAGAAAAGGTAAGTGGAGAACGGGAGTAATATCCACATATTCTGTTACTTAGTAGATCTATGATCACGATCCTGCATTGCAGGGTATATGTTATTATTGAAGAAGTCACGCATATGCACTATGAAAATAGACATAGCTAATGTCGCATGAGAGGCTGATGATAGGGAAGTCACCACCACTATAGATGATCATGTCGTTAAGTGGTCCATGCAAGGATGGTCTCGTCGAAGCTATAGAAAAGCTTCACACGAGTGGATCCTCGCATTTGGGCGAGACTATGCGGAGATCATCAAGATTGAAGAAGTTAACCAACCACGACTGAGAGGTTGACAGAGGAGGGGGGGGGGGGGGTTTCTGTCGTGAAGTAATCCTGAAGGAAGACACATGTGCAGATAACTAATGAAGGAGCCGATGGGATACGATGGAAGTTGGAAAATAGGGCATGTGTTTGGTTTAGAATCGATGAGGTTTGTTGGCGGTGGAGGCAAATACGTTCTTCTGACACTTAATATTTCACGCCTCCGTCGGCGTGTGGCATTTTGGCCTGTTTGGTTGCTGGGTTGGACTGGGTTGGGTTGGGCTGGGTTGGGGTGGATGAATAGTAATCTGTGAGGAGGAAGTACCCTTGTGAATAGTAATCAGGGTTGGGCCAACCCTGCCCAACACTGCAACCAAACAGGCCCATAGCGTCTTCTGCCACGTCCATCTTACTACAGAAAAACAAATGACGGGAGAGAGATGGCTTGAAAGAATGGAGGTATTTTTCAAAGAAAATACCACGTGGTACTACAGAAAATAAATAGAGGGAGAGAGATTGATGGCCCAAAAGAATAGATGTGTTTTTAAAAGAGGATGCCACATGGCTAAAGTTGGAGATGAGGACCCAACTTTAGTATAGAGTATAGATATAGATCACATGATAGGATCCGTGAGATTTAGTTGCGAAGAAACCCATGCAAACAAACCCCCCCGTTGAACCATGGGACTAAGATCATTGTGTACATGCAGAACAAATCAAGCGCGAATATGGTTGCATCTAAAATAAATAATAACTAGTGGGCATCCCGTACTTTGCACGGACGATGCTCGCAATTCACACCTACACACATACATACACACATAAAAATTTAATGAAGCATGTTAAAACAAATAAAATCTATACATCTGTGTCTACATACGTATAGGTAATGAAATGAAGAAGTTTAAACTATTCTTGCATATATCTATGAACATGTAGATACGATTGTCGTTAATGATGATGTCTATCTATATATTGATGTATATTCCTTTTGCACATGTAGAAATGGGATATCAATATTCGTACGAAGAAAATATATATCCATATCCGCATTTAAAAAAAATTGAATGCACAACCAAGTATCGCTGCAACAAAACGGGTGTACAGTGATGTTTCTTATAAATCACTTTCGCAAAGAATACTATAGTTACTTTATATAATAGCGGATGATATAATGATGGTTGTGGTGTATATATCCATATTATCGTAAAATGAAGATCATATCCATATATGTCTACGTATCTGCGAAAGAAAATATAATCTTTAATACCTTAGGAATTAATATATAGTATTGAAATGGAAATAATAAGAAATTAGAAAATTTGATGTCGATCATATTATCAGCCATATGCAGAGAGGAAACATGATTTTTTGATTTAGGATTATTAATAAATAATTTACAGAAATTTTACACGGAATTTCGGGAATTTCGGACGGCAACCTGGCATTAATTAACAAAGGGTAAAATAGGAATTAAATGCCAAAAATTAATGGGCGACGTTGGTTAAAATTTATATGCAGCAAAATTGCTACAGTACCTCCTCCACGCGCTATAATATATAGTAAGATAACTTGGTCATCTCTAGGAATGAAAATGGATACGGATATATTCAAATATCTATGTATCCAAAAAATTATCGGATATGGATATCCGTATGAGCGACCAGACTTAACATAAATGTAGCCACTGGAGCCATTCTAAAAAGGGAGAAATTAGCACTATTTGGTGAAATAGGTTCTTTTATAATCAATTTCGAACCATCTGCTAGAGGTTGTAACAATCCGAACGATCCCACTACATCAGGACCCAGTGATGACTTTGACCGAACTACTTCCCTCATCACAAGACCCACAAGCATGTCCTGCTTGGTCCGGGTAGGCCCTCCACTTTCTCCTGTTTCCTTTCTGATTCCAAATCTCACCCTCAGTGGGAGATCCCAGCAGACTTGCCCCAAAGGAACAGGTTCTGGCCTGGGAGTTTCGCCTTTGATTCTATTCGGGCGTTCAGAATGAATCACCTTCGAGCAGCCACCCTCATACACCCCCCCTGACCGTCACGTGATGTGACTCTATCCTCACTGCGCCCCCTCCTCCCCATATGCTGATCTTTCCTCTGGTTCTCCTCGCTTCGTTGACTTGGAACTCGGAAAGAGTGACTCTTTTTCCTCCTACCCACTCCGAATATCAATCGAATACGGATCGGATATGGGCTGTAAAAGTTTTTTGAATATGGATACGGATATGGTAATGGCTTAAATATCCGGATTCAGATCCGGATATCCGAATAGAATATGTAATATTATTTTATATATTAGTTAATATAATATAAGTTGCTACCCTATGCTATTATATTAGTATCATGTATTATATAATATAATATATTGATGATATTAATAAATTCCTGTTTCTTTGGTGATCAACACAAACAAAACTCATGAAACTCTATTTCTTTTTTGCTTCCGATCAGGAATGTAGGTCACCTACACTTCCTTTTGTCATGATGCAACTTATTTATATTTAATTGCAATTTTTAAAATCGTTATGAACTTTGATAAAAAAAATCAATTCATATTTTCGTATGGGGTCTTTATTCGATATGTATTCGAATTCTATGTTTATTGGATCCATATTTGGATTTCACTCTTTATTCGATTCATATTTGGATTAGCTCTTTATTTGATCCGCATTCGGGTCCGCTCTTTATTTGATCCGTATTAAGATTCGATAAATATCTAATTCGGATTCGTACCCGTATTTTTAAGAATATGATTTCCATAATGCATATCCGAATCATCCGTATCCGCATTCGTATTTGATAGAGATGAAACGAATATGGATATAGAAATAAGCATATCCGATCCGTTTTCATCCCTAGGACTCATCTCTAAATGCAACAATGGAGGTTTGACCTAAGCATATAAGCATAAAAGATCTCCTTACGATTTTGCGAAATGTCTTGGCGTGGAGCTGACCAGTTAGTACTCGGAAAATCGGAAAAGATGATCACACAGGTTCATGCCATGGAAAATATAATCGGCAAATTTCTTTTGATAGGGAGACAATCGACCATACTATTGCGTAGCGTTTAAGTGTTCGGCACATACACTTAGAGATCGTAATTCAAATTCTGACTTTTATTGATACGTAAAATCCTAAGATGATACAAATATACCTCAGATCTAGCGCTTATCCCTCGAACCCATGCTCACATTCCTGCGACTCCTTCGACGTCGCAAGCTCCCGCGCTCCTCCGAGGCGTCACTGTCGTATCCTACCGAGAAAAAAAGTCTTCCAGTATGGCCCCCCTCTCTCTAATTTTCTCTCTCTAGTATACTATGAACAATGAGGAGAGAATTGAGAGGTCATGGGATTTTTATGGTGATTAAAGAGAGATTAATGGTTTATTAAAATCTCCTTCAATTGGACATTAATTCACCTTTAACTGCTATTAAAAATTCAGTTATAATATGTGATCGGAAAAAATAAAAAAATATTGAAAATCTCAAACTTGGTTAGGGTTTTGGCTCAAGCTCGTAGGAAGTTATATAACCAATGTGAAGCTCTCCGAGGGATGTTATTTATAGGTTGTAATTTAGGTTTTAATCGAAATATTGCACTCTAGAAGAAATTATAGAGATGTCGGAATTGTATGATCTGATCATTTCCTTCACTCGTTATTTTATTTGTAGATCACGACATGAATTTGAGAAAAATTTAAAACAAATTTTGGCAAAGGATGTGATTTATGGACTATTTTTTCCACAAATAACAACTACACAAACAAAGACAACATTTTTTTCTATGAATTCCAGAAGATTTACTATGAATTACCCTTTTGTATAAATAAAAGAAACAAAAAGAATTTTGAAATTGAAACTATTCTGAGTGACATTGGTCAAGAAACTAGTTAAGAAGACAAGACAACCTTGATTATTGTGATCATCATTATTGATGAAGCGCGCAATAAACCTTGTTTCCTTCTAGGGTTCGCAATCCATGCATGGAGGTGGTGGAGCGTAGACCTTTCTTAGAGGAGGGAAATGCCCCCAACCTTTCCCTTTGAGGCTCCTGCAATGCGCCCTGACGACATCCTTACGTTCCTCTAACTCGATGGGATCTACCTTGTGATCATGGTCTCTGAACATCATCAGGCAGTCGTGCCACGCACGATCCGATGCCACGTCGTAGGCATGACAGCATTCGGGGCTCTCGCGAGGAGAGCCTCCCCTCGTAAGGTCCCACGAGATGACATCGATGCAAGATTTGGCTTGCGACATCGTGTCGTAGCACACCATGTCTGAGTTACCCCATGGCCGAACCGATGGCATCATCCCTATCCTGTTTAAGTCTACCTGAGATGCGGTTGTTGTCGATGCGACGATGCATAGGAGCAATGCAAGAGTCGAGGCCAGTTGGAGTTCCATCAATTTTGAGCTAGGTAGGGTTTTCTATGTGGTGATTTGAGGATTGGATGTGTCTTATGGGCTCTTTATATATGACTTTTTTTAAGAAAAGGATGTCCCTCTTCTCGTTTTGATTTAAGGATAAATTACAGAAAAGGGACTGATCTTTACGTTGAATCCAAAATTAAGGACTGATTTATAGTTTGTAAAAAATAAGGGACTAAAGTTTTACTTATCGTTCCAGTCCCCAACGCTGTTAATGGATGGCTCAATGCATTATTTCACTGGACCAAATTACCTCTAACGGTTTACCATTGATTGGCACATATGTTAGCACTTCGTAAATTTATTCTTACGTATGTTATCATGTCTATGAATCCATGTTTCTTTACATGAAAATGATGGTTACGTCAGCATATATGTTAGCAATCCGTATATTTATTCTTGCGGATGTTATCATGTCCATTCATGCATGTTTCTTTGCATGAAAATATTGGTTACATTGGCAAATATGTTAGCACTCGTGAATTTTATCATGTCAATGAATGCACGTTTCTTTATATGTAAATGAAAGTTACATCAACATATATGTTAGCATTCCATAGATTTATTCTTACGGATGTTATCTTGTCCATGCTTGCACGTTTCTTTACATGAAAAAGAAAGTTATGTTAACACATAGCACTTCATGGATTTATTCTTGCGGATGTTATCATGTTCATGCATGCACATTTCTTTACAATAAAATGAAGGTTACGTCAGCATATATGTTAAGTTCAGTTACAGTACTGCGTCCATCAGAGACCAATAGCTCAGTATATGGGAAAAAGTTGTTTGTATAAACCAGGAAATGAAAGCCTAAACATTCCCGAAAATTGAGCGTCGTCAAGACAACAAAATGGCCTTCAATGCATCCCTGACATAGGGATATTTGTACGAGAAACCAAGCTCTATGGCTCTCGCAGGGAGCACTCTCTGTCCTTCCAAAACCTGCAAAACCATCCCAACATCAGAGTAGACACTTAGCCGCCGCGTACAATTATGTCCACGGACAGAATATAGAAGATGCTGCATACAATTGTAGCGCCTTCGCCTAGAACAGCCTTAAGCGCAAACTCTGGAACTGGCAACCACGATGGGCGTCCCATGATCTCCCCTAGTTGATCGCACATCTCGGACAATCGGACAGGATTTGGTGCCGTTCCATTGATTATTCCTGTCATAGATATGTGCATTTAGTACTTGAATCAGGTAGCTTAATTAATCTAGCACAAAGATATATCATGGACACCTTAAGTTATAAAAATCAGATACTGCAGAATCCGAGGGCAATTTGTGTCGATTAATGGAAAGGAAGGTTGATTCGCTCGTATCACAATCCATTTCTTTACTTTCCAATTAAAGATGGGATGGTCAGAAGTAGTTATCTTACCTCTCCTTGGTTGCCTACTAAAAATAGGCCATAAAGAAATCATGTGTCAATGTATAATACAACTCTCTCATGTTAAATCCAACCTTTGAATTAAATGGAAGATCATTTATGGAAGTCTGAGTAGAGCTGGAAAAGTTTCCCCCATGGTTTGGGGTTAAAATTAAGTTTGAGATACTTGTGTTTTTAGCAAAATTGTTTTTAGCAATGTCAGTGATTCATGATATGTACTAATGCCTGTTGAGAAAAATAAGAGAACTTGTTTATTCCATCAACCCTAGGCTGTCTTATATAGGAGAGTAGCCATGGGTAAATTACATAAAGAGTCCAACGGGAAAGAAAAATAACACAGAAGTACATAAGTGAATAATATATGTTTACACTCCCCCTCAAGATGGAGCATAGATATCAATCATGCTCAGCTTGGACATATACTTCTGAAATGGGCCTCGCAGTAATGCCTTAGTGAAAATATCTGTTGTTTGATTCTCTGAACTAACATGGGATGTAGCAATGAATCCCTTCTGAATCATGTCATGTATAAAGTGACAGCCAACTTCAATGTGCTTGGTTTGTTCATGGAATGCTGGATTATTTGCAATGAACAAGGCCGTCAGATTGTCACATTCTAAAGCCATAGGAAATGGAACTTCTATATGTAAATCTGTAAGCACAACCTTTACCCACATCATTTCTGTGCTCACCTGGGCCATACCTCTATATTCAGATTCAGCACTAGACCGTGCCACCACAGTTTGTTTCTTGCTCCTCCATGAGACTAGAGAATCTCCAACATATACAACAAACCCAGAGGTGGACTTCCTGTCCTTGGAACACCCTGCGTAATCTGCATCTGCACAGGCTGAGATAGTAATCTCTTTGCCTATCTTGAACAACAAGACCGCACCTGGAGATGACTTGAGATACCTGAGTATCATATGTATGGCATCCATGTGTACCTGACGTGGTTGCTCCATGAACCGGCTCACGCGACTCACAGCAAAGGCTATATCAAGCCTAGTAATCGTAACATAAAGAAGTTTGCCCACCAGTTCTCTGTATCTTCTACTATCCACCTCCTCTGTATCACCATCATATAGCTTCATACTAGGGTCCATAAGTGTGGTAGCAGGTCGGCAGCCAAGCATTCCTATCTCACTAAACATGTCAGTGACATATTTCATCTGAGACATTACCAACCCATAAGTATTTCTGGCAAACTCCAGTCGCAGAAAATATCTAAGGACCCCAAGGTCCTTGGTAACGAATTCACGACCCAACATTTCTTTCGCCTCCTTTATTCACTGTTCATCATCACCTGTGATCAGAATGTCATCTACATAGACCATGATTGCAATAATACCTCTGGAACTCTTTTGTACAAACAAGGAATGATCAACATTGGAACGTTTGTATCCTTGTTTCTCAAAGAGATCTGAGAGCTTCAGGAACCATGCTCTGGGGCTCTGCTTAAGGCCATAGATAGCCTTATGAAGTCTGCACACCGTAGGATACTCCCCCTCAACAGCAAAACCAGGTGGTTGTTGCATGTAGACTTCCTCCTGTAGGTCACCATATAAGAATGCATTCTTTACATCCAACTGGTATAGCGGCCACTCACGAGTAACCACAACAGACAACAAGATCCGTAGAGTGGAATGGCAGGCCACTGGCGAGAATGTATCAAGATAATCCACCCCATATGTCTGTGTAAAGCCACGAGCAACAAGACGAGCCTTGTAACAAGACGAGCAACTTGACTGTAAATACCCACTTGCAGCTCACTGGTGACACATCAGCAGGTACAAGAACCAAACTCCAAGTACCTCTAGACTGAAGAGCTGCCATTTCTTCCTCCATGGCAAGACGCCATCTACTATCCTTCAGTGTGTCTTGGTAATTCTGTGTAATATCTACTGCTGACAATGCAACAACAAAATTCCTGAAATCTCCAGTTAGTCGATCAAATGAGACAGAAGCTGCTAAAGGATATGATGCACAACTCCGCTTCGACTTTCGTATAGCAATAGGAACATCTAAATCATTTGTGTCCTCGTCTGACCTCTGTAACACATCCTGCTCAGAAATATCATAAGATCCATCAATTGTAATATCTTCAGAACATACCTTAGGCGAGCTAGGTGATGAGTAATGACCATGAGCTGAAGTAGGCATGCGGGTATAATGAAATGGTAATGGTGAAATAGGTACAGTGATAGGTGGTGTGGAAGATGGTAACGGTTCTGGTGGTAGTGTTGGTGGTGATGGTAGTGATGGTGGTGGTGGTGACATGTAAATGGCATCATTATTAGCAGGGGGTATCAACTGATTACCAGATGCTGAGAAATACATAATAGATTCAAAAAATGTAACATCTGCACTGACAAGGTACCGCCTGCGCAAAGGATCATAATACTTGTACCCCTTATGAGTTCTGGAGTACCCAACGAAGGCACACTTGACAGCCCTAGGAGAGAGCTTGACAGTACTCCGACACTGACGACTGGGAAAGGTAGACCGATGATGCTTTCCCAACTGACATGCCTCACATTGGATAGATGTGTGAGGCAAAACCTGGGGTAACACACGACGCAGTTTCTGAAGCGGTAGATGTCCAAAGCGCAGATGCCATAGCATAAGGGAGACGGATCCAATAGGTAGAGATGAGGTTTCAGCAAAAGAAGTCTGACTGAGGTGATAGAGGCCTCCTTGCTCATAGCCACGCCTAATCACGTTGCCCGTAAGGATGTCCTGAAAAACAAGAGAAGATGGATCAAAAATCGCCCGACACTGTAAATCCTTTGTAATTTGACTGATAGATAATAAATTCATTGAAAAATCAGGTGCATGTAACACATTCTTGAGCTGCATGGATGACGTCAGTCTAATCTCCCCCTGACCAATAATCGGGGAATGTGTGCCATTGGCAATGACCACTGTTCGACCTGGAGGGATCTATCTGTATCCTCTAAGTAGACTTTGATCGCCGCATAGATGATGTGTGGCGTAAGAGTCCATGATCCATGCTAAAGTATCTGATCCACTACTAGTAAATGCATGTGTGCTTCCTGATGCACTAGTAGATGCAGAGGCGGATGCAGCAACATCAGACTGGTTCTCAATAATGGGTGCTGGGCCAGATGGAGGAATAATGCCCCTTAGACGGGCAACAAGATCATCAAAACGCTGATCCAAAGAGGCAGCAGATGGAGGCTCTATCTGCTCAGCGACTCGTGCAGATGCAGGGAATCCATGCTTAGAGTAGCATGTGTCTTCAGTATGTCCGGTCCGGTGGCTGTAGGTACACGTTGGCCGAACACAGCCTCCTCTACCACGAGGGCCACGACCACGGGTATGATGGTGACCTCCACGACCTCTGTTGACCGCCATGGCTGAAGCAGTCTGATTCGTAGCCGTAGACGAAACAGTGATCCGGCTCAATCTGTGAAAGGCTTCCTCCATAGGAGGAATAGTAGATTCTGCCAAGATCTGGGACCGTGCTGCCTCATACTCAGGATCAAGGGCAGCGAGAAAAACTCCTACCATAGTAGCATTCCGGTAGGTCTTCTATTGCTATGGTGTGGCTGTCAGAGACATGAAGCTATATAGCTTCTCGAACATCCCTCGTAGAGATGTGTACAGTGAGTGTAGAGGACGTCCATTCTGCTTGATAGTGAATATGTCGTGCTGGAGTTGCAGAATCTTTGTTTCATTCTTCGCTTGAGAATATGTGGCAGCCAGAATATTCCACATTGCTTTGGCTGTGGGCTGATGAAGGATATCATTGGCAATCTCGATTGCCAGAGTTCCAGATAGCCATACTTTGGCATATGCATCATCTGCCTCCCATGAGGCATTAACTCCAATCTTCTTAGCAGGCTCTTCTTTAGTAAGAATGTGCTTCTTACCGGTTGACTTCATCATACTCATGAACTGCATAGCACATAGTTCATAGTTTGAACCATCCATCTTTACAATCGGCGCTGGACCTCGGAAGGCGCCTACAGATGGAATATCTGCCTTGCTTTCTAACATACTTATAACCGAAGACTGGAGTAGTAGACTGAGGATATGATAGTCTACACAGACATAGACGGGTTTAGTTGCATGTGTAGACTTCAAGCAACCAAACCCATTGCTTTGGAGGTGTGCGTGCTTGGCTTAGGGTTCTATAGGTCTCACAGCCCGATGCACGCAGGATGCGCGAGGGCGCTTAGAACTACGTGCAGGGCTGGTTCACAGCGTGCTGAAGGCGAGTGCGCGAGACAGGAGACACACACAGAGCGCGCGAGGCATGCGCGCACAGAGCACAGGTAGGTGCGCGTAAGACACGCACAGAAGGTACGCAGGAGACGCGCGAGACCGAAGGTGCAGGACGCGCATGAGGGCGCGCAGTGCACGGAAGGTGCGCAGTTGAGCGAGCTGGAGATGCGCGAGGGGCATACGGAATGTGCTCAGGCGAGCGCGCTGGATATGTGCAGGAGGTTGAGGTACACAGCCGGCGGTGCGCGGAGAGAGAGAGAGGCTCGACGGTGGGGCTAGGGTTAGGGTTTCAAGAACTCCGGTCTAGGACCGTCGCTTTGATACCATGTTGGGAAAAATAAGAGAACTTGTTTATTCCATCAACCCTAGGCTCTCTTATATAGGAGAGTAGCCATGGGTAAATTACATAAAGAGTCCAACAAGAAAGAAAAATAACATAGAGGTACATAAGTGAATAATATATGTTTACACCTTCTATTGATACAATTTTTTTTGTGATGAGAAATAGGGTGAGATCCCAGCATGGAATTCACCACACGATTAATTCATTGAATAAGAATAAAGTACATTACCGTGCGTGCCAAATACGATATCAAGCGTTTACATGAGAGATCACATTTTCGTAGTGGAATCGCTGGTTTCTGAAGACGAGCTCGTTCCTTGCAATCCAAATGCACCATAGGACAACAAAAGGTCTTGCGCAATCATCTTGGGAATTTCCCGCCACCTGCCTTATGGAATTCCAAAACTTGGAGCAGTTCCCGTTGTCTACCAATCACACCCCAACTCAGCCCATATCCGCATGGATGAAGGGCATGCAAAGAAAAGGTAGTCGGAGTCTTCAACGCTGTCATCGCATCTGTCACACTTCACATCATCCGCCTGGAGCAAACAACGCCTCCTCGCCTTGTCCATTAGCCTGCATCTTCTGAAACACCAAAGGAAAACCTTGACGCGACAAGGGATCTTAGAGGGCCACACAATCTTCAAATCATGGCATAGCGCAACATCCTCCTCACCTTCCTCCGATCTCAAAGCCTCGTACAACTTCTTAGCCGACCGGCCTGAACCGCCCCACCGAAAGTGGTCGCGATCCAGCGTGGAAAACACCTATCATGTTGATGAACTCCTCCGAGCGTCGATAGGACAGGTCATTGCGGAAAGGTGGGAGCCAGTTGCCCGAGTCCGCCACCTGAAATAATGTGCTTTCTTTTTCCATTGCCAACACGTATAGGCGGGGGAATCTAGTCAAAAGGGTGCCATCGCCCGATCAGTTGTCCATCAAGAACCTGAAAGTCTTCCCATCACCCACGCACAGATGTAGGCTCGGCTGCAGCGACGGTAAAACCTCGATGATGCCCTTCCATAGCGCCGACATGAAGCGGGTCCTGCCAGCCACCAGCTCCCCACCGATGCTATACAATCTTCTGAGTAGAGTCGCCACAAGGCTATTCGTCGGCCCCCAGACACGCAGAGCCCACTTTGCAATCAAAGCCCGATTCATGCGCCCGGTGTCCCGCACTCCGAGCCCCCCTGTCTCCCGTTCCCTGATGATCTCATCCCAAGTCACCAAGTGAAGACCATGCCGCTGTTAAATTGATACAAATACTTGTTGATTAAATTGGAATAATTGTCAATTTATGAAAAATTTATTTTGTATGTGACTTTGTATGGAAATTACCTTGCACTTCTTTAAAATCTGTTGGTCTCTATATAAACTTGTTTAAAGTCATGAGCTGATTGGATTTAAATATCCATGCTTCTAGAGAATGAATTACTTTACCTAATGTGGTTATATCTTGTCGAGATGCGTGGAATCCTAGCCATCTGTTTGATTCGAAGCATTGAAGCGCGATTTTATGACCTCCACATCGTTGTTGGGTGAAGCCCGCCATCTCAAACATCTTGAAATGCCAAACAACAATCATTTTTTCATCACCTTATGCTATTTGATTGTGTGGATCTGATTGTTAACGGGAATCCATAAACACAAGTACTATATAAACTCCACGAGTTAGGGCTTCCAGATATATCCTCTGTAAAATTATTTTACTACCAAACCAAAGAGATCCACCATAATAGTTGATGAGTAGTCTAACCAACTATTCGATTCATCATTGTCGGGTGAAGCCCGCTGTCTCAAAACATCTTCAAATGCCAAATTGCAATCGATTTTTCATCACCTTATGGTATTCAATTGTGTGGATCTGCTTGTTAAGGGGAATCCATCTAAACAAGTCCTATATAAATAAGCTCCACGAGTTAGGGCTTCTAGATGTATCCTCCGTACTACCACTACCGAAGAGATCTGCCATAACCATTGATGGGTAGTATAATTAAGGGTGAACCTTGTACATTTGTGTCGTGTTTGTCTTGCTTGCTTATTCTGTTTTTGGTTTGGTCTGCATTTTATAAACACTATGCAAAGAGCTTTCAGATTCGTCTGGAGCAAGGAGGCATGATGTCACACAATTTGAAGATTGAGAAGTTCACTAGTAGGAACAAATCGATCTCTGATAGGGTAAAATGCATGGCCTTCTCAAGAAACCTGGCATCTAGGCACCACTGAACAAACAATAGGATGGAAACCCTCAAGTCTTTTGAAAAGTTGGTGCAGTAAGATAAGGCATACTCAATAATCGCTCAACCTAGTAGACGGGGTCATCAAGAAGGTCACAAATGAGGCCACTACATAGTATTTGCATAATAAAGTCTCTAACCAACAAGTTATTGCAGAGGGTTACCCAATCTTATTTCTTCTCACAGGTCTTGATCTAGATCTTGGGAGGAAGAGTAGCATTGATTGGTATCGATTTTGCCCGATTCCAGTGTATGGGGCTTAGAACGAGGATGGATGGTGGTCGAGAAGATGGTAGCATGGAGATTATCAGTCGACGAAAATGCACAAGGCTAGATGAATTGAAAGCTCAAGAGAGGAATTTGTCGGAAGAAGAAAGTCAACGCCAGTGAGATGTTCTGAAGAAGTATGATGGTAAATGTTTGCGGTGTGGAGGTAGAGGGCATCACATGGCTAATTGCCTTGATTCAGAGAGGTTTTGCATGCGGCAAGATTAAGCACATGCAGAGGAGATGTCAAGGTTCTCAAGTGTGATGACCTCGAGAGTTGGGATGGATGTTGGCAGGGGTTCAACCTCGTCAATCCTCGTGGGTGTGTGCAAGAAAGATAATGCATGCCTTTGGAATGCCATAGCATATACAAAAGACTGTATAGGTCAAGGTTTCTCCAGGGATGTCAATCGGATTGGGACCTCAACCATTTGTCCCAGAGGTTTATGTGCACATAACGTGAACATGCTCCTAGATTATAGTCATAAAGCGCTTGGAAGGATTAACCGGAGAAGACTAAGAAAATAGATGGTGTCTTGGACACTTCACATCACAAAATTCTTCAGGTGTGAGGCCTCCCTTTCACCCTCCATTCTATCGCGTTTCGGTTCGTGCAGTGCTGCAGAATATCGGAGATGTTCAGATGATCTATTGTCGGGACAGACATCACACGTGGTGATTACAACTATCAGGATCCCTTTTACGCTCGCGATGGACACCCATATTGGTGGGCTTGTGCCTCATGTGGAGGTAGAAGAAGAGAGAGAGAGCTCCATATGGATGAAGATGGTGACATTTCGACGGCAACGACAAGGACGGAACCACCAAAATCAAAAGTTGAAGGATATGGAGTTCCAAGGTTTTTTTTCACTAGATGGGGGGAGGGGGGGTTGGAACCCTGGTCATTGGAGTGGGAACCAACTGCTTCAAAGGATAAAGTTAAGGTTGGAGGTTTCTCAAGAGTCGACTAGACCTACCCTATCACCTACTCCACTCTATCTCCCGGGAAGGGGCATTTTGTGGGTGCCAATAAATTTGCTAATGTTTCTCCAAGATAATCCATCTTACATAAAGGTTATTATGAAGGATGCGGTTGGGTCAGATCCACCTCTTCGGAACGCTTGGCTCCAGTTGCGAGCTATTGGGCCCTGCCATTTATGAGGCTGAACAGGACCCTCAACTTTCGGGTTCTACTATGAGTCAAGGTCCATCTTTGGGAACCCCCTAAGTCTACTATTGCTTTTAGGCTTGTGTGGTGTATTAGAAGCTTTGTTGCTGCAACTCTAAAGCAGGTCTTTGTTATGAAGAACAATGTGGGCATTGCATGACTGGTTCTCCCGTTAAGCTCACGGAGCGTGGCAAGCTTCTGCTTGAAGAGGTTGTATGTGTGCGCATACCCCTTGCTTTGTCCTTTGAAGAGATGAGGAAAACTATTTTTCGGAAGAAATGATGCATGTATAGACATGCCCGACAGGTAAGGTCATCAGGTTCCTCGCATTTGCTGATTAGACTGAGGAGTGTGGATGGTCTTGTTTTTTATTCCACCGACGACAATGTAAAACGTGAGTTTGGAGAGTCTGAGATCATACAGATATTTGAGCCAGGAGAAACTAACATTAGGTGCTGCATGGACTACGATGACCCATCAAGGTGTGGTTATATTGATAACTATTGGGAAAAATAGAAAAGATTTTATTCCATAGAACCCTAGACTCTGCAATATAGAGGAGAGGCCTATGGTAAATTACATATGAGAGACATGATGAAATAAAAATAAGAAAATAATACTCAGAGTATATAGAATTATCTCTACACTCCCCCTCAAGATGGAGCATAGATGTCAATCATGCTCAACTTGGAAGAACACTTCTGAAATGGTCCTTTGAGTAGTGCCTTGGTAAAGATGTCTGTTGTTTTCTCTCCTGTGCTGACATGGGAAGTAAAAATTAAGCCCTTTTGAATCATGTTTCTAGTCTAATTGCAGTCTACTTCAATATGCTTCGTTTTTTCATGGAATGCAAGATTGTTTGCAATAACAGGGCAGCCTGATTATCATATTGTAATTGCATGGGTAGACGTATATTTGTATACAAGTCTGCTAGCACTGCTCGAACCCACATCATTTCTGTACTTGCTTATGTCATAACCCTATACTTAGATTCTGCACTCGATCTAGCCACTACCGTTTGTTTCTTACTTTTCTAAGAAACAAGAGAACTGCCAACAGATACTGCAAAGCTAGACGTAGACTTCCTGTCCTTAGGACACCCTGCATAGTCTGCATCAATACATGCAGAAACAGAAAGAGTTGCTCCTTTCCTAAATAATAATCCTGCACCTGAAGAAGACATTAGATATCGCAGTATCATGTATATAGCATCCATATGTACCTGTTGGTGCTGCTCCATGAACTGGCTCACCCGACTCACTACAAATGAGATGTCAGCTCTAGTAATAGTAACATATAGGAGCTTCCCCACCATCTCTCTATATCTCCTCTTGTCAACTTCTTCCGTATCATCATCATATAGTTTCATAATAGGATCCACAGGAGTAGCGGATGGTCGACAACCAATCATGCCTGTCTCAGCAAGTATATCTGTAACACACTTCCTTTGGGTCATCAAAAGACCAAGTGCATTCCTAGCAAATTCTAACCCTAGGAAGTAGCTTAGGGTGCCCAAATCCTTCGTAACGAACTGACGACCCATAAATTCTTTGGCCATTTTTATCCCCTGCACATCATCTCCTATAACAAGAATATCATCCACATAAACCATGATAAAAACAATACCTCTAGCTGTCTTCTGTACTGTTACGAAATAGAAAGCAGAAGCGAAATTAAAAAATAAAGAAGAATAAATATGATGAACACAAGATTTAACGTGGAAACCTACTTCGTGAGGAGCGAGATGAAACCACGGTAGAAGCCTTCAAAGGGACATGTTATGCATTGCTCTTTCTCATTGGTTACAGGAGGTCTGGAGCTCCTTATATAGCCTCTCCAGAGCCTCCAAGTCCCACCACTAGACAATGTGGGACTAAACAACTGGATGGGGGTAAATGGATATTCTTCATGATCCATTTACCCTCTACAACTCATATGGCGCATACAACGAATACTCCAACACTCCTCCTCAAGCTGGAGCATGCAATGCTCAGCTTGGACAAACAGAAAGAAACTCAACTCAATGCTAAAGGACACTACGGACAATATCAACCCAACGCGCACAACCGCTGCTGTCGAAGACGTTACTTCTCATGCCGTGCATGTGAGGAGGACGAACGGGCTGGAGTGTGAGTCTGATGAATCTCCTCGTTGGAGAGCATGCGCTCTGAACTGCGCCTGTCAGAGTCGCTGCAACTGGAAATGAGTCTCCTCGTTGAAGTACTCTGGCCCGCCACAATAATGTGGACAACTGCTCCATCTCTGAAAAGGGTCGAACTGAAAAAGGGTCGTGGCTGTGCAATCCTCGTCGGAGTCCACGATCGCTGGAGAATGGAGTATGAAAAAGTCTCCTCTTCGGAGAACTGGGTCTCTCCCATTTGGCAATGAGAATGGTGCACTACTCTGGTGTATCTATGATACCACATGAAAACCCTTACTAACATGGCATAGGGAATGGTCCTCTACTATGGAGTCTCTATGGCTCACATGAAAACTCTGGCCGAAAACAAGAAAAGATAAGATAGGGACCATAACAAAAGATGGCAAATATGTGCTCATCTGAAAATGACCGCATACTCGTGCATGTCTGAAAGTGGAGTCTCTCTGGAGAACTCGAAAATGGGCCTCAACATGGAGTGCCTCGAACTTGGACTCTAACCAATCTGTCGAGTCTGAAACATGGCATCACACCTGTGGATCCGGAATATGAACATCGAGTCTGAATCTTGTGCATGGAAAATCTTCATCTAAAACCTGTAGAGTCTGAATTCAAACTTGGTCTGTAATCTGGAGTCTGAAAAATCTGGATCAGACTCGGGCCTGTGACTCTATACAATACTCCCCCTTTCTCCCATACTTGTCGGAAAACATGGACATCGACCAAGTTGGGAGAAGACAACAATGATAGAGAAAACATGAACATTCTCAAAAATTTCTTGCGGCTTTTTGTCATTTTTTTTAAAACCGGCATTTTTTTTATAAGCCGTTCCATCATTTTTTTTCGGCTTTTCATCAAACAAATTTTTTCTGCGTACGACTTCTTTTTTACTGTACGCGTCTCTTTTTTGCAATATTTTTTTTCGAAACAATTTTTTTAAGACCGTATCATCATTTTTTTCAGCCTTTTTTTTCAAATTTCCTCTCTCTGTTTTTTTCATTTCTTCCCCCTTTTTTTCTCACAGCAAGTCTTATATCCCTCTTTTTATCACTCTTGGCCCACTTGGGCCTAATTTCTCACCTCCTCACCTCCCTTTTTTTTAAATACACGTTTGCGCTCCCCCTCTAGGGTTCCGATCGTGGGACTTTTCTCTTGAAATATTGCCCCCGCCGCTGATATAAGGGTGGAGGGCCACAAAGATGGGGCTCGCAGCGTCGCCAGGCTCTGGAGGAGAGTGCGTGAGGCTTGCGTGCCTGGGGTCATCACATGTTGCTGTACGAGGAGGAGCGATGGGTGGTGCGCCAACGAAAGGGAGCAGCGGCGCCGCCTGGTGCTCGACTGGAGCGTAAAACGCCGTCCCCCGATGGGGATTCTTCTCGCCTGGGTTGCGGGATGCACGCTAGACCATATCTGGGGTATCGTGCGCCACCAGATCTGATGCGTGAAGGCTGCTGGGGAGCTCGAGGAAGATGTGCGCCGCTTAGGGTCTTTGGGAGTCGTGCATATCTGATAGGCTGCATCGCTGCAGGGACTAGAGGAGCTCGGATGATTTAGGCGCTACCTGCGCCCACCTTGATGCTAGGGGTGAAAGAGGAGCGCAGCCTAGGAGGGCTGCGCGATGCCAAGGGCACTGTCAGGAGACGAACAACGGGCCGCATCGCCTGGGTGCGCGCTTTGGAGGCTTGTGCGATGGAGACTCCTTGCTGCAGGAGCACCGCCAATAGCGCTTGTAGCAGCGAGATGTTCTATGCCTGCTACCGCTATCGCCTGGGAAGCGCTTGCGATAGTGTTTGAGGCAGCTTCAACTTGAACAGGCCGTCTAGGGTTTAAACAAAACCCTAGATCTCAAACTGTGAACATGAACAGAAATAATAATCATCTTCAAGAACAACTTGATAATCGAATACCAAGTTAAGAAATAGAAAGCGGAAGCGGAATCAAAGAATAAAGAAGAATAAACATGAAGAACACAAGATTTAACGTGGAACCCTACTCCGTGAGGAGCGGGATGAAACCACGGGAGAAGCCCTTAAAGGGGCATGTTATGCATTGCACTTTCTCATAGGTTACAAGAGGTCTGGAGCTCCTTATATAGCCTCTCCAGAGCCTCCAAGTCCCACCACTGGACAATGTGGGATTAAACAACTAGATGGGGTAAATGGATCTTCTCCAGGATCCATTTACCCTCTACAACTCATATGGCGCATACAACGAATACTCCAACATCTACAAACAATGAACGGTCTGCATTTGATCTCTTGAACACCTATTTTTCCACCAACTCCGAAAGCTTCTGAAACCAATCCCTTGGACTTTGCTAAAGGCCATATATTGCCTTATGGAGTCTATAAACCTGCTGACACTTCCCTCAGCAACAAATCCCGAAGGTTGCTGCATGTAGACTTCCTCTTGTAGATCTCCATAAAAAATACATTGTTAACATCCAACTGAAACAAGGGCCAATCACGTACCACATCAACTAAAAGGATCCGTAAAGTGGAGTGGCGTGCAACGGGAGAGAATGTGTCCATATAGTTCACGCCGTAGGTCTAAGTAAATCCACAGGCTACTAATCTTGCCTTGTAACGATCAAAGCTCCCATCTGCATGTCGTTTAAGAGTAAAGACCCACTTGCAACTAAGGACAGAGGCTCTAGGAGGAGCAGACACCAAACTCCAGGTACCACATGATTGCAGGATAACCATCTCTTCCTCCATAGCTAGTCGCCAGCAACTATCGCTCAGGGCGTCCTAGTAATCCGTGGAATAGCAACGACGGATAGAGCAACTGTAAATCTTTGAAAGACCCCTGTTAGACTATGAAAGGACACCTGGGATGCAAGGGGATAAGAGGAACAAGTATGCTTTTGCTTCTGTAAACCTATGGGTGCATCCATGTCATCATTAACATCAGCCATGTATGGGCTAGTCTCCTGCAAAGATCCCTGCACAGATATATCTCCAGACCCATCATTAGAAATCATGTTATCAGAACAAACTTGAGGCGTGCTGGATGATGAGCGAGGCACAAGTACGCTTTTGCTTCCGTAAAGCTATCATCGATAACATCAACCATGTATGGGCTAGTCTCTTGCAAAGATCCCTGCACAGATATATCTCCAGACCTATCATTAGAAATCATGTTATCAAAACAAACTTGAGGTGAGCTGGATGACGAGTGATTACCATGAGTAGAGACAGGTCTACGGGTATAGAATTTCGGTAAGCTGGAACAACGTGGAACTGGGTAGAAGGTGGTGGTGGTGGTGGCGGTGTTAGTACAACAGGCACAGGTGGAGAAGACAAAGACGTGGGAGGAGCTGGCATGTAAACCTCATCATCAGAGTCCGATGGCGCCAACCTGTCTCTTGCAGGGGAGAAAAAGATCACTGACTCAAAAAATGTGACATCAACACTGATATAATATTTCCTGCGCAAAGGATCATAACACCGATATCCCTTCTGGGTCTTGGAGTACCCAATAAACACACATTTGACAATCCTTGGAGAAAGCTTGTCAAGACCTAGAGGTAACTGGTGTACGAATGCAACAGAACCAAAGACACGAGGAGTAAGTGAGAATAACTCCTTATCAATAAAAACAATGGAGAGAGGAGTTTTCTCACTCAAAACAGACGACGACATGCGATTCATCACGTAACACGGCGTAAGGACAACATCTCCCCAAAACGAATGTAGGGCATGACTCTGAATAAGATATGTCCGAGTGATATCAAGTAAGTGGCGATGCTTTCGCTCTGCAATACTATTTTGCGGAGAAGTGTAGGAACATGTTGTTTGATGAATAATGCCATTGGATGAAAAGAAATATGATAGAGTACGCGTACAAAGTTCCAAAGCATTATCTGTTCTCACAAATATCACAGAAGAAGCGAAATATTCTGCACTTCATTGATAAAGATTTTGATCATATCCCCTGCTTCAGATTTATTTTTCAATGAGAAAACCCATGACAAACGAGAGTAATCATCAACTGCAACAAGATAAAACATGTGTCCTTGTTGATCAGGAACACAGCTTGGACCCCAAATGTCAACATGAAATAATTCAAAGTGTAACTACTGCTCCGACTCTGATGACTAGGGAAAGTCGACCGATGATGCTTCCCCAACTGACAAGCTTCACACTGGAATGAAGACCCTCGTCAGATCTGCAGCAACATATGACACATCTTCTAAAGAGGGAGATGATCAAAACATAGATGCCAAATAAAGGGAGAGAGTGGTATGGTTAAAATAGAGGACGCGTCTGCATAGGGAGTTCGGACCAGTCGATGAAGACCACCGTGCTCACGGTCACAACCAATCACCCTGCCCGTAAGGTCCCAAAAAACAAGAGACGATGGGTCAAAGATAGCTCGACAATGCAAATCCTTCATAATCCGACTGATAGATAACAAATTCAGTGAAAAATTAGGGGCATGTAACATGTTCTACAGACGCATTGAAGGTGTCAAATTAATCTCCCCCTGTCCCGTGATTGGGGAATGAGTCCCGTCGGCTATCACCACAGTTCTTATTAGGGGACTCTGTCTGTACGTTATAAACTGACCTTTGTCTCTGCATAAATGGTACGTCTCCCCAGAGACCATAACCCACTTTGTACTCTCATATCCATAACATGATGTAAAGGCATAAATACCATGTGGGGTGCTGCCGTAGCAAAAGTCTGGCGGAGGCTGAAGTTGCGACATCGGAATGACCTCCTGGAGATGGTGAAGGAGATATGATATCTCACAGTCTGGCCACGAGGTCATCAAATCTTTGATATGAAGTAGGAGCAGTGGGAGACTCGGCCTGCTCTGCTACACGACTGATGCTGGGAAACCATGCTTGGAGTAGCATGTCTCCTCGGTATAACCTGGGCGATGGCAAAACGTGCAGGGCTGACGAATGTGACCTCCTCTACTACGATGTTCGCAGCCATGAAAAGAAGAGCCCCTCTGCCTCGGGAGGCTGCCATCGTCGAAGAGGTCTGACTACGGGCAGTGGGCGGAATAAGTGATCCTGTTGAGCCGATGGAAAGCTTCCTCCATAAGAGGAATAGTAGCATCCGCAAGAATGTGAGAGCAAGCAGCATCATATTCATGATCCAAGGCTGCTAGGAATACACCAACCATAGTAGCATTCCTATACGTCTTCTGCTGCTCCAGGGTAGCTGTGAGTGGCATGAAGCTGTGGAGCTTCACAAACATCCTACGCAAGGATGTATACAACGAATGGCGAGGCCTACCGTTCTGCTTGATAGTGAATATGTCGTGCTAAAGTTGAAGGATCTTCGTTTCGTTCCTCGCCTGAGAGTAAGTGGCTGCGAGGATGTCCCACATAGCCTTAACATTTGGCTGATGTAACACATCATTGGCGATTTCTAACGTCAATGTCCCTGAAATCCAAACTTTGGTATATGCATCATCCGCCTCCCACGAGGCATTAACCCCAATCTTCTCCACCAGCTCCTTCTCTGTAAGAACCAAGAATGTGTTTCTTACCATTCGACTTCATAAGGCTCATGAACTGCATAGTCCAGAGCTCAACATTTGTCCCGTCCATTTTGAAAATAAATGCTAGACCTCTGAAAGCGCCTGTGGCGGGTTCATCAACTTTATTCTCGGACAGATTGTCGAATGTAGAAGACTATGACTTTGTAGACCAAAGAGTGAATGTCTACACAAACATACGTGGATTTGAATGCATATGTAGACTTATGCACCCAGATCCATCAAGTAGACGGAGAGACCGACATCGACGATGGAGCTGCTAGAAAGTAGGTCGCGTACGAAGGCGTTGCACGTACAGGGACAACACGATGGGCGGTGCGCGATGGCGCGCTGGGCGACGCTTGGAGTAGCGACGCACGGTGGCGCGTGAGGCGGCACGCGGTGGTGGGCAACGCGCGTGCGGAGATGAGGGCGAAGGGTGAGGTTAGGGTTTTGGGTACGAGAGCTCCAGTCTAGGATTGCCGCTTTGATAGCATGTTGGGAAAAATAGAAAAGATGTTTATTCCATGGAAACCTAGGCTCTTTTATATAGAGGAGAGGCCTATGGGTAAATTACACAAGATAGACATGAAAAAATAAAAATAAGATACTAGTACTCAGAGTATATAGAACTATCTCTATAATAACATGGTTGCGAAATGGAACTAGTATGCATGTAAGAGGTTGTTTTCGTTGCTAAATGAGGATTATATCCGGGAACACTAGGGGATCGAGTAGACCAAAAAAAGAAGGGGATTTGTTAACTTTTTTACGGAACATCGACCAGATTTGGTATTGCTTCAGGAAACGAAGGTGCATATGTGGACCAACAACCATTGGAACTTTTTTAAGGGGTCTCCATTCTCAGCTTTTTTAGCCATTGGATCGAAAGGGAGGTTTGGGATGTGCTCACTGGTTTGAGTAGTGATGCTTGGTTGTTGGTCAAAGGCATTGAGGGTTCACATTCTCTTTTGGTTACTCTTGAAGGATATGGAGAAATCCTCAAGCGCATCACGGAAGCGTGATCGTCGTATCGAATACGACGAAGAACGACTAGTCGCACTAGTTGTTCGGAGCAGCGGAATTTTAAAAATTTTTAAACCGATGAAACCACATGATCCGAGAACCGTTCTCAAATCGTTTCATCTATAACCACATCAAGTATAATGCAATACCTCTTGAAGCGTGGTTGATCGAGTCTCTACGAAAAAGAGACCTCCTGTCTCAAGTCCGATCGTCGGAGTAACGGCTTGCGAGCGCGGAGATGAGTCGCGGTGTCCTCGCAATCCAAGATGATCCAAGCGCGGTTGCTCCTGATCTCGTCGCACGAGATCAAGCGTCTCCTTCGTGAGTGAAGCACTCCAAGAAGACAAAGAACCGCAAAGAGTCGAAGCGGCAGCACGATGGCGCGGGCGTCGACTTTCCTCTCCACCAAGGTGGACGGCCACCAAGAAGAAGAGGGAGAGAGGGCTGTCGTGTATATGAGAAAGAGAGAGAGAGTTTTGCTACAATAGCATGTGTAAAGAGAGAGCCAAGTATGCCTCTCTATTTATAGGGTTTTGGGATCCATGGATCTCAATCCATGGGACACATAAAATCAATGGATGAGATTGATTTATGTTCATCCAATGGCTGAGATTGTTGTTGTCAAAAGCAACAAATTTAGGTCAAAATATATTTAATAAAATCAAATATAATTTGCTCCTAAATTAACCCAACAAATAAGGAGAGAAGACACATGGAGATCTCATCTCCATGTGCCTTCCATGTGGGCGCACACCCACTCCAATTAGGAGTGGTGTGCCGTCCACCATGGATGGCATGGAGATTTCAATCTCCATGAGATTGCAAATCTCCATGTGATCTCCCTTATTTATTTGCAACAAAATAATTTGGGTTTTATTTCTCAAAAATAATTCATAATTATCTTTGAGGAAATTGCAATCTAGCCATGGAATAATTGTGAATCATATTCACAACCCAAAACAACATGTAATTCATATTGTTAATTAATTACACAATGTGTATCCAATATACATCATAATTAATCAACACATATAAATTATAATTAACTCTCTCTAATACATTATAAATCACATTTATAATATATCATGAATAATTGGATATCTCTATCCACATTATTCTTATCCAAACTAATTAAATCACATTTAATCATATTGGATAATTTCTCATACATCATGATAATTAAAACACTTTTAATTATCAAATTCTCTTTGCTTAGATCTTATGGAATTGTTCTTAAACCATTTAAGAACAATGCTATTTCTCCTCAGATACTTGGAGATAAGGACAGGGCGATTGTATTGTTCCACGTATAGTGACTTGGATGTTGAGATCATATCTCAACTCCAGATCCTATGGACCTCACATTGATGCTTGATCAAATCAAGACCGTAGACTTAATCTTCTCATTGCATCTGAATCTCATTCAGATCAATGTCCAGTTCATGGACTAAGATTAGGTCACTTCTCTAATGAGAGGAGTCACTAAAATCCAATCCTGTTTCATCACTCCCTCGGAATGGAAGCGTCATGGTTATACAATCGTTTATGATCAAATCACCCTTCAGGTATTCCTAATACCTGTACATCCTACATACTGGAAGACTCATGATCATCCTGAAGATAAAGATCACTTTTATACTGTCATCTTCAGGGTTAGATCATTAAGTTTCTCAATCTTGGTCATCGGGATTTGGTATAGATCATATGCTTTCACAAAGCATATATCTTACCTTCAAATTCATGTCATGCTTCCAAAGCATGACGACCATGCATGGAATTTGTTCAGTCCCAATACCTCATGAGTGAGCTCATGTCTCCCGGTTCACAAGTGAACCTGTATGATCCCTTTGAGAGATCGTATTACTCATATGTCCTTACATGCACACCAGCTCGCCGGTATATAGACCTTGATTAGGTCATCAACCTATTGGTCTGCCAAATGTACATACTCAGACATATAGCAATACATCTGTCTCTAGTCAGAGGATGCATGCCTATGTTGTGACAGTATTCAACGTAGGTCTTTGGTTATCTCGATCTCGTCAAGTCAACCCATTGACTTAACTAACCTGACACCTCTGAATCATTATTCCCATGCAGAGGACCTGCATCTAGAGGTCAGTCAGATATCAGTCATATGAGATAGGATTGCCATCTCCCATTCAGACTGGAGATCATCACTTTAATGATCATTTGATGATGCTTGATGAGTCCTTTATCTAACTCCTTAGATATTCATCCAAGCATCAGCCTCTATGATCCATCCAATGAATCAACAGCTGTATGATCATCAAGTTGGCCATGGTACATAACCCTTATTGTACAGAGGGACCCTATAGTGCATTCATTCATTAATCTCAGAAGGGGAGTGAAAAATAAACAATAACTTTTATTGATAATTTATTCATTACAATAACATTTATTGTAGAAATGGTTCGCCCGGGGCTCACATTGCTAACAATCTCCCACTAGCCCTCAGAACCATTCAGGTACAATCTTTAAACCCATACTCATTACATGCTGGTCAAAAACCTTCTGTGTCAGAGGTTTGGTAAGAGGATCAGCAACGTTGTCGGCAGAGGCCACCTTGGTGATGATGATGTCACCACGCTTTTGTATCTCCCGAATGATGTGGTATTTCCTTTCCACGTGCTTGCTCTTTTGATGCCATCTGGGTTCCTTTGCCTGGGCAATGGCTCCCGTGTTATCGCAGAGTAACGGGATGGGAGTATCAGAGGAAACTACGCCAAGCTCCAGCACGAACTTGCGCAACCACACCGCCTCCTTTGCAGCATCCGATGCGGCAATGTATTCGGCTTCCGTTGTTGAATCTGCAGTAGTGTCCTGCTTCTTGCTTCTCCAGCTCACAGCACCACCATTCAACAAGAACACGAACCCCGATGTCGACTTTCGATCATCTACATCCGATTGGAAGTCAGAATCTGTATATCCCAAGACTTGGAGATCACCATCTCCATAGACCAAGATGTAATCTTGCGTCCGTCTTAGATATTTGAATATGTTCTTTACTGCATTCCAGTGTTGTTCTCCATAGCAGGATTGGTAACGACTTACCACTCCCACTGCATGGCAGATATCTGGCCTAGTGCACATCATGGCATACATTAAGCTTCCTACGGCTGATGCATAAGGACATCCAGCCATGGCCTTCTTTTCCTCAACAGTTTGAGGAGCCATTCCTTTAGACAGGTGGATACCATGTCTTAAGGGTAGGAATCCTTTCTTAGAACTATCCATACGGAATCGTTCAAGAATCTTCTTAATGTATCCATGTTGTGACAATCCCAAAATCCTCTTTTCTCGGTTTCTGAACAGCTTCAGGCCTAAGATGTAAGAGGCTTCTCCAAGATCTTTCATCTCAAAGGTATGGGACAGCCAAATCTTTACACTGGTCATCATCCCTGTATCATTCCCAATGATAAGGATGTCATCTACATAAAGCACGATGAACACAACGGCGCTCCCACTAAGCTTCTTGTATACACAAGGTTCATCAGGATTCTGTACAAAATCATAACTCTTTATGGTTTCGTCAAATCTGATGTTCCAACTACGAGAAGCTTGCTTGAGCCCATAGATGGATTTCTTCAGCTTGCATACTTTACCATCCTCAGTCATGAAGCCTTGGGGCTGCTCCATGTAGATATCCTCCTCGAGGTATCCATTGAGGAAAGCCGTCTTGACGTCCATCTGCCAGATGTCGTAGTCAAGATATGCAACTATAGCTAGCAATGCCCGGATGGATTTAAGCATAGCCACAGGAGAGAATGTCTCATCGTAGTCGATGCCTTCTCTCTGTGTGTAGCCCTTGGCTACGAGCCGTGCCTTGAAAGTCTCTACTTTCCCATCAGGTCCCCTTTTTCTCTTGAAGATCCATTTACACCCAATGGGTTTTACCCCTTTAGGTGGATCCTCTAGGGTCCATACACCATTTTTATGCATGGAGTCAATTTCTGACTTCATTGCTAGCATCCATCTATCCATGTCTTGATCCGCGAGTGCTTCATCAAATGAAGTAGGATCAATGTCAGTTTCACCTGACACATGGAATCCATACCTTTCAGGTGGTGCAACCACCCTCGAACTCCTTCGAAGAGGTATGGGTGTTTCATCTTTATTTACTTCTTCAGTTTCTGGTCTGGGGAGCTCAGAATCCTCTTGGGATTCAATGAGCTCCTCTACTTCACTTTTATCTTGACCTTTAAGGAAATCATCCTCTAGAAACTTTACATCTCTAGAGACAAAAACCTTTTGGGTCTCAGGGTCATAAAGTTGGTATCCAATACCATCTTTAACATACCCAATGAAGTAACACTCACGAGTGCGAGATTCCAGCTTACTTGCGTCCACGTTCTTTGCATGGACCAAGCAACCCCAAACCCTTAAGTGATTGACACTAGGTCTGGTTCCATACCATAGCTCATGAGGAGTCTTAGGTACAGATTTGCTAGGAATCTTATTCAGGATATATATTGCAGTCTCTACTGCATATCCCCAGAAACTAAGAGGTAAATGTGCTTTGCTCATCATTGAACGGACCATGTCCATGATGGTCCTGTTGCGTCTTTCAGCAACACCATTAAGTTGGGGAGTTCCAGGAGGAGTGAGATTTGAAACAATTCCATTCTCCTTAAGGTATTCCTTGAATTCATCTGATAGGTACTCGCCACCTCGATCAGATCGAATTCGTTTAATCTTCCTATCGGTTTGGTTCTCAACCAAAGCCTTGAATTCTTTGAACTTTTCAAAGGTTTCAGACTTGTGACGTAATAGGAAGATAAACCCGTATCGCGAATGGTCATCGATAAACGTCAAATAATATCGGTATCCATTTCGAGTCGCGGTACTGAAGGGACCACATACATCGGTATGTATTAGGTCAATAATACCTTCGCAACTTGTAACCTTGTTACGGAAAGGCATCCTAGTCATTTTACCTCGAATGCAATGTTCGCAGGTAGGCAAAGATTGGACCTGTAGGAAATCTAAAGGTCCATCCTTTATCAATCTGTTGATCCTATCAACAGACAAATGACCAAGCCTTTGATGCCAAATCATATTTGAATGATTTTTATTCTCCCTGGATCTCTTAGGGTTTTTATTAGTGGTTGTAACATTCATGACATTCTCATTAATGCACAATTCATAGAGTCCTCCAGAAGTTAAAACACCTTCTGCAATATATTTATCATAATGATTTATGACTAATTTATTACAGAACAGGAACGAATATCCACTTCTAACTAGCTTAGATACAGATATCAGATTCCTTCTAACTTCAGGTACATAAAGACACTCTTTAAGTACTAGGACTCTTCCACTAGATAATGATAGTCTGCATGTCCCGACGGCGACTGCTGCAACACTTGCATCAGATCCCATCTGGATGACTATCTCCCCTTCCTCAAGACTTCTAGTTTCCTGAAACAAATGCAACAAATTGCATACATGAACAGAAGCACCAAAATCTACAACCCAACTTCCTTCTCGTCCGACGAGAAAGCTAGTTTCAATGATGAAAGTAGATTTTATACCTGCTGGAGCTTTACCTTTGTCTGAGGACTTCAGGTAATCTGGGCAGTTACGCTTCCAGTGCCCCGGCTTTTTGCAGTGGTGACAGACGTCGGTTTTCTTCGACGCCATGAGAGTGGATGCATTGGAAGAAGAGGCAACGCTTTGTCCCTTCTTCTTTCTCTTCTGGGCCGGGCCCTTCCGAGAACCATGCTTCCGACCGCGCTTCCCTTTGACCTGTGCAACCATTGCACTGCCACTGGGACCATCCTTCTTCATTACGTCCTCTGCGGATTTTAATGAAGCAAGGAGAGCAGCATTTGTCAATTCCAACTTGTTCATGTGGAATGACACTACAAAGTTATTAAAAGACTTGGGCAATGACAGCAGAATGAAGTCAGCTTGCATGTCTGCATCCATCGTTGCCCCAAGAGTCTCCAGCTCCGACAAGTACCCAAACATTTTGAGTACATGTTCACGGACCGAAGTCCCTTCCTGCATTCTACAGCGAATGAGGTCTTTCATAACATTGTACCGCTGAGTGCGGTTAATGTCACCAAACATATCCTTAAGATTCTGCATTATATCCTGACAGGTATTCATCTCCACATGTTGCTTCTGCAGAACATTGGAGAGAGAACCTAGGATATAGCACCTAGCCAAGACATGATCTTCATCATACTTGTCATTAAATGCTTTTTCTTCCTTGGACTTAGGGTTCTCAATCTTGTCCTCGGATAGCACATAACTTATGCGCTCAGCAGAGAGAACAAGCTCCAAATTTCGGATCCAATCCGAGTAATTTGGGCCGGTCAATTGGTTGACCTCAAGAAGCCTACTAAGTGGGTTCAAAGACTTCATTTTCTGAAATTAAGAATGCACTATATTAGAATATAAAATTATATATTCAAATTTATAATGTTTGATTAAGGCATTTTAAATCAAATTGTTCTTGCTATGTCAACCTTGAAAGTTTATTCCCTTATTCACTTTCAAAGTAAGAGATATACTTACCAATATATCTCAAGCAAGAACTGGGATCTCCTCCTTATCTTTGTCATATCCCAATAATATGAGAATCTATGACTCCAATAAAGAGAAGCGGGAACACATTCCGCATTGCAAGTCCAACTTGCATTTCCCAATTCGGTCTTTAATACCCGGGCCCACCACCCCTAAGGCGATGTTGACCCGTTATTAATTGAACCAACCGTCAACAGGAATACAGCTCGCTATGCGCAATCCAATATCGCCCCAATAATATGAGGACCCGATATTGGGGTCACTACGCATACGTCCTTACTCTTTCGAGAAGCGACGAGCCCGATCCAAACGGATCGTATGCAGGAGCTGTCACTTCGTACAGGCGTCTCCTTCATACGATGTCTGGCGACGGAACCCTTCGCCTTGACGGGAGACCATGGATGTCACTTATGTGATCCTCCATATCATATTCAAATTTTAATTAATTATTATGAATCACATTCACATAATTAATTCTTCCAAGGGAATTAATAACTCTAATCATATTAGAGTGTTTCAATTGGACATAACCAATTTAATCATATTAAATTAATTATCAATCCAATTCAATCAATCAAACTTGATTATTTTACTTGAATACATATATGGTAATATCTCAAAATACGTATTAATTCGAATTTTAATAATTAGAAAAAATACATCTTAATCCTTCGGACATTATCCCGGCCCTACCCGCTGTCATGGCCAGTACCGACGAGAGTGGGACGGACCACATACGTTGCAACCCGCAACCCCAATGCTCTCCGACTAGGCACCATATCCGCCTCGGGAAAGGATAATGCCAAATTGATTAATTTGTACTTGAGATGATCATCGGTTTTTCAACCGAAATTGTACCATATAGTAATAATCAAAACATTTTTGATTATAAGGAAATTTGCTAGACAAATTCCCAAATCCTATTCAAGCATCAAGTTTGAAGATTGTTGTTTCCAATTTTATGATTTAGATCACATCTTAATCAATTAATTGGTTGGGGCCATGTCAATTAGGCAAATAATCATGTCTCAATATTTCACAAATATTATTCAAGATTATTTCACGAAATTAACAATTAATTTCACCAATTGACAATCACTTGGTTCTAGATTAGGAATGCAATTTCAGTAATGACCCCTATTCACTAAAATTGGCATATCTCAATCAATTTAAATCCAAATTAAGCAAACTCAATTTTCATAGATTGCTAACTTGATTTACAACAGAACCTAAGTGGATTTGCACGCATTTCGAGGCAGATGATAACAGTAATTAACTCTTTAATCATGTTAAAATCTATTGTTCCCGCAACAGTGCATACATGTCCATTAAAACAACCATAATTAGAGCATACGAAATCCGATTTACGCAAACTCAGTTCCTATGGTTTCCTTATTTAATGGGGAACAAAATCCAAGTATTAAATTCGTGTTTAAACAATTTAAACAGTACCGAATTTATTTACTAAACAGATCTGCGAAATCAAATGCGATGAAAACTTTCGCGACCTAAACGAACCCAAGTCGTCCTCGGTTTTTCGAATCATATTCGAAACCGTCGACCTAAGGCTCTGATACCACTTGAAGGATATGGAGAAATCCTCAAGCGCATCACGGAAGCGTGATCGTCGTATCGAATACGACGAAGAACGACTAGTCGCACTAGTTGTTCGGAGCAGCGGAATTTTAAAAATTTTTAAACCGATGAAACCACATGATCCGAGAACCGTTCTCAAATCGTTTCATCTATAACCACATCAAGTATAATGCAATACCTCTTGAAGCGTGGTTGATCGAGTCTCTACGAAAAAGAGACCTCCTGTCTCAAGTCCGATCGTCGGAGTAACGGCTTGCGAGCGCGGAGATGAGTCGCGGTGTCCTCGCAATCCAAGATGATCCAAGCGCGGTTGCTCCTGATCTCGTCGCACGAGATCAAGCGTCTCCTTCGTGAGTGAAGCACTCCAAGAAGACAAAGAACCGCAAAGAGTCGAAGCGGCAGCACGATGGCGCGGGCGTCGACTTTCCTCTCCACCAAGGTGGACGGCCACCAAGAAGAAGAGGGAGAGAGGGCTGTCGTGTATATGAGAAAGAGAGAGAGAGTTTTGCTACAATAGCATGTGTAAAGAGAGAGCCAAGTATGCCTCTCTATTTATAGGGTTTTGGGATCCATGGATCTCAATCCATGGGACACATAAAATCAATGGATGAGATTGATTTATGTTCATCCAATGGCTGAGATTGTTGTTGTCAAAAGCAACAAATTTAGGTCAAAATATATTTAATAAAATCAAATATAATTTGCTCCTAAATTAACCCAACAAATAAGGAGAGAAGACACATGGAGATCTCATCTCCATGTGCCTTCCATGTGGGCGCACACCCACTCCAATTAGGAGTGGTGTGCCGTCCACCATGGATGGCATGGAGATTTCAATCTCCATGAGATTGCAAATCTCCATGTGATCTCCCTTATTTATTTGCAACAAAATAATTTGGGTTTTATTTCTCAAAAATAATTCATAATTATCTTTGAGGAAATTGCAATCTAGCCATGGAATAATTGTGAATCATATTCACAACCCAAAACAACATGTAATTCATATTGTTAATTAATTACACAATGTGTATCCAATATACATCATAATTAATCAACACATATAAATTATAATTAACTCTCTCTAATACATTATAAATCACATTTATAATATATCATGAATAATTGGATATCTCTATCCACATTATTCTTATCCAAACTAATTAAATCACATTTAATCATATTGGATAATTTCTCATACATCATGATAATTAAAACACTTTTAATTATCAAATTCTCTTTGCTTAGATCTTATGGAATTGTTCTTAAACCATTTAAGAACAATGCTATTTCTCCTCAGATACTTGGAGATAAGGACAGGGCGATTGTATTGCTCCACGTATAGTGACTTGGATGTTGAGATCATATCTCAACTCCAGATCCTATGGACCTCCCATTGATGCTTGATCAAATCAAGACCGTAGACTTAATCTTCTCATTGCATCTGAATCTCATTCAGATCAATGTCCAGTTCATGGACTAAGATTAGGTCACTTCTCTAATGAGAGGAGTCACTAAAATCCAATCCTGTTTCATCACTCCCTCGGAATGGAAGCGTCATGGTTATACAATCGTTTATGATCAAATCACCCTTCAGGTATTCCTAATACCTGTACATCCTACATACTGGAAGACTCATGATCATCCTGAAGATAAAGATCACTTTTATACTGTCATCTTCAGGGTTAGATCATTAAGTTTCTCAATCTTGGTCATCGGGATTTGGTATAGATCATATGCTTTCACAAAGCATATATCTTACCTTCAAATTCATGTCATGCTTCCAAAGCATGACGACCATGCATGGAATTTGTTCAGTCCCAATACCTCATGAGTGAGCTCATGTCTCCCGGTTCACAAGTGAACCTGTATGATCCCTTTGAGAGATCGTATTACTCATATGTCCTTACATGCACACCAGCTCGCCGGTATATAGACCTTGATTAGGTCATCAACCTATTGGTCTGCCAAATGTACATACTCAGACATATAGCAATACATCTGTCTCTAGTCAGAGGATGCATGCCTATGTTGTGACAGTATTCAACGTAGGTCTTTGGTTATCTCGATCTCGTCAAGTCAACCCATTGACTTAACTAACCTGACACCTCTGAATCATTATTCCCATGCAGAGGACCTGCATCTAGAGGTCAGTCAGATATCAGTCATATGAGATAGGATTGCCATCTCCCATTCAGACTGGAGATCATCACTTTAATGATCATTTGATGATGCTTGATGAGTCCTTTATCTAACTCCTTAGATATTCATCCAAGCATCAGCCTCTATGATCCATCCAATGAATCAACAGTTGTATGATCATCAAGTTGGCCATGGTACATAACCCTTATTGTACAGAGGGACCCTATAGTGCATTCATTCATTAATCTCAGAAGGGGAGTGAAAAATAAACAATAACTTTTATTGATAATTTATTCATTACAATAACATTTATTGTAGAAATGGTTCGCCCGGGGCTCACATTGCTAACAACTCTCAAGAACATCACAGACGACTGCGATTTCCTAATCTTGAATATATACGATCCTGTGGACAGTTCGCTCAGAGTTAATCTCTAGAGGGAAGTGCGATAGGTCTGAGTTGATTACTCGGTGATTCCTTGGACTCTCAAGGGAGACTTCGACGCAACTTTGTCTGTGGATTGTCGGTCGATCAGGGCAACGAGGACCTAGGTTCGACGGATTTTGGGAGTCTGGTGGTTGAGTTAAACTTGTAGGTGCTTGATGCCAACAATGGTCAGTACATATGGATTATAGATAAATCAAACTTCACGTTCGTATATTTATCACTATTTGGTCTCGGCATAGTACATGCAAAAACTCCATCTCCAATGGGCCAAGGTGCTTCCATGTGCGCTCTCCGATCACACACCTCTCCTTTGGAGTTTAGGGGAGGAGGCACTTCGACAACCACCGAGATTTTGATTTGAGAAATCTTGATGCTTTAAGACAATTTCTCAAGATTGGTGTCTGACTTTTGGAGATCTTGTGAAAGTGCAAATTTTAGTTGCAAAGAGGTTCTTTCTTTAGCTCTCTACTCTTTGCACGAGGCTCACTACTTTTAAAAAAAGCCAAGATTGACGATATTAGAAAGGAGAAACAATATATTGAAGGCTTCTAAACATTGGTACATAGTTGGGGATGAAAGGGCCTTTTTGCCTGAGGAGTATGAGGGACTATTTATGCAATCAAGACTGAGCTTGAATGGAAACAAAGATAAGGGTAGAGGTGGTTAAAAGGGGTGCAACCATCAAGTTCTTTGACAACATGGCTAATGCTAGAAGGCGTCCTAATTATATTCGCTCGGTGGAGGTTGATGAGGTATCTGAAATGCTGATGATACCATAATATTTTGGGAATGTGTGACCAAAAGAAGGTTGAGGCAACTTTCCAACGTAAAAGAAAATCGACTCGGATTCATGCCAGGTCGCTCAACTATTGAAGCCATCCATTTTGCCGAGGAGAACAATTGAGATTTATAGAGCTAAAAGGAAGAACCTCCATATGATCTTTATTGATTTGGAGAAGGCTTATGATTCTGTCCCACAAGAGATATTGTGGGGAGTTTTGGAGAAGGAACAAGTACATGTCCTATACATTAACCTCATAAAGGACATGTATGATAGGGCTTTATCTTGTGTAAGGGCCTCGTCTAGGAAGACTCGCTATTTTGACATCAACATTGGTTTACATCAAGGTTTAGCTTTGACTCCATTTCTTTTTACTTTGATTATGGATGAGTTGACAAGTCACATTCAGGATGAGTTGACTTGGTGCATGTTATTTGCTGATGATATTGTGTTGATTAACGAGACTAGAGATGTTGTAAATTAGAAGCTTGAGGTATGGAGACATGAGTTGGAGACTAACGGATTTCGTATAAGTAGCACTAAGACGAAATCTATGGAGTGTACCTTTGATGGAAGCAATGGTGAAGGAATCGAGGTGAAGATTGGTGATGATAACATTCAAAAGAGAGATTCTTTTAGATATATGGGATCTATTTTGCAACATGATGGGGAAATTGATGGAGATGCTACTAATAAAATAAATGCATGCTGGCTAAAGTAGAGAGGAGCCTCTGCAGTTCTCTGTGATAAGAAAATTCCATTAAAAATTACAGGAAAGTTTTACAAAGCAGCCGTGAGACCTGCTATGCTTAATGGATATGAATGTTGTCCTGTGAACCATAGACATGCGCAGAGAATGGCTATAGTAGAATTGAAAATGCTAAGTTGGATGTGTGGACACACACGTAAAGATCGGATTCAGAATGATGCAATCAGAAAGAAAGTCGGTGTAGCTCCGATCGAGGATAAGATGCGAGAAAACCGCTTAAGATGGTTTGGCCATTTGCAAAGAAGATCATCTGATGCACTAGTTAGGAGATGCGAATGTTGGGATGTTGAGCCGTCTAAGAGAGGGCGAGGACGTCCCAAGAAGTGTTGAAAAGGGACTATACGAAAGGATCCTAGTTTTGTGGATATAAGCCTGAGATTGATCCAAGATAGATCTGAATGGAGGCGAATAACCCATGTACCCGACCCTACTTAATTGTGGGAAAAAGGCTTTGTTGTTGTTCATCATTCTCAAGCAATTTCATTACTCAGCATTTTGTAAACTTGTGATATTAAAGATTACTGCTAATCATTTCTTTCACCATGGTGTACTTAAGGTACTCGAATTGTGGGTTCCTTTTCCGTGGAGAAGAACCTTTTTTGGAAGTTGTCCAAATTCTTTGGAATTTGTCCAAAGAATGGAGATGGTAATAGGATGTGCAGCCCTCCGTTTCATGTAGCTCGAATAGTAGATGCAAGCTTCATCGACAAAGTGAATGTAAATCCTAGAATATGGTTATGAGTCCTGATTTTCACTCGCTTGGGTTTCCATTTTAAAATCGAAATGTAAATTGAGGTTTGCATTCTCCTCATGGAAAGGAAAACATGACTTATTCATTCATGAGGCCATACGGTTCTCTTATATACAAAGGAGAAACCCTAGAGGGAAAATTACATAATAGAGACAAAAAAATATGAAATACATAAAAATAAGGAAAAATAAATATATCTGTTAACATTCACTCTCAAGATGGAGTATAGATGTCAATCATGCTCAACTTGGAACATCTCTGGAATGACCCTATGGCTAAAGCCTTGATGAAAAGATCTGTTGGATGCTCTCCTAAGCAGAAGTGGGAAGTAGAGATAAAACCCTTCTGAATCATATCGTGTGTATAATGACAATCTACCTCAATGTGTTTGGTCCTCTCATGGAAAACAGTTTCTGGCAATGAAAGGAGCAGCTTGGTTATCACATTACAACTGCATAGAAAGAGGCGCATCAACAACTAAATTTGTCAGAACGGATTTAACACATACGATACCCGCGCTCCCATTTCCATGATTCTGTACATTGACTCAACACTAGATCTAGCAACCACGGTATGCTTCTTGCTCTTCCATGACACCAAAGAGCTCCCAATGAATACTACAAAATCAGAGGCAGATTTCCCGTTCTTGGGGCATCCTGCATAGTCAACATCTGCACATGTCATGATGGCAATGGCATGTCCATTCACTAAAAAAATTTGTACTTGTTGAAGACTTTAGATACCTCAGGATCATATGTACATCCATGCAGGCTTGTCTTAGCCGCTCCATAAACTGGCAAACTTTGATCACAACAAAGGAAATATCTAGCCTGGTAATAATCACATAGAGTGTTCGAAAATAAGAATGCGAAAGCATATCAAAGAAAAATAATAAACATAATGGGACACCATGATTTTAACGTGGAATCTTACCCCCTAAGGAGAGGGATGAAACAACGGGAGAAGGACTCAAAGGGCCATATGATTCATTGAACGTTCTCAACTGATACAAGAGGTCTAGGGCTTCTTATATAGCCTCTTCAGTCCCTCAAAGTCCCACTACTGGTAGATGTGGGACTAAGCTCCGGATGTGGTACTCATCTATACAAATAAGTGACACATACTCTAACACTTCCCCTCAAGCTAGAGCATGCAATGCTCAGCTTGGATAAAAAGAAAGATATCACTCAAGCTCACAATACAAGACACTACATACAATATCAACTCAACGCGCACAACTGTCGGCTGTTGTCGAGGACATTGCTTCTCATGTCGTGTAAGTGAGGAGGAACAAACGAGTTGTAGTGTGAGTAGAACTGAATCTCCTCGTCGGAGAGCATGTGCTATGTACTGTGTCTGTCAGAGTCACTGCAACTGAAAACGAGTCTCCTCGTCGGAGTACTCTGGCCCACCACAACATGTGGACAACTGCTCCATCTTTGAAAGGGACGAACTGAAAAGCTATGACGAACATTCTCGTTGGAGTCTACAGTCACTGGAGAATGGAGTATAAAAAAGCCTCCTTGTTAGAGAACTGGGTCTCTCCCATATTGTCTCAGAGAATGGGATCTCTAGACTGGAGTCCATATTAAACCATATGAAAACTCTAACCCACATGGCATAGGGAATGGGATCTCTACTCTAGAGTCCCTATGGAACACATAAAAACTCTAACCAAAATAAATGATGGCACCCACACAAAATGGTGGCAAACATTTGTACAACAAACTGAAAACTCGAAAACATCTAAACGTGGAGTCTGGAACTGAAAAACTATAGTGTCCGAGAATATGTTTGTCCTTTGGAATATGAAGAATCTGAATCTGTAGAATCTGACAATCTGACATGTAACTATACAACACTCCCCCTTTCTCCTATACTTGTCGGAAAACAATGACATTGACAAAGTTGGGAGAAGACAAATCAAGATGGGGAAACCATGAATCACATAAGCCATCTACATTTTTTCTTCGGCTTTTCTGCTCACATAATTTTTTTAATTCCCCCTTTTTCGAGCTATTTCATTTTTTACGGCTTTTCACTCCTCATCGTTGTGGAAAGGGAAAATAGAAAAGTTGCATTCAACTTAGCCCTAGAGCTCTCTTATATAGGAGAAAAGCCCTAGGGACAAATTACATAGATAGCCGAAAGGAAAAGACAATTACAAAATAACACCTCAAGAGATATAAGTATCTCAACACTCCCCCTCAAGATGGAGCATAGATATCTATCATGCTCATCTTGGAACATCAACGATGAAAAGGTCCTTTTACAAGGGATTTGGTAAACATGTCAGCAATTTGATTTCCTGAGGCAACATGAGAAGTATATATATATCCCTTTTGAATCAAGTCACGGGTGTAATGACAGTCAACCTTAATGTGCTTTGTCCTTTCATGAAAGACATGATTGTTTGCTATAAATAAGGCCGCCTGATTGTCGCATTGTAGATGCATAGGAAGTGACACCTCAATAGTTAGGTCAGTCAGAACCGACTTAACCCACATCATTTCTGTACTCCCTTGGGCCATTGCCCTATACGCTGATTCTGCACTCGATCTGGCCACAACCGTCTGTTTCTTACTCTTCCAAGAAACCAAAAAGCTGCCTACAAACACAGTGAAACTTAAGGTTGACTTCCTATCCTTGGGACATCCAACATAGTCTGCATCTGCATACACTGATACTGTCAGAGTTATGCCTCTCCTGAATAAAAGTCCTATACCTGGAGAAGACTTGAAATTCCTCAAGATCACGTGAACTGCATCCATGTGTGACTGCCTTGGTTGCTCCATAAATTGGCTAACTCTGTTGATGGCAAATGAAATATCAGGCCTGGTGATAGTGACATACAATAACTTCCCTACCAGCTCTCTGGACTATCTCTTATCTACCTCTGCAGAGTCATCATCATACAACAGTGCATTACGATCCATTGGAGTAATAGCGGGTCTGCATCCTATCATACCTGTCTCGGATAAAAGATCAATGACATATTTCCTTTGCGTCACCATTCCTGTTGGTTTCTTTCAAATTCTAGACCAAGAAAATACCTCAGCATACCAAGATCCTTAGTCATGAACTATTGTCCAAGAAAGTCCTTGATTGCCTGAATACCTTCATTATCGCTGTCTGTAACAACAATATCATCAACATAAACTAACAACAACCATACCCTTCTGGGTCCTTCTAACAAAAAGAGAGTGATCTGCGATAGATCTAACAAAGCCCTATAATTCAATCAGCTCTGAAAGATTCTGAAACCAAGCCCTCAGACTCTGCTTAAGGCCATATATGACCTTATGAGGTCTACACACCATACTAGACTCCCCTTCAGCAGCAAACCCTGGTAGTTGCTGCATATACACCTCTTCGTGCAAATCATCATATAAAAAGGCATTCTTAACATCTAATTGGAAAAGGGGCCAGTCCTTTACCGCAACAACAAAAAGGATATGTGCTGTAGAATGATGCGCAACATGAGAGAAAGTGTCGTGATAATCCACCCCATTAGTCTGAGAGAACCCACGAGCAACCAACCGAGCCTTGTACCTATCCACAGAGTCATCCGCATGGTATTTAATAGTAAACACCCACTTAGTCCCAACAATCGAAGCACCTGGAGGAGCAGGGACGACACTCCAGGTTCCACGAGACGGTAAGGCCGCCATCTCCTCTTCCATAGCAAGGCGCCAAGGTCCACTCTGCAATGCTTCCTAATAAGAGAAAGGTATCTATATCGCTGATAAGGCCACCACCAATTTCTGGAAGTCCCCATATAATCGTGCTAGAGAGACGTAAGATGAAAGAGGATGCATCGTACATGCACGTCTCTTCTTGCGTAGAGCAATAGGCACATCCATATCCGATGTGTCTTCAGACATAGTATCGTCCAGAACATCCTGTAAACTCAAATCACCAGTGTCATTAGTAGAACTCAAATGCTCAGGATATACCTTGGGCATGTTGGATGATGGTGGAGGCTCATGAGCATGAGGCCGATGCTGATAAACCTGAGGAAAGAAAGAGGATTCGATAGGAGGTGGAGGTGGATATGGTGGTGGTGGAGGTGGTGGTGGTGGTGAAACAACAGAGATAGGAGGTGGTGGTATATAAACCTCTTTTCCATTTTCCGAAGAGCTAAGCTTGTCACCTGTAGGAGAGAAATACATGATAGATTCAAAGAAGGTGACATCAACACTCACATAGTACCGTCTCCGAGTAGGGACAAAGCAACGATACCCCTTTTGGGTCTTGAAATACCCAACAAACATACACTTGACTGCTCTAGGAGACATCTGATGGACAAAAGCAACGCAACCAAATACATGAGGTGTAAGAGAAAAAGATCTTTTTCTGGAAACACAATTGAGAAAGGAATCTTGACTCCCAAAATCGATGAAGGCATACGATTCACCAAATAACATGAAGTGAGAACATCATCTCCCCAGTACGAGTGAGGAGCAAAACTTTGAATTAAAAGAGTTGCAGTAATATCCAAGAGATGGCGATGTTTCCTCTCTGCCACCCCATTCCATTGGGACGTATAAGCACATGATGTCTGATGCACAACGCCATATGGTCTAAGGAAATGAGATAGGTGGGTACTATAGAATACAAGTGCATTATCAGAACGTATATACTTGACATTTGCAGAGAAGACATTCCTTATTTCATTAATAAAAGACTGAATAATAGGACTTGCATCAGACTTGTTCTTAAGCAAAACGACCTATGATAATCTATAATACTCATCAACCGCAACAAGATAGAAACGATGTCCTTGAAGATCAGGAACACGACTGGGACCCCAAATATCCAAGTGGATCAACTCAAAAAGACCATGACTGCTTTGACCCTGACGACTCTGGAATGCTGACCTATGATGCTTCCCAAGCTGGCACGCTTCACACTATAAAGTAGAACGAGGGGAGATCTAAGTAGAACATGATGCAACTTCTGCAAAGGAAGATGACCAAAATAAGGGTGCCATGTATATGGAGAGACAGACCCAGTACGAAGAAAAGAGATAACAACATATGGAGATTGCACAAGTCTGGATAGGCCTCCTCGCTCACGGCCAGTACCAATCACCCTGCCCCTGAAACACAAGAGCAGAGGAAATGACACGACAATGAAAATCCTTGGTGATTTGGCTGATCGATAATAAATTCATGGAGAAATCAGGCACATAAAGAACATTCTGAAGATGCATTTCAGGGGTTAACTGCACCTCCCCTTGACCGGTGATGGGAGAGTGTGTCCCATCAGCAATCACTATGGACTTGCCAGACTGAGTCGGGCTATAGGTACTAAATTAACCTCTGTCACCATAGAGATGATGAGATGCTCCTGAATCCATTATCCATTCTAACAAATCTTCCCTATAACAACAAGCGTAAGCATATGTTGTACCTGAGATGGATGTAGTGACCGAAGCTGCTACCTCTGACGATCCTGACTGGGAACTAGTTGTCCCTTGGGAAGGCATAATCCCATGAGTCGTGCAATTAACTCGTCAAATCTCTAACCATATGCGACAGGAGAGCTGCTACTCGGCTGGATCTGTTCTCCCATACGTGCTGAAACATGGAACCCATGCTTAGAATAACATGTTTCCTCTGAATGACCTGGCTTGTGATAATAAGTGCAAGGCTGGCGAGGAGGTCTACTGCTCCCTCCTCTTCCACAGCCTCCTCCGCCACGAAACTATGTCAAGCTCCCCCTACCACGAGATGCTGCCATGGCTGAAGAAGTCTGTGATCCAGACGAACCACTAGAAGATATGGAGAGTCGACGATATGCTACCTCCATTGGAGGAATAGTAGCATCGGTGAGGATCTGTGCTCTTGCTGCATCATACTCTGGACCCAGTGCTGCTAGAAAGACTTCAGTCATCACAGAATCCCTATATGCCTTGAGTTGCTCAGGTGTAGTAGTCAAGGGAATGTAACAATGTATCTTCTCAAACATACCCCTTAAAGAAGTGTAGAGGGTATGTAAAGGGCGACCATTCTACTTAGAAGTGAAAATATCATGTTGAAGTTACAGAATATTTGATTCATTCTTCGTCGTAGAATATGTAGCAACGAGAATGTTCCACATAGCCTTTGCTGTGGGCTGACTCATGATGTCATTGGCTATCTCCATGGATATTGTTCCGAACAACCATACTTGTGGATATGCGACATCTGCCTCCCATGAGACGTTAACCCCAATTTTGTCTGCAGGCTCCACCTGGGTGAGAATATGCTTCTTGCCATTGCATTGCATTAAACTCATGAACTGCATAGCCCACAGTTTATAATTAGTTCAATCCATCTTTACAATAGGTGCTGGACCTTTGAAGGCACCTAGAGATGGAATATCTGCTTTGTTGTCTGACATGATGGCAACAATCTCTCAAAACTGGGGTTGTAGACTTGAACAAAGATTGTCTACATGGACATATAGGAAGATGGTTGTGGGTGTAGACTCATACCACAACCACTTCCATTCTCTGAAGGCTCCTTCGGACGGCTAGGGTGCTGCTAGGAGATCACATCACACCCTAGAAGATTAGGCAAGCAGTAGATGCGTGTGAGTACACCAACGTGCGTGCAGAAAACACGCAGTGCTCCATACACTGGAGCGCCCAGGTGCACATGAGCATGCACTGGCATGCGCGCAGACGTGTGCACGTGGGCACGCAGGCGTGCATACGACATGCGTAGGCATGCAAGCAGGTGCGGAGGAGCATGCAGGCGTGCGGATAGGAGTCGTGCAACACCGTGCGGCGACGTGCGGCGGTGTTAGAGACAACGTACGGCGGCACCCGAAACACCACCTAGGGCTTTTGGTGGGGGCTAGGGTTTTTGGGTATAGGCTCCTGTCTAGGACCATCGCTATGATACCGTGTGGAAAGGGAAAATAGAAAATATGCATTCAACTTAGCCCAAGAGCTCTCTTATGTAGGAGAAAAGCCCCAAGGGACAAATTACATAGATAATCGAAAGGAAAAGACGATCACAAAACAACACCTCAAGAGATATAAATATCTCAACAATCCTTTTTTTCCCATGTACGTTTATTTTGTACACATCTTTTTTAAAGAAATTCTCTTTCACGCTGCTTCTTCCTTTTTTTTAAGCACGCCCCAACTTGGGCCCTCAAACTTGGCTAATCTCCCCCCTCCTTTTTTAACTGCAACCCAAACTGGGCTTGAATACTCACAACTTCAACAAACCCCCCTTTTTAAGACAACCCGTCTCTAGTTTTTTATATACGACAGCAACCCCCTTTTATAATAAAAAGGGTCATCGAGCCTTTTCTTTCCTGTCTTCACCAACTAGGGTTCCCACGATGGGAACCCTTTTTCCGCCGCCGCTTCTGGGGATACTCCCAGATCGCGGATGCAAAAAAGCGCCACCTGAGTCCGATCAGCCAGGAGAGGATGCGCCAGGAGAGAATATGGAGAGCCACATGCGAGATGTGTGTTGCTTGGGCGATGGAGAAGGGTATATGTGAGGGAAGATGACAATGGAGAAGGCTCCGCATGGAGCTTAACCTTGTGCGAGATGGAGATCGCCTTTCGCCATGCGGCATAAAGGGGTTGCGGCGCATGGAGCGTGCTGCCTTAATGCACGCAAATCGGGGCATCCTTGCGTGAAGGTGCACCTGGAAGAGGGAGACCGACGGCGGGATCCACTACCTGGGGAGGTACATCACCTCGCATCTGGATATAAAGAGGCACGAATCAGAGGAGCATCGCACCGCCTGCGCGATGGAGATCGGCAAGAGAGCGAGAGAGAAAGAGGTCGAAGGGGCGCCCCCGAGAGCCTTGAGGTGGAGAACAATGCTTCCTGCTGGAAGGAGAGTTGCGACATCGTGCAAGAATTTTTTTTTTGCTTCATGATGGGAATAATCGTTGCGCATCTGATGCGCCTGAAGAAGAAAATACTGCATCGGCAACATGCGACTTTAGGGATCGACACTGTTGCTGCGCCTCCTACCATGTACATGATCTGGAGTGAAATTTCATTGAACAGAGGTGTTGATCTGGAGCGAAAGGGGCTTTTGGGAAACGTGAATGAGATGGTCTATTCCATAACCCTAGGCTCTCTTATATAGGAGAGTAGCCTATGGGTAAATTACATAAAGAGAATAACAAGAAAAATAAAATAACAAAGAGATACAAATAGCTTATATGCGTCAACACTCCCCCTCAAGATGGAGCATAGGTATCAATCATGCTCAGCTTGGACGCACACTTCTGGAATGGGCCTCTAAGTAATGCCTTGGTGAAAATATCAACAGTCTGATTCTCTGATGTGACGTGAGATGTAGCAATGAACCCCTTCTGAATCATGTCACGTATGTAGTGACAGTCGACCTCAATATGCTTGGTCCTCTCATGAAAAGCTGGGTTATTTGCAATGAACAAGGCGGCCTGATTGTCACATTCCAACATCATAGGAAGAGGTATATCAAGACATAGATCTGCAAGTAAGGATTTCACCCACATCATTTCTGTGCTAGCCTGGGCCATAGCCCTATATTCTGATTCAACACTGGATCTAGCTACTACTGTCTGCTTCTTGCTCTTCCACGAAACTATAGCATCTCCAACATAGACTGCAAACCCTGATGTTGACTTCCTGTCCTTGGGGCATCCTGCATAGTCTGCATCCGCACATGCTGTGACAGAAATCTCCTTTCCTTTCCTTTCTTAAATAGCAAGCCTGCACCTGGAGATGATTTTAAATATCTCAGAATCATGTGTATTGCATCCATATGGGCCTGACGTGGTTGCTCCATGAACTGGCTCACACGACTCACTGCAAACTGTATATCAGGTCTAGTGATCGTGACATACAGTAATTTACCTACCAGTTCTCTGTACCTTCTCTTATCCACCTCTTCTGTGTCATCATCATACAGCTTCATGCTAGGATCCATTGGTGTCGTAGCAGGTCGACACCCTAGCATACCTGTCTCACTCAGTAGATCTGTGACATACTTCCTCTGTGTCATGACTAATCCATATGGATTTCTAGCAAATTCCAGCCCCAGAAAATATCTAAGGACTCCCAAGTCCTTGGTGACAAACTCGGTCCCCAGCCTTTCCTTTGCCTGCTTAATGCCTTGGTCATCATCACCTGTAATCAAGATATCATCAACATAAACCATGATTACAATGATACCTCTCGCCGTCTTCTGCACGAACAAGGAATGATCAGCATTGGAGCGTTTATATCCTTGTTTCTCAAAGAGGTCTGAAAGCTTCTGAAACCATGCTCTGGGGCTCTGCTTAAGGCCATAGATGGCCTTATGTAATCTGCAAACCTTGGAACACTCCCCCTCAACAGCAAAACCAGGTGGCTGTTGCATATAGACTTCCTCCTGCAAGTCTCCATACAGAAATGCATTCTTCACGTCCAGTTGATAGAGTGGCCAGTCTTTAGCAACCGCAACTGATAACAGGATCCGTAGAGTGGAATGACGTGCCACAGGAGAGAACGTGTCAAGGTAATCAACCCCATATGTCTGTGTGAAGCCTCTTGCAACTAGGCGTGCCTTGTACCTGTCAATGGAACCATCTGCATTGTGCTTAACTGTAAACACCCACTTGCAACTCACCGGGCTAACACCTGGAGGTATAGGAACCAAACTCCAGGTTCCTCTAGACTGAAGTGCCGCCATCTCTTCTTCCATTGCTAGCCGCCATCTAGCATCCTGCAAAGCATCATGATGGTTCCGTGGAATGTCTGTAGATGAAAGTGCCAATGCAAACGTCCTGAAGTCTCCAGATAGCCTCTCAAAAGACACAGCTGCTGATAATGGATATTTGGCACAGCTCCTCTTCGGCTTGCGTAGAGCGATTGGAACCTCCAGATCATCTATGTTATCACCACGCTCCTGTAATGTATCCTGCTGAGAAATGTCGTCAGATCCATCAACATTAATATTTTCATTACATACCATAGGCGAGCTAGTTGACTGGTCAGGACCATGAGCTGGAGGAGGCCTGCGGGTGTAATGGAATGGTAGCGGGGATACTATTGATGATGGTGGTGGTGGTGGTGGCGGTGGTGGTGACGGTGGTGTTGTTTGTGGCAATGGTGATGGTGGTTCCATGAATACGGCATCAGGAAGTGTAGGTAGTGGCTGCATGTTTCCGGATTCAGAAAAATACATCACAGATTCAAAAAATGTAACATCTGCACTGATCATATACCGCTGACGCACAGGATCAAAACACTTGTACCCCTTTTGAGTTCTGGAGTACCCCACAAAGACGCACTTGACAGCCCTAGGAGAGAGCTTGTCAGTACCGGGCGACAATTGATGGACAAATGCGACTGACCCAAACACACGAGGAGTAAGAATAAACAAATCCTTGTCAGGGTAAATGAGTGAAAAAGGAATTTGTTCATTCAAGACAGACGAAGGCATACGGTTGATAAGGTAACATGCAGTAAGGACTGCATCACCCCAGTAGGAGTACGGAACATGACTCTGAATAAGAAGTGACCTTGTGACATCAAGTAGGTGACGGTGTTTTCTTTCAGCAACCCCATTCTGTTGAGACGTATGAGCACAAGATGTTTGGTGAATAATCCCTTTTGAGGAGTAGTAATTGGCTAGAATGTTGGTACACAATTCTAAGGCATTATCACTTCTCACAATCTTGACAGATGTAGAAAAAACATTTTGAATTTCATTTAGAAAATGGATAATAATATTTCCAGCTTCAGATTTATTTTTCATTAGAAAGACCCATGATGCTCTAGAGAAATCATCCACAAATACAATATAAAACCTGTGTCCCTGATGATCGGGAACACGACTTGGACCCCAGACATCGACATGAAACAACTCAAACTTGGAGTTACTACTCCGACCGTGACTACTGGGAAAAGACGACCTGTGATGTTTTCCCAACTGACATGCCTCACACTGGATAGATGTGTGAGGGAGACCATAGGGTAGGACTAGACGCAACTTCTGAAGCGGTAAATGACCAAAACGCAGATGCCACAGGAGAGGAGATACTTGTCCAGCGGGAGAAGATGTGATTCCGGCAAATGGGGTCTGGTTCAGACGATAAAGGCCTCCTTGCTCATAGCCATGACCAATCACGTTGCCCGTACGGATGTCCTGAAAAATCAAAGAAGATGGATCAAAAATAGCTCGACATTGGAGATCCTTCGTAATCTGACTAATTGACAACAGATTCATAGAAAAGTGCGGTGCATGTAAAACATTCTTGAGCTGCATAGAGGATGTCAATCTAATCTCCCCCTGACCCGTGATAGGGGAGTGTGTGCCATTGGCGATCACTATTGTCCGTCCTGGAGGAATCGGAGTATATCCTGTAAGTAGACTCTGGTCGCCACATAGATGATGTGTAGCGCCCGAGTCCATGATCCATGGCAATGTATCCGATCTACTACTGTGGAGTGCAAGTGTACTACCTGAAGTACTCGTAGAGGCAGAAGCAGAAGCAGCAGCATCAGTATGACTCTCTGTCGACGGTGCTGGGCCAGATGGTGGGATAATGCCCCTGAGACGGGCAACCAGATCATCAAATCGTTGATCCAGTGTAGCTGCAGACGGGGGATCTATCTGCTCAGCGGCTCGTGCAGATGCAGGGAATCCATGCTTCGAGTAGCATGTGTCTTCGGTATGTCCTATTCGGTGACAATATGAGCATGTTGGCCTAGTACGGCCACCCCTTCCACGAGGAGTACGTCCACGGCCCTGGTGATGAAGACCACGGCCTCTGTTGGCCGCCATAGCTGAGGGATTCTGACTCGCGGCTGCTGAAGGTACTGTGATCCTACTTAATCTGTGAAAAGCTTCCTCCATGGGAGGAATAGTCGAGTCCGCCAAAATCTGTGAACGTGCTGCCTCATACTCTGGATCAAGTGCAGCGAGAAATACACCCACCATCGTAGCATTCATGTATGTCTTCTGCTGTTCTGGCGTGGCGGTAAGAGGCATGAAGCTATAGAGCTTCTCGAACATCCCTCTCAATGATGTATAGAGAGAATGCAAAGGACGGTCGTTCTGCTTTATCGTGAATATATCATGTTGTAGTTGCAGGATCTTCGTCTCGTTCTTTGCCTGAGAATATGTCGCTGCTAGGATATCCCGCATGTCTTTGGCAGTAGGCTGATGTAGAATGTCATTGGCGATTTCAATGGCCAATGTGCCTGATAGCCACACCTTGGCATATGCATCATCGGCCTCCCATGAGGCATAGACTCCAGTCTTCTCTGCAGGCTCGGGCTCGGTAAGAATGTGCTTCTTACCTGTAGACTTCATCATACTCATGAACTGCATTGCCCACAGTTCATAGTTTGTACCATCCATCTTGACAATGGGCGCTGGACCACGAAATGCGCCCATAGATGGGATATCTGCCATGCTTTCTGACATGCTGGAGACGGAAGACTGGAGCGACTGAGAGAATATAGTCTCTGTCTACAATGACATGGATGGGATTAGTTGCGTGTGTAGACGTCAAGCAACTAACCCCATGTAGAGCTAGATGTGTGCCCTAGTGTTTTGGGGCTTAGGGCACGTGGGCACGTGCAGGAAGCACGCGCGTACTCAACTGGAGGAGAACGCTGTTGCAGGGGCACAGAAGATCACACAACGTGCACTGGCGCACGCTGCCCTACCACACACAGATTGTGCGGCAGTGCACACAGTCGTGTAAAGTCACGCGTGCACACCAGGCGCTAGAGGCGCGTTTTGCACAACGTTGCGCACAGTTGCGCAGAGATGCGCGAGGAGGAACGCCGGTGATGCACGGGATGCGCGAGATCGCTAAGCGCGCGATGCACAGCGCGCTACGCGAGGAGGAACAACAGTGCGCGATCGGCGCGCGATGCGAGAAGTGCTCAGGAGCGATCGGAGCGCGCGATCGGAGCGCGCGAAGTGCTCAGGAGCACCAAGGACGGAGAAGATCGCCGCCGATCGGCTGATGTTGGCGTCGCCGATGAGAGAGAGAGAGAAGAGAGGCCGGCGGGTGGGGTGGGTTAGGGTTAGGGTTTCGAGAACTCCGGTCTAGGACCGTCGCTCTGATACCATGTTGGGAAACGTGAATGAGATGGTCTATTCCATAACCCTAGGCTCTCTTATATAGGAGAGTAGCCTATGGGTAAATTACATAAAGAGAATAACAAGAAAAATAAAATAACAAAGAGATACAAATAGCTTATATGCGTCAACAGCTTTGGCTTCACAAAATTAGGGTTTTTGGATGAAAACTCTAGAACATGATTTTGAACATGAACTTGAACAAGAAATCTTCAAAATAATCTTCAAGAAAATAATTAGGATTCAATAGAAGCCCTAGAATTGAATCTCGAAACTCAAAAAATCACGAGCATAATTCCTTGAGAATTGAACATGTTCTGATACCATGCTAGAAAATAAGAATGCGGAAGCGTATCAGAGAAGAATAATAAACATTATGGAACACCGAGATTTTAACTTGGAACCCTACTCCCTAAGGAGCGGGATGAAACCACAGGAGAAGACCTCAAATGACCATATGTTTCATTGAACTTTCTCAACTGATACACGAGGTATGGGGCTTCTTATATAGCCTCCTCCGTCCCTCCAAGTCCCACCACAGGTAGATGTGGGACTAAACTATGGATGTGATAAATGGATCTTGGATGGATACATTTACCCATCTATAAAAATAAATGATGCATACTCTAACATAGAGGAGCTTCCTAACAAGCTCCATGTATGTCTGTTTGCCCACCTCATTTGTATCATCATCATCATATAGCTTCATGTTGACGTGAATGGGAGTAGTGGAAGGTCTGCAATCTGAGAGATATGTGACATACTTCCTCCAAGTCATTACAAGATCCAACTGCTTCCTGACAAATTCAAGCCCCAGGAAGTATCGTAATTCACTGCCTCTTTAAGTCCTCTGAACAAATGGTAAGTGATTTGCAGTTCATCTCATGAAGTCATGCTGCTTTATCGAGTTCGAAAGCTTCTGGAACCATGCTTTGGGACTCTGCTCAAGGCCATAAATAACTTTATGAAGTCTGCACACTTTTTAACACTCCCCCTCAGCAGCGAACCCAGGTGGCTGCTGCATATCGACCTCCTATGGATCACCATGTAGAAAGCATTCTTCATATCTAGCTAAATAGAGACCGGTCCTATACCACGACAACAACGGAGGATTCTAAGGGTAGAATGCCATTCCATCAGAGAGAACTTGCCATGATAGTCCACCCCATAAGTCTGAGTGAACCCAGGAACTATAAGCTTAGCCTTGTAACGATCAACACTGCCATCAGCACTTTACTTCATTAAATACCCATTTAAATCCAACCATGGATGCCCATGTAGGGGTAATAACCAAGCTTCATGTGACACGAGACTGGAGCGATGCCATCTCCTCTATAGCAAGAAGCCACAGATCGTTTCGCATAGCCTTCTGATATGCTCATGGATCTCAACAGTTGAGAGACCCACAATGAATCTCCTGAAATCTGATGAAAGATGCCCTAAAGAAGCACACGCAACTAGATGTTACATAACACACCTACTCCTCTAATTCCAAGAGCAATGGATTAATCTAGATCCTTTGACTGATATGCCACCAACTGCTCAGAATTTACCTAGGATGTGCTTGATGATGGGGAAAGCACATGAGCTGGGGAGGTTGGGGGGAAGGGGCAGTCAGCAACCTACGAGTGTAAAAATACGGCAAATACTGAGCCACCGTAGTAGGTGTAGACACCACATGAGTAGGTTGTAGGAACCACAAGCAGGGTGGATGCAGTGGTAGTGCCGTAAGAGGAAACAATAATCGAGGGGTTGATGGAGTAGGAAGAGGTGGGATGTATACTTACTCACCAGACTCAGATGGGATCATCTTTTCACCTAAAAAATGGCAAAGTATTCTCTCACTATAAGTAGGGTCGGCTACATGGATTCTTGCTCAAATCCATCTTGAAATATTCGACTATTTTTTACATTGGTTGTCGACTACCTAGCGCAACCCCCACAAGGGGGATTTAAATCTAAATTTTTTGGGTGGTAGGTACATTGAACTATCACCAGACCAAATAAGTGAATACTGTAACCCCATAACTGACTCAAAGAAGGTGACATGACTGCCATCCTTTCATTTGCAGGAGAAAAGTACATGACTGCCATCCTTTCACTTGCACAAAAAAAATACATGACTGGCTCAAAGAATGTGACATCAAGGCTTATGTAGTATTTTTGTAATCAGATCAAAGCATGGATTTCCCCCTTCTGGGTCCGAGAGTAGCCAATAAAGACATACTTGATAGCTCTAGGAGAGAGCTTGTCACGACCAAGAGTTATTTCTCATTTATAAAGTTAGTTAGTTATTGGTTATTTCTATTCTTCTATTTATTGAGTCATGTAACCCTATAAGGTCTTTATATAATTTTATCTTTTGGCTCTTTAGGGTTTCACGATATATAAAAACCCTAAACCCCTTGAATAAGATACGTCATTCATTCTCTATTTTCTTCTGCACAAGGTATCAAAGCAATGGTCCTAGACCAGGGTTTGTACCTGATGATCCACTGCTACCACCAACCTCTCCATCGCAACCACACACATGGAGCACATCCTTGGTGATCCGAAATAATAGATTTACATTCATCGAAAACACATGGAGTACATTCTGCAGGTGCATATTCAGAAACAAATCAAATAAAAAAACAAGAAAGAACAAGAATATTGAATTTTGGGTGGAACCCTACTCCCAAAGGAGTAGGATAAAACCACAAGGAAAAGCCTCTAGGGTTGTGTTTTCTATTCACTTTTCTCATCGAGTGCAAGGGGGTAGGAGTGTGAGGCTCTTTATATAGCCCCGCCAATGTGACTAAGTCCCACCACTCCACAATATGAGAGTAAACAACTTTCACTCAAATAGAATGCCACAACTCTCAACAAAGTTCAATATGTTCACATCTACTTGAGCTCAATATAAGACTCTTATTTTTTAACTCGTGTCAATAGCTCAACATCATAGTATATCTAGGACGATAGCTGAAATAGAACGTTCGGAAGAAGAGGTAGCTTACTACATACATCCCTCTGTAAAGAGAGACGAGTGAAAATTTACTACAAGAACCCAAAACTTCAAAGAGATACCAAAAACATTCACATAAATAATAGAAAGCACCAACTGAAGTCTATTTGATGTTGATAGCCTTCATGCTATCATATTATTTTTGATAGATAGCCATCATATATGATTTTATACTTGAATCCGTACCTACATACATATAAGACTCTCAACAAAGCCTGAGCTCGACATATTTAGCTCATGATAAGCTTCTTAGCTAATTTATGAGTTCAACTCAATGAGTTAAACCAAAATTCTAACTTGATACCGACATCGAGCTGAGCTCAAATTGAGTCGTGCTTGGCTAATTAACTCTTCTCAGTAGCTCAATAAAGTAGTAGAATATATTTCCCTGTATTTTAAACTTTTCATTGTTTAATATAACAAACATATGGATATGGAAAAAGAACTATAGAAAACAAGAATGTGGAATCATAATTAGAAATAATAGAATAAAGAACATAAAAAATACCGTAATTTTACGTGGAACCCTACTCCATAAGGAGCATGTTAAAACCACGTGAGAACTTCCTTGAAGAGCTGATTTGTATATTGATCTCTCGCAACTATTACAATGGGTGTCGAGCTTCTTACATAGACCAACTAGAATGATCGAGTCCCACTCAAATGATTTGGGACTAAACATAGGTGTAGGTGGTATTGGCCCATGGAGGGATTGCCCACCAATGGATGCATACTCTTAACACTCCCTCTCAAGCTGGAGCATGCAATGCTGAACTTGGACAAATAGAAAGAAATCACTCACTCATACTGTACAAGTATTACAGACAATATCAGCTTAACACATACTCTATCAGTTACCTGCTGAGAACATTGCTCCTCATATTGTGCTGGTAAGGACAAAATGAAGGGTTGGAGTGTGATCCGAGTCGTCTCATCAGAGAACGCGCGCCCTAAACTATGTCTGTCAGAGTCACCAGGACTAGAATAAGTTTCTTCGTGAAGAACGTGTGCTCTGCACTGCGTAGAGTCACTGAAACTGAAGTGAGTCTCCTCGTCGGAGAACTCTGGCCCGCAACATATCTTCTACGCTGAAGACTACCTCATCTCTCTGAAGGTTCAAGCAAACAATGTCGTTAATTATCCATAAGTATGTCTTTGAAGATGTGCCTCTCATAGGGACCTCGAAGTGGGTTCTCTCTCATAAGAACCTCGGAAGGATCTTGTACTAAAGTTCATGTTAAAGTATGCATCCCTAGGTGGGCATTGGATCCCTATAGGGTCCAATTACCACCTGCATCTATGTTTGGTCCCACATCGTCTCTAAGTAGGACTTGATTATTCTGGTAGGCAATATAAGAAGCCCTACACCCATTGTAAAAGTTGAGAGAGATAATATACAAATCAACCCTTTGAGGCGATTCTCACGTGGTTTCAACCCACTCCTTCCACGTAAAATCCCGGTGTTCTTTTATGTTCTTTATTCTATTATCTCTTATTACGCTTCTGCATTCTTGTTTTCTACATGGTATCAGAGCGAGTTCAATTTTATAGATTTGTTCCTAAAGATAAATTGTTGAAGATCTGTTTGAGTTCAAGAATTTTTGTTCAACATGATTTGTTCTAGGGTTCTTGATGGAACCCTAAGTCAGCATAGTTGCCACTGACGTCAATCAGAGTGGTTTGATTATTCGAGTTCTCATTCTGGTTATTATCATTATGAAAACATTCGATTAAGGAACGAGCACAATCTTTGGATACACATTCCAGGCCACAAATCCAATCAACTAGGGTTCGGTTGAAACCCTAATCCCCAAAGCAATCTCCATTTCAAGTTTAGTGCAGTTCAAATTGAAGTGCGTGATTTCAGCATGACCTAAAGGTGATTGAGATATGATGCATTCCTGATGTCAAGTGGGTTCTCTTTGTCAAAAAAGAAGAGAGGCCACAATACATGCCTAGTTCCTAGAACCTTATTTCATACAAAGAAAAAGAAAGGTCACAGTACATGCAGTGCATGTGACTCCACTGTGGCTTCGAGACCCGATATCTAGCCCTCGCATAAGAAGGTCAAGAAGAAGAAGAACCCCCCACACAAGCAAAAGAAGATAATGGGTTCTTCTTGAACTTGGCGATCAACCTCCTCTCCCAGCCGCATCTCCAGGTCACCATCTCAGACGTTTTGGAACCCATCTAGTTACACGAGTTCTCAAAGGGCCACCACAACCATAACGACGGCACCCTCAACTCTAATCGCAATTCTTGGCCACGGTGTGTCGCCTTCAAGTTGGTCATGGAGGGATGGGCATCGAAGGAGCCCAAGCTACGGTAGCAGAGGCTATAGCCCTCATGGGAGATCTCTCGTCGACACATACTCTAACAAGAATGTTATGTTTATTTCTGAAAACTAAAGAAAGAAGAATCAAATTTAAATACCCATTTGCTACAACTTCTCTCATAAGCTAAAGTTGAAATCCTATTAATAGTTTTCATTTCATATTGTGAAATGATTGGTGCAATATAAATTTCAGAAAAATGTCACAACACAGAAGGATTGAGATTTGACAGAATATGAGCTTGTGCGGTAAAGAAAATCTAACTCAAGACGGCTAGTTAATGAGCTCGCAAGCTAGGTCCTCCGAGCTCAAGTTAACTCTACTACATCCAACAAAGTAGCTGTCTATTGCATGTATTGGAGAGCAAAAATAATCTGGATGACCACGACAGCAGGGAAAATATAATGTTTGAATCAACACTAAAGTAAACTAGATGCACAAACAGCTTTTAATTCGGCAGCAAGACTTCAATGGCCCACTAAATACAAGAACAGATGTTTAACAACCGGAAAAGCATCCCTCAATGTATAAGATAAGCAAATAACCCACAAGGGTTTGCAGGTTTCAGGAAGAGATAACTATTTATCAAATCATATAATGAAAGTCTTCACCACGTATTTTCATGTCAATATAGAAAAGATTATATATTGATGTATGATCTAATAAACCAAGTTATATAGTGCATCACGGATAATGACGCGTTTCTGTTTAAAGATTGGAAAAGGAATATAAGTAGCATTAGTTGTCCTGACTGCCTTACGAATGGGAGTCCATATGCATTTGACATGTGGACAAACATGGAAAAATAACAGTAATTACCTTTGTAAGTTGTATTTATGACTGCCTCATAAATTAGGTTCACCAAGTCATCCATGTGAATCCATGAAAACCTAAAATTTAAACGTAGTCACATATGTGAACAATCTATAAAATTGTACAACAAAATTGTAGATTATGGGTTGTTTTATTTCCATATCCATGCTGGACTCATTTATAATTATCTCTTAGTGCTTCATATAAAAACATCCATTGATTTCTCTCTTATAAAATATAATTTTGCTTCTTAACATTTTTGCCAGATAGTGGTGAAGGATTGATTAATTGGACAAATGTTATTGAAAGAGTTTTAAAAAGGCGAAGGATGACAAGTTAATGTTCCTAGTCAGCTAAAAATTCCATTTAACTGTTAAAAAAAATTATCTCCCCATCCGAACTAATCCAGAAGGGCGAGAATAAGTGTATCGTATTCACATGATATCTAGCAGATCTAAAAATCACATAATTCTTCCGGAACCAGATTATCAAAATCACTGCAAGATGGTCCAAATTGATTATTCCATGGATCTGCCCACACTAAAGCTCCACAAAAAATCTGCCTGGGACATAATATCTAGCTAAGAAATGTCCAGTCTTCCCCAAACCTCCCTTGTAAAAGGGCATCAGAAAAACAGATCGCCCAATTCCGCACAAAGGACACATTGCATCTACATTAGATGCCCACGTCGTTCTTGATAATAATTCTGCTCCCTTGTCATCTGTGGAAGTGTGAAAAAATGAAAAGTGATATTCCTTGTAGCCATAGAGCCTTCTTATATAGTAGAAAGGCTCTATGGGAAAATTACATACTGTAGATAGGAAAAATGAGAAAACACAAAATAAAGATAATGAGATATAAATATCTCAACACTCCCCCTCAAGCCGGAGATGTCTATCATGCTCAACTTGGAACAACGACGGAAAGGACCATGTTGGAGGAAATAAGAGAATTGTTTATTCCTGTAACCCTAGGCTCTCTTATATAGGGAGAGACCTATGGGTAAATTACATACGGTGGACATAAAGAAATAAAATAAATGGTAAGATACAAAATAAAGTAGACATATATTAACACTCCCCTCAAGATGGAACATAGATGTCAATCATGCTCAGCTTGGATGAACACTTCTGAAATGGTCCCCTGAGTAAAGTTTTGGTAAAGATATTTGCAGTTTGCTCTCATGAACTAACATGAGAGGTAGAAATCAGACCCTTCTGGATCATATTTCTGATATAACGGCAGTCTACTTTAATAAGCTTCGTTCTCTCATGCAGACGTCTCTTCTCATTCATACGGATCCGTCTCTCCGTTCACCTGGCACCTTCGGTTTGGTCATCTCACTTTTCAAAAGATGTGTCATATGATGTCGCAGATTTCATCTAGTTCTTCATTTCTGTTTTCCTCCCTATAAAGAAAGCGGAAGGGAACGACCGGGAATGGATGTTAATGTCTCTAAGGAGAGTGCCACCATCAAGCTTGCTGCTTCTCCAAGTTCTGCACTGCCACCCATGCACCTATGTATCCTGCTTCCCGATGCAACATGGTGGGAGAAAAACTGATTGGGTCCCATGCCCTAGCGATATCATCCAACAATGATTGTGCTCCACCAGTACCAATGTAGGAGTGTAGCCATACCCAACACAGCGGCGTGCCTATATCTAGTACATTAAAAAAAGGTGCCCAACACCATCAGGTAGGTCCCAAGGGATCGTTGGTGCTCCTCCGGTCATAAACCTCCTCTCGGTGCTCCTTCGTCTTGGTTTGGGTGTAGTGCATTGAGATTTTTCAGCTATTTAAATCATATTCACCTAACCCAAAACGCCAACATAGTTGATGGTAAAGATTGTGCTCTAAGTTTGCATACACAACATCTTCCCTATATGATTTTGCAATACAAAATAAGGTCGTTCTACCACCCAATCATGCCCTTTTTCGGTCTCCTTCGTCCATCATGGACGAAAACAAGGTTGATATGCCTCACACGATGGTTTCTGTCATGTTATAGGAATGGCGATGGTGACATATCAACCCCTATTTTACAGTATGTTGATGACATAGTAGACTTTAAGGAGATGTGAAGCAGGCGAAGAACGCATTCAAGGTTATGGATATCCTTGGTGATAATTTGAGACACCAGTTTAATAGTGAAAAGTCAATTTTTTTGCCCTTCAGGATGGCTCACGAGTTGTAACGAGATCCAGATGGTGGGGTTGTGCAACTCATCAACGAGCCTACCTATCATGTATCTTGGTCTCCCCATGGTGGCAGGTTACATTCCCAGGTGTGGAATCAGAAAATGAAAAGTTACATTCCATCTAACCCTAGAGCTCTAATCTATAGGAGAAAAGCTCAAAGGGTAAATTACATAAACAAGACTAGAGAAATAGACAATATACATAAAGATCACAAAACATAAGAATCATAATACTCCCCCTCAAGCTGGAGCATATAGATCTATCATGCTCATCTTGGAACAACAATGCTGAAATGGATCTCTTGCAAGAGCTTTTGTAAACATGTCTGCAATCTGATCACCTGAAGAAACATGACATGTTGAAATAAGCCCCTTTTGGATCGAATCACGAGTGTAGTGATAGTCTACTTCAATGTGATTTGTTCTCTCATGAAATGCTGGATTATTTGCAATAAACAAGGTTGCTTGATTACCACATTTGAGATGTATAGGAAGAGACACCTCAATAGTTAGGTCAGTCAGGACAGACTTGACCCACGTCATTTCTGTACTCCCTTGGGCCATGGCTCTATATTCTGAATCAGCGTTGGATCGAGCAATAACAGGTTGTTTCTTACTCTTCCAAGAAACCAATGAGCTACCAACATACACAATGAAGTCTGAAGTGGACTTCCTGTCCTTGGGACACCCAGCATAATCTGCATCTGCACATCCAGTAACTATAAAAGATGTATCTCTTCTGAAAAGAAGACCTGCACCTGGAGATGACTTCAGATATCTCAAGATCATGCAAACTGCATCTATGTATGCCTGCCTGGGTTGCTCCATAAACTGGCTCACTCAGCTCACAACGAATGATATATCAGGCATGGTAATAGTAACATATAACAGCTTCCCTACCAGCTCTCTATATCGTCTCTTGTCCACCTCCTCAGAATCATCATCATAGAGCCTAGCATTAGGATCCATTGGTGTAGTAGTTGGACTACATCCTGTCACGCATGTCTCAGATAGTATGTCAGTAACATACTTCCTTTGCGTCATAATCATACCCTGCTGATTTCGTGCAACTCCAAGCCAAGGAAGTAACAAAGTGTGCCAAGGTCCTTGGTAACAAAATGTTGTCCAAGGAAATCCTTAATTGCTTGAATGCACTGTTCATCGTTGCCAATATGATGCATAGTGCAGGGCCATCTCTGTTATCGTAGAGCAAATGGTACATCTAGATCCTCATTATTCACAAAGAGAGTAGCCTCTAAGATAGCCTGCACCTCATGCTGCATATTCAAATCACTAGTGCCATTAGAAGAACTCAAGTGCTTGGGACATACCTTGGGCGTGCTGGATGATGGAGAAGCTACATGAGGATGGGGTCTACGCTGGTAAACCTAAGGGTAGAAGTAGGTGGTGGTGGAGGTGGTGGCGGAGATGGAGTAGAATGATGTGTCAATGACGGTGTACTGGAGATCGGAGGTAGAGACATATAGACCTCTCCATCCTCTGAAGAAGTAATCTTGTCACTTGTAGGAGAGAAATACATAATTGACTCAAAGAAAGTGACATCTGCAATAACATAGTACCTTCTCTGAACATGATCGAAGCAACGATATCCTCTTTTGGTCTTGGAATACCCAACAAACACACATTTCACAGCTCTTGGAGAGAGCTTGTCAAGACCAGGAGACATCTGATGAACAAACGCCACTGAACCGAACACACTAGGCGTAAGTAAGAAAAGATCCGTCTCGGGAAACGCAATCAAGAACGGGATCTTCTCCCCGAAAATCGAAGTGGGCATACAATTTATCAGATAACACGTAGTAAGAACCGCATCCCCCCAATACGAATGAGGAGCACAGCTCTGAATTAATAAAGTCCTGGTAACATCCAATAGATGACGGTGTTTCCGCTCAGCTATCTCATTCTATTGAGATGTATGAACACAAGATGTCTGATGCACAATAGCACGAGACTTATGGAATTGGGAAAGATGAGTACTGTAAAATTCTAATGCATTATCGGAACATATGAACTTGACTTTTGCAGAAAAATGTTGTTTATTTCAATGATAAAAGACTGAATAACAGGATTAACATCAGACTTATTTTTAAGAAGAAAGACCATGACAACCTTGAAAACTCATCAACAGCAACCTGATAAAACCTACTGTCCCTGATGATCTGAGACACGATTGGGATCCAAATATCAAAATGAATTAACTCAAATAAACAATAACCACTCCGACACTGACGACTCTGAAAAGTAGACCGATGATGCTTCCCAAGCTGGAAGGCCTCGCAATGAAAGGTAGAGCGAGGAGAGATCTGTGGAAGAACGTGACACAGCTTTTGCAGAGGAAGATGACCAAATCGAAGATGTCATATGTAGGGAGAAACAGATCCAACATGAAGAGAAGAGACAACTGCGTAAGGAGATTGCACCTGTCTGTAGAGACCCCTTTGATCACGGTCAGATCCAATCACCCTGCCTGTGAGAATATCCTGAAACACAAGAGCAGATGGATCAAATATGGCACGACAATGTAAATCCTTGGTGAATTGACTAATTGATAGTAAATTCATAGAAAATTTAGGAGCGTAAGAACATTCTGAAGTTGCATTGAAGGAGTCAACTGCACCTCCCCCTGACCGATAATGGGAGAATGTGTCCCATCTGATATCACTACAGATCGTCTCATCTGAGACAGACGGAAATCGCTCAATTGACTTATGTTACCACGGAGATGATGAGATGCTCCTGAATCCATGATCCATTCTGACAAGTCTTTCCTGTGACAACTAGTAAAAGCATATGTTGTACCTGACGTGGATGCTGATGTTGAGGCAACTACCTCTGAGGATCTTGAAGGAGAGCTTGTGGACCCAGAAGTAGGCATAATCTCTCTAAGCCGCACCACCAGTTCATCAAACCTCTGATCATAGACATATAAAGGACATCCTGCCTGTTGAGATTGCTCTGCAACACAAGCTGAAGTTGGGTTGGGAACCCATGCTTGGAATAGCATGTATCTTCTGAGAAATCAGGTTTCTGACAGTAAGTACAAGGCTGCCGAGGGGGCCGACCACCCCCTCCCCTTCCACGATCACCTCGTCCTCGATATGGAGTAGCCCCCCCTACCATGGGATGTTGCCATGGCTGAGGACGTCCGAGACAATTGGGTACCACTAGGAGATATGGAAAGCCTACTCAACCTGCGATATGCCTCCTCCATAGGATGTATCGTGGCATCAATACGAATCTGTGCTCTTGCTGCATCATACTCATGATCAAGTGCCGCTAGAAAAACTCCCGTCATCACTGAATCCCTATAAGCCTTGAGTTGCTCAGATGTGGCAGTCAAGGACTCAAGGGAATATAACCATGTACCTTCTCAAACATACCCCTTAGAGAAGTGTAAAGGGTATGAAGAGGACGACCATTCTGCTCGAAGTGAAGATGTCATGCTGAAGTTGCAGAATCTTCGACTCATTTTTCGTTGGAGAATATGTAGTGGCGAGAATGTCCCACATAGCCTTCGTCGAGGGCTGACTAAGAATGTCATTGGCTATCTTCGAGGATACTGTGCCAGATAGCCATACAAGTGCATATGCATCGTCTGCCTCCCATGAGGCATTAACCCCAGTCTTGTCAACAAGTTCCTCTGTGTGAGGGTATGCTTCTTGCCATTACATTGCACCAGGCTCATGAACCGCATGACCCCCAGTTCATAGTTCGTTCAACCCATCTTCACAATAGGTGCAGGACCTTTGAAGGCACCCAGGGATGGAACATCTGCTTTGTTGTGACATGATGACAACGATCTCTAGAGACTGGGGATAGAAACAACACGAATATTGTCTACACGGACATATATGAAGATGGTTGTGGGTGTAGACTCATACCACAACCCCTTCCATTCTTCAAGGGCTACTTGTAGTCTGGTACAATACAAGCGTCACACATGGACACGCGGTGGAAAAGATGCGCGAGATTAGGGTTGCGCACGTGAAATTGAGACACAACGAAGAAGGGTTGCGCACGTGCGGCGTTGCGCGCGTCAGGCACGAGCGCGGGACTGCGCGGGGCTGGAGGTTGCGCACCACGTACGTGAGGTGCAGGCGGCGCACGGTTGGGGCGGTGCCCGACAGGAGGCGACGCTCAGCAAGGGGCAGTGCTTGGCTGGAGGCAGCCCGTGTGAGGTTAGGCTCTAGGGCACAGGCTTTGGTCTAGAACCGTCGCTCTGATACCATGTGAAATCAGAAAATGAAAAGTTATATTTCATCTAACCTTGGAGCTCTCTTATATAGGAGAAAAGCTCAAAGGATAAATTACATAAACAAGAGTAGAGAAATAGACAATATACACAAAGAGGACAAAACATAAGAATCTTAACACCAGGATTGGCATCCTCTTTTGAATAGATTGAAGAGGAAGCTGGTGGGATGAAAGGTGGTTGTGTTATCTAGAGGGGGGATTCATTCTCCTCACACATGTCTTGGCAGGGATTCCTATCTTCTTTTGCTCCACCACGTCGCTCCCTGTGGGGGTGAGATCATCGGGTTGAAGTACTTACGAAGTGTTTTTTTCTAGATGACTTCTGATCATATTAGGGAGGTATACATCATGTTGATTGGAAGACCGTAAAGTGACGAAAAGCAGATGGTAATCTGGGCATCACTTTTTTATACCACACGAATAAGGCTCTGATTGCCAAATGGAATGTGAGACTTTGGGTAAGGAGGACGATTTGGTATGTCGGTTTATGCGGACTTTGTATGGCATTACTGGTGAGCAGTCTGCCTGGCATATGCGCCACATGTCCTCCCTTTGGCAGGGAATCTCGAGGACTCTCCCTCATATACGGCTTTATTGAGCTTGAGACCAGAGTTGGGGAATGGTAAGACATTCTGTTTTTGGCTTGATAATTGAACTGGCGATTAATCCTTTTATGATTGGTACCATAGGTTGTCCGCGATGGCTACTGATCATGACACCCCAGTTGCTGCGATTAGTTCTGACGAGGCATGGACCCTTTCTTTATGGTTGATCTTTCATTGAATTTTTTAGTACGAAGGCAGACTTTGAGATAACGGATATACCTCCCTCAAATAGGGATCATTAAGTGTGGGAAGAAGATAGTTTCTCAGTGAAGAAGGCTTGCAGAGCCTTCGCGTAAGAGCAACTTGAGGTGCATGAAGACCTTCATCGTGACTCCTTGTTGATTTGGTGTAGGACCCCACAAAGAATCGAGGATTTTGTTTGGCTTGCTAGGCACGGGAGACTCTTTCGAAGGAGTGCATAAACAAGCTATTGCGGACAGGGGATGCTATGTGCGTGAGATGCAGTGACAATGTGGAAGACATCCACCATCTACTAATCAGATGTACCCTCTCGGCAAAGCTGTGGGACAAGGGGAATATTGCGTGTTTAAAAAAGGATGGTTGTGATGCTTTCTGGCGATCTATTCAGACCTTCCGCGGGAACTCTCATGAGGATTGTTCGATGCCCTTTGCTCTTCTGTGGACCATTTGGAGTGCAAGAAGTGATGTTATTTACCACGGCCAGACCTTTTATTTTAAATTGTACTTGAGCATTCCAAGGCCCTTCACTTGCCTTGGAACTATGTACATTAATATTTTATTTATTTAATGCACTAGTGTGGTGAGTCCCGGCTCGGGATTTCACCCTTTCTTTCTTCAAAGAAAACCCCTCATCATCTGGGGCATTCAAAGTCTCCACACCCATTGTCAAGATGTATGGGACCAACTACGAAATGTAAGCAATCAGTTCATGAGTATTATGGAGATCAACAACAAAGAGTATATCCCGACGCAGGTCGACTCATCCATAAAAGCTAAAGCAAACGCTCCATGAAAGCAAGATACCTGATGGGTACGTGTTTGGCTCTCCAACACCCATACAACAGAGATAACAAAATATATTCTACATCAGACCATTGCCAACGCAATGTGGGACATACTCGCCACCACGCATTCTTAAGGAAAGAATGAGACGAAGATCCTCCAGCTCTAGTATGACGTCTTCACTACGAAACAAGATGGTTATCCTCTCCATGCATTCTACTCATGGATGAAAGGCACGTTGTATAGCCTCAGTATTAGTCCTGAGCAGTTGATGGCCTAGAGGAACACCATAATGGTGGGTGTTTTTCTTGCAGTGCTTGATATCCAACACGACTGTAGAAATCGGTAATCGGTATTCGGTTAGCCGGGTCACTACCTAACAATTAATCGGTAGTCAAGCAACTAATCAGATTTAGTCGGACTTTAGTCGGTTTAGAATTTGTCTAACTATTTTAAATATATAAATCATTTTTGATCCATTAACTATTATATATTTCATAGATTTGTATATTTTCTATACAATCACAATGAAATAAAAGATGACATTGAATTTACATAAAATAGTAAGTAAATTAGAATATGTTTGCTTTTAAAAATAAAAAATAAAGAAATATGTTATATCCAAGCAAAATTCATTGACTAATCGGATCGAATAGTTAGTCGAGCAACTAGTAACATATTACTCAATAATCAGTATTCCACCCCACCGACTTGACTAGTCGGACTAGCTAGTTGGGCTAGTTTACAAAATTGATACCTAATATAATGCTGCATACAACTAGCTTCTTAAAAATGCCTCTACCCCTCCCATGAAGGAGGCCTACAACCATCTGAGCATGAGCACATTCCATCCTACTTGTACTACTCAGTCCTCCTATGTTATGGATCATCTCACGACAATCTACAGAGGAGCTTTGACACACTCTAGAGGACGATGTATCTGCAATTAAGGTAATGGTTGTTCTCTCCCTTAATACACATACTACAACCGGATAGGGTACTCTGAGGATACATACTATTAAAAGCATGATTGCCTTGCATATGCTCGTGTTGTTGAGCAGTTTGAGCACAATGCTGCTCCTATTGGTCATAAGTATGATGATCTTATCTCTCGTCGGAGAGTGATTATGGGCCCTTCTGCCAGTACTACTAGTGCTTCTCGAGCCTCATCTAATATTGTTGCCTTTGTAAGCACCTCAAGTATTGATTATGCTCTTACCACTGTCACATCACAGTATCGATATTTCAGAATGGATCATGGACCCCAGAGCATCTCTTTAGTGATAGAGAACAATTCACATCCTATAGTACCATTCATCCTCCTGATATGTTATCATTGTTGATGGGAGATATTCTCCTATAACAAGATAGGAAGATATTCAGTTGAAGCCTACCATGTGTCAGTAAATATGCTACATGCGCCTAAAGTTTTTATGAATATCTTGTCTGTTAGTCAAATTACCATGAATTTGAATTGTCATACCATTTTGACATTTCTCTTGTGTTTCAGGATATACTCATATGCATGGTGATTGGATGTGGTCATAAGCAAGGGGGTCTCTACAGATTGGACCAGTCTCGATATGCTGATAGATGTTCCATTTCTACCAGACTAGTCTATTTACAATGAAGCATAAAATGGATGGCAGTGTTGATACTACAAGACCAAACTTATGGCATGAAGATTCACTCAAATATAATGGGCGGAGCAACATGACATGTTCACTCATGTAGCATGTTACTCCACCATATGATCCTTCTTTCTAATTACCATAGTGAGAGACTTGATGCTCTCCTAACTTGATGTCAAGAATGTCTTTCTATCTGGAGACCAGCAGGAGGAAGTCTATATGCAACAATCACTTGTGTTTATTGTTGAGGGAGAGTGCCAGAAGATATGCAAACTTCATAAGTCCATATAAAGCCTTGAACGGAGTCCTAAAGCATGGGACTAGAAGCTCTTGAACCTGATAAAGTGGTAGGACTTCAACAGATTAAATGCATATCACTCTCTCTTTGTAAAGAAGACATCACAAGGTATCGTCATTATTTTGGTCTATGTTGATGACACTATTACTATAGGATTGGCATCCTTACTTTCGCGTGGAGATCGTCTGGTACTAGTGAACATTGTGCTTGTGGCAATCCCGATCGTCTTTATGTTGTCAAGACTTCTTCTTATCGAAATCCGTCGTAAACTTGAGCTAATTATGTGGAAATTGTTAGGAAGCAAATCTAGTCAGGATGTGTCAGGTATTCACATAGTTGAATGGGATATAATCGAACTTCCCAAAGAGGAGGGAGGCCTCAAGGTCTCTTGTTTAGAGACTATGAACAAAGCTTTGCTTCTGAAATGGATTGCTAGGAATTGGGATGGAAGTGAAGATGTGCTGCAGACTCATCCATGGTATTTATGACATGCATGTTCAAGCTAGCTTGGCATAAATCCCTTCTATTGCATCTCTATTTTTGGAAATTGCTGCTATCTAATGCTATAGTTTCTTGACCTTTTCTGTCAAGTCATTGGGGATGGTCATTTTTTTTCTTTCTTGAAGGACAACTAGATTTGTGGAGGAATTTTAGTGTCCCATTTTCCATGGCTTTAATCAAGAAGCATTTGTAGTGGACTGCTAGGAAGATGGGACTTGCATGCCATCTTTTTTTGTTGATTTCTCTGATCAATGAATGGAGGATTTCTTAGAGCAATTCTAATAGCAATTTTTGACGATCTAGTGGAGGGAACCACATGGAATGGAGAGATAAGAATTTTTCAATGAGACGAGCCTATACTCTATAGAGCCATAGATAGATCTCCGGACCCAATACCTAGCATCTTATTCGTGAATGCAAACTTATTTGGAATCTAAGGGGGCCTTCTTGCATCGGAGTTTTCTAGTGGTTTATCTCTAAGGTGTGTATTCTAATGAGAGATTGTTGGTCTAGGCTTTTGTGGGTAACACTAATAGCTGACCACTTTGTAATGAAGCGACAGTCTATTGACCACCTTTTCTTTGCTTGTGAGAAGACTAAATCGATTTGGCATGAGCTCGAGGTTGGACGGGTGAACTCTGGCAGCCTTGTGAATTTATAGGACTCGGTATATAATGCAAGACATTGCCCTACTCTTTCTGATGGCATCCATCTTGGCAATCTGAGCATCTAGGAAAGATGTTATATTTGCTTCTGACTATTTGTATGTCAAAAATGTAATTTTCTATGCCATGACTCTACTTGAATCATGGCTCGTTCAAGGTAACCCTGGCATTTCTCCAGGAGTTTAAAACCTAAGCATGTTTCCACATTTTTCCTTAAAAATAGGATATTTTATAATCGTTCCCCTTTTAGATTCTATAATATCAGTTATACGCCTTTAGATTCTATAATATCAGTTATGCCCCTACCTTCTTAAGGCAATAACAGTTATACCCGTCGAATTAGTTGTTGTTCACTCCCCTCTTAATGTACGTTAAAAAGTGATACAAACATAAATGGCAAAAGAAAAGGGGGCAAAGTGATATTAACAATCCTCCTCTTTTATCTTCATCTTCCTAACCCCACCTCCCAAACTGCTCATATCTCTCCAAGCTGTCACCATTAAACAATGTCGAACTCCTCCCCATGCTCAGTAGGGCATCACGTCCGTCCTCCCCTCTGATTGCTTTTGTCTCTCTAGTTGTCCTGCCTCTTCTCCAACACCCAACTCTGCATCTCTTGCTAATAACCCTCATAGCCTACGGGATGATGAAAGAAATGTGTAAGGGAGCCACTACTTCCCTTCGACCAAGGATGTCACGATTGGAGAGGACTTTCCACGGAAGTAGACCCCAAGAGAACCGAAGACGTTATTTTCTTCAACCACACAACTCGCTAGAAATTTGGGAAGTTAGTACTTATTAAGCATATCCTCTCGGCCATCCCCATTTTCTTCTACTCTACAAGGCTAATTCTCATGGAAGTGTGATTGAATATTGAATCGATGGTGAGGAATTTCTTATGGGCTGACTCCAAACAAGAGAAACGGGGATTCACGACCTTACGTGGGATGTGGTGACAACCGAAAAAAGGATGGGGCCTTAGTGTATTGAAGATCAGGAACATAAATAACGCACACACAACTAAATGGTTCATCTAGTTCTGGAGGAAAAGTAAGGATCTAGTGTGTCGTCTAATGAGGAATGTATAAGGCATTGGTGTTCCATTGACAACTTCCTCAATTAGACTGACCTCATCCCTCTGGCGAGGCATCTTCAACATCATTCCGGAGATGAAGAGTCTCTTTAGTTGTGAATATGCCATTGAATATTGTAGGTCGGTTATGTTTGAAGGAACGTAGGTTTGGCGAAATGCTTTTAAGATGTTTGATGTAGGTTGGTTATGTTTGGGACATATGCCCTTGAGTAATGCAGATGTTCCATGGAAGATGTTTAATGAAATAATTATGACAGGTTGTAGCCAAGGTTTGAAAAATTGAACGGCAGAACAAGGAGTTTTCCATGGAAGCGAGGCGTAGCCTCAAGGAGTCGAGTACGGATGCAACCGGATGTAGATATATCCATATTCGTCCGCTATCGTATCTGTTTTTAAGCGGATATGTATATACATTTTCGGATTTTAGCATATACGGATACCGATACTAGTTTTAATTTTTTTGCGGATACGGAATCAGATACGTATACAATATAGATTTTTTTGGATACGGATACAAATGTATATATTTTTTTGCAGATACGGATACAAGATATCCGTATTATCCATATTTTCAGTAATATTTCAGCTTCACAAATGTTTTTCGTGCCTCATTGTAGCAGTGACACGTAATTGTACCTCATCAAGAAATGTAAAAAAAAGGTAATAAACTTTTATAATTTATCATAATGTCGTTTCACGAAATATACCATGTCACCTTTATCTTATTAGTTGGTTACAATATTACAATATTACCTATATTTTGGAAACATTTCAAATGAAGGAAGACAAAGGTACGTCATCGTACAATTTTATTATATGCTCTTCAATTTATTTCATTAAATATTTGAATTTATTTTCTTATTTATTACGTATCATTGTAAGTTTATTGAATTTAGGATTAGTCATCCATCAATTACAAGTTCGTAAAGACATCATTTCTAATTAAAAGTATGAGGGGGCACTTAATATTTATGGGATAATCCGTATCCGTTTCTGTATCCATATATGTATCCAAATCATGATTATCCGATTCAGAATCTGTATCCGTATTTAAGGATACGGTATTCAATTTTCGATATTCGTATGATATCCGTTTCTGTACCCGTATTCATATTTTGAAACGGATAAGGATATGGTAATACCTATATCCGTATACGTATCTGTCGGTTTGAATCCCTACGGTCGAGGAAGTTTGTATAGGAAAATAATTATAAAATTTATAGTAGATATATTTATTGGTGAAATAGTCTAATCTGACAAACATATAATATATAACAATGTAATGTATGATGATATTATGAAGATAAGAACATGAAAAGTCAATGTCATAAACCTTTCTATTAAATTTCTACCTAGTTAAAAGGAAATCATTTGTTATAACTATCACTAAAATATTTATCTAAAGGGAATGGTCGTAGTTGTCATTAAAGATACCCAAGTTGTTGATATGAATCATATGATTTGAATCCTAATAGTATGTTTTACTGAACCCGGATGAAGAACGGTCTGATGTCCCCCTGTGCCACCATACCCTACCAGTACGGGGGTCTCTCAATTTTTTTTCTTATATGGGTATTCGAATTCACATACAATTTCGTATATGTTTAAGGGTGTAACAATAAGAGTTCAACGAAGTAATCGGACATGTTAATAGTAAATATGAATATGAAAGTGGTCAAATTTAAGCATTCATCTTGCATAAATATATACTCAACAACTAGGCCTTTATAAACATCAGAAAATACCAATAGGACTAATTATTTTCTTTAAAAAAATGCTTGAAAAAATCCCTGACGCCTCACCTTGCCCTTCGCCCTACCTCGACCGCCTTGCCTCGACCTCCTCAGGCATTTGAGGCGTACGCCTCAGCCAGGGGGTCTGAGGCGATCGTCTCGAGGCTCTTTGGCCCCGCCCCGTTTCTCTTTGAACGCCTTTGCACCTCGAGGTGCATTTTTTCAAACCATGGTTGTAGCCGGGTTGCTAGGAAGGCTAAAATGGTGCACTTCAAGTGCTCCATGAACGGCATGTCAGAAAGGCATGGTGGATGTAGTGACTGGGAGATATGCATTGGTGTCCAAAGGTGAAACAAAGGTTATTGATGAAATATCTGATATGAAGGAAACGCCCTCATAAATATTTTTCAGAAAGGAAAAAAGGTGTGTTGCCATAAAAAGTGTACCCAAAAACTTTTGTATTCACAAGTTGAAGTAATATGATTACAAAGAACAAGAATCTTGAAAGATCCTGGTATCATACAAGGCATATCTACATAAAATTTCACTTCAAAAATTACTCCATTTCTTCCAAGCGAGATGGTCCATAGAATAATTATCACTTATATCTTCTCGGACTCTGTGCCAACTTCAAATGGCTCAATATATTCTAAAATGCAAAATCACTATCGACCACCACCCATTCAAACCCACTATTCTAAGCTAGATAATCCGTAGAATGTGGCTTGTAAAGAAAAAACGATCTACATCATCTAAACTCGTGACACGCTTTTGATAAAGAGCCAAAAATCATCATCGAGGTTTAAAACACTGTCGTTCTCCTTATCCATCCACATACCAATACCACTTCCCTGAATCTTTTCATCAAGCACCTACAACATCACCATTTACTAGATCAATAAGCATTGAATCAAGCACTTCTTGTGCACAAATTCCATCCCAAAACCTTGCCTGGCCTTTAGCTTAATGGCTCAATGCCAACATTATAGGTTGCTCACCAAACAATCGGGGGCTAACATCCCCCTAATCAGTCATAGGAGAATTCCAACCATCAATAATAATAACATATGATCTTGTAGAAATAGGTTTGAGGGCCTCGAATTATAATCTATCACAACAAAGGTGTCTTGGTCCACCAAGATAAACAAGCCAGTTTATACCATCAACATATTCACAAACAAAAGAAACACAAGCTTTACTTGATAGGGGTAGTAGCATCACACAAGCTTTACTTGATAGGGGTAGTAGCATCCACTCATGCAATATGAGTAGATGAGTTAGTGCCTATTATTTGTTTCTTTAGAATTATATTTATGTCTTTATATTATTTTTCTATTTTTCTGTTGTCCTTTCTATCATATGTAATTTACCCATAGGTATCTCCCCTATGTAAGAGAGCCAATGGTTCAAGGAATAAACTAAGTTCATTCTTTTCCAACATGGTATCAGAGCAGCAGTCCTAGGCCAGAGTTCTCGTACCCTAACCCTAACCCTACCACACACATCGCCCGTCTCCCCTCTCGGCGCCACCGCCCCTCTTTCCTCTAGGCACCGTCGCCCCTCTCTCCTCTTGCGACAACACCTCCTCTCCTTTGGGCAGCAGTCATCGCTGCCATCTCGTCCAAGCCGGCCGATACCGGCCGCTTGATCTTGCCAACATATCTCCCTACGACTCTCCTTGCTCTTATCGAGGTCCGCTTGTGTTGATGGATTTGATTGCATAATTCTACCCATGTAATCAAATTACTATATGTCTGTGTAGGCACCTATCTATTGGTCTACAAAACCCTAGATTTCTTAACCCGGCAGTATGTCAGAGAACAATGTCGATATCCCTACCACAGGCGCCTTCAAAGGTCCAACGCTGATTGCCAAGATGGACGAGATGAATTACGAGCTCTGGTCATGCAGTTTATGAGCCTGATGAATTCTACGGGTAAGAAACATATTTTTATCGAGGAAAAGTCGGTTGAGAAAACCGGGTTAACGCCTCGGAGGAAGCAGATGATGCATAAGCAAAGGTTTAGCTTTCAGGTACATTGGCGATAGAGATCGTCAATGATGCGTTACATCAACCTACAGCCAAGGCGATGCGGGATATCCTCGCTGCTACTTATTCATAGGCGAGGAATGAGACAAAGATTCTGCAACTACAGCATGATATTTTTACTATCAAGCAGAATGGATGGCTTATTCATTCGTTATATACATCATTGTGTCGGATGTTCGAGAAGCTCCACAGTTTCATGCCCTCACATCTACCTCTAAGCAGCAGAAGACTTATAAGAATGCCACCATGGTTGGCGTATTCCTGGTAGCCCTTGATCCTGAGTATGAGGCTGCTCGTTCCCAGATTCTGGCAGATGCCACTATTCCTCCCATGAGGGAAGCTTTTCGAAGACTCGGTAGGATTATTGTCCCATCCACTACTGCCAATCAGACTTCTTCAGCAATGGCTTTCTTCCGAGGTCGAGGAGGCCCTTCTCAGTTTTATGGATGCAGACCTCCTGGCAGAGGACATTGTATTCGTCAGCCATGTACTTACTGCCATCGTCCTAGACATACAAAGGACAATAGAATGAGAGGAAATGTTATCATAATTGGTTCGGACCAAGCAATAGAGACCGTCCTGCTCACGACCACATCCAATCACCTTGCCCGTAAGGATGTCCTGAAATGCAAAAGATGGGTCAAAAATAGCTCGACGATGTAGATCCGTCGTAATCTGACTAATAGGTAACAAATTTATAGAAAAGTTAGGTGTGCATGCAACACATTCTGCAGACGCATAGACGGTGTCAAGCTAATCTCGCCCTGTCCAGTGATTTGGGGATGAGTCTCATCTTCTATAACCACAATCCGTCCTGGAGACACCTATATGTATGATGTAAGTTGACTTTTATCTCCATACAAGTGATGTATAGCACTAGAGTCCATAACCCATTCTATAACATCAGATCCATTAGAGCTGGTAAGTGCATAAGTACTAGTCGAGGTTGTTAGAAAATAGAATGCGGAAGCGTATCAAAGATAAATGAATAAAACATTGTGAAATTGGGAATTTTAACGTAGAGCCCTACTCCATAAGGAGCCGGATGAAACCACGGGAGAAAGCCTCAAAGGATTGATTTGTTCATTGAACTTTCTCATTGAATACAGAGGGTAAGGGGCTTCTTATATAGCTCTCACGAAGTCTCCACATCCCACAGATGGTAGATGTGGGACTAAACCACAGGAGTGGTAAATGGATCCGAGAGGTATCCATTTACCCATTACTCAAGTGATGCATATAACAAATACTCCAACACTCCCCCTCAATTTGGAGCATGCAATGCTCAACTTGGACAAATAGAAAAAAAATCTCAACTCACAATACAAGACAGTGCAAACAATATCAACTCAACGCGCACAACTGTCAGTTGCTATCGAGGATGTTATTTCTCATGTCGTGCAGGCGAGGAGGACGAACGGGTTGGAGTGTGAGTCAAATCGAATATCCTCGTCGGAGAGCATGTGCTCTGTACTGCGTTTGTCAGAGTCACCACAACTGAAATGAGTCTCCTCGTCTGAGTACTTTGGCCCGCCACAACATGTGGACAACTGCTCCATCTCTGAAAAGGGTCGAACTGAATCGTGGAGTGTAATCCTCGTCAGAGTCCACGATCGTTGGAGAATGGAGTCTGAAGAAGTCTCCTCGTCGGAGAACTGGGTCTCTCCCATACTGGCTCTGAGAATGGGATCTCTACTCTGGAGTCCATATGAAACCACATGAAAACCCTAGCCCACATGGCATAAGGAATGGGATCTCTACTCTGGAGTCCTTATGGATCACATGAAAACCCTGGATGAAACACAAAAAATGGGGGCCATTGACAATGATGGCAAACATGTGCACATCTAAAAAAGACCGCATACATGTGCGTGTCTGAAACTGAAGACTTGGGACCAATCATCTGTTGAAAATGCGAGCCCACGGTGAGCCATTATGCAATAAATGTTATTACAAATATCATTCTCTGATCTGAAATGAAGAATGAATAATTTGTATAATAGGTCCCTTAGTACAATTAGGGTTATGTACCATGGCCATCTTGATGATCATACATCTGTTGATTCAACTATTGAATCATAGAGGCTGGTGCTTGGATGAATATCTAAAGAGTTAGATTGAGGACTCATCAAGCACCGTCAAATGATTGTTAAGAGATGATCTCCAGCCTGAGTAGGAGATGGCAATCCTTATCTCTTTAGACTGATATCTGACCGACCTCTTGATGCAGGTCCTCTGCATAGGAATAGAGATTCGGAGGTGTCAGATTAGTTAGGTCAAAGAGTTGACTTAACGAGATCGAGATAACCAAAGTCCTATATCGTATGCTGTCATGATATAGGCACGCATCCTCTGACCGGAGACAGATGTGTTACTATATGTCTGAGTATGTACATTTGGCAGATCAATAAGTTGATGACCTAACCAAGGTCTATACACCGGCGTGCTGGTGTGCATATAAGGGCATATGAGTAATACGATCTCTCAAAGGGATCATACAGGTTTAGTTACTGAACCGGAAGGTATGAGCTCACTCATGAGATATTGGGAAGAATCAAATTCCATGTGCATGGTCGTCTCGCTTTGGAAGCTTAACTGAATTTGTAGGTTTGATATATACTTTTGGAAAGTATATGATCAAGACCTAGGTATGATATATACTTTTGGAAAGTGTATGATCGATACCAACTCCCAATGATCGAATGAGAAACTTACTGATAAAACCATGAAGTAGACAGTATAAAGTTGATCCAATACTTCGGGTTTAGTCTGAGTCTTCCAGTATGCAGGATGTACAGTTATTGGGAATACCTGAGGGTGATTTGATCATAAACGATTGTATAACCATGACGCTTAGGCTTCCTAGGGAGTGATGAAACGGGTCTGGATTTTAGTGACTCCTCTCAGTAGAGAAGTAATATGATCTTAGTCCAAATGTTGGACATTGATCTGAATGTGATTCAGATACAATGAGAAGATTAGATTTACGATCTTGATTTAATCAAGCATCTATGGGCGGCCCGCGATCTGGGTTTGAGATACGATCTCAATATCCATGTCACTATACGTGGAACAATACAATCGCCATGTCCTTATCTCCAAGTATCTGCGGAGAGATTGCATTATTCTTGAAGGGTTCAAGAATAATTCCATTAGATCTAAGCAATGAAGAAATCATGATTGAATGTGATTTAATCATGTTGATGTATGAAGAAATTATCCAATATAATTAAATGTGATTTAATTAATGTGGATAAGAATAATGTGGATAGAAATATCCAATTGTTCATAATATATTATAAATGTGATTTATAATGTATTAGAGAGAGCTAATTATAATTTATATGTGTTGATTAATTATTATGTGTATTGGATACACATTGTGTAATTAATTGACAATGTAAATTATATGTTGTTTTGGGTTGTGAATATGATTCACAATTTTTCCATGGCAATATTGCAATATTCTCAAATATAATTGTGAATTATTTTTGAAGAATAAAAACGTTGTTGGAAATAAATAAAGAGATTTCCATGGAGATATGCAATCTCATGACATGTCATGAGATTGCTCTCCTCATGGAAAGCTTGGGCGGCACCCAACTCCAAATAGGAATGGGTGGCCGTCCATATGGAATGTACATGGAGATGTAATCTCCATGTATATTCTCTCCTTATTTATTTGGAGTGATTTAGGACTAATTTATATTTGATTTTGTCAAATATATTTTAACCTAAATTTGTTGGTTTTACCAACAACAATCTTGACCATTGGATTGACATAAATCAATCTCATCCATTGATTTTATATGTCACATGGATTGAGATCCATGGATCACAAAACCCTATAAATAGAGAGGCATACCATGCTCTCTCTTTAGATGAATATTGGAGTTTTCTCTCTCTCTTTCTTGGTACACGTCTACCCTCTCTCCCTCTAATAGGTGGCCGACCATCAAACCCTAGAGGAGAGAACTGTCGTCGCCCTCGCCACCGCGCCGCCGCTTCGACGTTCTTCGGTTCTCCGTCTTCTTGGAGAGTTCCTCTCACGACGAAGATGTTTGATCTCGTGCGACGAGATCAGGAGCAACCACGCTTGGATCAACTTCTTGGATTGCGAGGACAATGCGGTTCATCCCCGCGCTCGGAAAGCAGTCTCGCCGACGATCGGACTTGAGATAGGAGGTCTCTTTCTTTGGAGACTCGATCAACCACGCTTCAAGAGGTATTGCATTATACTTGTGGTGGTTATAGATGAAACGATCTGAGAATGGTTCTCGGATCATGTGGTTTCATCGAATAATTTTTTTTTAAAATTCCGCTGCACCGAACAACTAGTGCGACTAGTCGTTCTTCGTCGTATCCGATACGACGATCACGCTTCCGTGATGCGTTTGAGGATAAATTCCATATCCTTCAAGTGGTATCAGAGCCTTAGGTCGACGGTTTTGAATATGATTCGAAAACCGAGGACGACTTGGGTTCGTTAAGGTCGCGAAAGTTTTTATCGCATTTGATTTCGCAGATCTGTTTAGTAAATAAATTTGGCACTGTTTAAATTGTTTAAACACGAATTTAATACTTATATTTTTTTTCCCCATTAAATAAGGAAACCATAGGATCTGAGTTTACGTAAATCGGATTTCGTATGCTCTAGATATGGTTGTTTTAATGAACATGTATGCACTGTTGCGGGAACTGTAGATCTGAACGTGATTAAAATGTTAATTACTGTTTAGACTTGCCTCGAAATGCGTGTAACATCACTTGAGTTCTGTCCTAAATCAAATTAGCAATCTATGAAAATTGATTTTGTCTAATTTGGAATTAATATGATTGAGATATGCTAATTTTAGTAAGTAGGGGTCACTGGTGAAATTACAGTCCTAATCTAGAACCAAGTGATTGTCAATTAGTGAAATTAATTGTTAATTTCGTGAAATAATCATGAAAAATATTTGTGAAATATTGGAAGTTCATTATTTACATAATTGACATGGCCTCAACCAATTAATTGATTAGATTTGATCTAAGTCTTAATTGGAAACACAATCATCAAACTTGATGCTTGTATAGTGACTGTTATTTAATAAATTGGTGAAATTAAATTGTTTAATTTCCTAGAATAATTGTGCATAAATATTTGTGAAATATTTGATGATAATTATTCCCTTAAATGACATTGCCTTAACCAATAATTGATTAGATGTGATCTAGATCACTAATTGGTTACATGATCAACATTCCAACAAACATGTTGCTTGAATAGGACTTGGGATTTGTTTAGCAAATCTCATTATAATGTCAATCAAAAATTGTTTTGATTATTATTATATGGTATAATTTCGGTTGAAGAACCGATGATCATCTCAAGTACAAAATGATTTATTTTGCATTATCCTTTCCCGAGGTGGATATGGTGTCTAGTCGGAGAGCATTGGGGTTGCGGGTTGCAACGTATGTGGTCTGTCCCACTCTCGTCGGTACTAGCCATGACAGCGGGTAGGGTTAATATAATGCTTAAGAAATCATGATGTATTTATAATTATTAAAATTCGAGATAATACGTATTTGAGATAATACCATAATTCAAGTAACTATTAAAATGTTTGTTGGATATTAATTGGATCATTGATTTAATATGATTAGATTAATCGGAATCCAATTAAAATTAAAACACTCTATTATGAATAGAGATGTTATTTCCCTTGGAAGAATTAATCATAATGAATATGATTCATGGTGATTAATTAGAATTTGAATATGATATGGAGGATCACATAAGTGACATCCATGGTCTCCCGTCAAGGCGAAGGTTTCCGTCGCCAGGGATTGTATGTAGGAGACGCCTGTCCGAAGTGACAGCTCCTGTATGCAAGCGCATCTGGATCGGGCTCTTTGCTTCTCGAAAGAGTAAGGTCGTATACATAGTGACCCCAATATCGGATCCTCATATTATTGGGGCGATATTTGATTGCGTATAGCGAGTACTATTCCTGTTGACGGTTGGTTCAATTAACGACAGGTCAACATCGCCTCAGGGGTGGTGGGCCCGGGTGTTAAAGACCGAATTGGGAAATGCAAGTTGGACTTGCAAGGCGGAATGCGTTCCCGCTTCTTTTTATCCGAGTTGCAGATTCTCATATTATTGGGATGTAACAAAGATAAAGAAGGAGATCCCAGATCTTGTTGAGATATAATGGTAAGTATATCTCTTACATTGAAAATGATTAAGGGAATGAACTTTCAGTGTTGACAAGACAAGACAACTTTGATATAAAAAAAATCCTAAATCAAAGTAAAATATATATTTATATATTTATGCATATTTCTTATTTCAGATAATCCTTCATTAAACCCACTCAATGTTATACTCAATAATAACCAGTAAAATATCATGGATTGAAGTCATGATCCAGATATTGTACTTGCAGTTGGACACATAATGTATGTGGTTGCAATGTGCAAGTTTCCTCATAATATTGAGGAGTGACAATTAAATAAATAATAGGACTACAACCCTAGGGTTTGTATGTCTCTGTAATCTTGATCTCTCATCGGATGTACTTTGGAAGTGACATGTTGATGATGATCGCAATTGTCAAATAATCCTTATAAAATTAATGAAGATATTATGGCATACATATGTGCTCTTGACATTTAACATGAATGAGATGGTTCTCTACATCATGCAGAATGGTAGCTCTATAAGAGATGATGTATTCAAAATGTTTGGATACCTACCTAAACCAATGGTTTTAAGAGTATAAATGGATGTAGACATGATGAGTGTCATCATTCTATTGTCTATACTCTAGTCATTCATGAAGCTTCAAAATATTCATATTGTATGAATTTAATGAAGCATGTATAAATGTTGAAATGCTCTTACATTGAATTCTTTTTGAATTTAACATAAGAGATCATTAGTCTTAAGCAATGGTTGTTTATAGATAAAGGGAGCACAGTGGAAGCATGGGTTGGACCCAAGAAAGAAGGAATGTCAAAGAGTTGACCGGACTTCTGTGACTTCCATATGACATCCAAAGAGTTGGATGAATGCCAAAACTGCAATAAGTTGATGTGTTGATAGTATGACTATCAAGTCTGTCTAGAATCCTCGGATAGAGCATCAAAATTATCTACATAAATCATTGAAATTGACTTTCTTATTTGATAAGATAGAATCTAATAATTGTATCTCAATCTTCTGACAACACTTGCAATGGGTTGCATATGTTTTGGAAGACTGGAAAATTTGATCTTAAAGGTTTATAGTTATCCACATGGATATTGATGCACTTGTTGCAACAATCTCTATTGGAATGATAGATTTGTTAATTTCAGTGGGAGAGCCCTTAGTCGTAGAGAATGTCTCTATGACCTAGATATAAGAATACACTCATTGTTTGTTTCTAAATGTTGGAAATAAACATGAATTCTGAGATAGAACTATCATAAAGAGTTATGATGGATATATTTCAGATAGTAATCTAATAATTTAGTGGACTCCACTAAATTAGAAAATTAATGAATGGTTCATTAACATTTCTAAATACTGAAATTAAACCTTAAGATCAATAGGAGGATGAAGATCATTTGACAATGATCTAGCATCAAGCCTTGGACATTTGTCTATTGATTTGATCAATAGACTAGTAAGAGATGAAACTTTAGAATGTCTAAAATTTCAAAACTTACATACTTATGAATATTGTATTCAAAGAAAAAATGTCCAATACACCCTTCTTTGGGAATGGTGTAAGATGCCAAGGTATTCAGGATCTCATACATATTGATGTATGTGGATCATCTATATCATAGTAAACATTGTGGATATGTGATATCTATTGATGATTATGTATGATATGAGGTCTCTTCTCTTCACCTAAGAAACCTTTGAAATGTTCAAAGATTTCATTATTTTTGGTTTAGAACCAAAGTTTGAAAGAAGATAAAATGAATTTGATCTAATCTAGGTAGCAAGTACCTACTAGATAAATTCGAAGAATACCTTATGGAGATATGAATATCATTTCTATCTCAATCCTCCTAACACACCTTAACTCAATAGAGTTATAGGTAGATACAATTGGATCATGTGTGACATGATCTTATCAATGATGAATTTTAGCACAATTATCCCTTAGTTTCCAGTTATATATGTGTAGTAGAGACTACAATGTATATCCTTAATAAGGTTCCATGTATGTTGGAATCTAGCACTTGAGAGTGCTGCTTCATTAGGAAAATAAAGGATGGTATTGGATACCTACTTTATGACCTTGAGATTCTTAAAGTATCTCATTTCTGAGAATGTGATTCTTAGAGGTTGAGACTCTTGAGAATCAAGATGAAAATGAAGTGTAGGAACTCATTTAATCTTGAGAAGATAATGAGACTCCTGAAGTTGGAAACTAAAAGGACAATTAAAGATGAAACACTAATACATCTTCAAATGAGTTTGATGAAGGATTCCATGTGTTAGAGAAATCTGACAATGATCGAACTTCATGTGATGAAGCTTCTGAAGATCATAGCATGGATAGATGGATAGCAATAAAAGTCTAATGTAGACTTCATACACAAGTGTTGTATATGGACCCTCGTGGATCCACCTATATGGGTAAGACCTGTAAAGGTGTAAATGGATCTTCAAGAAAAAGGGAACCTGATGAGAAGGTAAAGATCTTCAAAGCACGGTCCGTAGACATGAGCTACACACTGGAAGAGAAGACATTGCTTGCGATGAGACTTGCTCTTCGGTAACCATGCTTAAAACCATCAGAATATTGCTAACCTTAGCTACACAAATTGACTATTGCATCTTCAAGATGTAAGTCAATATTGCATTCCTCTACGAATACCTCTTTGAGGATATTCACATGAAGTAGCCCCAGGGCTTCATGGTTGAGGAAAGCAAGGTGTGCAAGCTAAGGAATCCATCTATGGACTCAAATAAGCTTCTTGAAGTTGGACCATAAGATTTGATGGAATTATAATTGATTATGATTTCAGATAGAATCTTGATGAACAATGTGAAGCTTAGTGGGAGTGCCTTTGTGTTCATCATGCTAAATGTAGATAATATCCTAATCATTTGGAATGATATAAGGATAATAATAAGTGTTCTATGGACTAGCTATTCCATATCTTGAAATATGATTTCAAAGATACCTCTTAGATCTTAGTTCTGAAGTTGTTCAGAAGAAAAGAGAAGAGGATAATGGGACTGTCACATTTGTAGTACACCTTGGAAATATTCTATTCTTAGAAATTCCAAGAAAGGCTTCCATCCCTTAAGATATGGTACTGACCTATCTAAAGGGATAGCACCTCAAAGAGTTGAGGAAGTGAATGCTAGTACTGCTTGCACTTGTGCATCAGTTACGAGAAGTTGAGTGTATACTAGATGTGTACAAAAGTCAGATATCTGCCATGCAGTGGGAGTAGCAAAGTATTGCTAATCCTACTATGGAGAGAAAACACATGATTGCAGCAATAACAAAATCTTCATAGATAACAAGATTTTTGAGATAGTGATCTCAAAGTCTTATTTTTCAAAAGTTTATGACTTTATAGATAGTGATCTAAAAGGTCTTGACTGTAGATACCTTAGGAGGCAGTGATCTCCAGGATTAAGGGTACTCTGATAAGGATTATGGAAATACTGGTTATGATAATTATTAGGCTATAGTGTCAAGGACACTATAACCAACAAGATTGAGTATTAGTTGCATAAGATGCAACATTCGCATTAGATGCGAGCACTGTTACTAGGGATATGCAAGTGCCGTAAAAGGACTTGGCATAGTCTCGCAGGAACAGAGTGACTGATCAGCTTACCTAGCTATTTTCTAAATAGCCTATGATTGTCACATGAGTGCGGGTTTAAATGATTACCCCATCAATGGCTCTTTGGGCTAGTGGGAGATTGTTGGAAATGCGAGCCCACGGCGAGCCATTATGCAATAAATGTTATTACAAATATCATTCCCTGATCTGAAATGAAGAATGAATAATTTGTATAATAGGTCCCTTAGTACAATTAGGGTTATGTACCATGGCCATCTTGATGATCATACAGCTGTTGATTCAACTATTGAATCATAGAGGCTGGTTCTTGGATGAATATCTAAAGAGTTAGATTGAGGACTCATAAAGCACCGTCAAATGATTGTTAAGAGATGATCTCCAGCCTGAGTAGGAGATGGCAATCCTTATCTCTTTAGGCTGATATATGACCGACCTCTTGATGCAGGTCCTCTGCATAGGAATAGAGATTCGGAGGTGTCAGATTAGTTAGGTCAAAGAGTTGACTTAACGAGATCGAGATAACCAAAGTCCTATATCGTATGTTGTCATGATATAGGCAGCATCCCTCTGACCGGAGACAGATGTGTTACTATATGTCTGAGTATGTACATTTGGCAGACCAATAGGTTGATGACCTAACCAAGGTCTATACACCGGCGCGTTGGTGTGCATATAAGGGCATATGAGTAATACGATTTCTCAAAGGGATCATACAGGTTCAGTTACTGAACCGGAAGGCATGAGCTCACTCATGAGATATTGGGAAGAATCAAATTCCATGCGCATGGTCGTCTCGCTTTGGAAGCTTGACTGAATTTGTAGGTTTGATATATACTTTTGGAAAGTATATGATCAAGACCTAGGTATGATATACACTTTTGGAAAGTGTATGATCGATACCAACTCCCAATGATCGAATGAGAAACTTACTGATAAAACCATGAAGTAGACAGTATAAAGTTGATCCAATACTTCGGGTTTAGTCTGAGTCTTCCAGTATGCAGGATGTACAGGTATTGGGAATACCTGAGGGTGATTTGATCATAAACGATTGTATAACCATGACGCTTCCATTCCTAGGGAGTGATGAAACGGGTCTGGATTTTAGTGACTCCTCTCAATAGAGAAGTAAGCTGATCTTAGTCCAAATGTTGGACATTGATCTGAATGTGATTCAGATACAATGAGAAGATTAGATTTACGGTCTTGATTTAATCAAGCATCTATGGGAGGCCCGCGATCTGGGTTTGAGATACGATCTCAATATCCATGTCACTATACGTGGAACAATACAATCGCCATGTCCTTATCTCCAAGTATCTGCGGAGAGATTGCATTATTCTTGAAGGGTTCAAGAATAATTCCATAAGATCTAAGCAATGAAGAAATCATGATTGAATGTGATTTAATCATGTTGATGTATGAAGAAATTATCCAATATAATTAAATGTGATTTAATTAATGTGGATAAGAATAATGTGGATAGAAATATCCAATTGTTCATAATATATTATAAATGTGATTTATAATGTATTAGAGAGAGCTAATTATAATTTATATGTGTTGATTAATTATTATGTGTATTGGATACACATTGTGTAATTAATTGACAATGTAAATTATATGTTGTTTTGGGTTGTGAATATGATTCACAATTTTTCCATGGCAATATTGCAATATTCTCAAATATAATTGTGAATTATTTTTGAAGAATAAAAACCAACAAAAGTTGTTGGAAATAAATAAAGAGATTTCCATGGAGATATGCAATCTCATGACATGTCATGAGATTGCTCTCCTCATGGAAAGCTTGGGCGGCACCCAATTCCAAATAGGAATGGGTGGTCGTCCATATGGAATGTACATGGAGATGTAATCTCCATGTATATTCTCTCCTTATTTATTTGGTGTGATTTAGGACTAATTTATATTTGATTTTGTCAAATATATTTTAACCTAAATTTGTTGGTTTTACCAACAACAATCTTGACCATTGGATTGACATAAATCAATCTCATCCATTGATTTTATATGTCACAAGGATTGAGATCCATGGATCACAAAACCCTATAAATAGAGAGGCATACCATGCTCTCTCTTTAGATGAATATTGGAGCTCTCTCAGTCTTTCTTGGTACACGTCTACCCTCTCTCCCTCTAATTGGTGGCCGACCACTAAACCCTAAAGGAGAGAACCGTCGTCACCCCCGCCACCGCCCCGTCGCTTCGACGTTCTTCGATTCTCCGTATTCTTGGAGAGTTCCTCTCACGAAGGAGACGTTTGATCTCGTGCGACGAGATCAGGAGCAACCACGCTTGGATCAACTTCTTGGATTGCGAGGACAATGCGGTTCATCCCCGCGCTCGCAAGCAGTCTCGTCGACGATCGGACTTGAGACAGGAGGTCTCTTTCTTTAGAGACTCGATCAACCACGCTTCAAGAGGTATTGCATTATACTTGTGGTGGTTATAGATGAAACGATCTGAGAATGGTTCTCGGATCATGTGGTTTCATCGAATATTTTTTTTTTAAATTCCGCTGCACCGAACAACTAGTGCGACTAGTCGTTCTTCGTCGTATCCGATACGACGATCACGCTTCCGTGATGCGCTTGAGGATAAATTCCATATCCTTCATCATCGAGCATGAACATCTGAACTGTAGAGTTTGCATGCTGGTCCGGAATGTGGACAATCTGAATCTGGAACAGACATGTGACTCTACACAGTGCTCCCCCTTTCTCCCACACTGGTCGGAAAAACAAACATCGATCAAGTTGGGAGAAGACACGAAAATAGAGAAACAAAAACATCACATAAGCCATCTACAATTTTTTTCTCGACTTTTCTTCATCATTTTTCTCTATTTTTTTAAAAATATTTTTTATCGGCTATTTCAATCCTTTTTCTAATAGCCGTTACAATTTTTTCTTTTTAAATAAGTGGTTCTTTCTTTATTTAAGGATTTTCCTCATTGTTTAAATTTTAAAACTCTCAGCCCAAATTTGGGCCCATATCTACCCCCTATTTTTAAGAATACTCACGGCTCAATGATCTCTCTCTCTCTCTTCTTAAAAAAACAAAGCACGACCCAATTGGTCCTAAAAATGAATCTCTCTCCTCTTTTCTATGCTTCGGCAAGCCCTTTCTTTTCTATTTAGGACTCCTGCTGGAACCCTTTCCCAAAAAATATGACGCCCACACCGCCAAGGGATGTTGTCGTCTACATAAAGTGCAGAGATGCCACCTGCAGCAGATCAGGGAGGCGTGCAGAGGGGCTTCACCTGGGACTGAGGTTGCTCTTGGAAGGAGTGGCGCCACCTCTTTGGGTAGACGCATCGAGAGGAGCATGGCGATCTGGAGGGCGCCGCCTGTGCGAGGTGATGCGTCCTTATCGCTTGGGAAATGCTCGAGCTAGGGCTTGCAGGAGCTCTTGCCGTTGGAGCATCGTCGGTGGAGCGCTTGGGTCGTCGAGAGGAGAATGGTCTCGCCTAGGGGGGTGCCTTGCCTAATCGAATGCACCACCTGCACTGGGAAGGAGGTGCAAGATCGGGGTCGTCGTGCGCTGGGAATCATGGAAGAGTTTCGCCGGGGGTCTGTTTGCGGTGAGGGGAAGAAAGTGTGGCCATCGCCGCCGACTAGAAGGTCGTTGTAGCTAGAGATTTGAGGTTCCACCAAGGAGATCGACTGGTGGTTGTCGTAGGAGGCGGATTGGATAGGGCTCTACTTGCTTGAAAAGGATGCAGCTAGTGTACTTAAATTAGGGTTTCTATAAACCCAAACAGAGAGCGGCTTCTTTGATCTTCAGAATATGAAACCGTAATTCAACAACGAAAAATCGAATCTTCACAAAATTATGAATTAGGGTTTCAACAAAACCCTATAATTAAACCTCGAATCCCGAATATAAAGAACATAAAAATAAACCCTCGAGAATCGAACCCGCTTTGTTACCATGTTAGAAAATAGAATGCGGAAGCATCTCAGAAATAAATGAATAAAACATTGTGAACTGAGAAATTTTAACGTGGAACCCTACTCCTTAAGGAGCGGGATCAAACCAGGGGAGAATGCCTCAAAGTGCTTATTTGTTCATTGAACTTTCTCACTGGATACAGAGGGTGAGGGGCTTCTTGTATAGCCCTCACTGAGTCTCCACATCCTACAGACGGTAGATGTGGAATTAAACCACAGGATGTGGTAAATGGATCCTGAAGGTATCCATTTACTCATCTACTAAAGTGATGCATATAACAAATATTCCAACAGGGGTACAAGAAGATGCTAAAGTAACTGCATCTGAATGAGTCTCGGAGACCGATGAAGAAGTAATAGGACTGACATGAGGTAAAATGCCCCTCAATCGTACTACAAGTTCATTGTAGAGATATAATATTCACTTCTGTATTTTTATTATATTTTTATTTTCCGTTGGACTCTGTATTTTACCCATACGCTACTCACCTATATAAGAGAGCCTATGGCAGATAGAATAAACAAGTTCTCTTATTTTTCCAACATGGTATCAGAGTGACGGTCCTAGACCGGAATTCTCGAGCCAAACCCTAACCATAGCCCCACCTTCAAGCCCTCGCGCCTCCGCGCGCCCCCCATCCGCACCTCCGCCCCCGATCTCTGATCCCGCGCCTCCGCCTCCGTCTCTAATCTCGCGACTTCGCCTCCGCGTGCCTGCGTACGGTGCGGCTGAGCACCACGGGGCAACTGCGCACGGTGGGCTGTGCGCACTGTGCGGGATCCCTGTGCGCATTGTGACCCAGTGCACGGTGCCCTTACGCGCTCCCTGAACGAGTGAACTGCGCGTGTTGTGCCCTTGCGCACGATGACCCTGCGCGTCCCCTGCGCGTGTAATCTTCGCGTGTGCTTCATGCACGTGACCTTCCAAAGGTCTTGACTTCCGTGCACGCAAAACCCTAAGGCCCCGTTCGGCCAGCGGGTTACCCGCGGGTTAGGGGAGTTTACCCCCCTTAACCCACATCCCCCTCTCTCCCCGTGGGCCTCATTTTATTCCTTTTTTTAAAAAAATTAAATAAATCAATTTTACATCATCAATCCTACCAAAAAATAATATATTATACCATCATATCATATAAAAATTATAAACTACTCCACTTCAACTAACTTTTTCAAACTTCAATACAATCACATCACAATAACTACTCACTTTTTCAAATTCCAATACAATCATATCACCCCAAACTCACTTCTAACCCACCCCCAGTTTAACCATCTATCCAAACACCAAAACACAAAAACGGGTTACCCTCTACCAGTTTAACCCGCCTTAACCCGCCAACCAAACGCACCCTAAGTCAAGCGTGCGCTCCTCCAAAGTAATGGGTTTGGTTGCTTGAGTCTACACATGCAACTAAACCCGTTAATGTCTGTGTAGACGATCATATCTTCAGTCTACTACCCCAGTCTTCCATTATCACTATGTCATAAAGCAAGGTAGATATCCCATCTATAGGCGCCTTCAGAGGTCCAGTGCCGATTGTGAAGATGGATGGTTCAAATTATGAACTGTGGGCAATGCAGTTCATGAGTATGATGAAGTCAACCGATAAGAAACACATTCTTACTGAAGAAGAGCCTACTGAGAAGACTGGGGTCAATACCTCATGGGAGGCAGATGATGCATATGCCAAGGTTTGGCTATCTGGAACCCTGGCATTTGAGATTGCCAATGATATTCTTCATCATCCCACAACCAAAGCAATGTGGGATATTCTGACGGCTACATATTCTCAGGCAAAGAATGAGACGAAGATTCTGCAACTCCAGCATGACATATTTACTATCAAGCAGAATGGACGGCCACTGCACTCTCTGTACACATCTCTATGAGGAATGTTTGAGAAGCTTTATAGCTTCATACCTCTGACAGCCACTCCAGAGCAATAGAAGACCTACCGAAATGCCACTATGGTAGGTGTTTTTCTCGCTGCCCTTGATCCAGAGTACGAAGCAGCACGTTCCCGGATCCTGGCGGACTCTACTATTCCTCCTATGGAGGAGGCATTTCATAGGCTGAGTCGCATCACTGTTCCCTCGTCTGCTACGAATCCAACAGCCTCAGCCATGGCAGCAAATCGAGGTCGAGGGCATCACCATCAGTTCCGTGGCTGTAGACCTCGTGGTAAAGGAGGCCGCACTCGGTCGTCATGTACCTTTTGCCATCGTTCTGGGCATACCAAGGACACATGCTACTCTAAGCATGGCTTTCCAGCTTCTGCACGAGTCGCTGAACAGATCGAGCCCCCAGTTGCGTCATCTGTGGATCAACGCTTCGATGATCTTGTAGCCCGTCTGAGGGCATCATTCCTCTATCTGGTCCCGTAACATCAGCATCTACTTCTGAGAGTCATGCCGACGTTGCCGCATCTGCATCTGCTTCCACCAGTACATCAGGTAGCACCTATGCATTCACTAGCAGTAGTGAATCCGATACTTTAGAGTGGATTATGGACTCTGGTGCCACACATCATCTGTGTGGTGATCAAGGTCTACTCACAGGATACAGACAGGTTTCTCTAGGTCGTACAGTGGTTATTACTAATGGGACACATTCCCCGATTACTGGTTAGTGGGAGATTAGATTGACACCATCCATGCATCTCAAGAACGTGTTACATGCACCTGATTTTTCGATAAATTTGTTGTTCATTAGCCAATTACAAAGGATTTACATTGTCGAGCAATTTTTGATCCATCCTCTCTTGTTTTTCAGGACATCCTTACGGGCAACGTGATTGAGCGTGGCTATGAGCAAGGCGGCCTCTATCGCTTTAGTCGGACTCCTTATGCTGGAACCTCATCTCTACATGCTGGATCTACCTCCCCATTACTATGGCATCTGCGCTTTGGACACCTACCGCTTCAGAAGCTTCGTCATGTTTTACCCCAGGTTTCACCTCGCACGTCCATTCAATGTGAGGTTTGTCAGTTGGGAAAATATCACAGGTCTACATTTCCCAGTCGTCAGTGTCGGAGTAGTACCTCCAAGTTTGAGTTATTCCATGTCGATATCTGGGATCCTAGTCGTGTTTCTGATCATCAGGGACACAGGTTTTATATAGTTATTGTGGATGATTTCTCTCGTGTGTCATGGGTATTTCTGTTAAAGAATAAATCTGAAGCGGGGAATATTATCATCAATTTCAAAAATGAAGTTCGCAATATTTTTTCTACATCTGTTAAAATTGTGAGAAGTAATAATGCTCTGGAACTTTGTACTCATACCTTATCCAGTTCTTTTTCATCTCAAGGGATTATCCACCAAACATCCTGTGCCTATACTTCCCAAAAGAATGGGGTTGCTGAAAGGAAACACCGTCACTTACTTGATATCACCAGGTCACTTCTCATACAGAGTAATGCTCCTCATTCTTTCTGGGGGGATGTTGTGCTATCTTATTAATCGAATGCCATCATCCATATTAGGTGAGAAGATTCCATTCTCTCTTATTTTCTATGGAAAAGAATTATTCTACCTTACTCGTGTGTTTGACTCGGTCGCCTTCGTTCACCAGTTGCCTCCCGAGACTGACAAGCTCTCTCCTAGGGCTGTCAAGTGTGTCCTCGTCGGGTACTCCAGAACGCAGAAGGGGTACAAGTGTTATGATCCATTGCGAAGGCAGTATTTAGTCAGTGCGGATGTTACCTTTTTTGAATCCATTATGTACTTCTCATCTACAGGTGATCAGTCGGTTCCCTCTAACACTACTACTGATGCTATATACATGCCACCACTACCACTATCAAAACCGTCACCACCACCTCCTATCACAGTGCCTGTCTCACCACTACTATTCCACTAAACCCGAAGGCCTACTTTTGCTCATGGTCACCGCCCGTCATCCAGCTCACCTGAGGTATGTTTTGAAAATATTACTAATGATGGATCTGACGATTTTTCTGAGCAGGAGGGTTTACAAAGGCCAGCTGGGGGAGACAGATGATTTACATCTACCTATTGCTCTACGAAAGCAGAAGTGGAGTTGTGCATCCTACCCTATAGCATCTTCTGTGTCATTTGACCGTCTCACTGGTGATTTCAGTAACTTTGTTATTGCATTGTCAGCAGCGGATATTCCACAGAATTATCAAGATGCACTGAAAGATAGTCGATGGCGCTTGGCCATGGAAGAAGAAATGGTCGCTCTTCAGTCACGAGGCATATGGAGTCTTGTTCCCGCACCTCCTGATGTATCTCCAGTTAGCTGCAAGTGGGTCTTCACAGTTAAGCAGAAGGCAGATGGCAGTATTGACAGATACAAGGCTCGCCTTGTTGCTCGTGGCTTCACACAGACTTATGGGGTGGATTATCTGGATACATTCTCACCGGTTGCTCTCCATTCCATTCTGCGCATCCTCCTTTCTGTTGCAGTTACTCGTGATTGGTCGCTCTACCAGTTAGACGTGAAGAATGCATTCCTACGGTGATTTACAGGAGGAATTCTACATGCAACAGCCATCTGATTTTGCTGTTGAGGGGGAGTGTCCTACGGTGTGCAGACTTCATAAGGCTATCTACGGCCTTAAGCAGAGCCCCAGAGCTTGGTTCCAGAAGCTCTCAGACATGTTTGAGAAACATGGGTACATGCGTTCTAATGTTAATCATTCCATGTTTGTGCAGAAGACACCTAAAGGTATCATTGCTATTATGGTGTATGTAGACGATATTCTGATTACAGATGATGATGAATAGGGAGTCCAGGGGACAAAAGAAATGCAGGAACGGAATTCGTCACTGTAGAGACTTATTTATGTTACGTTTTATTGTTCCGTAATTACTACTTATGCTTTGTAAGACTCTGTAATTTACCCAAGGGTTTTCTCCCTATATAAGAGACCCGAGGGCTCTATGGAATAACATATCAGAGTTTCGATTACTCTAACATGGTATCAGAGCCAAAACCCTAACCCTAGGGTTTTTTCTCTCCACCCGCCCCCCCCTCCCTCGACGCCGCCGCCACCGCCGGTTCTCCAGGCCCTTAGCCCTCCGCCGCAGGGCTCCCAGCCCTTCCTCGGCGCCCTCCCTCCGCTGCGGTCAGGCCCCCAGGCCCCCAGCCCTCTGCCGCCAGGTCTCCAGCACCACGCCGCAGGGCTTCCAGCCCTCACGCGGCGCCGCCAGCCCTTCCCCGGCGCCACCTGCTCGCTGTAGAGCCCCTCCCAGCCGCCCGTGGTGCAGCCAGTCCTCCGCCGGGCACCTCCCAGCCCAGCGGTGCCCAGCCCAGACGCCGAGTACCCCTAGTTGCAGCCTCTCTCTTTCGCCAAGGCTTTCACAGCTTCTTCGGTCGGTTCCGGAAGGATAATGGATTCAAGTGCATAAAGTCTACATGTGCACTTGAATCCATACATGTCGAGGTAGACACCGCTTACTTGGTATATTGTTCCTAGTTGTTCTTCTCCGGCAGTATGTCAGATCAAAAGGTCGATATACCCGCCATCGGTGCCTTCAAAGGGTCGGCACCTATCGTTAAAATGGACGGGACGAACTACGAACTGTGGGCAATGCAGTTCCTCAGTCTCATGAAGTCGTGTGGTAAGAAGCATATTCTTACCGAAGATGAACCGCCGGAGAAGACAGGAATCTATGCCTCATGGGAGGCTGATGACGCGTACGCCAAAGTCTGGCTGTCAGGTACGCTCACAACAGAGATAGCAAATGATGTCCTTCATCAACCCACCGCCAAGGCGATGTGGGATATTCTGGCCACGACGTACTCCTAGGTACGGAACGAGACCAAGATGCTGCAGTTGCAGCATGATATCTTTACCACGAAGCAAAATGGGAGGCCTCTTCATTCTCTGTACACTTCTCTTCGTGTAATGTTCGAGAAACTTTATAGCACAATTCCACTCACAGCCACGCCGGAACAACAGAAGACGTTCCGCAACGCTACTATGGTTGGCGTCTTACTTGCTGCCCTTGATCCTGAATATGAGGCAGCACGCTCTCAGATCCTTGTTGATGCCACCATTCCACCAATGGAAGAAGTCTACAGACGGCTCAGTCGTGTCCCTGTTCCATCGAACACCACGACTACACCTCCCTCGGCAATGGCTGTCTCCAGAGGACGAGGTAGTTTCTCCTCATTTCGTGGTAGAGGAAGTGGTGGACGTGGCCGTGGAGGTCGCATACGTTCTACATGCTCATTCTGTCGTCGTACTGGTCATTCGGAGGATACATGTTATTCCAAGCATGGCTTCCCTCGTTCTGCATGTGTCGCTGATCATGTTCAGGGTCCACCAGCATCTACTCCAGATCACAGGTTCGAGGAGCTAGTAGTACGGCTTCGTGATATCATGCCACAGTCATCATCAGAGGGTGTTGATGCGTCTGATGTTGCGGCGTTGGCATCAGCGAATACATCTGCCTCAGCCAGCGCCTCAGGTAGTCCCTTCGGCTCACATCATAACCATGACCTCACAGGATGGATTGTTGATTCTGGAGCCACACATCATCTCTGTTGTGAGAAAGAGATTCTGCGGTCCTATAGAGTCGTCCAGCCTGGTCTTTCTGTACTCATTGCTGATGGCACTCATTCCCCTATCATCGGTCAGGGGGAGACGGCTTTGCTGCCATCTATGCACTTACAGAATGTTTTACATGCACCAGAATTCTCTATGAATCTTTTATCCATTAGTCAGATTACACGAGATTTGCACTGTCGTGCTATTTTTGACCCATCGTCTGTTATTTTTCAGGACATACTAACGGGCAAGGTGATTGGCTGTGGTTCTGAGCACAATGGCCTCTATCGTCTTGTACGGAACTCTTATGCTGGCGTCTCTCTACATTCCCAGGGCTCCGTGTCTCCGTATACCTGGCATCTTCGGTTCGGTCACCTGCCACTACAGAAAATGCGTCACCTTCTGCCTCAGATTTCTCCGAGTTCATCCTTTCGTTGTGAAGCTTGTCAGTTAGGGAAGCACCATCGGTGCAGCTTCCCCAGTCGTCAGAGTCGGAGCAGTCGCTCCCCTTTTGAGTTATTTCACATAGATATATGGGGTCCCAGTCGTGTCCCGGATCATCAGGGACACAGGTTCTATTTAGTTGTGGTCGATGATTTTTCTAGAGTGTCCTGGACTTTTCTTCTCAAAAATAAATCCGAAGCAGGAAGTGTTATTCAAAATCTTATCAATGAAGTTCAAAATGTTTTTTCGTCTACTGTTAAGTATGTGCGTACTGACAATGCATTGGAGTTTTGCACTCGTTCACTTGCTAGTTTTCTTTCTTCTAAAGGCATTATCCACCAAACAACATGTGCATACACATCTCAACAAAATGGGGTTGCAGAACGGAAACATCGCCATTTCCTTGATATTGCTCGCACATTACTTATTCAGAGTTGTGCCCCATTATCTTTTTGGGGGGATGCTATTCTTACAGCATGTTATCTGGTCAACCGCATGCCTACGACTGTTCTTGGGGAACAGTCTCCTATATCTGTTCTCTTTCCTGACAGAGATTTGTTTACTCTTACACCTCAGGTTTTTGGCACTGTTGCCTTTGTCCACCGCTTGTCTCCAGGACTTGATAAGCTTGCACCTAGGGCTATCAAGCGTGTTTTTGTGGGCTACTCCAGGACACAGAAAGGATATCGTTGCTATGACCCCGTTCATAACAAGTACTATGTAAGCGCTGATATTACATTTTTCGAACCTGTCATGTACTTCTCTCCTACAGGTGACAGATTGGTCTCCTCCACATCCACAGATTCTAGTGTCTATGTTCCTCCACCTCCAAGCCTGGGTCAATTCTCTACTCCACCACCACCACCACCACCTCCGATTGAGTTTTTTCCTAAGTTCTATACAAGGCGTACAGGGCCAGCTCAAGCTACATGTCAACCATCCAACACGCCTCAGGTATGTTCTGATGTTATCACTAATGATGGGTTAGAAAATGCACCAGTGCAGGAGCCTCTACAGCAGGACGAGGATCATCCGGTCGACACAATAATAGATGATCTGGATCGGCCCATTGCTCAAAGGAAGCAGCGAAGACAGTGTGTCTCATATCCTCTTGCCTCTCATGTCTCATTTCATCGTCTCAATGGGGACTTCCAGAAGTTTGTCGCTGCTGTCTCATCTGTTGAGATTCCACGGACCTATCAAGATGCCATGAAGATTGATTGCTGGCGTCTAGCCATGGAAGAAGAGATGTGTGCTCTGCAGTCTCAAGGAACTTGGTCTCTTGTTCCCATTCCTCCAGGTGCCTCCGTGGTGAGTTGCAAGTGGATCTTTACGGTAAAATACCATGCGGATGGACGTCTTGATAGATACAAGGCAAGACTTGTAGCACGGGGATTTACCCAGACGTATGGGGTAGATTATTTGGATACTTTTTCACCGGTGGCTAGACACTCCACTCTTCGCATCCTCCTATCGGTTGTTGTGGTACGTAACTGGACCATTTTTCAGCTTGACGTCAAGAATGCTTTCTTGTATGGAGACCTGCAGGAGGAAGTCTACATGCAGCAGCCACCAGGGTTTGCTGCTGAGGGGGAGACTCAGATGGTGTGCAGACTTCATAAGGCTATCTGTGGCCTCAAACAAAGTCCCCGAGCATGGTTCCAGAAGCTTTCTCAGCTAGTTGAACAACAGGGATTCAGGAGATCAAATGCGGACCATTCATTGTTCATCCAGAAGACCCCTAGAGGTATTGTTGTTGTTATGATATATGTTGATGACATCTTGGTCACAGGAGATGACGCTCAGGGAATTGAGATAACCAAGTCCCTGTTGGGGAACCAGTTCATTACGAAGGATCTGGGCACGATACGATATTTTCTGGGTATAGAGTTTGCATGAAATGCACAAGGAATGGTGATGACTCAAAGAAAATATGTCACGGACTTGCTAGCTGAAGTAGGAATGACTGGATGCAGACCTTCAAGTACACCTATGGACCCAAGCATGAAGCTGTACGATGATGATACCGAGGAGGTGGACAAAAGAAGGTACAGAGAGATGGTGGGTAAGCTCTTATATATTACTATAACTCGACCGGATATTGCCCTTGCAGTAAACCGGGTGAGTCAATTTGTGGAGCAGCCAAGGCAAGTTCATATGGATGCCTTGTGTATGATATTGAGATATCTGAAGTCTTCCCCAGGCACAGGATTGCTATTTAGGAAAGATACGGATCTGTCTATTTCAGCTTGTGCAGATGCAGATTATGCAGGGTGTCCAAGGGATCGTAAATCCACTTCTGGATTTGCTATCTTCATAGGAAGTTCCCTAGTTTCTTGGAAAAGCAAGAAACAGACTGTTGTGGCGAGGTCCAGTGCGGAATCCGAGTACAGAGCCATGGCACAAGCAACTGCAGAAATGATGTGGGTTAGAGCGGTCTTAGTAGATTTGACTATAGATGTCCCCTTGCCTATGAATCTCCAATGTGATAATCAGGCAGCATTGTTTATTGCCAATAATCCGGCTTTTCACGAGAGAACAAAGCACATCGAGGTGGATTGTCATTTTACTAGAGACATGATTCAGAAGGGCTTCATTTCCACCTCTCATGTCAGTTCAGAGGATCAAACTGCTGACATATTTACCAAGCCACTGCTCAGAGGACCTTTCCAGAGATGTTCTTCCAAGTTGAGCATGATAGATATCTATGCTCCATCTTGAGGGGGAGTGTGAGACTTATTTATGTTACGTTTTATTGTTCCGTAATTACTACTTATGCTTTGTAAGACTCTGTAATTTACTCAAGGGTTTTCTCCCTATATAAGAGACCCGAGGGCTCTATGGAATAACATATCAGAGTTTCGATTACTCTAACAGTCACCAAGGACCCTGGGGTTCTTAGATATTTTCTGGGACTAGAGTTTGCCATAAATTCTCATGGGTTGGTAATGATTCAGAGGAAATATGTCACGAACCTGTTGAGTGAAACAGAAATGCTTGGTTGCCGACCTGCCACTACCTATGGATCCCAGTATGAAATTATATGATGTTGATACTGATGAGGTGGACAAAAGAAGATACAGAAAACGGGTGGGTAAACTTCTCTATGTTACTATTACCAGGCCTGATATCTCCTTTGTTGTGAATCGAGTGAGCCAGTTTATGGAGCAACCACGTCAGGTACACATCGACGCTATACATATGATACTCAGGTATCTTAAATCATCTCCGGGTGTGTCTGCTGTTTAAGAAAGGCAAGGAGGTTACTATATCAGCTTGTGCAGATGCAGATTATGCAGGATGCCGTAAGGATAGGAAGTCCACCACTGGGGCAGTGTATATTGGAGATTCTCTAGTCTCATGGAGAAGCAAGAAGCAAACGGTTGTAGCAAGGTCCAGTGTTGAGTCTGAATATAGGGCCATGGCTCAGGTCAGTACAGAAATGATGTGGATAAAGGTTGTGCTTGCAGATCTATATATAGAAGTCCCGCTTCCTAAGGCTCTGGAATGTGACAATCAGGCAGCTCTATTCATTGCAAATAATCCAGTGTTTCATGAACGGACCAAACACATTGAGGTTGATTGTCCCTTCATACGTGACATGATTCAAAAGGGGTTTATTGTTACATTCCATGTTAGCTCAGAGGATTAAACTGCAGACATTTTCACCAAGGCGCTACTTCGAGGGCCGTTCCAAAAGTGTTCATCCAAGCTGAGCATGATTGATATCTATGCTCCACCTTGAGGAGGAGTGTAGAAATTTAATATTAACTTCTGCATTTTTCTTATATTTTTATTTTCCGTTGGACTCTATGTATTTTACCCATAGGCTGCTCTCCTATATAAGAGAGCCTAGGGCGAATAGAATAAACAAGTTCTCTTATTTTCCCAACATTCATCAAATCTTTGATCTTAAGAGGAAGCGGTCGGGGGGTCAATATGCTCAGCTACTCGAGCAGAAGCAGGAAATCTATGCTCGTGTCACCCTTTACGTGGCACCTGCGCTTTAGTCATCTCCAACTCCAGAAAATATGTTGTGTTCTACATCAGATTTCTCCTCACTCATCCTTTCAATGTGAGGCATGTTAGTTGGGGAATCATCATCGGTCTGCCTTCTCCAGTCATCAGAGTCGAAGTAATAGCTCAATTTTTTAGTTATTTCATATAGATAATTGGGGTCCCAGTCGCGGTCGTGTTCCTGATCATCAGGGATACAAGTTTTATCTTGTTGTTGTTGATAATTTCTCTCATATGTCTTAGGTATTTTTATTAAAGAATAGATCTGAAGTTGGAGATGTTATCAAGAACATTATCAATGAAGTACAGAATGTGTTTTCTTCTTCTGTGAAATTTATGAGAACTAAAAATGCTTTGGAATCTTGTACTCATACTCTTTCCAATTACTTTTCAACTCGAGGTATTATTCATCAACTATCATGTGCCTACTTCCCAGCAAAATGATGTTGCAAAGAGGAAGCATCGTCATTTGCTTGATGTTACAAGAACTCTTCTCATTCAGAGTCGTGCTCCGCATTCTTTTGAGGTGATGTTCCTACGACATGCTATCTTATTAATGGCATGCTCTCATCGGTCTTGGGTGAGAAAATTCCTTTCTCTCTTGTATTTCCTAAGAAAGAATTGTTCTCACTTATTCTTCGTGTGTTTGGCTTGGTCGTCTTTGTTCACCAGTTGTCTACAGGTATTGACAAGCTCTCTCCTAGAGTAGTCAAGTGTGTCTTTGTCGGGTACTCCAGGATACAAATAATGTATAGATGTTATGGTCAAATGCGCAGGAATGTTAGTGTTGATGTCACTTTTTCGAGTTTGTGGTGTACTTTTCTCCTACAGGTGGTCGGTTGACTTCCTCAGACTCCAATGATGAAATCTACATGCCACCACCACCATCATCACCACCTCCTTCATCACCATCGCCACCATCACCACCGCCCTCACCTCCTCCTATATCCTCAGCCCCGTTGTCCATGTCCCATTTTTCCGCATCACTATACCCGCTTCTTCTCATGGTCACCGCTCATCATCTACATGCATGAGGTATGTTCTGAATAAATAGTTCCTAACGATGGTCTAATGGTCTTCCTGAGCAGGGTTCTTAACAGGGAATGGACGTAGAGGTTGATGATATGGACTTACCTATTGTGCTTCGGAAGTATAAGCGTAGTTGTGCATCATATATTTTAGCATCAATGGTCTCCTTTGATCGTTTGACTGGGGAATTCAGGAAATTTGCAGTTGCATTGTCTGTCGTGGACATTCCACAGAACTATCAAGAGGTTATGTAGGAGAATCGGTGGCGATTAGCCATGGAAGAAGAGATGGTTGCCTTACCGTCGTGTCATACGTGGAGCTTGGTTCGTGCTCCTGATTGAGCTTCTGTCGTCAGTTGCAAGTGGGTGTTTCCTATTAAACACCGTGCAGATGGGAGTCTGGATCGGTAAAAAGCCAGACTGATTGCTCGTGGCTTTACTCAAACATATGTAGTGGATTACCTAGACACATTCTCCCTAGTGGCTTGTCATTCACTATAAGGATTCTTCTTTCTGTTGTTGTGGTACGTGATTGGCCTCTCTTCCAGCTTGATGTTAAAGATGCCTTTTTGTATGGGGACCTACAAGAAGTCTCCATGCAGTAGCCTCCTGGGTTTGCTGCTGAGGGAGTATCCGCAGGTTTGCAGAATTCATAAGGCAATATATGGCCTTAAATAGAGTCATAAGGCATGGTTTCAGAAGCTCTCGGATTTAATAGAGAAGCAGAGATTTCAGAGGTCGAATGCGGATAATTTATTGTTTGTACAGAGAACTCCTGGAGGCACAATGGTTATTGTGATATATGTTTATGACATATTAGTCACAAGTGATGACATACAGGGGATAAAAAGGGCAAAAGAATTTCTGAGCCAACAATTTGTTACCAAGGATCTTGGCAGCTTACGAGATTTCTTATGATTAGAATTTGCTAGAAATCAGGGGTCTTGTGATGATCCAACGGAAGTATGTGACAGAAATGCTAGTTGAGACAAGAATGATTGGATGTCGGCCAGCTACCATTCCTACGGACCCTAGTATGAGGTTATATGATGATGATACATAGGAGGTGGAAGGAGACGATGCAGAGAAATAGTGGGGAAGCTTCTTTATGTTACTATAACCAGACCGGATATCTCATTTGCAGTCAGTCGGGTGAGTCAATTCATGGAACAACTCGGACAGGTACACATGGATGTTGTATATATGATTTTGAGATACCTAAAGTCTTCTCCAGGTGCAAGATTATTATTAAAAAATGGAGCAACACTTACCGTTTCTGCATGTGTTGATGTTGATTATGCAAGACGTCCAAAGGACAGGAAAGTCCATTTTGGACTTTGCAGCTTTTGCTGGTACCTCTCTCGCCTATTGGAAGAGTAACAAATTGTAATGTAGTTGCCAGGTCTAGTGTTGAATCTGAATATATGGCTATGGCACAAACTAGAACAGAAATTATGTGGGTCCGAGCTGTACTAGCATATTTACATATAGAAGTACCTATTCCTATGCAGCTACAATGTGATAACCAAGTAGCCCTGTTTATTGCAAACAATCCAACATTTCATGAGAGAACCAAGCATATTGAAGTGGACTACTACTACACGAGAGATATGATTCAGAAAGGGTTTATCTCTACCTCTCATGTCAGCTAAGGGGATCAAACTGCAGATATCTTTACTAAGGCTTTGCTCAGAGGGTCCTTCCAGAAATGTTCATCCAACCTGAGCATGATTGACATCTATGCTCCATCTTGAGGGAGAGTGTAGAGTTATATTTATGTCTTTATATTGTTTTCCTATTCTTATGTTCTCATGTCTATCATAATTAATTTACCCATATAAGAGCCTAGAGTTCAAGGAATAAATCAAGTTTTCATTATTTTCCAACAATTTCAATTGTAAAAGAAAGTCATCCAGCTTCAGATCACAAGTGAGGTGAGGGTGTGACCAGTCTGAGTAGTTCTTGGGAGTCCTTTTTATCTTCACATTACTTATGCCTAGCTCTACTGCGAGTTCATGAGCATATATATACAAAATTTATTAAAAAATGGCAAAGCCTTCTCCTACTTTAAGTATGGTCGGTTACATGGATTCTTGCTCAAATTCATATTGAAAGATCCGACTATATTTTACGCTAGCTGTCAGCTACCTAACGCAACCCCACAAGGGGGAATTTGAACCCTGGTCTATTGGGTGGTAGACATACCGCACTACCACCAGACCATTGGAGTGGGTACTATATACAGATTTTATTACTTGAGAATAATAGTAGAATAATCATAAATACCTTTCGGGAATTCTACTCTAGAGGAGGTCTCTATATTCCTCCATGAACCACACATGGTATTTCGATTTCATGTTGCCACAGATATTACAGTTCATATCTTTGACCAGACACCATATATTGAATGCCTTCTTTACAAATTGTGTTATGTTGATTATTATTGGGAAACACATCATCCAAGGGAATTTCTCATCCTGATACCTACAGGTCCAGATGAGCAAACCATACAATTTCGCACTAACGAGTTGTTAAAATATCACATACCAAAATTCTACTTATTATGCACTTTGATCGAAACAGGCATAGTTTACATATCTGACGGCTACTGACTTCATCATCAAGGGGAGTAATTCAAAATTGAATAAAGTATCAGAAGATTTATCATTAACTGTAAAATTTTAAGAAAAAATCTGGACAACAAAACTATAAAATTTCAGGATGTTATGCAAATTGATGGGAGTTTATATTTAAAAGTGGAGAAAAATGGAAGAAATAAAAAAGACGAAATGGGCAGGCCCAACTGGATATGGTAAAGGACTAAGAACAAACAACATGCCTAGTCTCTTCAAACATTCACAAAAAAGAAAGACCATTATGACCTTATTCATGGGCCAAAATAATCAGCACGGGGAGGAATTTGAAGACTATAACGTGGATAAATAAGTGTTATTGTCGAACATACCACTGTCTGCCACTTCCAAGAGGTCCACCAGCATACATCAAGAAGAGTGGGATCATTTTTTCTGTTCCAGAAGCAGTACACAAGTAGAAGATATTTCAGATGAATTTAGCTGCTGTAACCAGAACTTTCTGTAAACATCTTTTTGTTATATCATTTGTATGACTTCCTACCAAAAAATACAAGTTTATTTGACAATAAAATTTTGGCTGCAATAACAAAACATGCTTCCACTAATGCAAAAAACAATTATTTTTTATGAGGGGTACATTCTATACATCAAAGATGATTACATTGTAATTCACTTATTGTAATGAAAGGTTAATTGTTGAGAGGCATACATGTTTTTACATTATGTATTTCTTATGCAGTGTTCACGAAATCGGTTTGAGCAGCCGCATATGCGTGAGCGGATACCATAGCGTGCTGCATACTTGAAGCCCTTCATGAAGCACCCATTGCGCTGTGGCTACATAGGCGGATCGTGCGCCCGCTTCCTATTTTCAGAGCTTAATCAGGTTGTCAGATCCGGATCTACGAAAAAAGACACCCGACACCCTGAATCCCCGAGAAACACAAAACCCTGATTAGGGCTTCCACCTCCAGAATCCCAATACCCCGACTAGGGTATCCACCTCCCGACTCCTGGCTCCTCCGCCTCCTCCCAGTTGCGCCTCCACCACTGCCCGGAACCCATCCACCTCCGTGCGAGGGTCCTTCGCCTCCATCTCCTCCGAGTGACGCTTCTCCGGCTCCTCCATACGAGGCTTCATCGTCTCGATTTCCTTCGTACAAGAGGCTTCTCTGCCTCCAGCTCCTCTGTGTATGGCTCATCGACCTCCATCTCCTCCGTGTGAATTTTCTTCGCCTCCCAGCTCCGTCGTGTCCATGCAAAGGTAACCATAGATCCCTTTTTCTATAAATTCTGGCTATGTTTTATGTGTCGATGCATATTTCAGTTTAGTATTGTTGTTTCACATGTTTGTTCTAATGTTTCCTTTATTGAAATAAATCTTTTATCATTTTTCCCCCTTGCGGTATTTTCTTTCTTTATCACTTACGATCGAAATAAATATGTTCAATATTTTGTCTCCACCATGAGAGGTTCCGAGTGCTGAGAAGTGTGAAGTGCATTTAGATCTCATAATTAATATTAAACTAAAAATCATAAAGTTAGTGAAAATTAAGTACCTTTGATAGATTAGTGAGCACATCTTTACTCTCATAATGGTTGGCCCATATATGTCGTTTCCAATTTCATGATACATTAGTGAGCACATCTTTACTCTCATAATGGTTGGCCCATATATGTCGTTTCCAATTTCATATTTTTTGACAGAGAAGATAAATGTGGCGTGGGACCCACCACATTTTGTCTGATATCATTGATTACTGGCCACTAAAACACATAATTGACATCTCTCACAAGAAAAAGAGAGAATAGTTTTATACAACAAAGGTGTTCATAAAAAATTAATTTAAACTACGACGAGTATCTTTAGCATTGGTTCAAGAGTTCTTTTATTTACACTTTCCTTGGACTACCTTGATGGTGTCTTATAATTATGATTGAATGTTAGACAGCTATGGACTCTAGACTACAATCTGACGGTGATTCTTGTCCTACGCCTGGAACTGGATGCGAGCCTCCTATTCAGAGCGACACAACAGAGTTTTCTTCCTCCTAGATCCCATGATCCGGGATGGAAGTATGCTTTTCTAGTGAATCCAAGTAGCCTTAGCATGGTCACTTGTCGGTTTTGTCGGAGGGTTGTGACAGGAGGGATCAATCGCATGAAGTAACATTTGGCTCATATTAAAAGAAATACGGCATGTTGTCCCAAGGTGTCTCCTGTGAAGAAAGAAATTATGGACAACATGGAGGAAATAAAGTGAAAAGGAATGAGAATATCACGAGGATGAAAAACATTCAAGGGCAAGTCTCCATGAAGATTAATTAGCCCTTGGCTGATGAAGAGAGGGATGGGAAAAGGCCGCGGACATCAGCAGAAGATGCGCCAACGAAAAGTCTCCACCAATCCACAATCAAAGATACTTTTGCCAAGGATGAACGTACATGTGTGAACTCATTCGTGGCAAAGTACTTCTATGATTGACATTGCTTTCAATGTTGTCAAAGTGTCTCTTCAAATGTGTGAAGCAATTGGGCGGTATGGAATGTCGTACTAGTCTCCAACGTACTATGAGTTTACAGAACTCTTTTGAAGGAATAAGTTAAGGAAACAACAGAGCTCTTGCAAGCACATCATGATAGTTGGAAGACTTCTAGATGTTCCATTACGACATATGCATGAACTGATAGGAGAGGATGAGAATACTGAATATTTGCGTCAACTGCGAGCTTGAAACTAGTTTTCTGAATTCTAGTGACTTATCTGCATATTCTCATACCGCAGAGTACAATTGCTTTCTTAGTGGATAAGTCCATTAAAGAAGTCATGCCCGACAATGTAGTCCAAGCAGTGACAGACAATGCATCTGCCAATCATGGCCGCTGGAAGAATCTTGAGAACCAAGAACTGCGGATATTCTAGAGTTCTTGTGCAGCACATTACATCAATCTTATACTAGAAGAATATCGACAAAGAATCGAAAGTGAAAACTGCCATCACAAAGGCAATGACATTAACTATCTTCATATACAGTCATGCAAAAACATTGACTTGATGAGATAATTACGCAAAAGGGCGAGATAATGAGGCTAGGAACAACAAGATTTGCTACCACATACCTCACTTTGCAATCTGTGATGGAGGAGAAGGACAAGTTGAGACTTATGTTTTTTCTAATGAATCGAGAGCTTGTAAATGGTACAAGACCAAAAAGGGGAAAATGGCTTCAGCCATAATTCCGAGTCCTTCATTTAGAACTCAAGTGTCTTTGATATTGAATGTCCTTTCTCCATTGGTACATGTTCTGTGGATTGTTGATGGAGATAAGAGGCCAGCTATGGGGTTTGTATATTGCGAGTTGCAAGATGCTAGAAAAAGAGATCGTGAGCATTTTCAAAGACATTGATGTGTCGTACATATATTTTAATTGATGACATTGACTCAAAGTCAAAGGGAAGACTGGATAGCCCCTCCACATTACTATGCATTTTTGAATCCCTATTTCTTTATAGGGACAATGCTCAATCTAGAGGGAAGGCCTTGCTCTAAAGGGATTCTTAGATTGTACGGATATTTCGATCCTGATTTAGAGATCCAAGATATCGTCCCTAGGAAGGAGTTGCCTTTATATGAAGGGGCAGAAGGACCATTTGGCAAACCTTGACTATCAGACAGAGGTCAATAGTTGATTATGATTTCAATCCGATTACAATTTCTCATTAAAATTAATAGACTTATATGATTAAAGATTATTAGTTATTTTTTCTTAAAAATAGCCCGTTGGTGAGGATTGCATGGTATGGAAACACTACATTCGAAGGAAATGGCAATGATAGTTTTAAAGATGACAACTTCTTCCTCAGGTTGGGAAAGGAATTGGAGAACTTCCTGAGGCGGTAAAGGTAAAAAAATCGGTACCACACATGTCAGATGCTATAGATCATTAATGAGGTGGTTAATAATATATTTATGGTTATTTTATATATCCACACGCAAAAAAGAAATAGGCTTGAATTCAAGCGATTAAATGATTTGGTGTATGTCAGATTAATGGTCGAGTTGAGGGATCGTCGTCTAAAAAACGAAATGTTCCATTTGCCACGAATGATAGAACCTGTTTGAGAGATTATGATTGGTAAAGAAGATGAAGGAGAAGATGAGGTTTTCCAAGGATCAGCTGATGTGGAACTAGGTCCGATGCAACTGGCGTAGAACATTTGGTGCAACATAAAAGAAGCCAAAGGCATGCTACTGGTTCAACCTAATTACCGAGTTTGAACGAGGAAGAACTCCCATTCGAGGGAGATTAGATATGCTTTGTACTCAGCAGAATATTGTCGCTTGAACAATTTAGTTTTCTTGTGCTATCTTAATTAGTACTTTGCTGTTTTGAATTGCAATTTTCTTTCCGATACTTAAATATTTTGGTGATTGTTGTCAATTATTATGTGTGCTAACTTTTCTATTGAAGTATTGATATTTTGATTGATAGAGATTGCTTTAACCTCTATATGAATGTCATCTTTCTTAGATCTTGTGTTGGACAACAATTATACATAAATCTACTTAAGTTGTAGTCAATATTGGATATATTTATTTTAAAATAAAAAATTAGAAAACCGTGTAGAACCACATATACCATGCATATGTCCCCACATACCGCTTAATCGTTATTGTTGGAGTATTTGGTAGTGCGCCCATTGAGTTGTAGCAGGGTAAATGGATCCTGGAGAAGATCCATTTACCCCATTCCGTGTTTAGTCCCACATCGTCCAGTGGTGGGACTTGGAGGCTCTGAAGAAGCTATATAAGGAGTCCCAGACCTCCTGTATCCATTGAGAAAAAGCAATGCAAAATATGCCCTTTCGAGGGCTTCCTGTGGTTTCATCCCGCTTCTCACGGAGTAGGGTTCCACGTAAAATCTTTTGTATTCTTCCTGTTTATCTCTATTTCTATGCTCTGTTTATCATTTCGCTTCCGCAATGTTATTTTATAACATGGTATCAGAGCGGGTCGTTCTTGGTTGATTTTGGAGTTTTTATTCTTGAAGTTTTTTTTAAGATCAGTCAAGTTTGTTGATTATACGAAGGGATCTTAGTTTTTTGGATATAAGTCCGAGATTGACCCAAGATAGATCTGAATGGAGGCGAAGAATCCATGTAGCCGACCCTACATAATTGTGGAAAGGCTTGTTGTTGTTGTTGTTGCAGTCAAGTTTGTTGATTATTGGAGATTCAATTATCATGATCTTATTCTAGGGTTTAGATGTAACCCTAGAAAACTTTCTGTGTTCATCTCGGGCGGTTGTGCAGAACTCCATTCAAGTTCCAGGCCCCAGGCAACTCCAAGTTCAAGCCCCCGTGACGCTCCTTCCATGAGGGGCATCTCCAAGCGGCGAGCCCTGCCGCACTAAACAGTCACCCGAGCGGCGGGCCCTACCCGCCAGCGTGACTCAGGCGCGCTCGAGATGAAGAAACTCCAGACAGACTGGAGATGGCGACGCAGATCAAAACCCCAGGAAGCCCTAGCGCCCCGAGTTCCGCCCCCAAAGCCCACGCGGCAACATCTGGCGCTCGAAGCCCTTCAACCGAGTCCCGCCCAGCCCTTCCCCTTCCAGGCACACGAGCGATACCGCCAGAAGCAGGTCAACCCTCCAGGCGGCATCCTATAGAGCGCCGCCTACGGCACGGCGGCACAGTGGCTCTCCATCCCTCGCGCCTCGTGCGCAGCGGCGACCCCGCACGGTCCTATCTTCTCAGGGCGAGCCTTTGTGCACCTCCAACTTTTAGGCGCGAGATCCAGGCAGCGGGCTCCAGACGCTCCCCCGCGTTCCCACCATCGCGTCGGCATCAGATGCGTGATCTTCTCTTCCGCGCGTGGCGGCAGCAGCCAACGCGCAGGAACCCGTGCGCGTGATCTCCAAGGGCGACTGCGCTCCCCGCTGTGGCGCTCCCTCGGCGACAAGAATTCCCAGGCGACGCGCAAAGAATAAGCAGAGGGACCCCCTCCCCCCCCCCAAGCCATCGGGGCGCCGCATGGATACAAGGGGGGGGGGGGGTTCCCAACGATTGGGAACCCTATAAGAGGAGCCCCGTGTTTAAAAAAAAACTGAAAAGGGGGGGAGGGGCGAGGTCTGATTAAAAATGTGGGGCTCTTCAAGGGGTCAAAGTGGGCCCGATGGCCTAAAGCGCAAAAAAAACAAACAGTGCAATAAAAAAAGGAGAGGAGGGCCGGTTTGTTGGCCAATTTTGGCCATTTGTTACAAAAAAAAGAGAAAAAAAGAGAGAAAAAATATCAAAAAAGGCACGTACAATAATAAAAAGCCGTACGCAAATGTTTTTGGAAAAAAAATGAATGAGAAAAGCCGAAAAAAATGAACCGGCTTTAAAAAAAATGCTTTCAAAAAAATGAAATGATGACGGCTTAAAAAATGAAAATGAAAAGCCGCAAGTATGTTTGTTTTCCCCATTCTATCTTATCTTCTCCCAACTTTGTCGATGCTCATTTTCCGACAAGTATGGGAGAAAGGGGGAGTATATGTGAGTCACGGGTCTATTAAAATGCTCCAGATGACGGATCTTCATATTCCAGGTCAGTGCACATTGTTCAGACTCTACATTCCAGTTTCAGACTCGACGATTGTCTTCCGACTCCAGTTTCAGACACGCATATGATTGCGGTCATTTTCAGACAGTGTTGCAATAGTCAGCCGACTATCCCGAATAGTCGGTCCGACTACGCGGTGCGCTGGGGTACCCGACTGAACAGACCTCCAGTCGGGCAATAGTCGGCCCAACCGAATAGTCGGCCGACTGACCCGACTATGAGGCCGACTGGAGTTTGACTCTTCGTATTTTTATTTTTTTATTTTCAATTTTCAATATTTATGGGTTACATTTTACAACAGTATTGCCACAAATGTCAAATTCATATATGTCTATTATATTGATTGGTACTTTTATCTTAGAGTCTGTTAAATAATGACCATATATGTATAAAAATATAAGAATATATGTATTATAAATAATTTTTATATTAAAAAATACAAAACCGAATAATTCCGAATAGTCGCCCGAATACGGATTATTCTCTATTCAGTGACCCCTCCGACTGAATACCGAATACTGTCTTCTGCAACACTGTTTTCAGATGAGCATATGTTGTCATCATTTGTTTGTGGTCCCCATCATTCTTCTAGTTGTCAGGCAGAGTTTTCATGTGAGCCATAGGGACTCCAGAGTAGAGGACCATTCCTTATGCCATGTTGGGCAAGGGTTTTCATGTGGTATCATAAGGTACACCAGAGCAGTGCACCATTCTCTGAGCCAGATGGGAGAGACCCAGTTCTCCGACGAGGAGACTTATTTCAGACTCCATTCTCCAACGACCATGGACTCCGACGAGGATTGCACAGCCACGGCCTTTTCAGTTCGGCCCTTTTCAGAGATGGAGCAGTTGTCCACATTATTGTGGCGGGCCAGAGTACTCCGACGAGGAGACTCATTTCCAGTTGCAGCGACTCTGACAAGCGCAGTTCAGAGCGCATGCTCTCCGACGAGGAGATTCAGAAGACTCACACTCCAGCCCGTTTGTCCTCCTCACCTGCACGGCATGAGAAGCAACGTCCTCGACTGCAGCAATGTGTGCGTTGGGTTGATATTGTCCGTAGCGTCTTGCAGCGTTGAGTTGAGTTTCTTTTTGTTTGTCCAAGCTGAGCTTTGCATGCTCCAGCTTGAGGGGGAGTGTTGGAGTATTTGGTAGTGCGTCCATTGAGCTGTAGCAGGGTAAATGGATCCTGGAGAAGATCCATTTACCCCATTACGTGTTTAGTCCCACATCGTCCAGTGGTGGGACTTGGAGGCTCTGGAGAGGCTATATAAGGAGCCCCAGACCTCCTGTATCCATTGAGAAAAAGCAATGCAAAATATGCCCCTTTGAGGGCTTCTCCCGTGGTTTCATCCCACTCCTCACGGAGTAGGGTTCCACGTAAAATCTTTTGTGTTCTTCCTGTTTATCTTTATTTCTATGCTCTGTTTATCATTTCGCTTCCGCAATGTTATTTTATAACAGTTGTTCAGTGACTTGTCTGAACGCATACGCATACCGCTTTCCTGAACCTTCTTCTCATATCCTTATGTAATTTTTACATTTGTCCTCTAGGATTTCTTCTCTCTATATAAGAGAACCCTTTGGCCAAGATGAATAACATGTAATTTTTTTCTTCACATGGAATAAGATTGATGGTCCTAGACCAGAGCTCGAATCTTAGATACCATCAATACTAGTCCCACTTCTCAAATTTCAGTGAAATTCGGTCGAATTTTTGTCGAATATTGAAATCCAGTCGAAATCGAAATTTGACCGAAATGACCGAAATATGGGGACCCGGTACAGAAAATGATCGAAATGACCGAAATTTCGGTCGGCCACCGAAATGGTGACCGAAACTACACATTTAGGGTCTTGACACCATCCACCATCGCCAAATGCAACAGGAGTAGACACCGTTGTCAGCTAGCAGTGGCAGCCGCCACCAGCAGCAACAACAGCCACCGCCAGCCCGGTTCTAGGACTGTAGTCGATAGCAGGTTGTTGTGGAGGTGTTGTAGAACACCTCTGATCCCTACACGGATTACAACAACACAACCATACCCTCTTAAGGTTCTTGTAACACTGCTAGACCCTTCTAGGGTTGTCTGGATGTGATTATAATGATCTTCAAGGTTTGACTTTGGAATTTTAGGGTGATTTTCGATCATATAAATCAACATGTTCGCTCAGAGAAGTTTATGGTTGATGGAAGCAGTTGTGGTATGAGTCTACACGCACAACAACCTTGACATATGTTCATGTAGAAACCTTCAAAGCATTCTTTTTAACCCGGTCGCATCCTTCTTGGCTCATAGTCTGCATATATGTCATAGATAAAGGTCGAGTTCTCGTCTAGTAAAACCTTTAAAGGTTTGGCTCCCATCGTAAAGATGAATGGGACCAACTATGACTTGTGGTCAACGCAGTTTATGAGTCTGATGCGGTGCCACAACAAGGAGCATATTCTGACACAACCTGAGCCAACCGATAAAACAAGGACTTATTCATCATGTAAACCATAGGACGCTTATGCATGCATCTGGTTGACAGGCACTCTTTCTACTAAGGTTGCCAAAGATATTTTGAATCAACCTACAACTAAAGTTATGTGGGACACCTTTGCTGCTACATATTCTCAAGCAAGGAACGAGACATATTTTGCAGCTCTAATATGATATATTTGGAGTCAAGTAGAATGGACAACTTCTTCACAGCCTCTACACATCTTTGAAGGGTAAGTTTGAGAAATTTTATGGCTTCATCCTCTTACCACAGATTTAGAGGAACAAAAGACCAACATGAATGTAACTATGGCGGGAGTATTTCTAGCAGCCCTTGATCCAAATTACGATGTTGTTATGAGTTAATTGCGAGCAAATGAATCCATGCCTACAATAGGGAAGCCTATAATAGGCTCAGCAGGATCACCATGCCTTCTATTGCAAGTTCTAAAACTTCCTCTGTGATGGTTGCTTCACGACGCAGAGGTCATGTTCATTCTTGATTTCGAGGAGGGTGTGGTCAAGGTGAAGGATGGCCACAACAGTCATGTATGTTTTGCCACCGCTCAGGTCATTCAGATGATACTAGCTTTCAAAAGCATGGTTAACCAAAGGATAGAAGAGCATCTGCTGGAGTTGTTGAACATGTTGAGTCCCATGTTATCACGATTGATCATGGAATAGATGACATTGTGTTGTGCCTCAGAGAGCTTGTAGCCCCTACTTCTAGTAGCTCAGGTTCTTCTAATCTTGTCGCATATGCCACTGCAAGTACATCAAGTACAATCTATGCACTTACTAGTTGCTCCAGTGCAGATCTTTCCGAGTGAATAATTGATTCCAGTACCTCTCACCATCTCTATGGAGACAGAGCTCAATTTTATTAGGAGATATGTGGTGATTGGTGATGGGACACATTCCCCATTGTTGGTTAGGGGAGGTCCATTAGACTCCTTCCACGCACTTACAGAACGTTCTTCATGCACCTAAATTTTCATTGAATCTATTATCTATCAGTCAGATTACTAAGGATTTACATTGTCTGTTTGACCCTAGTTCCCTTATTTTTCAGGATATACTCATACGCAGGTTGATTGGATGTGGCCGTGAACAGTAAGGGTTTTACATGTTGATCCAATCCCCTTATACTGGAGCTTCATCTACTCTTATTAGATCCATTTCTCCTTATATTTAACACATACGCTTTGGTCATCTCTCGTTACAAAAGATTGGTAGACTTGTTGATCAAATCTCTCTCAAGCCTACGTTCCAGTGTGAAACGTGCTAGTTTGGGAAGCATCATCTCTCTAGGTTTCCAATTCGTCAAGATTGCAGTAGTCACAGCCTGTTTGAGCTTGTTCATTTAGATATTTGAGGTCTGAGTCGTGTTCCTGATCATTAAGAACAAATGTACTGTCTTGTGGCTTTGAATGACTATTCTAGATTGTCTTGGATTTTTAGAAAAATAAGTCAGTTCTGTGATTCAAAGTTTTGTCAATGAAGTAAAGAATATTTTTTCTACTACCATAAAGTACAGTTTACAAATATAATCTCAGATTATGCACCGGAAGTTGGTTTAGAGGAAAATATTAAACAAGCTTTCTGGGAGGAATTGGATAAGAGTATGCAAGGAATCCCACAAAGAGAGATGTTTTGCCGAGGTGGATATCTTAGTGGACATGTGGGAAATGATGCTTCAGAGTATGTGCTAGTGTAGAGGACATGGCTTCAGGGATAAAAATGAAAACGGAAAAGTCATTCTGAATTTTGTAATGGCTTTTAACCTTTTTATAGCAAACACTATCTTCAAAAGAGGGAGGAGTATTTGATTACTTCTAAAAATGGCCCCGACTAAAACACATATAGATTACTTTGCGATGAGGAGAAGAGATCAGTTATGTTGCAACGACTGCAAAGTAATCCCAGAAGAGCGCTTGACATCTCAACATTGATTGCTAGTCATGGATGTGTAAATAAAAGAGTTGTCAAAGAAGAGGATAGTTTCCAAGATTATTAGAACTACAAGGTGGAATCTTCAATTGAAACAATCAAGCTTCAAGGAGAATGTTTTAGAAAACTTATCTTGAAATTATAATGGAAATGCAAATGAGATGTAAGAGGCGGTAGCATCTTGTATCCGAAAGGTAGCCAAAAAGATGTGTGAACCCCCGAGGATCCGGGTACCCGTTTACGCGCATTTCGCAATAATTCATTCACAGGAGATCGCATTAAGTTCGGAAAAACAGGGAAATTTTTCGCGCGGATAATTTTCCACATGACATTCACAATCATAACCACAAGTTAATATAGACAATTGTCACCAAAATCTTATTTCATTAACTTCCATATAATTTACATGTACAAAGTCTGACAGTACATACAGTATATCCCAAAAATCTGACTGAAGAGAAAGAAACATAATACAATATAAATTGAACAAAATTTGGCACAAAATAAACCATACCGTTGGGTATAAAATTTATCTCCTGAAATCATCAACCCGCTACTGTGCTAAAGGTTCCTTGCCTGCCATGCGTGCAAGGAAGAAAAGGAGTCAGCGGTTGCTGGTACCTCCCAAAAACTTATATAAAAAAAATAACAGGCATTTTATTGTGACCAAAAGTAAGCAAGTAGAGAGGCATGAGCAACTCAAAATAAAGTTTATTTCTACCTGCAATGTAAAAGGCTTCCAGATTTCTAGTAACCACCTCTTATGATTAGCTATTATCCCCACATTCCCCACTTAAGCATATTTCTCTTGTAACTGAGTGTATATTTGATTCTCATAGTAACCAAAGATCATATTTATGAGTGATGATGGAAAGTTTGGGATGAGAAGATATATTAATATTTTTAATTCTTAAGTCTAGTAACTCCTGCAATTATTAACTTCAATTGTTTCAGATATAACTCCAAATGATGTAGATAAAGATCATGATTCTATGTCTTGGAGATCATGTCGTGGAACTTGATGGCACACGAAATTGCTAATTTCTTGTCATTGAGATTATATCATGGTTTTCGATATAGGACTGATATGAGGATGATGGATTTGATCCTTAATGTTATTTACTCCTTTTAAGTTAGTGGATAGTCTGTGGTCTTGGTCTGTGTAACCTCACACTATGACTCTAAGGTATTTAAAAGTACCTTAGGGTTGGGGTGCCTCCGTAGGCATGCGGTGTTGTATAATGCATCCTAACTAAGTTCCCAACACGTCCACTAACTTACAGGGATTTCGAATCAGATTAAAGTCACCTCCAATCAACTTAATCTTAATTATTATTTCCTCCAAACCTTAATTGTACTCTCTCAGATGTAACTCTCGATGTTTTAGATGTAGATATGGATGATCTGGATGTAGAATCGCCAAGTCTGTTGGCGAAGTAAACTCAAGCGGTGAAGAAGCCAACAAAATGGCTCTTCCGTCTCGCCCTCTAATTGGAAGGATGGTCCAATAGAGGGATAGGTCTACTCCCAAACTACGCCACTGAGACGGGTGAGAGGGACTTCCCGGAAAAGTCACTCTAGAAAAACAGCCCGACCGGTAACGGGCAACCGAGCTCGTACGTAAAACTGAAAAACCAGGATCCCCCGCCTGGGCATCCTAAAAGACAGGGTCAGCGGAACTGGTCTAAAATCTGGATCCCAACGAGGCGTAAAAACACTGCGAGCTCGCGTAAAAACCGAAGGGGGACTGGGATCCTAGACCCGCGCACTTGGCGGCCGCTGCCCTAACTGGGCTTCCTATCTCCCGCCCAGTTGAGGGTCACCGCGCCCTCGCACAGTCTGGTGTAAAGATCACCACGACCGCCACACAATTTAGTTATCACGGATGCTTCTTCAATCATATATATTCTTAAGAGGTCTCCAATTTTGTTGTAAGAATTTAGTCATGGGATTTTCTCACTTATCTAAAATCATGAGGTCTCTCCATATTGATCATAATCCATCATTTAAATGGAACATCCCTTCCAAAGTAGACTTTCTTTATTTAAAACAAGCCACACCATAATATTTGTTAATATATATATATATATATATCGTTTTAGTTTATTGAACATCTTTATCCTTCCATCTAGTGTATGATTATCATACAAATCCGATTAATTAGACCACACCAAATCTGAATTTGATTATCCAAGAGAATTTTATGATTTCTGTATACTTAGTTGCACTTCCATTCAAATGAGGGTAAAGAATACAGTATTATAAGAAATATTTATTCCTTGTGTAATACTTGGCATTCATATATACAGAAAATTGTTCTATGTAATTAAAATTCTGATGGAAAGACTATGAATATCATTTCCATCCAATGACAGGTACAATCTAGAAGGCATCTAACTAGGAACTTGGTTTGATAATCGAACAGGTGAAGAGCATGATTGTAGCTAACTAAATTCAGCCATCGATATTTACAAGGTTCATGGGCTCTGAATACTTAAATGTGTAAACTATAACCATAATGTTTTCTTATCACAATTTATCAAACCTAATTATATATAAAATATCAAAAATCAAAATAAGAGGCTGAGAGTAACAGGTTAGGTCAATATAATTTTTTTTTCATTTTCATCTAAGAGATGTGCAGCCTAATGAATTAAATCATAGAATTAAGTATGTGTGGAAATGCTAATTTCGTAGGAACTTAATAAGCCAACATGAGAAGCAATACTTCATCAATGATAAATAATAGTTGGATTGAGTTCTTCGAGATCATGGGATGCACATGGGGGAGAAGTGTTGTGAAGTCCACTTATACAGGTAATTTGCCACAATAACATTAATCTCGCTCATCTGTGAGACAATATGACTACTTTTTTTTTAACACTAAACCAACAGGATGCATGTATAAATGCTCATTTCCAGACCAATTTCTTAATTACTAACCAATGGTACCTATTCATTTCCATCCAACAAATTTCCAGGAATACACCACCAACTATGTTGGGTATATTAAATCCTTCTTAACATGTTTCCATCTATTATTTTTATATAGATGAACTGCAAATTTCCCTTTTGATTCAAATATCAACTTCTAAGGTTAACAGTCACTACGTTCATATATATATATGCCACAAATCTCTTTTTTTTATAAAAGAACCATAGCAGAGCCTACATTTACTTATAACTTTCTAATTTATTATATCAGAGGAAAAACAGAAAGAAGAAATTCCTTCAATCATTCGATTTATCAGCCTCATATGAGAAAGGTATCACTAAAAGCACCTAATTTCCCCAACCTTCAAAACATTAGGAAAAGAAAATGTGTAGAAATCCACACATAGCAGCAAGAAGGAAGGGCATAGAATTGCAACAAATTATCATGTTTAATGTGCATGCATGGCAGCAAATGGGGATAATGGAATGTACCTTTGAATGTCTCAATTCAGAGGAACAAGAGCATGCATGCAGCTGGAAAGGGTTAGCAGCAACTATTAGAAAAGGTGCCTCTAGGCCTTGGTCTCTTGGAGGAATTGCTGGAGAAGGAACTGTTGGAGAAGAGGGCCTCTTTTCACGGCTAGAATTTGGAAAGTTGAGTGCTATTTCGGGTAGAAATCGGGAAGGGAAGGCCTTTGTTTATATAACCATGAGAAGGTATTGCTAATTGCCAAGTGGAATGAAATGTCAAGCCAAGTGGGATGAAAGAAAAGCGAAGTGGTTGGATAGAAGGTTAGTATTTTTTTATTTTAAAAGTACTACTGTAGTAGCCGTTTCCTGTTACTGTTCGGCAGAAAATAATTTCATTTATTATATATTTTTTTTCAAAGCTTTCTTTATTTGATATTTATACAAATCGACCGTAGTCGCACCTCGAGTGTCGGATTTCGACACGCGATATTTCGTTGTGATCGTCTTTGAACGACGATCAATATGAGTATAATATTGATATACTTCCGGTCGGGTTTTGAATGCCCGAAATTTTCGGATACGGTTTTTGTTTAAGATAAAATTTCGTGATTTAAAAGTATCAAACGACCTCCGATTGACGAAAGGTTGATTCCATTGGTCTCGTGTCGTCGAATCGGATCTAATGATGGTCTCGGTTCATTTTGCGGTTTCTGAATTTGCGTCGCGGCTTTTTCACGACGCGCTCTACGATGCGACCATTTTTCGGTCGATTTCGCCCGAACGACTTTTGATTCATAATAAATTGACTGTTTTAGGTTGTTTGGCATTGACCAACAACGTTTTTGGGTTCATTGGATCTAAAATCGGACGAGTTCGTGTTTGTTAGAATATGGATGTTACAAGATGCTAGATGAATTTAAGGAACTAATTTCATGTCAAAAGGAGGCTTGCTGGTGGAGTGAAGGGGTGCAAAAGAAGCTTAAAATTAAAAGAGCTTGCTTTAAAGCTATGTATAAGGATATGACTAAGTAAATTGTTACAAACTACAAAGAAGGGAAGAAGGAAGCAAATAAGGTTGTAAATGAAGCTAAGTTGAAAGCTTATGAAGTTTTGTACAAAAGCTTGACTCGAAGGAGGGCCCGTAGGATATATTTAAATTTGCCAAAGCAAGAGAAAGAAAGACTAAAGATCTTCTCAAGTGAGATGATCAAGGAAGAGCAAGGTCATGCGCTTGTTACTCAAAAGGATATAGAGACTAGATGGAAGCAATATTTCCATAAGCTTTTCACTGGGGAAGGGAATAAAAAGATTACTTTGGGAGATCTTGCTTGTAGTAAATGTTACCCGAATCATGCAAGCTATGGATGGATGCAAAGGAAGGAAGTAGATGAGGCTTTAAGGTTATGAAACCTAGGAAAGGGGTATGACCTGATGACATTCTTATATAAGTTTGAAAAGTTCTAAGTTAAACGGAGTTTGACTTGGCTCATAAATATATTTAATGTTATTTGGCAAAGCAAGAAAATACCTAAAGAATTGAGGAGAAGCATTGCACTACCTTTTATAAGAATGAAGAGACATTCAAACTGTTCAAATTATAAAGGTATCAAATTGATGAGTCATATTACGAAAATTTGGGAACGTGTGATCGAAAGAAGACTGAAACAAGTTTCCAAAGTAACTGAAAACCGTTGGAAAAATAGAAAGAGTTGTTTATTCCTCGAGCCCTAGGCTCTCTTATATAGGGAGAGGCCTATGAGAAAATTAAATAAAGAGACAGAAGAGAAGGAAAATATATAAATGATACATAAATAACAAAAATATATAAATGATACTCGGAAAACGTCCTCATCTCGGCTTCCCGCTTCACTCGTGACTGGTCCGATGCTTAGAGGCTTTTTGATGTAATGGGGGTATCAGTTTGTGATACCTTCGGTTTCTTTTCACTCGTTTTTGTTCTCTGTTCGCATACCCGCTGTAAGTTTTCCTTTCCTTTCTAATAAATGTGGGGCGAGCACCACTGAGTGCATCCCTCACTTTTGAGCGTCAAAAAAAATAACAAATATATCTCTACACCCCCCCCTCAAGATGGAGCATAGATATCTATCAAGCTCCGCGTAGATGAACATTTCTGGAAGGGTCCTCTAAGTAGAGCCTTGGTGGTTATGTCTGTTGTCAAGTCCCCTGAGCTGATATGGGATGTAGAAATGAAGCCCTTTTGGATCATGTCACGTATATAATGGCAATCAACCTCAATGTGCTTTGTCCTCTCGTGGAATGCAAGATTATTAGCAATGAATAAGGCAGCCTGATTGTCGCATTCCAGCAACATGGGAAGAAGAACATCTATATGTAGATATGTTAAGAATGCTCGAACCCACATCATTTCTATATAGGCTTGTGCCATAGCTCTATACTCAGATTTAGCACTAGATCTAGCAACAACAGTTTGCTTCTTACTTTTCCACGAGACAAGTGAATCTCTAACAACTATAGCAAATTCTGATGCGGACTTCTTGTCCTTAGGGCACCCTGCATAGTCTGCATCTGCGCATGCTAAGATAATAATAGTGCAACCCCTTTTAAATAACAGTCATGTACCTGGAGACGTAAGATACCTTAGTATCATATGTATAGCATCCATATGTACTTGACAAGGTTGTTCCTTGAATTGGCTCACTCGACTGACTGCAAATGAGATATCGGGTCTGGTAATGGTAATACAAAGAAGCTTTCCCACCAGTTCCATGTGTCTTCTCCTGTCAACCTCATCAGTATCATCATCATAGAACTTCATGCTTGGATTCATGGGTGTAGTCACACGTCGACATCCAAGCATAACTATGTCACTTAACAAGTCAGTGACATATTTTCTCTGAGTCATCACAAGTTCTTGTTGAGTTATGGCAAACTCTAACCCCAGAAAGTATCTAAGAGCTCCTAGATCCTTGGTAACAAATTCAACACCCAGAAATTCTTTCGTCATCTTTATTCCCTGCATATAATCTCCTGTAATGAGTATATCATCAACAAACACCATAATAGCGGTCACACCTTTGGAGGTCTAATGTACAAAAAGAGAGTGATCTGCATTTTAAACCCATGTTTCTCAAACAAATCTGAGAGCTTCTGGAACCAAGTTCTCGTGCTCTACTTAAGGCCATAGATTGTAATATGAAGTCTATAAATCTGTGAACACTCCCCCTTAACAGCAAACCCCGGTGGCTGTTGCATGTAGACTTCCTCCTGAAGATCACCATACAGAAAGTCGTTCTTGACATCCAACTGAAACAAGGGCCAATCTCGAACCATGGCAACAGATAAACGAATCCGTAAGGTAGAATGATGAGCAACAGGAGAGAATGTGTCAAGATAATCCACACCGCATATCTGAATAAACTAACGAGCAACTAGTCGGGCATTGTACCTATCAATGCCACCATCTGTATTTTGCTTCACCGTAAATACCCATTTGCAACTTACTTTAGACGTCCCAGTGGGAGTTGGGCAAGGCTTCAAGTACCTCTTGACCGAAGGGCAGCCATCTCTTCTTCCATAGCTAATCGCCATCGATCGTCCTTTAAAGCCTCTTGATAACTTCGGGGAATGACCACAACAGACAATGCAGCTACAAATTTCCTGAATTCCCCATTCAGGCGATCAAAGGAGACCATGGATGCGAAAGGATATGACACATAGCTACGCTTCTGCTTCCGAAGAGTAATAGGTAACTCCAGATCAGCAACCTCCACGTTTGTCCCCTGTAAAGAACCCTGCTCAAGTAGCCAATCACACCTATCCTTAGAAAATGTGTATTTAGAACATACCTCATTCGTGCTAGATGATGAGCGCTGACCATGAGCAGAAGCATGCTGGTGGGTATAATGATGCGGTAGTGGTGGGACTGGGACCATAGGATTTGGTGGAGGTGGAGGTGGTGGTGGTGGTGGTGATGGTGGAGATGAAGGAGGTGATGATGGTAGCGGTGGTATGTATATTTCATCATCAGAGTATGAGGAAGTCAACCGATCACTTGTAGGAGAAAAATATATGACGGACTCGAAAAAGGTGACATCAACACTAACATAATACTTCATGTGCATTGGATCATAACATTTGTACAATTTTTATGTCATGGAGTACCTGACAAAGACACACTTGACAGCTCTAGGAGAGACCTTGTCAATCCCTGGAGACAACTGGTGGACAAAGGCAACCGAGACAAACACATGAGGAGTAATTGAGAACGATTCCTTTTGAGGAAAATCAAGAAAGAAGGGAATTGTCTCATGCAAGACTGATGAGGGCATCCGATTAATAAGTAACATGTCGTAAGAACAACATTGCCCCAAAAAGAATGCGGAGCATGACTCTGAATGAGAAGAGTCCTCATAACATCAAGCAAATGACGATGCTTCCTCTCTGCAACACCATTTTGTTGGAAAGTATAGGCACATGATGTTTGATGAATAATGCCTTGGGATGAAAAATAATTGAAAAGAGTATGAGTACAAAACTCCAAGGCATTATCAGTTCTCACAAATTTCACAGAAGAAGGAAACACATTTTTCACTTCAGTTAGAAAAGTTTGGTAACATCTCCGGCTTCAGATTTATTCTTTAATAAAAAGACCTAGGACAAATGAGAGAAATCACCAACTACAACAAGATGAAACCCATGTCCCTGGTGATCAGGAACACGATTGGGACCTCAAATATCTATATGAAACAACTCAAAAATAGAGCTACTTCTCCGACTCTGATGACTGGGGAAGGCAGACCGATGATGTTTTCCCAACTGACATGCCTCACATTGAAAGGATGAGTGAGGAGAGATCTGAGGCAGAACACGACACATTTTCTGGAGCAGGAGATGACCTAAGATTATTTACCACGTGAAGGGTGAGATAGGTCCAGCAGAAAGAGAGGAAATTCCAGCATAAGGAGTTTGAACTAAGCAATAGAAACCGCCCTACTCACGGCCACACCCAATCACCTTGCCCTTAAGGATGTCCTGAAATATAAGATAAGATGGGTCAAAAATAGCTCAACAATGTAGATCCTTTGTAATATGACTAATAGATAAAAAGTTCATAGAAAAGTCATGGGCATGCAATACATTCTGTAGATGCATAAAGGTTGTCCAGCTAATCTCCCCCTGTCCAACGATTGGGGAATAAGTCTCATTTGCAATAACCACAATTTGTCTTGGAGGAACCTATATATATTTTGTCAAGGCCCTAAATGTCGATTTCGGTCACCATTTCGGTATTGACCAAAACAGAATTTCGATGGAATTTCAGTGGAATTTCGATCGAAATTTCGATCATTTTTTGTACTAGGACCCCCATATTTCGGTTATTTCGGTCATTTCGGTCGAATTTCGATTTCGACTGGATATCGATATTCGACAGAAATTCGACCGAATTTCGCTGAAATTTGAGGGTTGACCCCTGTCTCCACAAAAGTGATGTGTGGCACCGGAGTTCATAATCCTTTTCATAACATCAGATCCACTATTGCCAGTAAGTGCATAAGTATTACATGAGGTACTGGAGGAGGCAAAAGCAGCCACATCAGAATAATTCCCAGATGCCGATGAAGACATAAAGGGACTGGCAGGAGGTATAATACCCCTCAATTGTGCTACAAGGTCATCAAATCGTTGATCCAAAGACGAAGCAGTCGGGGGCTCAGTCTGCTCAGCCACTCGAGCAGAGGCAGGAAATCCATGCTTGGAGTAGCATGTATCCTTCGTATGTCCAGGACGATGGCAAAAAGTACTGACGAACACAACCTCCTCTGTCACGAGGTCCGTGTCCACGAAATTGAGAAGAGCCTCCTCGACCTCAGGAGGCCACAATCGCTGAAGAAGTTTGACTGACAGTAGATGGGACAGCGATCCAACTCATCCTGCAGAAGGCTTCCTCTATGGGAGGAATAGTAGCATCTGTCAAAATCAGGAAATGATATGCCTCATACTCGGGATGAAGGGTTGCCACAAATACACCAACCATACTGGCATTCCTATGTGTCTTCTGATGCTCAGGAGTAGATGTGAGAGGCATGAAGCTATAGAGCTTCACGAACATCCCACGCAAGGATGTATATAGCGAGTGAAGAGGTTGTCTATTCTGCTTGATAGTAAAGATATCATGCTTGTCCCATTCTTTGCATGCAAATAAGTAGCAGCAAGAATATCCCACATCATCTTGGCTATGGGTTGAAGGAGTATATCATTGGCGATATCTATTGCTAATGAACCCGAAAGCCAAACCTTGGCATATGCATCATCTGCCTCCTATGAGGCATTAAACCCTGTCTACTCAGCCAGTTATTCCTTGGTAAGAAGATGTTTCTTACCCGTAGACCTCATCATGCTCATGAACTGCATAGCTCACAGTTCATAGTTTGACCCATCCATCTTTACTATAGGCGCAGGATCTTTGAAGGCGTCTGTGGAGGGGATATCTACCTTGCTTTCTAACATGACGGCTAGAGAAGATTAGGGTTGAAGAGTAGACGTGTTTGTCTACACTGACATAGAGAGATTTGGTTGCATGTGTAAACTTATGCATCCAATCTCATCAAGAGAGAAGACTTATGTGTAGGCATGCGGCGACACCTCTTAGAGAGAGGAGGTGCAGGGGCCGAACAGCGCGCAAGAGAGAGAGGCTTGAGGTGGGGTTTTGGGTTAGAGTTTCGGTACAGGAGCTCCGATCTAGGACCGTCGCTTTGATACCACGTTGAGAAAATAGAAAGAGTTGTTTATTCCTTGAGCCCTAGGCTCTCTTATATAGGGAGAGGCCTATGGGCAAGTTACATAAAGAGACAAAAGAGAAGGAAAATATATAAACGATACATAAATAAGAAATATATATATCTACAAAAATCAATTCAGATTCATGCAAAGTCGATCAATTGTTGAAGTTATCCACTTGTTGAAGAGAACAGTGGAGATTTATAGAGCAAAAAAGAACCTTCATATGATTTTTATTGACTTGGAGAAGGATTATGATTTAGTCGTAAGAGAGATATTGTGAAGAGTTTTGGATAAGAGATAAGAATTGACATATATATTAACCTTATAAAAGATACATATGATGGAGCTTCATCTTGTGTGTAACATCCGGATACAATTAAATATGAACCCGACCTGATTAGGGTCCGTATATATTAATAAAGTTGTTAATAAATGGTAAATAACCTAAACCGATCAATTAATTATGAATCAAAATTCGTTCATGTGAAATTCATCAAAAATCGATCGTATCGTAATGCGTACCACAGAAAAGCCGCATCACAAAATCGAAAACTGTGAAACATACAGAGATCACATAAAAATTTGATTCGACGAATAAGACCAACGGATCGTTTATCAATCAGAGATTGTTCGGTATTTTAAAATCACAAAATTTAATCCCAACCGAGATCGTATCTCGAAAATTTCAAGGATGCAAACCCGATCCAAAGTATATCAATATTATACTCGTATTGATCGTCATTTAGATGCGATCAAATCAAGATATGGCGCATCGAAATCCGAAACTCGAAGTGTGCATACGTCCAATTTTAACATTTTAAATAAATAAAAGAAAATTAGTAAAAAATAAATGAATTAATTTAAATTTTCTGCTAACAATTCCACCAAAAATATATATTCATAATTACGACATCAGCAAGCCCACATCAGCACACCGATGTCACTAATGATGTCACCGTTGATGTCACTTTAAGTGACATGACATAGGAAGCTTCTTTCCCCTTTCCTTTATCTATTTCCCCCACCAAACCTCTCTCACGCTTCTCATTCCTAAGAGTCTAGCCGAGATGAGAGCCATCTCCTTTCTCTTCTTATAGCTGGAAAAACACTATTTTCCTTTCTTCTTGTTGTTGCCAACTTCAACAACTGCTACTGATTTCAGCATTTTAAGGACTACAGGAGCTGTTGGACTTGGAGCCCCTGTTGCTTGTCCAAGATTAGCAGGGTAAAATCTGCCGCAAGTGCAGGCATTGACTGGCCATAGCTCATACCAAGAGAAGCTATTGTTGCATACAATTTCCACCTCCAGATTGAAATTTTTTAGGTACAATCCTCTTCCTCTCCTTTGTTGCCATGCATGAATCATTAAACATCATTTTTGATGCCATCTATTTTGTTTTTCTTCTCCGCAAAATCCCAAAGTTAAGGATTGACAACTATGATATTTGGTTTCATGATATATATACTCAGATTAAAGTTTAAAAAACAAGTTTTAAATCCTAATTATATAAATCATTTTCTTCTAGTGACCAGAGTTTGGTTATCTTAAATAATAAATGCAAGTTTGGAATAGTTGTAAATTATTGTTGCCGCTATGGAAGTTGATATGGACAGAGTAAAGTCAAAGGGATATATAAAATATATTTATAGTGTGGAATTTTAAAATGCATGCATGCTTAAAAATATGAGTAGCTATTGTTTTTAAGAGGCATTTCGATCCTTATTTTTGAAGGTAAATGTACAGAATTTAATAAGTGAACATCAGTTATTGTGATACTTTCTGATTATGAAATAAAAAGGTATAAAATTTTCCTATTACTCTCAATAAGAGATTAAATAAAAAAAACTAAACCTTGAACTGTTATACACTAAATTAGAAAAGCATGTGCAATGGTACATAAAAAACTTTATTTTATAAGAAGAGGCGAAGGCTGGGAGAGTTGCATGGTTTAATATATTTGATATTACTGGAGAAAATTTAGGAGACTGTTAAACTCATATGATTTCATATGGAACTGTGATGTTTATGAGAGGTAACATATGGTTTCAAATGTTGATGAGAAACTGTGGTGTTATAAGAAAAAATTAAGAAGATTGTTAGAATTATATGGTTTCATGTATTGATAAGGAATTGCGAGGGTTATAAGAGAAGATTTTGTGGTTTGATATATTTACAAGAAACTGGGGATTTATATAAGATAAAGAGACTTTTGGATATTTATATATATATATATATATGTATATGTATATATTTACGAGGAACTGCTATATTTATATGGTTTGATATAAATATAATGAACTTGTGTTATCTTGATCTTAATACCTAAGAAGACTAAGATCATGATAAATTTTTTATCAATTTTCAAATATTTACTACATGGAGAAGTCGATTGTTGCACTCAAGGTTTTAGATGCTATAGCAACAGGGAAATTACTGAGTAATCACAAGCATCCACAAGTCACTCATATAAATATAAGCTTAATGGGAAAGTTAATTGCAGGGCAAAAATGAAATAACTATTTGCAAAGAAGACTAAGATAATTACGAATAGTAATCAATTGATCCTAAAGTTTGACCTACTATTTATATATAAAAATAAGTTGTGACATGTTAGGGTAAAAGAGTACTGAGATGTCTCATTCTACAGAGCCCTCGGGTCTCTTATATAGAGAGAAAACCCTTGGGTAAATTACAGAGTCTTACAAAACATAAGTAGTAATTACGAAACACTTAAAACGTAACATAAGTAATTCTCTACACTCCCCCTCAAGATGGAGCATAGATATCTATCATGCTCAGCTTGGACGAACATCTCTGGAAAGGTCCTCTGAGCAATGGCTTCGTGAATATGTCAGCAGTCTGGTCCTCTGAACTGACATGTGATGTGGAAATGAAGCCCTTCTGAATCATGTCCCTAGTATAATGACAATCCACCTCGATGTGCTTTGTTCTCTCATGGAAGGCTGGATTGTTGGCAATAAATAATGCTGCCTGATTATCACATTGAAGGTTCATAGGCAAGGGGACATTGACATTCAGATCTTCTAAAACTGCTTTAACCCACATCATCTCCGTGGTTGCCTGAGCCATGGCTCTGTACTCGGATTCGGCACTGGATCTCGCCACAACAGTCTGCTTCTTGCTTTTCCACGAGACTAAGGAGCTTCCTATGAAGATAGCAAATCCAGAGGTAGACTTACGATCCCTTGGACATCCTGCATAATCTGCATCTGCGCAGGCTGAAATAGACAGATCTGTATCTTTCTTGAACAGCAACCCTGCGCCTGGGGAAGACTTCAGATATCTCAATATCATATGCACGGCATCCATATGAACTTGCCTCGGCTGCTCCATGAATTGACTCACCCGGTTTACTGCAAAGGCAATATCCGGTCGAGTGATGGTAATGTATAAGAGCTTGCCCACCATTTCTCTGTACCTTCTCTTGTCCACCTCCTCTGTATCCTCATCGTACAGCTTCATGCTCGGGTCCATAGGTGTACTTGAAGGTCTGCATCCAGTCATTCCTGTTTCAGCTAGCAAATCTGTGACATATTTTCTTTGAGTCATCACCATTCCTTGTGCATTTCTTGCAAACTCTATCCCCAGAAAGTAACGTATTGTGCCAAGATCTTTTGTAATGAACTGGCTCCCCAACATTGACTTGGTTCGCTCAATCCCCTGAGCATCATCTCATGTGACCAATATGTCATCAACGTATATCATAACGACAATAGTACCTCTAGGGGTCTTCAGGACAAACAGTGAGTGGTCCGCATTTGACCTTCTGAACCCCTGTTGTTCCATAAGCTGGGAGAGCTTTTGGTACCATGCCCGAGGACTCTGTTTAAGGCCATAGATAGCCTTATGAAGTCTACACACCATCTGGGTCTCCCCCTCAGCAGCAAACCCGGGTGGCTGCTGCATGTAGACTTCCTCCTGTAGGTCACCATACAAGAAAGCATTCTTGACATCAAGCTGGAAAATAGGCCAGTTACGTACCACAGCAACAGACATAAGAATGCGTAGAGTAGAGTGTCTCGCCACCGGTGAGAAAGTATCCAAATAATCAACCCCATATGTCTGAGTAAATCCTCGTGCCACGAGCCTTGCTTTGTATCTGTCTAGACGACCATCCGCATGATATTTTACCGTAAATACCCATTTGCAACTCACCACGGATGCACCTGGAGGAATGGGGACAAGAGACCAAGTCCCGCGAGATCGCAAGGCAGACATCTCTTCCTCCATTGCTAAACGCCAGCAGTCAGTCTTCATGGCATCCTGATATGTCCGTGGAATCTCGACTGATGATACGGCAGCTGCAAACCGCTGGAAGTCCCCAGTGAGACGATGAAAGGAGACGTAAGAGGCAAGAGGATAGGAGGCACACTGTCTCCGCTGCTTCCTGTGAGCAATGGGGCGGTCCAAATCATCCAAGACCGTGCTAACTGGTTGATCTTCCTCCTGTAGGAAAGGCTCCTGCACAGGTGCATTATCTAACCCATCATCAGTGTTAACGTCAGAACATACCTGAGGCGTGTTGGATGGTTGACTTGTAGCTTGAGCAGGGCCAGTCCGCCTTGAATAGAACTTAGGGAAAGGGACAACTGGAGGTGGTGGTGGTTTCGGTGGAGGAGAGGTTTGACCCAGACTTGGAGGTGGAGGAACATAGACCGTGGAATCTGGTGATGTGGAGGAGACCAATCTGTCACCTGCAGGGGAGAAGTACATGACAGGTTCGAAAAATGTAACATCTGCGCTCACATAGTACTTGTTATGAACAGGATCATAGCAACGGTATCCTTTTTGTGTTCTGGAGTAACCCACAAACACACACTTGATAGCCCTAGGAGAGAGCTTATCAAGTCCCGGAGATAAGCGGTGGACAAACGCAACAGAGCCGAAGAATCGAGGTGTAAGGTTAAACAAGTCTCTGTCGGGAAAAAGAACAGAGATCGGGGACTTTTCCCCAAGAACAGTTGTAGGCATTCGGTTGACCAGATAACATGCTGTAAGTATGGCATCTCCCCAAAAGGATAATGGAGCACAACTCTGAATCAGTAATGTGCGAGCAATATCAAGAAAATGTCGATGTTTTCGTTCAGCAACCCCATTTTGTTGAGAGGTGTACGCACATGTTGTTTGGTGAATGATGCCTTTAGAAGAAAGGAAATTTGCAAGAGAGCGAGTGCAGAATTCTAAGGCATTGTCAGTACGCACATACTTAACAGCAGATGAAAAAACATTCTGGATTTCATTAATAAGATTTTGGATAACATTTCCTGCCTCAGATTTATTTTTCAGAAGAAAAGTCCATGAAACTCTAGAAAAATCATCAACTACAACTAAATAGAACCTGTGCCCCTGATGGTCCGGGACACGACTTGGACCCCAAATGTCTATATGAAATAATTCAAACGGGGAGCTACTGCTCCGACTCTGACGACTGGGGAAGCTAGACCTATGATGCTTCCCTAATTGACACGCTTCACAACGAAAAGAGGAACTCGGAGAGACCTGAGGCAGAAGATGACGCATTTTCTGCAGCGGTAGATGACCGAATCGAAGATGCCAGGTGTACGGAGATACGGAGCCTTGAGAATGCAGTGAGACACCAGCGTAAGAAGTACGGACGAGACGATAGAGGCCATTGTGCTCAGAGCCACAGCCAATCACCCTGCCCGTTAGTATATCCTGAAAAATAACAGACGATGGATCAAAAATAGCACGACAGTGCAAATCACGTGTAATCTGGCTAATCGACAAGAGGTTCATAGAGAATTCTGGAGCATGTAGCACATTCTGTAAGTGCATAGAGGGAAGCAAAGCCGTCTCCCCCTGACCAATGATCGGGGAATGAGTGCCATCAGCAATGAGGACAGAGCGACCAGGCTGAACAGCTCTGTAAGACTGCAGAATATCTCTCTCACGGCATAGATGATGAGTAGCTCCGGAATCGACAATCCATCCTGTGAGATCATGACTAGTAGATGAGACTGAGGCACTACCTGAGGCACTGGCTGAGGCAGATGAACTGGCGGAGGCTGAAGCTGCAACGTCAGAAGCTTCAGCACCTTTTGTCGACGATTGTGGCATGATATCACGAAGTCGTGCCACCAACTCCTCGAACCTGTGATCTGGAGTAGATGCTGAAGGACCCTGAACATGATCCGCGACACGTGCAGAAGGGGGGAAACCGTGCTTGGAATAGCACGTATCCTCCGAATGACCAGTACGGCGACAGAAAGAACACGTGGAACGTATGCGACCTCCGCGTCCACGTCCACTACTTCCTCTGCCACGAAACGAGGACGAACTACCACGTCCCCTGGAAACTGCCATTGCAGACGGAGGTGCCGTTGCTGTAGTAGATGGAACAGGTACACGACTGAGCCTCCTGTATACCTCTTCCATCGGCGGGATAGTGGCATCTGCTAGTATTTGAGACCGTGCGGCCTCATACTCCGGGTCTAGGGCAGCGAGTAAAACGCCAACCATTGTGGCATTGCGGAACGTCTTCTGCTGTTCCGGCGTAGCTGTGAGGGGAATGGTGCTATAGAGCTTCTCGAACATACCACGAAGCGACGTGTATAGCGAATGAAGCGGCCTGCCATTCTGCTTCGTGGTAAATATATCATGCTGCAACTGGAGCATCTTTGTCTCATTGCGGACCTGAGAGTATGTCATGGCCAAAATATCCCACATCGCCTTGGCGGTGGGTTGGTGAAGGACATCATTCGCAATCTCTGTTGTGAGCGTACCTGAGAGCCAAACCTTGGCGTACGCATCATCGGCCTCCCATGAGGCATAGACTCCTGTCTTCTCCGGCGGTTCATCCTCGGTAAGAATATGCTTCTTACCACACGACTTCATGAGACTGAGGAACTGCATCGCCCACAGTTCGTAATTCGTCCCGTCCATCTTGACGATTGGTGCCGAACCTTTGAAGGCACCTATGACGGGCATATCAAGCTTCTGATCTGACATGACGCCGGAGAAGATCAACTACTGATAGATCAAGAGAATGCTGTCTACCAAGACCTTGTAGGATCCAAGTGCATAGGTAGACGGTTATGCACTTGAATCAAACATAACGCCGAGTCCTAGGAAGAACGCGGCACACCGGCACCGAGTAGAGGCCTTGGTAGCCTCTACTTGGCAAAAATAACGGCTGACAAGGAACGATCAGCGGCTGGACAGCAGGTGGAGGGGCCCGGTGTCGGCTGATGAGGGCCTGGCGTCGATGGGGAGGCCCAGCAGGGGCTGGCGGTTGGTCGAGGAGGGCACCGACGGCGGTGGGAGCCCGCTGGCAGGGGCTGGCGACGATTGGGAAGCCCGCTGGGGGGCTTGTAAGCCCGCTGGGAGGGGGGCTGGGTGCTGGAGGGGCCCGCTGGGGGCTGCGAAGGGCAGCGAGGAGGCAGCGAGCCCTAGGCGGCGGCGGGAGGTGGGGTTCGAGACCCTAGGCGGCGAGAGAGAGAGAGAGGGGGGGGGGAACGGCGGTGGAGAACCCTAGGGTTAGGGTTATGGCTCTGATACCATGTTAGGGTAAAAGAGTACTGAGATGTCTCATTCTACAGAGCCCTCGGGTCTCTTATATAGAGAGAAAACCCTTGGGTAAATTACAGAGTCTTACAAAACATAAGTAGTAATTACGAAACACTTAAAACGTAACATAAGTAATTCTCTACATGACAAAATATCAAGATCAGTAAAGTCAATCATAGAAGAAGATTGAGAAAAGATGGAGTGGATAAATAAGTGAAATATATGATGAATCAAACGAAATCAATTAAAAAGTGATGACCATAGTGACTTTTATACTTGACCGTGCGAGGGCGCGGTGACCCTCATCTAGGCAGAAGAAAGGAAGTCCAGTTTGGGCAACAGCCGCCAAGTGTGTGGGTCCAGGATCCCAGTCCTTTTCACAGTTTTTATGCGAGCTTGCAATGTTTTTATGTCTCGCAGGGATCCTGACTTTCTACCTTTTCAGTTGACCCTCTATTTTAGGATACCCATGTAAGGGATCCTCAGTTTTAGTTTTTTCGTACGAGCTCGTCTGCCCGTACCGGTTGGGCCCGTCTAGAGTGACTTTTCCGGAGAGTCTCTCTCACTTGTCTTAGTGGCGTAGTTTTGGAGTAGACCTATCTCTCTAATGAACCGCACTTCCACTTAGAGGGCGAGACGAAAGAGTCTCTTGGGAGGCTACCTCACCGCTTGAATTTTGGTTACCTTCTGCCAATAGGCTTGGTGATGCTGCATCTGAATCATTAATGGCTACATCCGAATCATCTAGGGATACTGTTGGGAAAACATCGAAGAGTTGTTTATTCCATCAGCCCTAAGCTCTCTTATATAGGAGAGTAGCCTATGGGTAAATTACATGAAGCATACGACTGAAAATAAAAATAGCAGAGAGGTACAACGGAAACTAATATATATATATATATATGTTTACACTCCCCCTCAAGATGGAGCATAGATATCAATCATGCTCAGCTTGGACGCACACTTCTGGAATGGGCCTCGTAGTAATGCCTTGGTAAATATATCTGCAGTTTGATTTTCTGAAGTAACATGAGATGTAGCAATGAATCCCTTCTGAATCATGTCACGTATGAAGTGACAGTCAACCTCAATGTGCTTGGTTCGCTCATGGAATGCTGGATTGTTTGCAATGAACAAGGTTGCCTGATTGTCACATTCTAAGATCATAGGAAGTGGTACGTCTATACATAGATCTGTAAGCACAGCCTTTACCCACATCATTTTCGTGCTAGCATGGGCCATAGCCCTATATTCAGATTCAGCACTAGACCTGGCTACCACCGTTTGTTTCTTGCTCCTCCATGAGATTAGAGATTCTCCAACGTAGACTGCAAACCCAGAGGTGGACTTCCTGTCATTGGGACAACCTGCATAGTCTGCATCTGCACATGCTGAGATAGAAATCCCCTTGCTTTTCTTGAATAGCAAACCTGCACCTGGAGATGATTTGAGGTACCTGAGTATCATATGTATAGCATCCATATGGACCTGACGTGGTTGCTCCATGAACTGGCTCACACGACTCACTGCAAAGGATATATTGGGGTTAGTGATCATGACATACAACAGTTTGCCTACCAGTTCTCTGTATCTTCTCTTGTCCACCTCCTTTGTATCATCATCATATAGCTTCATGCTGGGGTCCATTGGTGTTGTAGCCGGCCGGCACCCAAGCATACATGTTTCACTCAACAGGTCCGTAACATATTTTATTTGTGACATTACTAGCCCATACGGATTTCTGGCGAATTCCAGCCCCAGAAAATATCTAAGGACTCCAAGATCCTTAGTGACAAATTCGCTTCCCAGTTTTTCTTTCGCCTTCTTTATTCCTTTTTCATCGTCTCCTGTAATCAAGATGTCATCTACATAAACCATGATGGCAATAATACCTCTTGAAGTCTTCTGTACAAACAAAGAATGATCAGCATTGGAGCGTTTGTATCCATGTTTCTCAAAGAGGTCTGAGAGCTTCTGAAACCATGCTCTGGGGCTCTGCTTAAGGCCATAGATAGCCTTATGAAGTCTGCACACCTTAGAATACTCCCCCTCAACAGCAAAACCGAGTGGCTGTTGCATGTAGACTTCCTCCTGTAAATCTCCATATAAGAACGCATTCTTCACATCCAACTGATATAGCGGCCACTCTCGAGTAACCGCAACTGACAGCAAGATCCGTAGGGTAGAATGACCGGCTACTGGCGAGAATGTATCAAGATAATCCACCCCATATGTCTGTGTAAAACCACGTGCAACAAGGCGAGCCTTGTATCTGTCAATACTGTCGTCTGCATTCTGCTTGACTGTAAATACCCACTTGCAGTTCACTGGGGTCACATCTGCAGGTATAGGAACTAGACTCCAAGTTCCCCTAGATTGAAGTGCTACCATTTCTTCCTCCATTGCTAGACGCCATCTACTATCCTTCAGAGCATCTTGATAATTTAGTGGAATATCTACAGCTGACAAGGCAACCACAAAGTTCCTGAAATCCCCATATAGTCGCTCAAATGACACAGAAGCTGATATGTAGCGCAGCTCCTCTTTGATTTGCGTATAGCAATAGGAACATCTAGATTGGTTGTGTCCTCATCTGGCCTCTGCAACATATCCTGCTCAGAAATATCATTAGATCCATCAAGAATAATATCTTCAGTACATACCTTAGGCGAGCTAGGAGATGAGTCATGACCATGAACTGGAGTAGGCCTGCGGGTATAATGAAATGGTAGTGGTGAAACAGGGATAGTACTTGGAGGTGCGGAGGATGGTAAGGGAGCTGGTGTTGGCGGTGGTGGCGGTGGTGGTGGTGATGGGACAGGTGGTGGTGGTGTCACATAGATGGCATCGGTAGGAACTGGAGGGAGCTGTTGATCACCCGAGGATGAAAAATACATGACGGATTCAAAAAATGTAACATATGCACTAACAATATACCGCCTACGCAATGGATCAAAGCACTTGTACCCCTTTTGAGTTCTGGAGTACCCAACAAACACACACTTGACAGCCCTAGGAGAGAGCTTGTCAATTCCGGGAGACAACTGGTGGACAAAGGCAACCGAGCCAAACACACGAGGAGTAAGGGAAAACAGATCCTTACCAGGGAAGATAAGGGAGAAAGGAATCTGTTCACCTAGGACAGAGGACGGCATACGATTTATTATGTAGCATGCTGTGAGAACCGTGTCACCCCAGTAAGAATAAGGAGCATGACTCTGTATAAGAAGTAATCTTGCGACATCTAGTAGGTGGTGATGTTTCCTTTTAGCTATCCCATTTTGTTGAGAGGTATAAGCACAGGATGTTTGGTGGATAATCCCTTGGGATGAGTAGTAATTGGCTAGGACATGAGTACACAATTCCAGGGCATTATCACTTCGCACAATTTTAACAGATGTGGAGAAAACATTACGAATTTCATTAAGAAAATGGATAATAATATTCCCTTCTTCAGATTTATTTTTCAACAAAAATACCCATGACACACGAGAGAAGTCATCCACAATAACTATATAGAATATGTGTCCCTGATGATCAGGTACACGACTTGGACCCCAGATATCAATATGAAATAACTCAAACTTGGAGGTACTACTCCGACCCAGACGACTGGGAAAGGTAGATCGGTGATGCTTTCCCAACTGACAAGCCTCACATTGGATGGATGTGTGAGGCAGACCCTGGGGTAACACACGACGCAACTTCTGAAGCGGTAGATGTCCAAAGCGCAGATGCCACAGCAGAGGAGATACACGTCCAGTAGGTAGGGATGAGGTTCCAGCAAAAGGAGTCTGATTAAGGCGATAGAGGCCTCCTTGCTCATAGCCACGACCAATCACGTTGCCCGTAAGGATGTCCTGAAAAACAAGAGACGATGGATAAAAAATTGCCCGACATTGTAAATCCTTTGTAATCTGACTGATTGATAATAAATTCATTGAAAAATCAGGCGCATGTAACACATTCTTGAGTTGCATAGAAGATGTCAGTCTAATCTCCCCCTGATCAGTAATTGGGGAATGTGTACCATTGGCAATGACCATTGTTCGACCTGGAGGAATCTGAGAATATCCTGTAAGTAAACTCTGATCGCCACATAGATGATGTGTAGCGCCCGAGTCCATAATCCAAGGTAATGTATCGGATCTACTACTGGTAAATGCAAGTATGCTACCTGATGCACTGGTAGACGCAGAGGCAGATGCAGCAGCATCAAATGGACTCTCAGTAGTGGGTGCTGGGCCAGATGGGGGAATAATGTCCCTTAGACGGGCAACTAAGTCATCGAACCGTTGATCCAAAGTGGCAGCAGATGGAGGCTCTATCTGCTCAGCGACTCGTGCAGATGCAGGAAATCCATGCTTAGAGTAGCATGTGTCTTCATTGTGTCCGATGCGATGGCAGTAGGTACATGTCGGCCGAGTGCGGCCTCCTCTGCCACGAGGTCTACGTCCACGGGTCTGATGATGAAATCCACGGCCCCTGTTGGCGGCCATGGCTGAAGCGTTGCTGATTCGTGGCCGTAGAAAGGACGGTGATGCGGCTCAGTCTGTGAAAGGCTTCCTCCATGGGAGGAATAGTAGAATCGGCCAAGATCTGGGATCGTGCCGCCTCATACTCGGGATCAAGTGCATCAAGGAAAACACCCACCATAGTCGCATTCCGATAGATCTTCTGTTGCTCTGGCGTGGCTGTCAGAGGCATGAAGCTGTATAGCTTCTCGAACATCCCTCGCAGAGATGTGTAGAGTGAATGTAGAGGGCGAACATTCTGCTTTATAGTGAATATATCATGCTGAAGTTGCAGAATCTTTGTCTCATTCTTCGCTTGAGAGTATGTGACCGCCAGAATGTCCCACATGTCTTTTGTTGTGGGTTGATGTAAGATATCGTTGGCAATCTCGATTGCCAAAGTTCCGGACAACCAGACTTTAGCGTATGCATCATCTGCCTCCCATAAGGCATTGGCTCCAGTCTTCTCAGCAGGCTCTGCTTCGGTAAGAATGTGCTTCTTACCAGTTGACTTCATCATACTCATGAACTACATCGCCCAAAGTTCATAGTTTGTACCGTCCATCTTTACGATAGGGGCTGGACCACGAAAGGCGCCTATAGATGGGATATCCGCCTTGCTTTCTGACATACTGAAAATAAAAGACTGGAGCGATAGACTGTTGAGAAGATCGTCTACACGGACATAGATGGGTTTAGTTGCATGTGTAGACTTCAAGCAACCAAACCCATGTAGTTGACGATGTGCGCTCTAGAGATGTGATTCAAGGGCGCACAAACAGGGCACTAAGGTGCCCGCTGGAGGCGACGAAGGTGCGCGCTGAGAAGCACTGGATGGCTGGGCGCTAGCGCTGGATGGAAAGGGCCACGCGCAAGGACCGCTGGGCGCTAAGGCACAGTCGCGCTAAGGCGCAGGAGCGCTAGCGCTGTGGTGCGCAGGCGCAGGTGCGCAGGCGCACAAGCGCGAGGGCGCGGGCGCACAGGCACGAGCGCACAGACGCACAGACGCGAGGGCGAGACCGCGCAGGCGAAGGCGAAGGGGCTCGCAGGCGCAGGCGGAGGAGCTCGCAGCCGAGGATGCGCAGGCGCAAGGGGCGCAGGTATGCGCTGGGGGCGGCAAGGACAGAGAGGCACGTGGGTGTAGGGATAGGGCTAGGGTTTCGAGAACTCCGGTCTAGGACCGTCGCTCTGATACCATGTTGGGAAAAAATCCAAGAGTTGTTTATTCCATCAGCCCTAGGCTCTCTTATATAGGAGAGTAGCCTATGGGTAAATTACATGAAGCATACGACTGAAAATAAAAATAGCAGAGAGGTACAATGGAAACTAATATATATATGTTTACAGATACATTTGAATGAATTACAGTTGAAAAATTAAATGAGTTACAAATTGAGATTAGAATGAGTTACAGTAGAATATGACTAAGAGTTGAGATCAGTTACATGGATATTGATTAGAGTTGACTGCAATCAAACCTAGCATAGAATCATTAATCATTATCAACCATCAATCGTCAGCAAATCATCGAACCTTTGGATTAGTACCACGAATATATGCTAAGTTAGTTTACGTGTTGGGAACTTAGTTAGGATGCATTACACCCCATTGCATGCTTACGGAGGCACCCCAACCATAAGGCACTCTTCACGCCTTAGAGTCATAGTGTGGTATCACACACAGACCAAGACCACCGACTATCCACTGGACTTGAGAACTTAGATAGAATCAAGAATCAGTTCAAAAGGAAACCTCAAGATAGTCTAGAAAAATCTTTCACAATTCCATACTTGTTTTTCAAAAGAAACCTCAAGATAGTCTAGAAAAATCTTTCACAACTGCAAGCTAAAACGAGTGCCCTTGGTAATCAAGAACACGACTGGGACCCCAAATGTCAAAATGAACTGCTCAAATAAATGGTTGCTACTATGACTTTGACAAACATGAAAAGAAAAATGGTGATGCTTCCCAAGCTAGCAATCATCGCATTAGAAGGTAAATAACGCAAAGATTTGTGGGAGGACATGACACGACTTCTGCAAGGTACGTGACCAAATCGAAGATACCACATGTATGGTGAGACTGATCTAGTAGGAACAGTAAAGGCATCAACATATGGAGACCGGGCCAATTTATAGAGCCCCCTCTGCTCACGGTCACATCCAATCACTGAAAAAGAAGACAAGAGGGGTCAAAAATAACACGACAATGCAAATCCTTAGTGATCTCACTAATAAGAAAATTCATCTGAAAATTAGGTGCATATTAAACATTCTGCGGGCGTATGGATGGGTCAAATGAGCATTCACATGTCTTGTAATAGGTAATTTGTCGTGTTCACAATTATGGCCAATCTGCCATGGGGTACAGATCTGAACGAACTGAATTATGTTGTCTCCACGCAGATGGCCGGAAGCACCGGAGTCCATGATCCACTCTGTCATATCTTCCTCGTTACAATTGGTAAAGGCATAGGATTTACATGAGGAGCTCGAAGATACTTGGGCAGAAGCTGCAATATCTGGGGAACCTGTAGTGGTGTCGACAGCAGGAGTCATTATTTCCCTCAGATGGGAGACAATGTCATCTAGTCATGAATCTGTAGAACCGGTCCAACTGTCAGGAGGCTCTGATTGATCGGTTACACGAGCAGATGCTAGATATCCATGCTTCTGATAGAATGTATCCTCTCAATGACCAGGATGACAGCAATAAGTGCATGAACTACGCTGACGCCTGCCTTCTCTACCATAGGGATCACACCCTCTGAACTGAGTAGAAGCTCCCCTGCTATGAGATATGACCATCGTCGAGGAGGTATGTCTGGTGGTGGGACAGTGATCCTGCTGAGATGACTACATGCAACCTGCATGGGAGGTATAGCTGCATTGGTAAGAAGCTGTGTACGTGTTATCATGTACTCAGTGTCTAGAGCAGCCAAGAAAACTCCAACCATCGTGTAATTCTTGCATGTCATATATTTCTCAATAGATATGGTCACAGGCATGAAGTTGTGAAACTTCTCAAACAAGCTACGAAGCGAAGAGTAGAACTATGTAGAGGACGATCATTCTGCTTGGTCATGTAGATGTCAAACTGCAACAGAAGCACATTGGCCCCTTCTTCATTTGGACATAAGTGGTTGCGAGGATATCACCCCACATCACATTGGGGATGGGTTAGTTCACGATATCAATGGCAATCTCTATAACTAGACACCTAGAGAATCAAATATATGTGTACGCATCATCATGCTTCCACGAAGTGTTCTCCCCAGTCTTATTTATCGTCTCTGGTTGTGTCAGAATGTCCTCCTTGTTATTGCATTGTATGAGAGTCAAGAACTACATGCACCACAACTCGTAGTTGGTCGCCTTTGCTCTTTAACAGGATGAAGAAAAGGGGTAGAAACGGAACTTGATTGGGGTAGTAGACCGATCCGAGTGACTCTACATCATCATGCAGAGGATTGGTTATACGTGTAACTCATACAACCATCCTCATCAATTCTCAATCTGTGTTAGGACTTGTTAAGAAAATAAACATGTGGAAGCGAACATGGAAAAGGATAAATAAGAATAAGAACACAACGGGATTTTAACGTGGAACCCTACTCCGTGAGGAGCGGGATGAAACCTCGAGAGAAGCCCTCAAAGGGGCATATGCTTCTATTGCTTTTCTCAATGGATACAGGAGGTCTGGGGCTCCTTATATAGCCTCTCCAGAGCCTCTAAGTCCCACTATTGGACAATGTGGGACTAAACACTGGATGAGGTAAATAAATCTTCTCCAAGATCCATTTACCCTGCTACAACTCAATAGGCGCACATAACAAATACTCCAACACCCCCCCTCAAGCTGGAGCATGCAATGCTTAGCTTGGACAAACAGAAATAAACTCAACTCAACGCTACAGGACACTACAGACAATATCAACCCAACGCGCACAACTGCTGCTGTCGAGAACGTTGCTTCTCATGCCGTACAGGTGAGGACGAACGGGCTGGAGTGTGAGTCTGCTGAATCTCCACGTCTGAGAGCATGTGCTCTGAACTGCGCCTGTCAGAGTCACTGCAACTAAAAATGAGTCTCCTCGTCGGAGTACTCTGGCCCACCACAATAATGTGGACAACTGCTCCATCTCTGAAAAGGGTTGAACTGAAAAAGGTCGCGGTCGTGCAATCCTCGTCGGAGTCTACAGTCGCTAGAGAATGGAGTCTGAAAATAGTCTCCTCGTCGGATAACTGGTTCTCTCCCATCTAGCACAGAGAATGGTGCACTACTCTGGTGTACCTATGATACCACATGAAAAACCCTTGCCAATATGGCATAGGGAATGGCCCTCTACTCTGGAGTCCCTACGACTCACATGAAAACTCTGGCTGAACAACAACAAGAAAGATGGGGACCACTACAAAAGATTAAAACATGTGCTCATCTGAAAATAAACGCAAACTCGTGCTTGTCTGAAAATGAGTCTCACTCTGGAGATCTCGAAAATGGGCCTCAACATGGAGTGCCTCGAACTTGGACTCTGACCAATCTGAATGTCGTGTCTGAAATTGTGCAACAAACTGGGACTCAGAATCTGAATTTCGAGTCTGGAATTGCGCATGAAGAATCTTCATCTGAAAAATTGTAGAGTCCGAACAACTGTCATGCCTGGAGAATCTATGAATCTGACATATGAATCTGGATCATGGAACAATGGAACAGACATGTGACTCTACATAATACTCCCCCTTTCTCCCATGCTTGTCGGAATGAGAATCATCGATCAAGTTGGGAGAAGACAAGATAATGATGGGGGAAGAACAAACCAAATAAGCCGATTAATATTTTTTTTCTCGACTATTTTCATCATTTTTTAATAGCTGTCATATACCGTTCATCGTTATTCATTTTTTAACGGTTTTTTAAGCCGTTTCCCTTTTTTCGGCTTTCTCAATATATATTTTTTTTAAACATTTGTGTGCGACTTCTTTTTTTTATATTGTACGTGCCTCCTTTTCCTCTTTTTTTCGAAAACTTGCAACCTTCTTCTTCTCCCTCTTTTTTTTAAAAAAATACACGGCCAATCCGGGCCCAAAATAAAGCACCTCCCCGTTTTTCTTTTACAGGCCACAACCATTTTTTTTAAACAGCCCCTGGCTGCTGGGCTTCAACACCATTTTTTTTAAATAAATGAATGGCCATCAGCCTTTTAATTACGAAAGAAGTGTTAGGGTTCCCACGCTATGGGAACCCTCTTCATCATCCACATTGGAGTCGTCGCCGCTTGGACTGAAGGGGGTCGCATTTGCGATCAGGGAGAGTTGTGCCGCCTGTGGATTTCGGCTGGGGCGCACGCGCGATGCACAGCATGGAACTGGACATCGATGGAGGGACATCATCATCTGCCTTGTAAATGCGGCTTCAAAGCCGCCTGGTGCTTTGTGAGAGGAAGAAGGTCGTCTGCAGAGGTGTCGCATGGCATGCACCGCCAATTGGAGTGGCCTGCGTCACTTGGATGAGAGCCTGTAGACTTTGCCTGTTGCCGCAAGGAACCCTTGAAGATGAAGGAAGCCGCCTGGGGCTTTGCTGCTTTCACGCATGCGGTCAATGCACCGCGCTAGGCTGGAGGGTGCGCGTGAGGATAGGGCTCGCACTGGGAGCGAGAGGAGACAACGCCGAGTCTCCTACAGTCGCGCCTTCGGCACAGATCTGTTGTGTGCATGGCTCCATATTGCCTCAGATGGTGCACCGCTTAGGAGAGTGCGGCCGATCGCGTTGGAGTGCGAGGACTTGGTTGTATGCGGCTATGACGCCGCCATGGCGTTGCACGAATCAAAGAAACTCGCTCAACATAGATCTTCACGGAATAAAACTCTCGAACAATCTAGGGTTGTAGAAAACCCAAATAAAAAAAACTCTCGAATCTCGAAAAATAATGATCATAAAATTCCTCGAGAATCGACATGCTCTGATACCATGTTATGAAAATAAACATGTGGAAGCGAACATAGAAAAGGTTAAACAAGAATAAGAACACAACGGGATTTTAACGTGGAACCCTACTCCGTGAGGAGCGAGATGAAACCACGGGAGAAGCCCTCAAAGGGGCATATGCTTCTATTGCTTTTCTCAATGGATATAGGAGGTCTGGGGCTCCTTATATAGCCTCTCCAGAGCCTCCAAGTCCCACCACTGGACAATGTGAGACTAAACACTGGGTGGGGTAAATGGATCTTCTCCAGGATCCATTTACCCTGCTACAACTCAATAGGCGCACATAACAAATACTCCAACAGGACTGCAAAAGTTAATTTATAGGTCTGAAATCACCTTTTCTGGTGAAAATCAAATCGTACAACAGATCTGGGTGCCATCAGAGAGGATAAGGAAGGCCCTCGAGGGCCTATTAACGGCTGAGAATTGCCCTAGCGGGTTGCTTGAGGTGCAGGAGGCCCAAAGGGGGTTGGGCAACATAGAAAGATGGCCAAGGGTGGCCAACGACAGCATAAGAGGGCCCAATGGATCCTGTGGAGGTGCTACACCCCTTAGAAGTGCTGAGCAGCTTCGCAGAGCCCCTTGGTAGGGTTGGACAGTACAAGGGGCCCTAGATAGGGCTGGGCAATAGCGTAGCCGATCTCAGAGAGGTCCGGTGGCAGGGAAGCAGATCTAGGAGGGAGGTAGCAATTGTATACATCCCGTGAAGGGGACCGATGACATGCAAGGCAGAGAAAAGGGGGCAGCAAGTGGGGTTAGGGCATAGGGTACGAGAACTTCTATTTAGGATTGTCTCTCTGATATACTGTGGAGAGAAAATAATGAGTTGTTTATTCAAGATGGTCTAGAGTTCTCTTATATAGAGGAGAAATCTATTCGGGCAAATTACATAATGTAGATAGAAAGAAAAGTGAATACATAAATAATAAAAGATAAATAATATATGTAGCAGTATTGTTTATATGCGTCAATTATGAGGGAGATGGGTAAAACCCCATCCACAGTTTAGTCCCACATCTACCAGTTTGGAGATGTGGAGACTCAGTGGGGGCTATATATAGACCCCTTGTGGCGTTCTCCCGTAGTTTCATCCCGTTCCTCAGGGAGTAGGGTTCCATGTTAAATCCCGATGTTCTTCATATTTTAATTACTTTATTCTGATATGCTTCCGCATTCCAATTTTCTAACATAATATCACAGCGGGTTAAATTATTGGTTGTTCTCGTGATTTTTTCCTGAGAATTGAGAGCAGATTCACTCTTTTTTTTCAATGAGTTCTAGGGTTCTTTTAAAACCCTAATCTCGATGGAGTAGGGTTTCCAAATCCCTGGCGGTGCATGGTCCAGGGTTTCTATGTTAAAACCCTAAATCTGCGCAAGATCTTCTCTGTGTCGCGATCGTCCAGGCCTTCATGCAAGACCCGTATCCTCGACGCCCCGCTTATTCATAGGGACCCCTGGTTCCCAGCAATGGCAAGCGCCATCATCATTCCCAACGACGAGATGAGGCACGAGATCTACAAGCGATGGCCCCTGCATCCATCTCCAACATGTCCAAGTTCAAGATCCACGCCCCTTTGTGCACCTCCATGAAGATCTACGACGACGGGGGCTGCGCTCAATCCCTCGCACAAGCGGCACAAGTCCTCGCACTCCAGGCAGCGCGCGACATCATCTTCATAGGCGCGCTGCTCAGCCACCTCCACACTGAGCATGATCAAGTCTCATACTCGGCGCTCACGCAGTCCAGGCGGAGCCCAGGCGCAGGCGGCGCCCTCCACCCCCCTTGCGAGTTGTAAGCTCGGGAAAACCCCCCTTCCAATCGTGCGAGCGGCGACGAAAGCTCCAGGCGGATGCCCTCTAGGTGCTAGCGGCCAGCTGCAAGAGTCAAAGGATTTCCCACGATGGGAACCCTAAGGCAGTTGTCTAAAAAAAAATATTGGTGAAGCCCAACAGCCATGGCGTTGTTTCTATTAAAAAAAGGAGAGGGGGATATGGGGAGCTGAGGCCAGCCGTTGAAGGGAAGGTGTCCAGTGCATATTAATGGGACCTTTTTGGGCTGATATATTATGTAAACAAAAAAAGGAGGCATTTGTTTTGAAAAAAAGGCGCCTACAATAAAAAAGTCATACGTAAAAGATAAAAAAAACTTTTACAAAAAAATACAGAGAAAACCAATAAAAAATTGATTGAACTTTAAAAAATTGATTGATTGATTTCAAAAAAAAGATGATGAATGTGTTTGAGAAAGATGAAATATATAAATATATATATATATATTATCGACAAACTGTTGTTTTATCCCCATTTTATCATCTTCTCCCAACATAGTCGATGTCATGTATTCCGACTAGTATGGGAGAAAGGGAAGCATTGTGTAGAGTCACAGGTCGGATCCAGATTCAGATTCTCCAGACATACTAGTTTATCCGGACTCTACAGATGATCAACTGTTCAGACTCGACGATCATGGTTCCGAGTCTTTAGTTTCAGACATGCACATGTATGCGGTCTTCTTTTCAGATGAGCACATGTTCGCCATCATTGTCAGTGGTCCCCATCATTCATGTTGTTTCGGTCAGAGTTTTCATGTGAGCCATAGGGACTCCAGAGTAGAGGATCATTCCTAATGCCATCTTTACAAGAGTTTTCATGTGGTATCATAGGACTCCATAGTAGAGTATCATTCTCTGTGCCAGATAGGAGAGACCCAGTTCTCCGACGAGGAGACTATTTCAGACTCCATTCTCCAGCGACCGTGGACTTCGACGAAGATTGCACTTCTACGGCCTTTTCAGTTTGGCCCTTTTCAGAGATGGAGCAGTTGTCCACATGTTGTTGCGGGCCAAAGTACTCCGACGTAGAGACTCATTTCAATTGTAGTGACTTTGACAGACGCAATATAGAGCACACGCTCTCCGACGAGGAGATTCGATTGACTCACACTCCAGCCTGTTCGTCCTCCTGACCTGCACGGCATGAGAAGCAATATCCTCAACAGTAGCAGTTGTGCGCATTGAATTGATATTGTTTGTAGTGTCAGGTATTGTGAGTTGAGTTTCTTTCTGTTTGTCCAAGCTGAGCATTGCATGCTCCAGCTTGAGGGGGAGTGTTGGAGTATTGTTAATAAGGATCCATTTACCCCATCTACGGTTTAGTCCCACATCTACCAGCTTGAAGATGTGGAGACTCAGTGGGGGATATATATAGACCCTCACATCCCTTGTATTCAGATGAGAGAAAAGCAATACACTATCGGCCCTTCGTGGCATTCTCCCATGGTTTCATCCCGCTCCTTATGGAGTAGGGTTCCACGTTAAATCCCGTTGTTCTTCATATTTTATTTCTTTATTCTGATACGCTTCCGCAGTCCTATTTTTTAGCAATATCTCAATAGAGTTGAGTGTTGATATTGTTGGATCCATGGAAATGTTGTGTAGTAACAATGATGCGTGCAAAAAACCTTGTCTTCTATAAGAGTATTTAATATGTGGATATTTATTATGACTCCATTCAAGATCTAATGAAAAGAAGATTCCTTCAAATTCTATACATACCTTATACTCACAGCGTGAATATTTTTCACCAAACCACTAGCACTAAACCTATTTGATCGATCTATGTCCAAGTATACATGGTATTTATGCTCTAGCTTGATTGAGGGTGTAGGTCTCTCGTAACAAAACAAGCTCTTTGTTTATCCCAAATTCCCCAAATTGCATTGGCACACATTGTAAAACATGATGGCGATAATCTTGGGATCAATAGTATTCATAAGCATAACATTTTAGAAGGGCATAATACTATATTTTACATTTTAGAATAGAAAGAAAGAGGAGTGTGTGTCATGATAATCCAAGATTGCCACTTTAATATGAAGTAAAGACGAAAGAATGGTCGGTTTCTTATGAAAACCCTAATATCTCTTATATAGACGACGGCATGGAAAAAATAAAAGAAAGGAATACAATGTAGAAAACAAACACCTAAACAGATATAATTTTTAACAGAATTTATAGGGAAATTTCAATCAAGATTGGAAAGCATTAGGATTACTTTATTTAGTTGCAAACTGTCTTCACAATTTAGTAATATAAAATTAAACTTTGAAATAAATGAAAATTTATTATATAAAATACCAGTACCTAGGGCACCACCATCTTTGCCGAGAACAATACCAATGCGAATGAGAGCAAGTCGAACATCGTTGCTTACATCAAAAGCTCGTGTTTCCCATTCTCTACATACCTATAAAACATATGGTAAAATCCCAAACAAGTTGGATAAGGAAAAATAACAAAAAATGTTACAGTGTAGTCAAAAGATTAAAGTGAATCTCGACTCCAAGTATCAGAATCTCATCTCATTTAAGAAAGTGAAATTTTGCGTACTTGGAAAATATGAAGAAATGCTTTACTCCTTAAGTACCATAATTAAACATGTTTAAGACCAAAAAGTGAATTCCATTTGCTGTGTTTAAGCCCAATATGCCATGTCTATTACTCAAACCCTTTTGGATTAAATCAAACGCTTATGGTCCAGTTACACGTTAAAAATAGTGAAGCCTTCTCCCACTATAAGAAGGGTCGGCTACATGGATTCTTGCTCAAATCCATATTGAAAGATTCGACTATTTTTTACGTTAGTTGTCGACTATCTAACGCAACCCCTACAACGGGGGATTTGGACCCTAGTCTTGTAGGTGGTAGGCACATTGCACTACCATCAGACCATTTAATTGGTCCAGTTACATAGCAGAACTAAATATTATTTATCATACTGAATAATATTTTATCATCTGTATTTTTGAAATCATTATCATGTTCGTAATGATACATTTACAAATATAGATGTGAACATTGTGCAATCCACATGGAAATGTGAATCATTATTTTACAAATATAGATGTGAACATTGTGCAATCCACATGGAAATGTGAATCGTTAATACTAGATGATCATGTAATCCCTAGAATTTTATGATGTCATGTTGTCTCATGTAACATACAACTCTCTTTGGTATACTCGGGATGAGAGACAAGATAATTTCTGTTGAGATATTAGTTATCTTTTATTTTTTTTATGTATTATCTGTTCTTTCCATCTTTTCTATGTAATTCACCCAACATGTTTCTCTCCTAGATAAGATAACCCTAGGGCTTCATTAATAAGCAATTCATCATTTTTTCCAAAATTGATAAGGATGATACTAAGAGAATAAATGCAGGTTGGCTAAAATAGAGACGAGCCTCTATTGTGCTCTGTGATAAGAAAATTCCTTTGAAAATCAAAGGAAAGTTTTACCGAGCAGTCGTGAGACATGCTATGCTCTATGGATTTGAATGTTGCCCTGTGAACCATAGACATGTGCAGAGGATGGCAGTAGCAGAAATGAAAATGCTAAGGTGGATGTGTGGACACACACACATAGGGTGCGTTTGGTTGGAGGGTTACCCCCCACTTTGGGTGGGTAACCCCCCAAAACCCACACTTTTAACCCACTAGTGGGGCCCACTCCTTTTCCATCAAAAAAATATATATTATACCATCGTATCATTTAAAAATCATAAAATACTCAACTTCCACTCACTATTCCAAACTTCAATACAATCACATCACAACAACCACCCACTTTTTCAAATTTCAATACAATCATATCATAATAACTATCAACTTTTTCAAATTCCAATGCAATCACATCACACAAACCCTCCCAACCCTTAACCCACCAATCAAACACACAAACATAAGACCGGGTTATCCTCCCCTGGATAACCCACGAACCAAACGCACCCATAAAGATCGGATGCAGAATGATGCAATCAGAAGGAAAGTTGGTGTGACTCCAATTGAGGATAAGATGCGAAAAAAGGCTTAAAGTGGTTTGGCCATTTGCAAAGTAGGTTGGTTGATGAACCAGTTAGGATAAGCGAGTTTTGAGATGTTGAGCCAGCTAAGAGAAGGTGAAGGCCCAAGAAGTGCTAGAATGAGATTATGCGAAGGGATCTTATTTTTTTGGATCTAAATCCGAGATTGACCAAAGATAGATCTGAATGTGGGAAAAGGTTTTGTTGTTGTTGTATGGTACAAGAGTGATGGTCCTATACCAAAGTTCACGTACCCCACCACCCGTTGCCCTCTCCTCTTACGCAATGTAGCCTCGCACACCACCGCCTCACGCGTTGCGCGCCACCACGAGCGTGTAACCCTCTCACGTATGTCCCCTCCTCGTGCTCCACAGCCCCGCATGCACCACCACGACAACGTTGTGTGCTGCAACAAGTCCACACGGACCCATGTATGCCCCGCTGGGCTGCCGCAAGAGCACCCCAGAGTCTCCAACGTTGCGGCCATCCCCCTTTGGCGATTATTTCTCCTGTCTGCCACCAAACTGCAGTTCAGAACGGTCTGATTTTGATCGAACAAGGTGATATCAAATCAATAAATCACATTTTTGGTGCTAACGCAAATCAAAAATTGATGAGGATGGTTGTATGAGACTCCATGTACAACCAATCCTCCATATGATCATGTAGACTCTCTCGAATTGGTCTACTTTTCCAATCAAGTTATGCTTTCGACCTCCTTTCATCATGTCAGAGAACAAGGGTGACATATTCTCTTCGTCAAGTGCCTTCAAAGGTCCGTCTCCAATCGTGAAGATGGATGGGGTCAACTACGAGTTGTGGTCCATGCAATTTTTGACCCTTATGAAATGCAATAACAAGGATCATATCCTGACAAAGCCAGAGCCAACGGACAAGACTGAGGACAATGTTGTGTCGAAGCAAGATGACGTATGTGCATACGGTTGGTTCTCTGGGACCCTTACCACAGAGATTGCCAACGATATTGTGAACCAGTCCATCGTCAAGGTGATGTGGGATATTCTGGCAGCCACCTATGCCCAGGTGAAGAACAGGGCCAAGATTCTTCAGCTTCACTTTGACATATACAACGTCAAATAGAATGATCGCTCGTTACATACTTTCTACTCTTCGTTTCTAGGCATGATGAGAAGCTTCACAACCTCATGCCCATTACTACTTCAATGGAGCAGCAGATGGCTTACCGGAACTCCATGATCGTTGGAATCTTCTTGGCAGCACTCGATCCAGAGTATGAGGCAGCATGCATACAGCTCCTAACTGGCGCGATCATACCTCCTATGGAGGAGGCTTACAGTAGCTTCAACAGGCTTCCCATCCCACGCACTACCACTAGGGGTGTCTATCGAGTTCAAGAAGCTGAGTTGGCCTCAATTCAGACTCGGACTCGATAAGAAACCTAAGGCTCGAACTCGGTCTCGATAATGGTCGAGCCCTAGATCACCAACTCGAACTCGTCGAATTCGAGCTGACTCACAAGCCTCTTATCGAACCACGAGTTTCTGAGCTGGCTAACGAGCCTCAAAATGAGATGGCTCACGAGCCTCTTATCGAGTCATGAATTTTTGAGCTGGCTCACAAGCCTCAAAAGGAGCAGGCTCATGAACCTCTTAACGAGTCATTGTTCCATTTTATACATTAAATTATGCAAATGTCATTTGTAACTTTGATTTTTTATACTCTTTTTTGTAGCTTTTTGGGCAAGCAAAATGTTAACCTATATTTTATATCAAACTCAATGTGGAAGTCGGTATATATGTTTTCAACTTTTTATTAAGAGGGGAAACGAGTTATGGAGTCCAGTTTCTAAGTTGAACAACACCCAACTCGAACTCGACTCGATAAGCTAAAGAGCCATAAAACCCAACTCAGGCTCGAGCTCGTTAAGGTTTCGAGTCCAACTCGTGAGCCCTTAACGAGCCGAGTCCGAGTTGAGCTCATCGAACTCGAGCTTTCCTGATAGCCCTAACTACCACTACACAGACTTCCTCAACGATGGTTACATCTCGCGACAGGGAAGGTTCTATGTAGTTCAGAGGGCATGGTCACTGTAGTAGAGGAGGTAGACTTCAAAATGGTTCTTGCACCTACTGTAATCGTCCATGACACTTTAAGGGCATGCTATAAGAAGCATGGATACCCCACATCTGCTCGAGTGGTAGAGCATATTGTTCCCCCAGACACTTCGGCTCCCCAGGCAAATCCATGCCTTGATGACATTGTCTCTCATATATAGGAGAACATGACTCCTGTTGCCAGCACTTCCACTACAAGTTCGTAAGATGTTGCAGTTGCTGCTAGAGCCTCTTTGAGCTCCTCAGGTGTTGCACATGCTTTTACCAGTTGTAGCAGAGCAGATATGACAGAGTGGGTCATGGACCAAGGTGCCTCCCACCGTCTTTGTGGAGACAGAGCCTAGTTTAGTTATTACAGGTTTATACCCCTGGTAGATGGGTTGCCATTACGAATGGGGTTTACTCACCCATCACAGGACAGAGGGAGTAGCATTTGACGTCATCCATGTGTGTGCAAAATGTTTTATATGCTACTGATTTTCATATGAACATGCTTTTTATTAGTCAGATCACGAAGGATCTGCATTGTCGGACAATTTTGACCTAACCTCTCTTATGTTTCAGGGCATACTCATAAGCAGGGTGATTGGATGTGGCTATAAGCAAAAAGGGCTCGACAAACTGGTCCAACTTCCTCATGTTGGTGTCTCTACTATTCCTACTAGACCAATCTTACCGTACTTATGGCATCTTCTTTGGCCACCTTCCTTTTTAGAAGTAGTGTCATGTCCTCCCACAAATCTACATGTGATCTTCCTTCCAATGTGAAGCTTGCAGCTTGGGAAGCACCAATGCTCATTTTTTCCATCTCGTCAGAGGTGGAGCAATCTCAATTTGAACATTCACTTAGATGTTTGGGGCTTGAGTCATGTTCCTGATCACCAGGGACATTGTTTTTATCTTGTTGTTCTAGATGACAATCCCAGATTTCATGTAGTTGGATTTAGACCACAGTCGAGACATGGCCAAGGACAATAGGAAGGCCTCAAGTAGCTCAGTTGAAGCAAGGAAATGATCTAGCCTTGAGCAAGACCAAAAGTTTCTCCATTTATATCAAGTATCAGATGTGTCAACCACCGCCAATTACATGTTATAAACCAATTCAGTAAAATCGTTGGATCTTGGGTTTAGTGCACATGGGAGCTAGGACGATCCAAAGAAGGAAGTAGTACATTGATGTCCTCCCCCCCTCGACGAGCCAAGCCTTTGTAGGGAATCTCCCTCTGACATCATTAAAATCCAACCACAAAACGACCCTCTAAGAAGGTTTTGTAGGCCCATACACACAAGATAGAATCAAAGGTATAGATGCTTTCCTATTCTGTACTCCGATAAACACAGTATAGAGCACACGTTTTCCAACAAGGAGACCCACTTCAGATCACACTCCAGCACTTTCCATGTCAGCATCGCATAAGAAGTAACATCCTCAGGAGGTAGCCAGTAGAGTACGCATTGAGTTGATATTGTCTGTAATGTCATGTATTGTGTGAAAGAGTGATTTCTTTCTATTTGTACAAGCTGAGCATTGCATAGTCCATCTTGAGGAGGAGCATTAGAGGATGTGTCATCTCATAAATGAGTAATTGGATCCGTCCATGGTCCAAATACCACATCCACTGGTTTAGTTCTACAACTACTGTGAGTGGGACTCGGTCTTACTGGTGGGGATATATAAGAAGGCACACACCTATTGTAATAGTTAAGAGAGAAAGCAATACATAGTATCTAGCCTATTGAGAGGCCTTCTCTCGCAGTTTCATCCCACTCATGGAGTAGGGTTCGACGACAAATCCTAGTGTTCTTCCACGTTCTTTATTCTTTATCTTTTATACGCTTCCACATTATCGTTTTTAACACGATATCAGAGGATATTTCTACACCCTTTATTTGAGTCATCCTTCTACAAATAGAGCTTTGGATCTTCAAGATCAATTAATACACATGCAATCGAGGTACCCCACTCGCATCTACTACCATGATCGAAGATTGTAAGATTAATATCTTCTAACCATCTTTCTATGCAGCTAGCCCATGGAGAAGGTTCTAGAGAAGCCAGAAGCTACCATGGTGTAAGACATTATTTGAGCACCGTCAAGATTAGTCGTCGCCTCACCCACCAGTTCCGAACTGGTCTGATGATCAGCACCGATATCAAAGTCCTACTTGAGGATGAATTGTGTTGTGGAACCGATAGAACCTATAGCGGAGGATAGCTCCATCTCGAATCTACATGGATACGATTAAATCAAGTCTTCAACCGAAACAAGCAAACCCAAACTCAGCTCCACATTAGGACAGAGCATATCCAAACTCGAGTTATAGAAAAGGGGTAATGCATCAGGTTGGGCCCCGTCTCAACACACAATCGGGCGGGACCCAAAGTTACCCGACAGCCATCAACAAGACCCATTCATATAATGGTGAGAATAATCCTAAAAGTTGTCTAGAGCATTATTATTATTAACGACAGTTCAACCGAATCCCAAAAGGATCTATCATCAAAATACCTTAACTCCTTCCGATTTTTGAATTTTAAATCGAGTTTTTTTCTTCAATTCATAATCACCTCCGCCTTCACCTTTGCAATGTTCATCATCCCCTCCAGTAAGGTCTCCGATGATGGCTTATCAATGGTAGCCAATACTTCTAAGCCTCCAGCTTCTTGGGATGCCGATGACGATGACGATGACAATTCAACCATGACCTTCGAAGGCAGTGGCGGCGAGACCACCTAGACCAAGAATCTGAAGGTGTCTCAACCCACCCTAAGAGAGCAAGCGACTTCAGATAAAAGGGATCATCATCCTAATAACAACCAAAGTTGTATTAACATCAATCCCCGTCGATAAAACACGATCCATGTGACAACTCCCAATTCACAAAGAGTGGCACGGAGATTCAATATTCCTTCGAAGAAAAAGGACCTCTCGAATTCTTGTCACCAACAATTTCGATCTCATGCTCACCATCAAAAACACTGGCTAAGACTCAACTGTTGGACTCGAACAACTCCAGTGCTTTTTGGGATTCAATATATAATGCAAAATTTCGAGGCAACACGGATCTAGTTCGTCCTTTTACAGCAATTTGGCTAACCCAAAAAATGATGTTATCTTTAATTCTGACTGCTTTTACATAAAACATGTACTCTCCATGTGGGGACTCTCCTCGAGTCATGGCTCCTATAAGGTAACCATGGTCTCCCTTTTCTAATATAGGTGGGGCTTCACATGTTCCCCCCTCTTTTGCCTCAAAAAAAAGTTGGATATGCTTAATCTCTATATCCAACTTAAGGAGGATTGTTAAATTGTATTTTATATTTACAAGATGAATATGACATAAGTGAGGATCCACCAAACATTTTGGATAGGTACAAGTTATTCAACCCCCCCCCCCACCAACCCTATTTTATTGTGACAGTGAAGATAAGCCCTATCCTCTAGAGAATTTTAATGATTCACCAGTTGTTTTACCCTCCACCATGGCGAGTTTTCCACAAAATCTAGGTGTGCTTCTGAGTGACTCCACAAAGAAGATATTGCAACATATCTACAGATACCCATCATGGACGGTTAAAGCCATAGAAGCTTAAAAACCTTATGTATCAATTTATTTCCCTGTAAAAGAGCCGGCGTGAGAAAAGCAAATTTTTAAGAAGATGCTGATTATATCAGAACAAAACTAAAAAAAATATAAAGCATTGTTAAGATACTATAAGATCCTACACGGTGTCAGAATCAAGATGTCAAAAAAGTCATAAACATAAAATTGTTTGAACATCAGATCACGTGCAAACTAAAAGAAAATAAGGAAAAGAATGGAGAATACAGAAGCCGAACAGCATAGACAGAACACTGAGAAGAACGGGCATAAATATTACCTCGGCCAAATAATCATTTCCAGATGGGCTATCCTCTTTGTAAACTTCAGTTTCACTAGTGCCTGCATATCAATGAAAACAATTCACGTCTAATATGATTGAATATACAAAAGGGCAAAAAGGATTATGAAAGCCAGTTTATCACCCGTTGACACTATAGGAAAAAACACAAAGAACAAATAGAAGGATTGATGTAACATCCATATTCTAACAAACCCGAACTCGTCCGATTTTGGTTCCAATGAACCCAAAAGCGTTGTCGGTCAATACTAAACAATCTAAAACGACCAATTGATCATGAATCAAAAGTCGTTCGGACGAAATCGATCAAAAATCGGTCCCTTCGTAATGCGCGCCGCGAAAAGCCGCGACGCGAATTCGGAAACCGTAAAACAAACCGAGACCGCCATGAGATCCGATTCGACGACACAAGACCAATAGAATCGACCGTTCGTCAATCGGAGGTCGTTTGATGTTTTTAAAATCACAAAATTAATCTTAAACAAAAACTGTATCCGAAAATTTCGGATATTCAAAACCCGATCGAAAGTATATCAACATTATACTCATATTGATCGTCGTTTCGAGACGGTCAAAACGATATATTGTGCGTCGAAATCCGAGAAACGAAACGTAAATACGGTCAACTTTATGTTTTTTTCAAATTGGAGAGTTTTGTTAAAATAAATAAATAAAAATAAATTACTGTAGCAAATTTCCAGCCGTGGGTTTTGCCATTCTTTGACTCCTTATTTGAACAACACTTGGCCCTAATAGTTTCCACATGTCAAGCTTTGACCCTTCTTTTCTCTATATAAAGCCCTTTCGTACTCCCTAAAATTTCCTCCCAAGAACTCTAGCCGTATTCTACATCTCTTCCCCCATTTCTTCTTTTCTTTTGCCTAAAACCCCTCTGCATTTCCAGCCGATAAAGCTCCTTTCTTCCTTCCAAAATTCCCTCCTTTGCTGCAAGCGCTTGCTGGAATTTCCAGCAACAGCAGGTGGACTATCTAAGCAAAGTGTTGCTGCTATTTCTTGCAGCCCTTCCAGCCATTCTTCTTCAAAACAAAGGTGCTGGAGCTCCTGTCAAGAGCTGCTACAGCAGCTTGTATGTGCTGCTGCATGCAAAGATCCTCTCCAAATTGGAGAGATCAAATAGGTACTATCCCCTCCCTTTTCCTCATTGCTGCCATGTATGCTTATTACCCTTGATTTTTGTACAAATCCCTCTCCCCCTCTTTGCTGCCATGCATGTCTAACATTTAAGCCTTCTCTTTGCTACCCTAATGAAATTCATATCATCTTGATAGCATGTAATGATGTTTATATACAAAAATTTTATTATTGATACTGGAAATTGTTCCCCTTTCTATTATCAACATCTCTTCCCATACCTTTCCCAAACGGAGGAGGAATTCGGAGCTCCTTACTGGAGCTTCTGCTGCTGCTGAAATCAGCAATTACAGATGCTTTTGTAGCAGCAATTGGAGCTGCTGCTGCTCCAAGAGCAGCCCCATGCTGCTACCTCCAAGCCACCATTTCTAAATTCTTAAGTAGCTGCATTTAGGCTCTTTTCTCCACCATTTTGAGGATCTAAAAGGATACATTTATACCCCCTCCTGCTGCCAATCTATGTAGTTTTGAAACCAAACTCAAAATCAAGTTCTCTTAAATCTTTTGATCTATAAAAAAATTGAAATTATTGCAGATCTGAGTAGTGCTCATGTTATTGAGATCTTGGAGATGGAATTGGGGGTTTTGCATGTAAATTTTACTCTTTAAAAAGCCTCTAATATATATTTTCTAAGTTTCAAATTCAAATTAGAATTTAAACTTCTGATTTCATAGTTAGAAAAAAAGAATTTGGGGGTATTTTGTTGTAAAATTCTGCTACTGGAAGTGTATTAAAAAAAGATGAATTTGGAGGGAAATTCGGGATATTATAGCATTCTCTACTACTGTTTGATACTGAATTTCGGGGACGTATAGGCACGTTGTTACTATTGATTTTGCCATCCATTAATTAAGAAAAATTGAGAGCTTAATAGCAAACTTTGTTACTGAACTTTAATTGAATAGTTGAGAAACATTGATGGTATTTTCATACATGTACTGCTGCTAAATTACTCTGATTTGTTAATAAAAAATTTGGGGTGTTAACATGTAATTAATTACTAAACTTTGAATATTAGAGAAATTCTATGGGGGTATCGTGCACACTTCTGCTAATAAATTAGTATTGAATGTTTGAAAAATATAAGAAGTTTCTATTACACGTTTCTACTGCAAATTATTTAAATTTCACTATATAAGACGATCCAAGGAAATTGTCTTGTGATGTGGTTGGAGAAAATCAAAAGATCTTCATCATTATGAATAGTAGAAATGGATTAATATGGAGTTTTCTCTCAATATAACAGTATATATATGTGGCAGCTTTGTCAAACATAGTTATGTGATTGTTTATGTCATCTCTGTTAACTCTTTTGCCTACAAGACTTGAGCTTGAATATAGATGAAATAATGTAGCACTTAAAGACAATGAGCATGATATCTAATTTGGCCTAAATTTTCTTGTGATAAATCTTAGAAGAAGACAAACTAATCAGTCCACTGCAAAATAGCAGTACATTGTCTAATTATAAATTGTTCATGATGCAAGTTATGAGAAGTTGGAGAACAATACAATGTAAGAAGAAGCTCCTACATTTGATACATGCAATATAAGTTGTAAGCTATGATAGATGACCATGATCCTCATGATTTTAGGTCTTGTTTAGTAAACCTTAAACAATCAATTATAAACTCTTATCATCTATGAGCAGTTTGTATCATCCTTATGATCTATCAGGCAGAGTCTCGGATCATCTATGGCAAGTCAACCATTGGGAATACAAGACCTAGTAAGGGCTCTTTGAATCTTCTCTCTCAATAAACAAATGTATGCCAACAAGAATTAGGAAAAGCTATAACCTTGGAATATGAATTGAATCTATATGACTGTGAATCAGTGATACCAAATATGTTGCCGGTCATGGTGACTTTTACACCTGACCGTGCGAGAGCGCGGTGACTCTCAACTGGGCGGAGGAAAGGAAGCCCAGATTGGGCAGCGGCCGCCAAGTGCGCGGGTCTAGGATCCCAGTCCCTTTTCGGTTCTTACGCGAGCTCGCAGTGTTTTTACGCCTCGTTGGGATCCAGACTTTAGACCAGTTCCGCTGACCCTGTCTTTTAGGATGCCCAGGCGGGGGATCCTGGTTTTTCAGTTTTACGTACGAGCTCGGTTGCCCGTTACCGGTCGGGCTGTTTTTCTAGAGCGACTTTTCCGGGAAGTCCCTCTCACCCGTCTCAGTGGCGTAGTTTGGGAGTTAGACCTATCCCTCTATTGGACCGTCCTTCCAATTAGAGGGCGAGACGGAAGAGCCTTTTGTTGGCTTCTTCACCGCTTGAGTTTTTCTTTCGCCAACAGACTTGGCGATTCTACATCCAGATCATCCATATCTACATCTATATTTACATCAACGAGAGTTGCATCAAAGAGAGAGTTACAATCAAGGTTTGGAGGAAATCACAATTAAAATTGAGATGATTAGAAGTGACTATAATCAGTTTTGAAATCCCTATAAAGATCACAGTTTAAGTTGAGTAAATGGAAGTGACTATAATCTGAATTCGAAATCTCATTAAGCTAGTGGACGTGTTGGTAACTTAGTTAGGATGCATTATACTACACTGCATGCCTACGGAGGCACCCCAACCCTAAGACTTTTCCCAAAGTCTTAGAGTCATAGTGTGAGGTTTCACAAGAACCAAGACCACAGACTATCCACTAGACTTAAGAATTTAATAAATCATTATATCTTCTCATCTCATCTTTTCCATCATCAAAGTCCATAAATATGACCTCTAAGCAATATGAGAATGAAATATACTTACTATGATCAATTAGTTACAATATAAATATGCTTATGTGGGACATGTTGGGTTAATGGCTAATCATGAGAGGTGCTTACTAGAGATTTGAAAACCTTTTACATTTGCAAGTAGAATTAAATTTTAAATTGAGTTGCTCATGCCTCTCTACTTGCTTTCTTTTGTAAATAATAAATGCCTGTTATTTTTATATAAACTTACGGGAAGTACCAGCACCCGCTGACGCCTTTTCTTTCTTGCACGCATGGCAGGCAAGGAGCCTTTAGCACAGTAGCGGGTTAATGATTTCAGGAGATAAATTTTATACCCAATGGTATGGTTTATTTTGTGCCAATTTTGTTCAATTTATATTGTATTATGTTTCTTTCTCTTCAGTCAGATTTTGGGATATTGTATGTACTGTTAGAAATTGGTACATGTTGTAAAAATATATGGAAATTAATGAAAAGAAATTTTGGTGACAATTGTTCTAATAACTTGGGGTTATAATTGTGAATGTCATGTGGAAAATTATCCGCGCGAAAAATTTCCCTGTATTTCCGTAGCTTATGCGATCTAATGCGAAAGAATGTTGTAACGCGAATTGTGTGTAAACGGGTACCCGGATCCTAGGGGGTTCACAATTGAGATGCAACAATTTCATATCTGATGTTGCTTAGGAAACGGCTTTTCAAGCAAGTCAGAATCCATATTGTCCTATGTAGAAAATGATAAGCGGAAGCACTAATAAGAACAAGACAATCAACAAATGAAGGAGACAAAAATTTTACGTGGAACGCTACTATAGAAAGAGCGGGAGGAAACCACGAAGAACATCTCAAAGGGTGGATTCTTCTATTGCATTCTCCCAATGAGTACAGGGGTTCGGGGCTCTTCACATAACCCCACTGACTCTCGAAAGTTCCACCAGTAGACGATGTGGGACTATTCTTCATGGTATGGTAATTGGACCCTGGATCTAGGTCATTCTCCAATACTCCCCCTTAAGTGGGAGCATGTAATGCTCAGCTTGGACAAACATAAGAAGACATGAACTCATTCGATGAATACATGACACTACGGACCATAACGAATCAACTCATACTCTGCCAGTGTTTCGGAGGACGGTGCTTCGTATGTCATACTGGCATGGCCTTAAATTTCGCCGAAATTCGGTCGAATTTCGGTGGAATTTCGGTTTCGGTAGGTGACCGAAATTCGGCCGAAATGGCCATATCGGTCGAAATTTGGGGGGTCTAGTCCAAAAAACCACTGAAATGACCGAAATTTCGGCCGAAATTTCGTTTCGGTCCCTCACCGAAACGAAACTGAAATCCGACTTTTAAGGCCTTGCATACTGGTGAGGATGAACTCGAGACCTAGCCTCTGTAATGAGTCTTTTTAGTTGTCAAAAAAACCGTAGAGCCAGCTCGTCACCTATGGGGGATTTGTCATCGAATGCCTTTTTCTTTATGCCGTGGGAATATCCATGTGAAAATCTCTGAATGTGAGCATCTTTCTTGGGACCTCAAAATGGGTTCTCTCTCGTAGGAATCTCGGAAGGATCTCGTACTGGAGTTCACGGTCATTGAAGTCTGCTTTTGTATGCATTGAGTTGTTCTCTGAGTAGAATCTCTTAAAATCAATAAGTGAGTGTCTCATATAATCTTTCACTCCCCCTTTCTCCCATACTTGTTGGAAATTGGAGAGTACTCGACGAAGTTGGGAGGACACATGGAGAAGGAAAACAAAATCTTCAACTCTTTTTTTCTTTACTTGTGTTATATTTTTGCTCATCTCATCATTTTTTTAGCTCTTTCCCTTCTTTTTTCCTTTTATTTTCGTCTCTCTCTTTTCTTGGAAGCCTTCTCCCTTTTTTATTGCTCTTTCCTTCTTTTTTTCATTGGTTCTTCCTACAATAGAATAGCCCAACGAGGGCATGATATCGCTCTCTCCCCTTCTCTTTTCTTTTCTTTTTTGTAGCATGTCTCTCCCTTTTTTTTAAAGCGGCGGTAAATGTGCTCAATAATAAAAAGTATAAGAGAATGGCTATCAGCCCACCCACTTCTCTCTCCTTCCTCTAGGGCACGGGAGAACCCATCTTTTCTTTTGAGCTTTGGCATAACCATTGTCATAGAAATGTTCCCTACTGGCGACGTTGCTGGATGTAAGGTCGGTCGTGTAGAGAGATGCCTACATGAGGCGAGTTTGGTGTGGCACGCACGATGTGATGGACTTAGGGCTCTGCCTAGGAGCTTGAACGGAGATGGGGGGAGCTTGATCGCCATAGTATCGAGGAGAGGGGGCATCACCACTGCCTTACGATGTTGGATTAGAGGGGCTGCTAGGAGAGACTACCTTACGGAAGCAAACCCATGGGCCATCGTTGGGCAGAGTGCGAAGAGGAAGGAGGCCCTCTCAACAGGGGCTACTACAAGATGGGGGCCTGGAGGGAGGTGTGCCACCGCTCGTCACGATAAGTGCGACAAGGAGAAGTTGCTTCTTGGGTGCGGAGGTTGAGGGGGCATCACCGCCTGGAGAGAAGACTCCCCACGAAGTGGGGGCAGTATGGTGCCATACTCGAGGATGCACGGTCCTGGAGAAAGCACACATTGATGTGTGTGTCATCGTTGTGTCGTGGAATTAGGGTTCTTAGAGGCGGATATGCTCAATTATTTGAATCTACAACACGAAGATCGTAGAAAAAGAATCTCAATATCTTGAATATGAACCTTAAAACCGTCTTGCTTTAATCGGGGCATGAATATTGAGATCTTCCAAAAAGAATTTTTAGGGTTTGGAAACTCGCAACATCATTGATCTGAAATGGATCTCGTTGATGTCGGATCTCACGAACAAATATTCAACTCAAAACAATATGAATAATAATAATCAGACTTGAAAAATAAAATAAAATAACCCAATCACTCAGAAGCGGACTTGCTCTGATACCATGTGGAAAATCATAAGTAGAAGCGATAATAAGATAAAGACAATCATCATATGAAGAACATAGGAAATTTTATGTGGAACCCTACTCCGTGAGGAGCGGGATGAAACCACAAGAGAATGCCTGAAAGGGTGAATTCTTCTATTCCATTCTCTCGATGGGTACAGTGGTGTGGAGCTCTTTATATAGCACCTCTGACTCTCCAAAGTCCCAGATAAATCCCAGATTTTATAATCATAATATAAATTTATTATCCCTCTAGCTTAAGTATTTTTTTAGTGTAGGCCCGATAAATTGGGGGGTCCAGAGCGTCCCCACTGGGATTAGAACCCGGGTCCATTAAAGTGGAGGCGTATTGCTCTAGCTTAAGTATTTCATTATTAATAATTAATAATTAACTTAACTTAATAAATAACCAAGTGTAATTAATTAACACTATGTATTGTATATAAATAAATACAGTATCGCAACCTTTATTTTATGTGCTTCTTTATTATTAAAAATCGAACAAAAATTAGTTTAATATTGTATATATTTAATTTAACATTAAACATAAATCAAAAATACAAAAATAATAAAAGTGAATTGTTAGAGTATTTGGAGCTTGTGTCACTTATGTAATAGGTGGGTAAATGGATCCCTCTAGGATCCATTTACCACATCCATGTGTTTAGTCCTACATCTACCAGTGATGGGACTTGGAGGCTCTGTGGAGAATATATAAGGAGCCCCAAACCTCTTGTATCCATTGAGAAAAAGTAATGAAGCATATGACCCTTTGAGAACTTCTCTTGTGGTTTCATCCCACTCCTTAGGGAGTAGGATTCCACATTAAAATCCCAGTACCCATAAAGTTTTATTCTTTTCTCTGTTTTGCTTCCGCATGTTTATTTTCTAACATAGTATCAAAGCGAGTTCGATTCTCAAGGTTATTGAAATTTTATGTTTTCGTTTATTCGAGATTCGATTATTTATCATTGTTAGAAAATAGGAATGCGGAAGCATATGAGAAATAAAGAAATAAAACTTGTAATAGCAGCGGGATTTATGTGGAACCCTACTCCCTAAGGAGCGGGATGAAACCACGGGAGAAGGCCTCAAATGGCCATAAGCTTAATTGCTTTTTCTCATCTTGATATAATGGGTGTGGGGGTCTATATATAGCCCCTATTGAGTCTCCACATCTCCAAACTAGTAGATGTAGGACTAAAGACTGGATGGGGTAATATAACAAATACTCCAACACTCCCCCTTAAGCCGGAGCATGCAATGCTCGGCTTGGACAAACATAAAGAAACTCAACTCAATAAATAACACTACAGACAATATCAACTCAACACGCACAACTGTCGGTTGATGTCTGTTATAAAATAGAAAGCGGAAGCGGAATAACAGAATAAAGAAGAATAATCACGAAGAACACAAAGATTTTTATGTGGAACCCTACTCCGTGAGGAGCGGGATGAAACCACAGGAGAAGCCCTCAAAGGGGGCGGATATTCTATTAGAATTTCTCAATGAGTACAGGAGGTCTGGGGCTCCTTATATAGCCTTCCCAGAGCCTCTAAGTCCCACTGTTGGTCCATGTGGGACTAAACACAGAATGGGGTAAATGGATCTTCTCCAGGATCCATTTACCCTGCTACAACTCAACATGGCGCACTACCAAATACTCTAACACTCCCCCTCAAGCTGGAGCATGCAATGCTCAGCTTGGACAAACAAACAGAAAGAAACTCAACTCACGCTACAGGACACTACGGACAATATCAACCCAACGCGCACATGCTGCAGTCGAGGACGTTGCTTCTCATGCCGTGCAGGTGAGGAGGACGAACGGGCTGGAGTGTGAGTCAACTGAAGACTCGGAATCTGACCGTCGAGTCTGAACTTGCGCCTGAAGTCTCCTCGTCGGAGAACTGGGTCTCTCCCATCTGGCTCAGAGAATGGTGCACTGCTCTGGTGTACCTATGATACCACATGAAAATCCTTGCCCTCAAGGGATGGTCCTCTGCTCTGGAGTCCCTATGGCTCACATGAAAACTCTGGCCTGACAACTAGAAGAATGATGGGGACCTCTGACAAAAGATGGCAACTTATGCTCATCTGACAAATGACCGCACACTCGTGCGTGTCTGAAACTGAGGACTCGGAAGACAATCGTCGAGTCTGAACCTGGATCTGAACCGTAGAGTCTGGAATCTGATCGGTCTGGAAATCTGAATCTGCATCTGGAATACAAGACCTGTGACTCTACATATATACTCCCCCTTTCTCCCATACTTGTCGGAAAACATGGACGTCGACCAAGTTGGGAGAAGACAAGATAAATAGGGGGTAAACATGAACATCCAAAAAAAAAACTTGCGGCTTTTCTTCATTTTTTTTTAGCCGCCACACTTTTTTTTTTTGAAACATTATTTTTTTTAAGCCGTTAATTTTTTTTTTACGGCTTTCACAATTTTTTTTTCAACTTGCGTACGGCTTTTTTTTTATTTGTACGCGCCTCTTTTCTCATCATTTTTTTTTCAAACATATTTTTTTTTGAAACTACCCCCTTTTCGCATACTCAACCCTCCTTTCTCTATATATTTTTTTTTGGTACACGCAGGACCTTCTGCCTTTCTCTCTCTCTCTCTCTTTTTCTCTTTTTTTTAACAAAGATTCTCGCCCATACTCCTTCATTCCCCCCTTTTTTTTTATAATACATACACGGCCCATTTGAGCATCCACTACACGTCAGCCCATAAAATTTTTTTTCCACGTCACGGCGGGGCCTTTGGGTTAGGGTTCCTATACGGGGAACCCCTTATTAAGAAACGTCGCCGCCACAGGGAGAAGAACGTGAGGAAGCGGCTTCGACTGCAGGGCGACACCGATGACCGGGATACGCGCCTGCGCACGAGACGGCGATGGAGAGGCGGGAGTCTCCGCCTGAGGGCTCGCCGCCGCTGGGAGGGACTGCTTCGCCTGGAGATTTCGATGGGGGTGCGATTCATGTGCGCTCGATGGGAGGCCGCATGAGGGTCGAAGGGTCGCAGATGATGTCGCACCGCCTGTTGTGCGCCGCCGACCGCTGTATGATGGGGAGATGCTCGCGATTCTGGAGATTTGTGTGTGAGAAAGGCGCTCAAGCCCCGCTTGGGGTCGAAGGCTTCGGGTGGAAGACGTTTTGCTTGGAAGGTTTTCACGGAGGGCTTATGTGGCACGATCATTTGCGGCGGTTTTGCCGCATCTAGCAGAAATCGGAATCTCTGATGGGGCTGGAGCGCGCGGCTTGCTGCTATTGCTTGCATCCGAACAGAAACTGGAGCATGAGCGCCGCCACAGAATGTAGCACAAGAACATGACAACTCTAGGGTTCTAGAGAACCCAAAAAAAAATTCTCCAACAGAACTTGAACAAAATAATGATCCCCACAAACACATCTTTAATAGCAACATCGAATCTCGAAAAAAAACTTTCAAGAACAAATCCTCGAGAATCGAACCCGCTCTGATACCATGTTATAAAATAGAAAACGGAAGCGGAATAACAGAATAAAGAAGAATAATCACGAAGAACACAAAGATTTTTATGTGGAACCCTACTCCGTGAGGAGCGGGATGAAACCACAGGAGAAGCCCTCAAAGGGGGCGGATATTCTATTAGAATTTCTCAATGAGTACAGGAGGTCTGGGGCTCCTTATATAGCCTTCCCAGAGCCTCTAAGTCCCACTGTTGGTCCATGTGGGACTAAACACAGAATGGGGTAAATGGATCTTCTCCAGGATCCATTTACCCTGCTACAACTCAACATGGCGCACTACCAAATACTCTAACAATGTCGAAGGGGTGTTGCTTCTCATGACGTGCATGTGAGGAGGACGAAAGGGCTGGAGTGTGAGTCTGGAGAAGTCTCCTCGTCAGGGAACATGGTCTCTCTCATCTAGCTTGGAGAATGGTATTCTACTCTGGAGTCCCTATGATACCACATGAAAATCCTTGCCCACACGGCATGGGGAATAGTCCTCTACTCTGGAGTCCCTATAGCTCACACGAAAACTCTGGCCGAAATAACAAGAATGATGGGGATCACAAAACTGAAGATACCCGTGCATCTTGAACTTCAGACTCGGAAACTGACGTCGAGTCTGAACTGTAGAGTCTGGAATCTGAATGGTTTGAAGAATCTAAAACTGGATCTAGAACCTACCTGTGACTCTACACAGTAACCCCCCCCCCTTTTTTTCCCATACTGATCGGAATGACAAACATTGATCAAGTTGGGAGAAGACAATAAAGACAATAAAATAGGGATATAAAACATCAATGTATGTCGTCCACAGAATTTTTTTGGCTTTTCATCATTTTTCTCGGCTATTGCATTCTCTCTATCTCTCTCTTTTAAAAAAATGGTCGTTACACATTTTTTAATGTAAGTCGTTCAGAATTTGTTTACCGACTTTTCAAATCAAATTTTTTTGAAACATTTTTTAAGTTATTTCATTCATCATCTTTTCGGCTTTTTCTTCTCATATTTTTTGATTTTTTTTGCAAATATGCATACGGCTTTTTTATTTATACGAGCCTTTTTCGGAAAGCAGACAATTTTTTTAAGCATTCCATCGGCCCATTTGGGCACAACTCTCATTCTCTTTTGTTTTCTCTTTTTTCTTTTTTATATTATTTTTCGCACATTTTTCTTCTTCTTCTTCTTCTTTTCCTGACGTTCCTTTTTTTCTTTGTCGGCCAAATTGACCATCTCTTTCTCGCCCCTTTTTAAAAAAAACTCTTTCCGCCTACTTGGGCATAATACCCCCCCCCCTTTCCTTCATTCATATTTAAAAAAAACTCGTCATTCACGGTCGTGCACCCTCTATTTAGGTTTTCCACTTGGGAACCCTCTCTGGGAAGGTCGTCGCCCCGAAGGGGTTTGAAGTAGTTGTCGCATGCGTGCTTCGGAAGGTAAAGCGGCATCACTTGAACCGCCTGGAGATGATTCGCGCGAGGCCTGGGGACAATGGAGAAGCACCATCACCTGGAGAATCGTGAATCAAGTGCGCAAGAGACGTGCACGATGCATCACACTGCGCATCAGCGGGAGCGGCTCCACCAGGAGAATAGGGCATCGTTGCCTTGGATGAGAACAACGGTCGGCGCCGCCTGCTGGAGTGGGTTGTTGGGGCTCGCCTAGGGCTTGATAGGAGCGGCCATGGCCTGGAGGAAGGTGCATCTAGGGCTCATCGCATCTGGAGGAGGCGCGTGCGATGGAGATGCCTCAGATATGTGTGTTGTCGCATGGATTACCATGCGCCACCTTGAAGGAACCCACTCCGATCTTCGAACTGGAGGCGTTTTCATGTACGGTGAGATATGTTGCACAAGGAGATGCTTCGTGGAATAGTGGAACCGAGCTTCGACTGGAAGAGCCTCTGCCTGGAGTGTCGCCTTTTGGAATGTGTTGTTGAAGGGACGATAGGAAGAGAAATTGGTGGCGACATTACAGCTTGAATTTTAAGCTCCAGAATTAGATTTAAAAAAACCCAAAAAAATTGTGGAACTTGAACCATAAATATAATATTCTTCAACTAAATCTTCCAGAATATATAACTATTACAATTGAATCTCGAAGAGAATATGAAAATAAAACTTTGAAGAACAAATCCGCGAGAATTGAACCTGGCTCTGATACTGCGTTGGGAAAATAATGAGTTGCTTATTCCACGTAACCCTAGGCTCTCTTATATAGAGGAGAGACCTATAGGTAAATTACATAAGACTGATGAAAGAATATAGAATAAGAAAAAGAGCCCAATAACTGAAATATATCTCTACATTCATAAATTAACATATAACAATTATAAAGACCATGACCCCTTAGGATCCTCTCATGCTATGTATCAATCTCTACCTAAAATCTTTCACCATGAAAGATGACCCTATTTCTGGCCAACCTCATAGTCAACAAGATGTATACAATCATGTACACATAGAGTCCGCCCTAGCATGTTATTGATCAATAGAATCCTAAAATAGTGGCATAATTCGACCAAACCATGTCCAAATCTACTGCCTCCAACTCCTTGTATGGGTTTCATAAAAAAACATTTTTCTAAAACAAGAGGGGGAAACACGGACAAGTGTTTGTCCCAAGATTGAAACCTAGTCCTTTATGTGGTAGAGCTACTATACTACCAACAAACCATACAAGGGATGCAGCGTCCTCAAGTCTTTGCACACCGCTAGCACAAGCCCTTCATCCAATGAAAGAACCTCACCCTACAAGCTCGTGTAACACACATCGCATCAACCACGAGTACACCTTGACCTGCAAATGGACCTTTCACCTCCAAATATGCCTGATTACGTAGAAATACTTCACGGATCAAAGAATATGGCCTTTTATAAAGCCTTTTTATGCATTATAAACAAAAAAACTCTATGTGCCCCGATTCAGAGATCCGATTTCGGGCCCTACGCCCCAACAATAGTGTCTACAAGCACCAAAAATTCAGCCATTCTATGGTCTGACAGCTCATAACAAAACAAGGCGCACCGACCATTCTTATACAAGCCTTACTAACAGATATATCACCATCTGCCTTCAGCGAAATGGGACGCGGGAAATGACCACATAGCACTCCATGACCAGCCTAATCATCAAGCCAAAAGCGGAAGCCTCGCCTGCTTTAGAGTTATTTTTGTTATATCTCGCTTATGTAATTTTTCCTCAAGGGTTCTCTCTATATAAGAGAGCCATATAGCCCTCTAAATAATGAATTCATTACGTTTCACTCGCTCTTTGTACACAGGACAAAGAGAGGTATTATTGTCATTCTGGTTTATGTAGATGGTATTATTGTTATAAGAGATGACTTCCAAGGCATCAGTGAGGCTAAGGCGTTCCTTGGATAGTAGTTTGTCACAAAGGACCTTGACAAACTACGATATTTCATCGGGATTGAGTTTGTTAGGAACCAAAGAGCCTTGGTGATGACACAAAGGAAATATGTTACTGATTTTCTCCTAGAGACAGGGACGTAGACTGCCGACCTGTCACTACTTCCAGAGACTCCGGTGTGAAGTTCTATGATGATATAGATGGGTGGACAAGAGGAGGTACAAGTATCTTGTTAAGAAGCTCCTTTATATGACTATTACCATGCCAGATATCTCCTTTGCAGAGAGTAAAGTCAGCCAATTTATGAAGCTGCCACGACAAGCTCACAACGATACAATTCACATAATCCTAAGGTGCCAGAATTCTTCTCCAAGTATAGGGTTGTTTTTCAGCAGAGGAACTTCTCTTGAGTCTTGTCATCACGGCATGTGCAAATGCTGACTACACAGGATGCGCCTATAAAAAAAGTTTGCCTCTGGTTTACCGATTTTTGTAGGGAGTTCTCTAATCTCATAGAAAAGCAAGAAGCAGACTGTGGCTATTAGATCTAATGCCGAGTCAGAATATAGAGTTATGATGTACGGGAGCACTTAAATAATGTGGGTCAGATCCAACCTGACATGCATAGCTATTAACACACCTCTTTCTACGTAGTTTCTTTAAGACAGCCACACTACTCTATTCATACCCAACAATCTTGCTTTCCATGAGGACCAAAGACATTGAGATAGATTGCCATTACACACGAGATATGATACATAAGAGTTTATCTCTACTTCTCATGTCAACTCAAGGGAACATATAGTATATGTTTTCACCAAGGCTCTAGCCGGGGGCCCGCTCTATTTGTGGTGTTCCAAGCAAAGCATGATTGACATCTATGCTCCATTTTGAGGGGGAGGGTTGAGAGTTATTTCGTATTTTCATATTTATCATGCCTCTCTTATGTAATTTTCCCCCTAGGGTCCCCCTCTCTATAAAAGAATCATATGAGTTATGACCCTCTGAATAATCAAATTCATCATTTTCATTCAACACCTCCCTTTACCCAAAGCCAGCCTGAAGAGATGCAAGACCACATGCAACACCAAGTAGATACCCTTCCAAAAAATCATTGACTTTCATCATTTTTAAAACCTCCCTTACTTTACTTATTTCAATTCCCCAATAACGTGCATAATTTCTAAGAGATCCAGAATTTGCAAGCTCACTAAAACCATATTAAAAAGCCTATATAAATAATTACTCCCACTTGACTTTTATAACCACTCGTTAGTAATCCTTAATCTTCATCCTTGATATGCCGAACTTGAATGGGATCCTTGGTCCTTTGCTCCCTCTAAAAATATCTTAAAACACCATTCTTCAAATCAAGTTTTTATACAAATGATCAAAAGCCTTCGTCTTTGCATCACTAACGGCTCCCTCTCTTCTTTCTTTGCAATCTTGGACTTGGACAACATCATATAAAGAAAACAAATATATACGTGGATTGTAAAGGGACATATTTATTCCATGGGCTTATTGGGTGTTATTTCTAATGAAGAAGTACAACATACGCCTTCACTGCCCTCATAAAACTCTTGAATTATATTACAGGTCGAAATAAACAGCCTAGTAATACTTATTAGGTTTTCGAGAGATACAATTGTTCGCATGTTTAACAACATGATTCTCAAGGTTTTTTTCTCACTTATATGATATGTTAGGACATATTTATTTTTTATGTGCACCACATTTTTCCAACGGGTCTACAATGGCAAAAATATTCAATCAAAAATGCTCATGCAACCATTGCACAACATGACACCTATTGCATTCCTACTGATGGTGTCTTTTTTGCATTTTCACATTCAACGGGAATGAACCAGAAGTTCAACTACCTGACTAATCTATAAGCAGTATCAAATATCCAATCGATGAAAAAAATGAAATCGGAACCAGATACTTTAACAGAAAATTGTTCAAAGAGCAAAGAGATTTCCTAAAATGGATATCATGGTAAACATGGTGTTAGAAGTGAATTTGCATACCATAGTATCCAACTGCTGTTGCACTGACTAAAACGGATGGACGGCAACCTGCCGAAGTTTGGTTTATTAAATTCACCACCTTCAGAAGTAACACAGTAAATTAGTTTTGCACGACAACAAAAACTAATAAAAACTTGAACCCTCTTGATTTGTTTAAGCACTTGCACGACTCTAAAAACAGATAACTTTACCATGTGTCCAAGAAATACCCACCTTTGACGTGGTGCTTACTCGGCTTTGTTTGATCTCCTTCTTCACCTGTCGATAACAAGGTCAGTGATTACCATCATTTTAAGACTAACTGATGACTTCTGTGAAATATGTTCAAGATGTAATAGTAAAGTCAAACCGGTGTAAAAAAAGTTAAATATCATATCAACAGATCTTTATTGAGAGGATTGTGAAACATCATATCAACAGATCTTTATTGAGGGAAAATCCGAGAGGCTAAATGTGTTTCCACTTTGACTGAGATGTTTGGTGAGTTTTCTGGCTTGTGTATAAACAGGAGACATCTGCTTTTGTTCTTTCATGGATGGTGTAGAGACGTGGTGTACGGTCGGATGATAGGTATGCCCCGAAATATGTTACATGGGCCTTCCTGTGTCGACAGGGAAGATCAGGGTCTCTAACTGAGATTCTGCTCAATGTTTGCAGCTATCCCAGTGTTCTATAAGTCAGCTCTGCAATGATGACGCATGCATACTCGGCTCGAGGGGCAAGTGAGGAGATTCAGAATCAAGAAGTGGTATGGGACTGTGAAGCAGGTTTACTGGAGCTCAATTGTAAAGCATTTGGATGACGGGATTTTTGGTGCTCTAACGCAAAAAAAGATGAGTAGAGCTTTGAAGATGATGTCGGTCATAAAACTCTGCAGTAACAGTGAGGCCTTCGCACAATTCTGAGAGTTATATATGGTTATACATCATCGTTGCATGTTGTGAGAAATAGGATATTGTCAATCACTTTATGGAGAGGTATCTAATCAATTATCCCAGACGCAATTGCGAACCTGTGATCAATTCTAGGAGATGACTCCGGGCTGGGTGCCCCCTCCGCATTCAGACTCCAAACAGCTGACTTCAATTCCTCCATGGTGACTATCTGAACCAAGCTTGAAGCATGAGCCCCCGAAAGCTGTGTAGCACCCAGACCAGTCCATCTCCACCGCCTACTGAAGCCTTTCGTCGAGAAAGCATGAAAGTCATCCGCTATCATCCTGCCCATCTCTCTATCACCACCTACCCTGGCACCGTCCACAATTACCGACCGGATAGTATTGCTACGACGCCTCGTGTTAGCAATTCTGTCGAAGAAAGCAGTATTTACGTCACCCACCTTGAGTCAGCTATGTCTGGACCTCTGTTTCCACTCCACTAGGCGCTTCCTATCTTCCACAGCAACCCTCTTTAGAGCCTCTGCTCTTTGAGATAGTTCATCGATACTTAAAGGCGTGTCATCCTCCAACCTGTCAAGGGATCTTGTGCCGCCACCCTAACCGCACATCGGGCCTCCCTACATTCCTCTTAATTGCACAAAGCCTACCACCCAAGGAAGTCAACTTATGAATGAATCTTGATGCAGCGGAGCCTGATACTACCGCGGAAGACCAATGGGACGAGACTAGCTCTCTGAACGAGTCCTCCAAAAGCCACGCCTTTTCGTACCTAAAGAAACCTCTAGGGGGCGAAAGTTCCCCAGAGTCCCAAAGCAAAGGAGAATGATCTGACCGAGTCTGCACCTTACTTTCAACAAACGATAAGGGGAACAACTCCATGAGTTCAGCAGACGCCAGGAAGCGATCGATATGCGAGTGAGAGCCAGAACTCGTCCAGGTATACCTTACGTACGCAGCGACCAACACCTCTAGCTCCAAATGATCCACCAACTACGCAAAGTCCGCCGACTCCGAATCCTGACCGCCACGTAGACCCGGCCGATCAGAAGAGAAGAGGGTAACATTGAAATTTCTAATTTCCACCTATTAACCACGCGGTGCCAGGGAACGCAATTCTAACATCCCGCAAGTCTGCCTACAGTTGTTGTCTCAAGGCTGGTTGGCACAGAACGTAGACATAAGATATAGCGAGTACGGAGCTGGAGCGAAGATTTTCTAACAGCATTGTGATAACATGGGTGCCTCTCATGATCCACCAACTACGCAAAGTCCGCCGACCCCGGATCCTGACCTCCACGTAGACCCAGCCGATCAAAAGAGAAGAGGGTAACATTGAAATTTCCACCTATTAACCACGCGGTGCCAGGGAATGCGAATCTAACATCCGGCAAGTCTGCCCACAGCTGTTGTCTCGAGGTTGGTTGGTACGGCCCGTAGACACAAGATATAGCGAGTACGGAGCTGGAGCGAAGGTTTTCTAACAGCATTGTGATAACATGGGTGCCTCTCATCTCTACCCTGAGCACAAACCCGAAGTCTTTCCATGCTATAATTATTCCACCCGCAAAGCCAAGCGCATCAAACGCCCTAAAGCCATTGAGCGATCCGCATCAAAAGAGTGCCAGACAGTGTCCAAGACCGAATCAAGCTTCGTTTCTTGAAAGAGCACAATGTCACATCCCTACTCTATGAATCTCGAGCCCAGTATCTTCCTCTTTTCAGGGTCACCCAGACCTCTCACATTCCACGACAGGATCCTCATTTGGGAACATTGGTATTGCCCCAAAGGCGGACCACTCCTGCCAGTGCTGCCACATGAGTATTATGATCTGACACAGAAGGAGGGTCCATACACAGCCTCCTCGAGAATTGTCTTCTATTATGTCTTTCATATCCTCTTGTTCCCATTAGCTCTACTAGCTTCACCTGAGTCCTCTGCGTGCACCACTTGTGCCAAGGTCACTGCTCCTGCCGAGACCTTACCCTGCTCCTGGGGCAAGCATTGCGTGGGGATCCTGCTCCAGGCCACAGAGAGCATAGTCAACACCTGCAGTCGGGAGCCCCCACCCCCTCCAGGAAGCACCAGCGGGAGCAGAAGCAGTACTACCATGTCGCAGCCTGGGTGTCGGATCCCCAGAATGAAAAGGGTCCGCAACCAGTAATCGAGGCAAAACCAGACCCGCGGGCCCTTGACTGAGGAATAAACACCCTGCCTGTGAGATCCGCTCGCGAAACTCCAACCCGAACGCCAGAAAACGAGGTGACCTCGACGGTTGCTCCGTTGCCTTCTTCCAAGGAAGCCCAAGCATCTGTGTTGAAGATTCTTGGCCTTCTGAATCCCTAGAATTCCCACCTGATGCCTCGGGAGACTCGTGAACCGTCGCCTCGGAAGACATGATCTAAAAAGATGAACGAAGCTGACGTGGTCCCCACCCGGAAGGGGAACCGATGCAACCTGATTCCTGGAGAAATTGTGGACCAACGCCTTCGACCCCTTTGCTGGAAAGGTAGCCATCACTGCCGCCCATCTCCCAGGGCGGCGGTAGCGAAGGATCAAGGAAGCACACCTGAAGGTGAAAAGAGAAGCGACCAAGCACCATCTCTGCCGAAGAGATGGGCCCAACATCGTAGGGGCAATCCAACATCACCAAGGTGACCCTAGGGTCTGACCCCGGCTGTGTTCCATCGGCCAAGACCTGAACCACCAAACTCAAATGTCGCAGCAGCGGGCCCAGGCAAGCCAACGAGCGGGAAAGGAACGCCCCCCCCCCCCCCGCACATGTGTCACCTGCCTGTCCGAGCGATCAACAACCCCATCGGCGAATCGAGGAAGTCTCCACACTAAATTGTTTGAGTGGCTCGACGAGAGGAGGTGCATCATCTGGTGCTCTGACAACCCTCTAACACAGCACCTCCGCTTTCCCAACCCCGCCACATCCCCCATGAACGCATCGCCAAATCAAAGTGATAACTTTGCCCACACCGCCGATGCCGATACCGACTCCTTCAGCCAAGAACCAATCAAGATGCCACTTTTTGAGCTGGAGCAGAGCTCCAACAACCGACGCATATGATCGAGATCCCCTTTCCGAGGCATGCCCAGACTCCAGAGAGTTACCCACTGAAGGGCCCGACGACCTCCTCGCCCTGCGCACGACAACAGAAGGGTAATGCAGAGACATGTAAGAGTTGCGGGGATGCCCTATCAGCCCACACGAGAAGCACCGCGGAGCAGACACACATGCGGAGGCCAAGTGCCCCACCTTTCCACACCTGAAGCACCTCCGACCATGCCTCCAATGAGGAACAACCTCCCATGCCCCCTCTTCTCCCGACTCCACCTTTGGGCACTCACGACCTACGAGCGACCCCTTTGACGCCTTCGGGCTCTCCCGATCGCCGGAAACCCGCTTCCACTCGGTCACTCCAGCCCGTATCTCCTACCGAAGCCTCTCTCGCCTCTGACGCTCCAATCACCGACCTTTCCTAAGAGTTACCATATAATTAATGTCTGAAAATGTTATATATGGAAAGTTAAGGGGTGATGGGTGATCAGGGGATCCACATACAGAACAACTTGAAAACCAATTTCCACGCAAGTAGCTTGTTAGATTTAAATGGCAATACCTATCTACTTGCTTCTTTTTAAATTCACGGAAATACTTGTTTTATATTTTAATAAATTCGATTGTACTCAACTTTTGTTGACATTTCTCTTGCTCCCAACATGGATGACAAGCAAGGCACCTACGACTCAGTAGATTGACAGGTGCACGCTGAGCTTCGCAGTTACTTTCGACGGTATGCATGTTATACTTTTTGTACAAGATAATGTAAATATTTTTCTTTCTCTTCTGTTACATTTTGTGATACATGTACATAATACAATTTCTTTTGTTACAGATAATTGCATATGGAAATTAATGCAATGTGAATTGGTGACACTTGTTGTTTATGTGTCTTGTGAATGCCATTTTGAATCGCGAAAATTTTTCCTATATTTCAATAACCTAATGCGATCGATAACGAATACAATATTGTGAATGATGTGTAAATCGGCAGGATCCTCAGGCGTCACATCAGGGCGAGGTCTGTTCCCACGGCCAACACAAGTACATGTAACCATCCATCTCTCCTTGCTTCGTTTTCATGATCCGTAGATGTAGTTTTGATATGGCTATTGGGTTTTTGTTGGATCCTTGGTGAGTTTGAGTCTAGGGAGGTGAGGGCTCATTAAGAGGATCATGAACCAACTCGAACTCGATGAGTTCGAGTCCGAGTCAACATTCTAAGGCTCGAACCTTATCGAGCCCGAGCTCGAGCCTAGGTTTTCTTATCGAGTTGGAGTCCAAGTTGGGGTCGACTCGACTCGTTGAAGTCAATAGACACCCCTATTTCCTTAGCATTAAGGTAATACATATTGCAGAGGGACTATACCTATCATAGCAGAAATATTACTTTGACATTCTTGTAGAGGTTTGCTTACTTTAATGCAAACCATCTGACATTCCAGCAGAATTGCGGAAACATGCTACATCTATTGATCCTAAGTTAGAGGGTACCACACAGTATAAAAGCCAAGTAGGCAAATTGCTCTACCTTACTCTCACTAGGCTAGATATATCGTATGTTGTGAGCAGAGTCAGCCAGCATATGGAGATACCCCACTACAATCATTAGCAGGATGTTCGCTTGATCCTTCAGTACATGAAGGAATCTCCAGAAAAAGGCCTCTTCTTTGGGGTCAACTGTCATGTTGATGCCACTCCCTATAAAGATGACGATTATGTTAGCTCTCATAAGAACAAACAATCTACCACAAGTTATGCTATGTTTGTTGGTGGGAACCTTGTCATATGGCAAAGCATGAAGCTAATCGTTGTGTCAAGATCAAGAGCACAAGCAGAATACGGGGTGATAGCTCAATCCACTTATGATATTACTTGGTCGTTCTCCTTTCTACATGAGTTTGGACTTCCTGCTACTACTCACATCCCAGAGATACAGTACGGGAAGGGAAGATCACTACTCCCCATATCTCCATGGACCTTCAGCTTATAGGTATATTCACAAAGCCATGACGAAGAAATGCATGTCATAGTTGAGTTCCAAGTTGGGCACGATCGATAGATATACTCCAACTTGAGGGGGAGTTCTGAAGTTATGTTAAGTTTTGTTCCTTTTATTTTATTTATTTATTGAGTCACGTAACTCTTCGAGGTCTCTTATGTAATTGTCTCCAACAAGGCTCTATGGTTCCATGCTATATATAAAACCCCACCCCCATAAATAATTCATTCGTTCATTCTCAATAATTTTCCACATGAGGGACATGGGATCCAACATGGAGGATGGGAATCGTCAAGGGACTGTTTATGGGAGCAGCCGCATGTGGGTAAACGAATTAGTTTTTATGATACATTACATAAGAAATTAATATGTTAGGTTGCCATGCAGGCCTCCAACCAAGAAAATCATGCAACTATCATTTAGTACTCTCCGATCTTCACTCGAGTATGGCAAACTAAGAAATAAACATTCAGCTACTCAAAAGATTATGTTGAGACCAATGGCATTAGAAATAGCTTCAAATAGAATGTATCAAATGGTAAATTTAGATATTCCTCTAGAAGGATTGTTTACCCAATAAAATATATGTGTGTGTGTGTTCCCTGGCATGAATGTGTCAGCTTGCTTTTTTTACAATTTTTAAGCATGATAAAGGGCACTCCCACATTAACAAAAATTTGGGTGGCACGGGTGCCTATTTGCAAAAGTAGAGTGCAAGTGTTGTGCTTAAATAAGAAGGTCCTCCAGCTAACCCAGCAATGGGCTTGGAAATCAATATGAAGAAAAATGGTACACAGTCAGATTGTGATGAGTAAAACCCATTCAGGAGTTTTGAGTAGATTATATAATGCTTCAAGTAAGTCTCAGTCAGATAAGCCTGCAGTCATCATTTTCCTATTAAACAACTAACCTGCGACCTGTTAATCGATCTTCTAAATGGAACTTATGAACATGGAGTAGGCATTTTGATATTAACGCAAACCCAAAAACAAAGAAGGAAAAAAACAGCAAAGCCTTCTCCCACTATAAGTAGGGTCGGCAACATGGATTCTTGCTCAAATCCATGTTGAAAGATTCGACTATATTTTACGCTGGTTGTCGACTACCTACACAACCTCCACAAGGAGGGTTTGAACTTTGGTTTATTGACACGTAGGCACACTGCACTACCACCAAACCATTTAAGTGGATACACAAAACAAAGTTAAAAATTATAATATGGGAAGTAGACCACCCCCCAACCTCCGTCACAAAGAAGGAAAAATATTCGAGCAATCAAATCATAACTAATAACTCAGCCATGGCCGGTCCCAAGCCCGGGTAAATGAGGAGGGTTGCGCGTTAGGCAGCCGACAGCCAGCGCAGGAGAGATAAATTCGTAAATAGTGTTCTTAATTTCACCTAAGAACACTATTTATGAATTTATCTCGAAACCGTTCGGATCTTTTAAACATGGATTTAAGCAAACATACAGATTTCGTTGGGGCGTTCCCTACTTGCGACGCGTTGCATCGCCCGAATGCAATGAAAAATTGGCAAGGGCCGCTACATCGCAGCCTGGATGTAGTTCAAAATTTACAAGGGTTCTCGCATGAGGAACGCATGCGGGTAAATAAGCTAGTTCCGCTGCATCACCGCCCGGATGCAGTCCAAAATTTGCAAGGGTTCTCGCATAATGGACGCATGCGAGTAAAGAAGTTAGTCCAAAAGAGATTGCGAAGGAAGTTACGGATTGGTAGTTGGAATATCGGTACTTTAACTGGAAAATTGATGGAGATAGTGGATACAATGGAAAGAAGGAAGATTCATATATTATGTCTTCAAGAGACTAAATGGGTTGGAGAGAAAGCAAGGGAGATCGAGAAGACAGGCTTTAAACTTTGGTATTCAGGTAAAGATAAGGGCAGAAACGGTGTTGGAGTAGTTGTTCATAAAGATTTGAAGGATTGTGTGGTTGAGGTGCAAAGATTTGGGGATCGGATTATTTTACTAAGTTGGTGCTTGAAGAAGAAATTCTGAATATCATCTCAGTTTATGCACCACAAATTGGTTTAGATGAAAGGACTAAACAAGCTTTTTGGGAGATATGGATAAGATTTTACAAGGAATCCCACAAAGAGAGATGATTTGCATAGGTGGAGATCTTAATGGCCATGTGGGAAAAGATGCTTCAGGGTATGCAAGTGTGCATGGAGGACATGGTTTTGGGGATAGAAATGAAGAGGGAAAAGTCATTCTGGATTTTGTAAATGCATATGATCTTTTCATAGCAAACACTCTTTTCAAGAAGAGGGAGGAGCATTTAATTACTTATAAGAGTGGCTCAACTAGAACACAGATCGATTACTTTGCGTTGAGGAGAAGAGATCGGTTATGTTGCAAAGATTGCAAAGTAATCCCTGGAGAGAGTTTGACAACCCAACATCGCTTGTTAGTCTTGGATTTACAAATAAAAGGGCTGGTAAAGAAAAGGAAGGTTCCTAAGATCACTAGAACTAGGTGGTGGAATCTTCCGCTGAAGCAATCAAGCTTCAGGGAGAAGGTTTTAGAAGACTTATCTTGGGATTGTAGCGGTAGTGCAAACGAGATGTGGGAGGCAGTAGCATCTTGTATCCGAAAGGTAGCCAAAGAGATGCTAGGCGAGTCAAAAGGAGGAGCTCCGGGTCAAAAGGAGGCTTGGTGGTGGAGTGAAGGGGTGCAAGAGAAGCTAAAAATTAAAAGAGCTTGCTTTAAAGCTATGTCTAAGGATAGAACAGAGGAAACTGTCACATACTATAAAATAGCGAAGAAGGAAGCAAAGAAGGCTGTAAGCGAAGCTAAGTCAAAAGCTTATGAGGTTTTGTATAAAAATCTCAACTCTAAGGAGGGCCAGAAGGATATATTCAGGTTGGCCAAAGCAAGAGAAAGAAAGACCAAAGACCTTTCTCAAGTGAGATGCATTAAGGACGAGGAAGGTCACGTGCTTGTTACTCAGAAGGATATAGAGACTAGATGGGAGCAATACTTCCATAAACTTTTCATTGGAGAAGGAAATAGAGAGATCACTTTGGGTAATCTAGCTAGTAGTGAAAGTTACTTTAATCGTGCATGCTATAGACGAATACAAAGAAAAGAAGTAGAGGAGGCTTTGAAGGTTATGAGACCTGGGAAAGGTGTTGGACCGGATGACATCCCTGTAGAAGTATGGAAAGTTTTAGGTGAGCGTGGTTTGACCTGGCTTACGAATCTATTCAATGTTATTTGGCGAAGCAAGAAAATGCCTGAAGATTGGAGGAGTATTGTGGTGCCTCTTTATAAGAACAAAGGAGACATTCAAAATTGTTCAAATTACAGAGGTATCAAGCTGATGAGTCACACTATGAAAATTTGGGAACGTGTAATCGAAAGAAGGTTGAGACAAGTTTCCCAAATAAAAGAAAACCAATTCGGATTCATGCCAGGTCGCTCAACTATTGAAGCCATCCATTTGCTGAGGAGAACAATGGAGATTTATAGAGCTAAAAGGAAGAATCTCCATATGATCTTTATTGATTTGGAGAAGGCTTATGATTCCGTCCCACGAGAGATACTGTGGAGAGTTTTGGAGAAGAGACAAGTACCTGTCCTATACATTAATCTCATAAAAGATATGTATGATAGGGCTTTATCTTGCGTAAGGACTCCGACGGGGAAGACCAACTATTTTGATATCAACATTAGTTTACATCAAGGTTCAGCTTTGAGTCCATTTCTTTTTACTTTGATTATGGACGAGTTGACAAGTCACATTCAGGATGAGTTACCTTGGTGTATATTATTTGCTGATGATATTGTGTTGATTGACGAGACTAGAGATGGAGTAAATGAGAAGCTTGAGGTTTGGAGATATGAATTGGAGACTAAAGGTTTTCGTATAAGTAGGGCTAAGACAGAATATATGGAATGTACCTTTGATGGAAGCAATGATGAAGGAATCGAGGTGAAGATTGGTGACGATAACATTCAGAAGAGAGATTCTTTTAGATATCTGGGATCTATTTTGCAACATGATGGAGAAATTGATGGAGATGTTACTAATAGAATAAATGCAGGCTGGCTAAAGTGGAGAGGAGCCTCCGCTGTTCTCTGTGATAAGAAAATTCCTTTAAAAATTAAAGGAAAGTTTTACAAAGCAACCGTGAGACCTGCTATGCTTTATGGTTCTGAATGTTGGCCTGTGAACCATAGACATGTGCAGAGAATGGTTGTAGCAGAAATGAAAATGCTAAGACGGATGTGTGGATATACACGTAAAGATCGGATTCGGAATGATGCAATCAGAAAGAAAGTTGGTGTAGCTCCGATCGAGGATAAGATGCGAGAAAACCGCTTAAGATGGTTTGGTCATTTGCAAAGAAGGTCAACTGATGCACCGGTTAGGAGATGCGAGTGGTGGGATGTTGAGCCGGCTAAGAGAGGGCGAGGACGGCCCAAGAAGTGTTGGAAAGAGACTATACGAAGGGATCTTAGTTTTTTGGATATAAGTCCGAGATTGACCCAAGATAGATCTGAATGGAGGCGAAGAATCCATGTAGCCGACCCTACTTAATTGTGGGAAAAGGCTTTGTTGTTGTTGTTGTTGTAATCAAATCATAACTAATTATCTGCCAGCTATAAACACATCATATTTTTCCTTGCAAATAATACAGGAAGAAAACAGAACGCATAAATACAATCTATGGTATGTAAAATACACCGAGTAAGTGTGAAATTCACCTCAGATGACCATCTGGTGCTTATGGGTGTGCCCGCAAGATTTATAACAGAGTTTGAATTTCGAATACAATTGGCCCAGTCACCTTCCTCGGCCAGTATAATTCCAGGAAATGTAGCAGCTGCAAGCGTACCAGCAGCCACCATGTTAGACAAATTTGAAGATGCAATCAATCTCCTTGATAGATTGCATCTCTACCATAAAACAACTAAATTTGCATAGATTGGATATGCATTTATTTTCAACAGTGTGTGGCTCTTCACAAATTAAGAAAAGATTAAGTCTGGAACTAGACAATAAAGTTTGAAATGGAAAGACATCAGTGGAAAAAGACAGAGAATGAAACCATGTATCAAAACATAAGCTTGCCTGCCATTAACTGGGGTCAAATACATGGATTTTCGTTTCCATACAATATTAACAAAGGCCAGATCCATTTGTGTTTGGCCTTTTGCTTCTGCTAAAGAAATCATAGCACGTAATAGCGGATGACATCAAACACTTGACCCCATGTGTATTATAGATCCCATTTTTGATCCGTTACAAGTACATGTTGTACCTTTCGCTTTTAAAGGCATATATCTTCATTAATAAAAAAAAATCTCCTTTCCATTTTAACCAACCTGCATGCTTTTTATCCAAGGTGCATGGGTTAAAGGTGCTTCATAGGTTTTCGCCGTGACTTCTTCTAGCACTCTAGTCAGCAACATAGCCCAACTACTCGATTAACTATCTCATGAACAAGTTCATAACGAGTGAAAACAAGGGTGTTCAATGGCGATAATCAAGAAGCTTCCTGCGAGACAGTAAGTTCAGTTGATGAGGCTGCCTGGGGGATCTGAGGCTTAGGGTGAACGCTACCCCTACCTTCATTTCAATCCTATTCGTTTCTCTAAGCTTTCTTCTTCCCGTCTGGAGCTCGGTTTTGGGCCCTTTCTCGATATTTCTTGCTTTGTTTTTCCCCTGTTTTTTAAAGTGTGTTCTTCGCTTAAGGATGGCTTTTAGATTCTTTTCCTTCTATCTATACTTTTTTGGAAAAACCATGCTATATATACATGTATGCCACCTAAGATCACAACGGCAGGTTATTGTCACTATGGGTTGCAAAGGTTTTAGGAAAGGAAGGAGAAGAAACTTTGCGAAGCATAGAAATTCCCCACATGTAAATTTCAAATTTGGTTTGAGTTCTATAATGGATGAAAGGTTAAATCTATTCATTGATGCCCAAACGAAGGTAAACTAGGGTCTCAAATATCAGTTTTAATAACCGTATCGGTTACTGACCAAAACATTCATTTATGACCCATTTTTCTACAGTGACATGTCGAAACCGAACTTCGATTGAATTTTGATGATATTTGACGCCATAAGGTAAACTAAATCCTTCAAAATAGTTGATCGAGACCATCATCCCCCCACCACATCCACCAGGAAACCGGAGTGGGAAACTAAGCAAGAAAAAATCAACATAAGCTTGTGCAAATCAAAGATCTCTTCTCTGATGGTCTTTTGTGCCCCTTTTTTCTAAAGGTGACTCTACTCCCTTGAGACGACTTTCGTCACTTTGAGTGACAGAATTTATTCATATGGTCTCCTGGGAGACAGTTAATCCATAACACAACAAAAGGTTCCATGTTTAATTGTTTGTTATCTTAAAGAGGTTATTTTTCACAGTTCGTGAAAACTTCCATCAAGACTGTAATATCATATTGAAAGGAAAAAGGGTGTGACGTCAAAAAGACACCCACAAAAAACTTTTATGTATTCACAGTTAGATGGAGTTAAGAATTTTGCATCATAAAGAGGACGGATGATGCAAAGTATCCTAACCAGGCATCATGTGGAGGATTTACAAATTGCACTAAACAATTAAGTAATTGCAGAGATATATTTATATTTCTGTATTGTTTTCTCAACTTATTTTATTTCTGTCTATTTTATTTATGTAATTTACCCATAAGTCTCTCCTCTATATAAGAGAGGCCTAGCGTTCATGGAATTGTTGAGATATTAGTTATCTTTAGTATTGTTTTCTCATTTTATACTTCTTTTTCCTTCTTCCTGTAATTTGCCCATAGGTTCCTCTCCTATATGAGAGAACCCTAGGTCCTCTCATAATGCAATTGATTCGTTTCCTTCCACATGGTATCAGAGCAACGATCCTAGACCGGCCTTATCCAAAAGAAACTCTAACCTTATCTAAAACCAGTCATGTGTCGCCTCCTCTCTCTCCCCCCAGCATGTTGCCACTTCCCCAGTGGCCCCGCCCCCCTTCCCCCCCCCCCCTGCACCGCCCCAGCAACCTTGGCGGACCCCCCCCCCCCGGCCCCTTCGCCCCAGAGGACTTGGTAGGCCCCTTTGTGCCGCCCCAGCGGACCACCTCGCACCGCCCTAGCAATCTTGGCGGTCCTCCAGCGGCCCCATGTGTTGCATCACCGGACCCACCACTCCAGCGGCCCTTAGAGGTGCTGCGGTAGCCTCTACAACATCCTGTGACGCCTCTAGAGGCCACATGTGTCGTAGCCCCGTGTCGCGCACTAGCAGCCTCTCGCGAACGCCAGGACTCCACCCCAGCCCCAAGGGCCTCCAATTCTGACCGGAAAGCGTGAGTTCAGACCTACAATTCACGCTTTCCAACCCTAGCAAGGAACAAGTATTGCTAAGGATGATTGTATGAGTCTACACGTACAACCAATCCTTCGTATGATCGTGTAGACTCGATTATATCGGTCTAACTACCCAGTTAAGTTCCGTTATTAGGCCGTCTTATCATCATGTCAGAGAGCAAGGGTGACATCTTCTCGTCCAGAGCCTTCAAGGGCCCGACACCCATCAATAAGATGGATGAGACCAACTATGAGTTGTGGTCCATGCAGTCTCTCACCCTCATGCAGTGCAAGAACAAGGAGCACATCCTGACAGATCCAGAGCTAACGGATAAGACTGGGGCAAATGCTTCTTGGAAGCAAGATGACGTGTATGCGTGTGTTTGGTTGTATGGGACTCTCACTATAGAAATAATCAATGATATTCTCACTCAGTCCACTGCCAAGGCAATGTGGACACATTGGCATCAACCTATGCTCAAGCGAAGAATGAGGCCAAGATCCTTCAGCTATTGTTTGATATCTACAATACAAAGCACAATGGTTGTCCTCTACATGTTTACTGCCCTTCACTTCGTGGCATGTTTGAGAAGCTTTATAGCTACATGCCCATTACGACATCCATGAGCAGCAGAAGACCTATAGGAACTCCACGATGGTTGGAGTATTTATGGCTAGACTTGATACAGAATATGATGTTGCGCGTACGTACCTTCTTACTGGGGCTACCATACCTCCCATAGAGGAGGCCAATAGTCGTCTCAGCGGGATCATCATCCCTTCGACGGCCATGTTTTCGCCCTCTTCAACGATGATCGCTTCTCGTGGCCGAGGGGGCGTTCCAGTCCAGAAGGCGCACCCCTCACGGAAGAGGTGGTGGACGCTTGTGTGGTCCTTGCACCTACTGTCGCAAGCCTGGACATGCAGAGGATACAAGCTATCAGAAGCATGGATATCATGTTTCCGATCGAGTAGCAGAGCAGATTGTGTCTTTGGAGACTTCAGCTCCCCAGGCCGACTCTCGCATGGATGATATTGTCTCTCGTATTCAGGAGATCATGATTCCTACTGTTGATACCACCACTACAGATACCGCTGCAGCAGCTAGAGCCTCTTCGAGCTCCTCAAGTATCACCTATGCTTTTACTGGTAGTATGGATGCAGACATAACAGAGTAGATTGTGGATTCTGGTGCTTCTCACCATTTATGTGGAGACAAAGCCCAGCTGAGGTCCTACAGGACTATACCACCAGGCAGATGGGTTATCATTGCTAATGGCGAACACTTACCCATTACAAGACAGGGGGAGGTGGATTTAACACCGTCCATGCATCTTAAAAATGTTGTATATGCTCTTGCCTTTCAGATGAATTTACTTTCTATCGGTTAGATCACTAAAGATCTGCATTGTCGTGCCATTTTTGACCCTTCATCTCTAGTGTTTCAAGACATACTCACGGATAGGGTGATTGGATGTGGCCTTGAGCAGCGGGGACTCTATAGATTGTCCCAACCTCCTCATGCTAGTGCTTCTACTATACCTATTGTATCGGTCTCTCCATACCTGTGGTACCTTAGGTTTGGTTATCTTCCTCTGCAGAAACTATCATGACATTCCTCAGATTTCTACGAGATTCTCTTTTCAGTGTGAGGCATGTCAGCTTGGGAAGCATCACAGTTCTTCTTTTCCATCCCATCAAAGTCGGCACAGTGCACACTTATTTGAGCTCCTACATTTAGACATTTCGGGTCCTAATCGTGTTCCTGATCATCAGGGACATCGTTTTTAACTTATATCCATCGATGATTTTTCTAGACTGTCCTGGGTATTTTTATTGAAGAATAAGTCTGAGGTTGAATATGTGATCAAGTATTTTATTAATGAGATAAAGAATATTTTCTCTGTCAATGTCAAATATCTTCGTTCTGATAATGCCTTGGAATTCCGCACCTTACAGCTTTCTGAGTTCCCTTTGATCTCATGGTATTATTCACCAGACCTCATGTGCCTGCACTTCATAGCAGAACGGTGTTGCAGAGCGTAAACACCATCACTTGATGTAAGAAAAAATCTCATTTAAAAGAGTTTCGAGTATATTACAGTGTGGGGGTCACCGCCGAAAAAATCTCATTTAAAAGAGTTTAGAGTACATTACAGCGATAGCCAGAAATTATAAAATGCATTACAGTGAGTCATTACATTCTCGCTATAAAACCTCTGATTGTTGAAGACCAAATCGTTTTGTCCAACCCAAATGGCCCAGAGAACAGCAAATGGTTTTGAGCAATCATCATTAGAGTTGGTGCCGATCATCCGGATTAATCTCCAGAATTCCGATGGCCCAACGCTCGCCACCCAAGGCAGCCCAGCCTCTCTCCATACTCGCCCAGACGTCGTGAACTTGAAGAACAAATGTTTTGAATCCTCCTTTGCTTCCTCGCATCTATCGTATGATGTGTCTGCAAGGCCTAACAATCGCCCCCTCCATGCTTTATCGCATAGGCGACCCCTTCTCAAGCACCATAAGAAAACTTTAACTCTGGTCCGAATCTTTGCCGTCCAAACAACTCTCATGTCCTGGCACAGCTCTCTGTCTTGTTCCTCTTCCCTCTTCCTCGACTCTTTGTAAGCTTTCTTTACTGAGAAGTTCTTCTCCATCCACTGAAAATGATCTCTGTCTCGTGAGAATTCCCCCGATTGTAGAAGTTCAGTCAGCAACTTGAGGTAGTCCTCAATGCGCTGGTTTGAGAGGTCCACCAGGAATGTCGACGCCCACGTTCCCACATCTGCCATCTGCGATAGCGTTGCCTCCTTCAAGTCCACCAACGGGAAAAGGCATGGAAATCTATCCTCCAACGCGCCCTCTCCAGTCCAATCATCACGCTAGAATCTGAATATGTGTCCATCACCCACCTTCAGCCTGAGTCTGGGCACCAACCACGGCAGAACCTCACAAATACCGGCCCATAAAGGAGACTCATAACGCACTTTACTAGTCTCAAGTTCGCCTCTAACCCCATATACCTTAGCAACCTTACAACCAATGATGTAGACGGACCCCAAATGTGGATGGCCCATTTGGCGATAAGTGCCTTGTTCATACACTCCACATCACGAACACCAAGTCCACCTTCATTGTGCCCCCTCGTAATCACATCCCAACTTACCGGGTGCATCCGTAAGAAGGTATAGATGCACCCGTGAGAAGAAGTGTATATCCTGGTTGATTTCCAAGTTGGGCATGATCAATAGATACGCTCCAACTTTAGGGGGAGTGTTGAAACTATTTTGTTTTTCCTTTTGTTTTTATTGAGTCATGTAACCCTTTTCAGGGTCTATTATGTGATTGTCGTGTTTTGGGCTCTAGGGTTTCACGTTGTATAAGAAACATAATGTTCAGAAAGCCCGCCCAAGCCTCCATATATACAAACACGAACCCCTTCGAATTGCGTATACCCAAAACGTTATACATGCACCCAATTGAACTAAACAGTCCGAGTAAACCGCATATGCGGCCGCATATGTAATAGATAGAATTTGCACTTACCCTAAAAGACCCCAAATGGCAAATGGCAAAGCCTTCTCCTACTTTAATTAGGGTCGGCTATATGGATTCTTATCAAATCCATGTTGAAAGATCTGACTATTTTTTACACTGGTTGTTGGCTACCTGATGCAACCCTCCTCAAATGGGGATTAGAACTCTGGTCTTTTAGGTTAATAGGCAGGTTTCTCTACCACCAGACTCTAACTTAAAAAAATAAACCCAATGGTCCCAACCCTACCCAATAAACCCCTGACTCTCTCGAGCCCCCAACCTTTGCTCTACCGCCCGACGCTCCTGAGCCCTATCGCCCTCAGTCGCCAACTGGTCCGGCTCCAATCCTAGCTTCGTTGCCCTTCGATTCCGACACCTTTGACCATGAGTCCCCGGCCGTCATTACATTCAATCGCGTGTTGTTGCACCTCCAAGCGTCCAACTCTGAGCAAACGAAGGTCTATTGCACCATACTCTGAGCGCCTCCAAACCCCAACACCCTCCAAGCGGCAAGCACCTCCTTTCGGGGCAGTACATCGCTGCAGCAGCTCTTTGTTCATTTTTCTCTCATGTGGCTGACTTGTTCCCGTGTTACATCTCTCTTTTGTTGGGCTTTTCTTGCCACTGCAGCATCAAAGTGTAGACATCTCATTGCGAACGTCGGGCTTTCACGATCGACTTGCTATTTCACGTTCAGACACAAAGACATTATTCTGTGAGACCTTTTTTAATGCTAAACTCTTATACTTTGTGCTAGTTCATGTTTCATTGTAGACTTTGACATTCTATTACCAATTTAACACATCGTTAAATTGCTTACGAGATATTCATAAATTAAATAAATTTAGGATATTTGAATATATAGGTTTGTTTTAAATATTCTGAGGCACAATGGCACCTCCCTCTCCAACCCTTCACCCAACCCCCACCCCAACTCCCTAACCTCCAGGTCCCCCCAAGCCTCTTCACTCGCCTGCCTCCATTCCTCACTCCCCGACGCTTGTCATTGTAGGGTCATAACCTAATCCACTAGCACTGGTGCCCCCTCCCCCATTGGCATTGTCGCCCCATACAACTCCACCACCAGCTCCACCGGCTGCGATCGCCCACCGGAAGCCTTTGCTTGTGGACCGCTAGATGATTCAGCTCTATTTCCAAACCCCGCCAAGGGGTGGTGAAGTTCCATCTGTCTGAACCTCCTTCTCTCCTTCAAGTTACACCGCATGCGCATTCTCCCATATCTTCCCCCCAATTTCAAATGCTCGCACCAATGAAGAGATTATTCTCAGGGACGAGGTCGCCTCAGGGATGAGGATCCCAAACCCCGCCAAAGGACAAGGCTGCCTAAGGCGACGAATCCCCGCCTAGTCAATAATGGCCCCAACGAAGCACCACCACGATCCGATGAAAAGGGTCTCGACGGAGCCACCGTAGCAGAAGGCGAAGCCACTGCAGAAGTAATTGATGAGGTTCCCGGCAGAACCACCACAAAAGAGTGTGAAGCCACCGCAAACCCAAAGAACTCATGCCACACCCACACGTGTCCGTCGAGAACAGAAGAAGGGGCCCAATCGCACTCCCTCGAAGCAAGCCTCGAGTCCCGGATCTCGATCTTGACCTTGAGATGGTTCGAGCACTCCTTGGCGCCATCCACCAATGTGACAATGAGCGGGTCTGAGAACCCGAGAGCGTCGCTCTTCTCAGAACGATCCACAAGATCGGAGGTGGGCGGATCCCCCAATCGAAATACCCAAGATCCGACGGATCTTCCAGGTTCATCTCCCTCCCCTACCACAAGACCCTCCAACGGGTCCTTCGGGTTCACATCTTTCAATAATCTGAGCAAGAGAGCGATGAATCCTGCAACAGATAGAAGTTCATGTGTTGGCATCACCTTCGCATCGGTCACTTGTCGTTGCAACAACCTTCCTCGACCATGTTCCCTCGGCCACACATTCCTTTCACCAGTGACCCGGCTGCCTGCAACTAAAGCATAGATGTTCGGACGTTGTGCACGCATACAATAGATGATCGACCGACCCACAGCGAAAACATCATTTCATCCCCTCGTTTGTTGCCTTCAGAGGTCGCTTCTTCACCTTAGGGAGACTCCAAGGACCATCTCCAATCATCTCCCCCGTCTCAATGTCCTCCCGCACATCACTCTCACTCCCCGTGGTGCTGGTGGCCCTCTCTCATCAGGCACGACGGCCTTCCCCTTTCGGGCATCCCCCTCTCCACTCCCTCTCCCACTATCCATCTCCCCTTCTCCCAGATGAATCTTTGAAGGCTGATCCAAGAACAGATTAAACTTTCAAATTACAAGCGAGGCATCTGACCTTTTCATTGAATGGAGTAGATTACCACTCTGAAATCAACAGATTTAATATATTCATTAAGTGAACATACCTTAGAACATGACTCGGCGTGCATGTTGAGTGTTTGATAACCATGACTCGGGATCGATATTTTCTCAAATGAAGGCATATCTCCTAGAACAGTGACACGTTATCTACAAAATTCCCTTCTGTTTGTTTAATAGATAGTGGATCATTATGAATTAACATCCGTTTTGATTCAAAAAATAGTATATGCAATATTGAAATAAAAAATTTCAGGGAACTCATTTGTTCACAATAATAGACCTACCTCCAGTTTTTAGAAGAAGAAAATAACAGATTATACACATATCGGTGTTACAAGAGCAGTCAATTAACCAAAAAATATATATTACCTTCTTACCGGGAAAAACCAGTTTTGCCTTCTCCCTCGACCGTGTCAAAACGCATACTTTATGATTCTCTAAGTTAAGAAGAAATTTTGTTAAGTAGCAATTTTGTTGAGCAAAATTCCAAATCACCACACAGGAAACATAGATATTTTGATATATCTGAATAAATCTATTGAAGGAAAAAGTCAATGTCTAATGCAAACAGAAATCTGAAAAGTTAAGGAGGCTGGATCATGGGTTATGTTGCTGCCCTTTTCTTGAGAAATCATGGAATGTACACCCAAAGATGTACACCCTAACTCGTATATTGGTAAGGCATAATTAAAGTACAAAAGATCACTGTTGTAAAAGTCAGCCGACTAGTCGGTCCGACTAGTCGAGTCGGGGGGGTAGCCGACTCGACTAGGCCTAGTCGCCCATTAATCGGTCAACCCGACTAATTGGGCCGACTAGTCAGCCTAGTCGGTCGACTACTCGGCCGACTTTTACAAAGAAGTTTTTTTATTTTTTACTTTTTTTAAATCAAACCTATTCTAATATATGTTATATTTAAAGTCAAGTACTCCTTTTGTTCCATTATAATAGTATAGAAAATGTTCAAATGCAAATATATAAGAATATATGTATAAAAACGATTTATATTGCAAATATATAAGAATGTATGTATAAAAATGATATATATATATATTAAAAATAAATAAAAAAGTCAAAACCGACTAATGACCGACTAAATCCGATTAATCGTCCTACTGCCGATTAATCCTTAGTCAGTGACCCCACCGACTGAGTACTGACTACCACTTTCTACAACCTTGCAAAAGATTACATTGCCCAAGCCTCGTAAAGGGTTCTCGCATGCCCAATTACATTTTCTACATCAAATCCTTCCTGCCTAAAGTTTTTTAAAGGAAAATCTTTCATGCCTAAAATATGACCACATTTCTTGCGAGTCAGATATTCCAAATCAAGGATATGACCGAGTTCTGCCATCATCCGATCCCTAAAGTTGCTGTCCAAGGAGTCCCAAAGGGAAGCTTCATCATCACAATTAACTTCAACAAGTCGTGCCGCTCCTCAAACATGCTTAGAATCTACACAAGTAAAGAACAGATGGCTGACATCCTTTGGATCTTCCTCATAACACAGACATCTTCCATCACCCCTTAGTAGAACCTCTCCCCCGTGACCCCATTATAACATGGACCTTAACTCATAGCGGTACTCTCCAACTCCAAATCCATATGCAGTTATGAGTATATATGCCACGGTCAAATACCACGGAGGCACATAGAACCTTACAGGTCTGCTTCACAGAGAAATGTCTACCCTCCATATATAATAATATGTTCTATTGTACAGGTGGGCATCTACACGATGTCACACCCTTTTTTTCCTCAAAAAATAATGTTTTGTTGCCATCCCTTCTACTATAGCAAGGAAACCCCTTATTTGCAAAAATAACTCCACCTTTGGTCAGGAAGATATGCTCAGAAGAGAGAGATCCAAGTGGCACATGACCAGGTACTGCCGTACAAGACACAAACACTTCATAAACGATGGCTAAGGTAAACAAGCGAGAGAAGTGATCACACAATGCACCATCTCCATCCAGTAACATGTCCAGAACACGAAGCTTCTATCATCCCCCAACACCAGTCTCAACAATGGAATAACCTTCGATAGCACACATCAATTGAATATAACTTCAGTGATCAATTCATACAAAAGATTGAATCAGATAATTATGTTATGATATTAACATTGTGGTGCAGGCTGCAATGCATCATTGATTATAAATAGAAAGGGTAAAAACAGATGTCTCGTGATAGAAATAAGACTAATTAATGTTGCCAAAGACAAAGCGTCATCAAGCTCGTCTCATCTTTTCTTTATCGACACAGATTGTAATAAAGTTAGCTATAATGGAGTATTGTAAAAAGCATTGAAAAACAACTCATACATACACTTTACTTACTGTTACATCGGTTAATAATCCATGTACATCAATATACACTTGAATGTACAATGTGATGCATATTTTTTATTATTGTTGCACCGGTACAAGCCCTAGTAAACCGGTACATAAGACTTAAGCCCTAGTAAACCGGTACATAAGACTTACTACTGCATATTGCCACAACACCAGTAAATACCTTGACATTTTCATATTTAACTAATATACTGTTGCACCGGTATATGTCCACGTACACCGTTACTCTTTTGACTATTATTCTTTTAAACTTTTTTTGAGGAGAAAGAGGGTGTAGCCCCAAGAACGGAGCTCACCACAGATTTGTTAATGCCGTTACTCTTTTGACTATTATTCTTTTAAACTTTTTTTGAGGAGAAAGAGGGTGTAGCCCCAAGAACGGAGCTCACCACAGATTTGTTCCATTAACGCACGATTACAAACATATACACCCATACAACACCATATAATGAAACTACATACTAAGCCATAAAGCCATCAAAGCCTTGTAGTGGTCCAACGCCCTCTCACAGATGAACGGATGCCCTTTAAAGATTTTTTCATTTCTAGCACATCAAATGGCCCATAGGATGGTAAAAGGACCAGTCGCGTCCTCCTGAGAACTACCACAAGCCATCCTAATCGAGCTCCAGTATACCACACTGTCCACCGAGCGCAGCCACGGCATCGCCGCCCGCTCCCACACCATGGTTGATGTTCTGCAACAAAAAAATATGCTCATAGTCCTCCTGCCCAAGATCGCATATGTTGCACAGAATCTCCCCGGTGCCCAAAAGTCTCGCCCTACACGCCTTGGAAAGCAACCGCCAACGTCTCGCCAACCACAAGAAGACCTTGATTCGGATAGGAATTCTACTAGCCCAAACAATTCTATAGTCCCAAGCATTCTCCTCCTGAAATTCCCTGCGCTGCCTAGCGAACACTCTATACGCCCTTGTAGAGATATTTCTATGTTTATATGTACATTTTCGATTATTTTATTTCCTTAAGTCTATCTTATGTAATTTACCCATAGGTTTATACTCTATATAAGAGAGCCTAGGGTTCCTGGAATAAATATTCTCTCTTTTTCTTCCAACATGGTATCAGAGTGGCGGTCCTAGACCAGAGCTCGAATATCCAAAACCCTAGACCTCACCAACCAGCCTGTGTGCCACCTCCTTGCGCAGCCCCTACGCCCCGCGTCGCCCATACGCCTCTGTGCGATCCCGTGTCGTGCACAACACCCACCTGCGTCGTCCTTGCGCGCCCTCATGCAGTCCTCACGTGCGCCCTTGTACGTCCTCACGCAACCATCACGTGCTCATGTGCCTGTGCGTAGCACTAGCGCACACTCGCGCGCGTAGTCCAGCACGCACTAGTGCGCACTGTGCCACCCGCGCACGCCGCTCAAGCATGTAGCCTCTGTGCGCAGTTACCTGCACGCCAGCGTCGGTTCGTTCATTTGGTTGATGGGTTTGATTGCACAAGTCTACATACGCAAACAAACCCATATATGTCTGTGTAGACATTCACCTTTTGGTTTTCACAAGCTCTAGTCTTCTACCTCCAGCGTCATGTCTGAGAACAAAGTAGATGTACTCGCTACAGGCACTTTCAGAGATCAAGCGCCTATTGTCAAGATAGACAGGACAAACTATGAGCTCTGAGCTATGCAATTCGTGAACCTTATGAAGTCAAATGGTAAGAAACATATTCTTACGGAGGAGGAGCTGGTGGAGAAGACTGGAGTAAACGTCTCATGGGAGGCGGACGACGCTTATGCCAAAGTGTGGCTCTCTGGTATATTGACGATTGAAATCGCCAATGACATGTTACATCAACCTACCTTGCAGCAACATATTCTCAGGCGAGGAATGAGACGAAGATCCTCCAACTCCTGCGTGATATATTCACTATCAAGAAGAATGGACGGTCCCTGCATTAGTTGTATACATCCTTGAGAGGGATGTTTGAGAAGCTACACAGTTTCACGCCTCTTACGGCCACCACTGAGCAGCAGAAGACATAAGAATGCTACCATGGTTGGTGTATTCCTAACTGCTCATGATCCTGAATACGATGATGTCCGCTCCCAGATCCTCGCATATGCTACAATTCCTCCCATGGAGGAAGATTTCCGCACACTTAGCAGGATTACTCTTCCGTCTACTACTAGTGGTCAGACTTCCTCGACGATGGCAGCCTCCGGAGGTAGAGGAGGCTCATCTACTTTTCGTGGACGTGGAATCCATGGCATATGGGGTTGAATCCGTCAGCCCTGCACGTTTTGTCATCGTCTCGGCCATTCAGAGGATACATGCTATTCCAAGCATGGGATTCCTCCACCGGCTCGGGTAGCGAAACAGGTTGAATCTCCTGCAATTTCTACTTCAGATCAACGGTTTGATGATCTCGTGGCCAGATTGAGGGACATCATGCCTCCTACTTCACCATCTCTTGGAGGCCATTCAGCTTCTGCTTCTGTTAGTACCTCTACTACAGCTAGCACCTCAGGTACTTATGTTTTTACATCTTGTCATGGATCTGAGATTACAGAGTGGATTATGGACTCCGGTGTGACACATCATTTGTGTGGAGACAGACAGCAGCTTGCCTCATATAGACATGTTCCTCCAGGGAGAACAGTTGTGATAGTTGATGGAACTCATTCTCCAATCACAGAACAAGGAGAGATCACTTTGACACTCCCTATGTGTTTACAGAATGCGTTGCATGTTCCTGATTTCTCTACGAACTTGCTTTCTATTAGTCAGATTACAAAGGATTTGCACTGTCGAGCTATTTTTGACTCATCGTCTCTTGTTTTCCAGGACTTTCTTACGAGCAGAGTGATTGGGTGTGGTCGTGAGCAGGGTAACCACTTATCGCCCGGTTCAGACTCCCTATGAAGGCGTATCTTCTCATTCGTATGAATCAGTCTCTCCATTCACTTGGCACCTTCGGTTTGGTCATCTACCTCTTCAGAAGATGTGTCACATGTTGCCACAGATTTCACTTGGTTCTTCCTTGTAGTGCGAGGCATGTCAGTTGGGAAAGCATCATCGAGCTGCTTTTCCTAGTCATCAGAGTCGGAGCAGTAGCTCCCTTTTTGAGTTATTTCATGTAGACATTTGGGGTCCGAGTCATGTTCCAGATCACCAAGGACACATGTTTTATCTTTTGGCTGTGGATGATTTTTCTCGATTGTCATGGGTGTTTCTTTTGAAAAATAAGTCGGAAGCAGGAGATGTGATCCAAACTTTTATTAATGAAGTGCAGAATATTTTTCTACATCTGTGAAATTCTACATTTGGTGAGCATACGCAACAAAGCCAAACACACGAGTAAGTGAGAACAACTCCTTCTCCGGGAAAGCAATAGAGAAAGGAATTTTCTCACCCAAGACAGACGATGGCATGTGACTCACCAAATAGCATGTCGTAAGAACTGCATCACCTCAAAACGAATGTGGGGCACGACTCTGAATGAGAAGAGTCTGAGTAACATCAAGTAGATGACGATGCTTTCTCTCTGCAATACCATTTTGTTGAGAAGTGTAACCATAAGATGTTTGATGAATAATTCGACGGGATGAAAGGAAATTGGATAGAGCATGAGTACAGAATTCCATGCATTATCAGTTCTCACAAACTTCACATAGGTAGAGAAAACAATCTACACTTTGTTGATAAATTTTTGATCACATCCACTGCTTCAGATTTATTTTTCGATAAAAAATCCATGAGAAACGAGAAAAATCATCCACAGCAACAAAATAAATTCAGTATCCTTGGTGATCAGGAACATGACTCGGTCCCCAAATATCAACATGAAATAACTCAAAAATAGAACTACTGCTCTGATTATGACGACTAGGAAAAGAAGATTGATGATGCTTTCCCAACTGACATACCTCGCATTAAAAGGAAGAACCCAGTGAAATCTGCAGCAACATATGACACATCCTTCTGGAGAGGGAGGTGACCAAAGCGTAGATGACAGGTATAAGGAGAAACCGATCCTACTGCATAAGAAGATACGTCAGCATAGGGAGTTTGGACCATACGATAAAGACTACCTTGATCACGGCCACATTCAATCACTCTGCTCGTAAGAATGTCCTGAAAAACAAGAGACGAAGGGTCAAAATAGCTTTATAGTGCAAATCCTTTGTAATCTGACTAATGGATAATAAATTCATAGAGAAATCAGGAGCATGTAACACATTCTGCAGATGCATCGAAGGCGTCAAACAAATCTCCCCATTTTCGGTGATCGGCGAATGAGTCCCATCTACAATCACAACAATTCTCTCCAGTGGAACATGTCTATATACTGTAAGATTATCTTTGTCCCGCATAAATGGTGTGGTTGTTGGACATGCGAGCCCACGGCGAGCCATTATGCAATAAATGTTATTGCAAATATCATTCCGTGATCTGAAATGAAGAATATCTAATTTGCATAATATGTCCCTTAGTACAATTAGGGTTATGTACCATGGCCATCTTAATAATCATACAGTTGTTGATTCGATAATTGAATCATAGAGGCTGGTGCTTGGATGAATATCTAAAGGGTTAGATTGAGGACTCATCAAGCACCGTCAAATGATCGTTAAGAGATGATCTCCAGCCTGAGTGGGAGATGGCAATCCTTTCTCAATTAGGTTGATATCTGACCAACCTCTTGATTTTTTTTGAAGACAAGAAAAAGGGAGACACACTCAGTGGTGTTCACCCCAATATATTAGAGATAAAAAAGAGGGTCGAAAGTACAAAAAGCGAGAAGGCCATAAAAGGAGGCAAGAGAGCCTCCAGACAGGGTTAGAAAACACACACAAAGAAAATTAACTTCCACACCAGTCGTCCACCAGTCCTGAAGTGCGAATGATCACGTTCTCCTTGTAAAAGCGTTGCGCCGAAAAAATGGCCTCGTTCCGACCAAGCCAAATCGACCATAATCTTGCCACCGGATCCAAGAGTCGCCTTCTCTCCGTATGTCTGTTCAAGAATAGCGAATCACAGAAGGCCACCACATCACTAGCTCGCACCCAAGCCACAATCGGGTCCTCCCACAGCCCACGAACCATAGGGCACTCAAAGAAAACATGGTCAAGGGATTCCACATCCGAATCACAAAGCATGCAGATATTAGAAACAGAATGCAACATTTTGGAGCAGCGGTCTCTCGTCAAAAGCCTCTTTCTGCGGACCAGCCATAAGAAAATAGCAATGCGCAAAGGAATAGAGATTCGGAGGTGTTAGATTAGTTAGGTCAAAGAGTTGACTTAACGAGATCGAGATAACCAAATTCCTATATCGTATGCTGTCACGATACAGGCACGCATCCTCTGACCGGAGACAGATGTGTTACTATATGTCTGAGTATGTACATTTGGCAGACCAATAGATTAATGACCTAACCAAGTTCTATACACTGGCGCGCTGGTGTGCATATAAGGGCAAATGAGTAATACGATCTCTCAAAGGGATCATACAGGTTCATTATTGAACCGGAAGGTATGAGCTCACTCATGAGATATTGGGAAGAATCAAATTCCGTGCACGGTCGTCTCGCTTTGGAAGCATGACTGAATTTGTAGGTTTGATATATACTTTTGGAAAGTATATGATCAAGATCTAGGTATGATATATGCTTTTGGAAAGTATATGTCGATATCAACTCCCAATGATCGAATGAGAAACTTACTGATAAAACCATGAAGTAGACAGTATAAAGTTGATCTAATATTTCGTGTTTATTCTGAGTCTTCAAGTATGCAGGATGTACAGTACTACAGGTATTGGGAATACCTGAGGGTGATGTGATCATAAACGATTGTATAACCATGACGCTTCCATTCCTAGGGAGTGATGAAACGGGTCTGGATTTTAGTGACTCCTCTCAGTAGAGAAGTTATCAGATCTTGGTCCAAATGTTGGACATTGATCTGAATGTGATTCAGATGCAATGAGAAAATTAGATTTGCGGTCTTGATTTCATCAAGCATCTATGGGAGGCTCGCGATCTAGATTTGAGATATGATCTCAATATCCGAGTCACTATACGTGGAACAATACAATCGTCATGTCCTTATCTCCAAGTATCCACGGAGAAAGCGCATTATCTTTGAAAGAGTTCATGATAATTTCAATGTTGATATGTGTATCCGAGCATTGAGAAAATTGATAATTAAATGTGATTTAATTATCATGAATAATATGAATTTGATTCATATTATAAGGAGAGTTATCTAATATAATTAAAGGTGATTTAATTATCAAAGATGTGAATAATCTAAATGCGATTCATATTATTTTGGCACACGAGAATAGAGATTCAAGATGATTAAATGTGATTTAATTATTATGGATATGAATAATGTGGATAGCAATATCCATATTAGTCATATATATTATAAATGTGATTTATAATATATAAGAGAGAGCTATTTGTCATTTACATTTGTTAATTAAATGTTGATGTGAATTGGATTCACATTGGACAATTAATTGAAAATGAAATTCACAATTTATTTTGGGTTGTGAATGTGATTCACAATTTTCCAATGGCAAGATTGCAATATTCACAAAATAATTATGAATTATTTTTGTAGAATAATTTACAACAAGTGTTTTTGTAAATCTTGGAGATTTCCATGGAATAATGTAATCTCATGAGATTGTATGAGATCGTCACCAAATCCAATATTATGGAAGGAGGCAATCTTCATTCCATAATCTCCATGCTTGATTGATTTAATTTGGGATAGATTTATATTGATTTATCAATATAGATTTAATCTAAATTAAATTAATTGTTGTTGGTTTTTACCAACAAAAATCTTAGCCATTAAAAGGAACACAATCAATGAGAGCCATTGGATTTGTGTTGTCCATAGATTGAGATCCATGGATCTCAAAATATTATAAAAGGAGAGGCACACCTTTGCTCTTCTTTACACATATGAGAATGTAAGGCTCTCTCTCTTTCTCTCTACAAGTCAGCTCTCTCTCTTCCTCTCTCATGGCCGTCCACCATGGATGCCCTAGAGGGAGTCTCCATCGCCGCAGCGTCGTCATCTGCCCGATCGTTTGCTCGTGGATCTCCGTCTCCTTCGGTGCGCCTCGCTTGTGAAGAATACGTCGGATATCGTGTGTCGAGATCAGGAGATCCGTCGCTTGGATCATCAACATGGATTGCGAGAAACACGTGTTTCATCAACACGCTCGCAAGCGTCTCCTCCGTCGGATCGGACTTGAGACAGGAGGTCTCTTCGTTTAGAGACTCGATCGCAACCACGCTTCAAGAGGTAATCATATTACTTATTTGTGGTTTAGATGAAACGATCCGAGAAGTGTTCTTGGATCATGTGGTTTCGTCACGTGAAAAAATTTAATTTCCGTTGCATAGAACAACTAGTATGACTAGTCGTTCTTCGTCGTATTCGATACGATGCTCACGCTTCCGTGATGCGCTTAAGGATCTAACCATATCCTTCAGTGTTGCCCTAGAATCCATGATCCATTAAGTAATCTTAGATCCGTAACAGGATGTAAAAGTAAAAGTACTACTGTGGTACTGGCCGTAGCAGATGTACTAGCAGATGCGGAAGCTGCTACATCTGAATGGCCTCCTGGAGATGGTAAAGAAGCAGGAGGTATGATATCCCTCGATCTAGCTATGAGGTCATCAAACCTCTGATCAGAAGTAGGAGCAGTTGGAGACTCAACATGCTCCGCTATACGGGCGGAAGCCGAAAAGTCATGCTTAGAATAACATGTATCCTCGATATGTCATGGACGGTGACAGTACGTGCATGGCTAACGAAAGTGACCTCCTCTACCATAAGGTCTGTGTCTGTGAAAAGAAGAAGAGCCTCCTCTTCCTCGGGAGGCTACCATAGCTGAAGAAGTCTGGTTAGTTGTTGTGGATGAACAGTAATTCTGTTGAGCCTGTGAAAAGCTTCCTTTATGGGAGGAATAGTGGCATCCGCTAGAATATGGGAGCGAGCAGCATCATATTTAGGGTCAAAAGTTGTTAGAAATATACCAACCATGGTAGCATTTTTATACGTCTTATGTCGCTCTGGAGTCGTCATTAGAGGCATGAAGTTGTGGAGCTTCTCAAGCATCCCACGCAAGGATGTATACAGTGAATGAAGAGGGCGTTCGTTCTGCTTGATAATGAATATGTCATGCTGGAGTTGGAGAATCTTTGTCCCGTTCCTCGCTTGAGAATATGTTGTGAGGATGTCCTATATCACCTTAGCAGTAGGTTGATATAACACATCATTGACGATCTCAATCGTCAATGTGCCAGAAGGCCAAACTTTGGCATATGCATCGCCTGCCTCCCATGAGGCGTTTACTTCAGTTTTCTCCACCGACTCCTCCTCGATAAGAATGTGTTTCTTACCATTTAACTTCATAAGGCTCATGAATTGTATAGCCCAGAGCTTATAGTTTGTCTCGTCCATGTTGACAATAGATGTTGGACCTCTGAAAGCGCTTGTGACGGGTATATCGACTTTGTTCTCAGACATATTGCCAGATGTAGAAAACTATGATTTTATAGACCAAAGAATGAATGTCTACACAGACACATGGATTTGAATGCATATGTAGGCTTATGCACCCAAATCCATCAATCAAACAGAGGGGTCGATGCTGGCAGCGAAGACTGTGCCACACAGTGGCAGCTGGAGAGGTAGTCTCGGCTCAGAGGCAACCTCAACGGAGAGGCGACCTCGGGAGAAGGCCGGCGATGACGGTAGGGGCGGGGAATGTCGGCTAGAGAGGCAGCGGTGAGGGCTGGCGACGGGACGCCCGGCAGCGCACGGAGGGGCGGATATAGGGCTAGGGTTAGGGTTTCGGGTACGAGAGCTCCGATCTAGGACCACCATTCCGATACCATGTTGAGAAAAATAAGAGAGTCGTATATTCCTGGGAACTCTAGGCTCTCTTATATAGAGGAGAGACCTATGAGTAAATTATATAAGATGAACATAAAGAAATAAAATTGCAAAAAAGGTACACGGGAACATAGAAATATCTCTACACTATTCATCTGCTCCCCCCCTTCCCCGTGTTTCTTCCGAAGAAAAGCCTTTGAAGAATTCCCTACGAGCAACCAAGTTGACCATAACAAATACAGCATCTACCTCTGAAATGAAGAGGAGTGAAGCAAGTTCACCTTGTACTTGACCCCACACATAATTGGGGGAAAAAGCTATTGCATGACATTGACCAACATAGAATATGATACAATTGTAATGCACTTCTTCATCCATGCAATCCATAAGTCGAGGAATAATGACGCTCAAATTACCTTCCAATCCACACAATCATAGCGATAAGTTCACCTACCAAACTAACCTTGCAGCTTTTTATCTCTTCAAATCCCCAAAAATCTCTAGCCATGACCACACTATCAAGAAACTAGTTCCAATGTATAAAAGTTGATTTCTCTATAAAAACTATGGAATCTAGGACCGTACTAAGGTGGTTGGCCAGCACTTCAGCGAAAGCGAAAGTCCATATTTTTTGCAACATCCTGCTTTAAGAGCAAAAAGACGAGAGATCGGTTCAGTCGATCAAAATACAAGTTCCCATTTATGAACTCTGACATTATTAAATTTCAGAAATACAGTATGTTTATGACAATACGATAATCAAAAAGAGAGCAACATTCATAATGCACATATAAAACGATAATAGAGAACTATAATTTGAAAGCATAAATAGAAATTCGGACAAATAATGCAAAATTTTCAGTGGGGAGAACATGGAAAACATTGGGACGTCTTCATTTGTATTGGAGAAAATTCATGTAGAAGGCAACAACAATAAGGTAAGTATGGCCTGCTATCAGCCTTGCACTACTGCCACTGGTCATGTCATTCTGAGGATGGGTTTCCCGCTTCAGCAGTGTTGCAGAACACATCCAGCAGGGCAACAGTTCTTCAACTGCATCTGATAAGAGATTTGATGAGTTAGTAACACGGTTCAGGGAGATTACGCCTTCTCCTGGGTCAACTAGCTCTCCATCAGGATCATCGGAGGTAGCAGCCTCTGTCTCCGCATCTACATCAGGTGTAGCATATGCTTTTACTAGATGTTACAGGGTAGATCTGTCAGAGTGAATTGTGGATTCAGGAGCCTCCTATTATCTCTGTGGTGACAGAGTGTAGTTTAGTACCTATAGTCCAACTCAGTCAGGAAGATCAGTTGTGATAGCATATATGATACACTCTCCCATTACTGGTCAGGGGGAGGTGCAGTTAACCCCTACAATGTGATTTCAGAACATTCTTTATGCTCCTGAATTCTCTATGAACTAACTATCTATTAGTCAAATCACTAAGGATTTACATTGTCGTGCCATATTTAACCCTTTTGCTTTTGTGCCACCTCCATCATCCACCGCCACCTCCACCACCTCCTTCCCCCTGCCACACCTGCTTCTTTACGCAAGTTTACCATCGCCGATCTCGTGCTCATGTGCCACCTCCATCATCCAGCATGCTCGAGATACGTTCTAAGCATTTGAGTTTCACTAATGGAACTGGTGATTTGAGTGTGCAGATTGAGGTGCAGGATGCCAGCATTCAAATAAAAAAATAGCAATGCGAATGTCATAGTTGGTAAAATCTTGAATGGGATTATCTATACGATCTTAAGAATTCCTATTCACCCCTCTCCCCGCCCATAAGCATTACTTGGAAGGGCAATATGCCAACAGAGAGCCCTCTAGTGGGCAACCACCACAATACAAAACGTATTGAGGATCAACTTAATGAGCTTTCTTCAATGTCTTCCACTCGCCAAAGCACGGAAGAATTTTGTATTCGTGTTACCCTCCTTAAGCCACATTTGCCTCGAACTCTATTGCCATTTGCTTCATATCCTCATCCGTAATGATCTTCTGGTGTGCAACCCTATTTGGATCTCCTCCTCGGATAAGACACAAGAAGGTCCGCCAATAGAATGGCACCTCAAGACATTGAGCAAGGAGTCGGCCTTTCCCACTATCTGCGTATGACCCGATACAACCCTCGGTGAAATCAAGCAGAGATTTCCCAGCTGGCGTCTGACTGAGAATCGTCTGTCTCCCCCATGAACTAAATCCGTGAGACCCAATGTAGCAACCACAAGGCTCCCAACATAGACAGCGGCATGCACCCCCTAATCCTATGATCCGTATGAGAAGATGTTTATAGATCCAGAAACACTTCAGGGCCAATGCATACCTGTTGTAACGAACTATCTCTTGAGCATCATTAAGCAAAAGATTGCGGTAATACTACTCTACGATAAAATGGCATAAACATAGATTTCTTTCCTGGATCACAGCTCACCAATCTTTATTGTGCTCCTAAGTTTCCTATGGACAATTCTTTATATTGTTAAGTTATGTAAACAACTTTTAAAAATTGTATGTATAACACATAATAACCGATGGAACTCACTAATAGAGCAACTACATGCAAAAACATAATTTCGTGCAGTATTTATAGTGCATATAACATCATTAGGCTCATATTTTCAATAGTGGACAAACAATCCGGAACAACTTGGAAGTGGGTCCTTTGTTTTGTATTATGATTGTGAAAGTTCATCCATGTCCTACATGCTTAATTGTTAAATGTCGTCCATGAATTGAAAGGTTATAAACAATGTCGATCTTGGATTTCAACCTCCATGTGGCCAAGGAAGATGGTGTGTATACATGCTGCTAATTTTAATGAGGTTACAAAAACTCTTCAATCAGTAACTGAAGTAGGACGTAGGAACGTCTCCCCATAAATATGAAATCTCACCTAAAGTAGTTAAAGAAGTGGGATCAGAATACTAAACATTATTTAGCAATCATGGTTGTCTTGAAGAAATATGAACCTTCGCACTTGATGGTGTATTTAGGTTTTGATAATGTCAGAGTTAAGAAAGCTCTGTTGTGTTATTCCATAGAGCCCTAGGGTCTCTTATATAGAGACAAAACCCTTGGGTAAATTACATAGACGTACGTGAGATAAATAAGAAATACGGAACGGTACATCATAACATAACGTGAACCTCTACATAAACCTCTACACTCCCCCTCAAGATGGAGCATAGATATCAATCATGCTCAGCTTGGAAGAACATCTCTGGAAAGGTCCTCTGAGCAATGGCTTGGTAAATATATCAGCAGTCTGGTCTTCTGAATTGACGTGTAAAGTGGAAATCAAGCCCTTCTGGATCATGTCTCTAGTGTAGTGACAATCTACCTCGATGTGCTTTGTTCTTTCATGAAAAGCTGGATTATTGGCAATGAACAAAGCTGCCTGGTTGTCACATTGAAGCTGCATGGGTAAAGAGACATTTACATTCAAATCTTCCAAGACCGCGCGAACCCACATCATTTCTGTGTTTGCTTGTGCCATGGCTCTATATTCGGATTCAGCACTAGATCTCGCCACAACAGTTTGTTTCTTGCTTTTCCAAGTAAACCAAAGAGTTCCTATAAAGATAGCAAATCCTGAAGTAGACTTACGATCCTTTGGGCACCCTGCATAGTCTGCGTCTGCACAAGCGGAAATGGACAGATCTGTGTCCTTTCTAAATAACAAACTTGTGCCTGGGGAAGACTTTAGGTATCTCAATATCATATACAGGGCTTCCATATGGACTTGCCTAGGCTGCTCCATAAATTGACTCACCCGGTTTACTGCAAAAGCAATATCCGGTCGAGTTATGGTGATGTATAGAAGCTTACCCACCATCTCTCTGTATCTTCTTTTGTCCACCTCTTCAGTGTCATTGTCGTATAGTCTCATACTTGGGTCCATAGGAGTGCTCGACGGTCTGCATCCAACCATTCCTGTTTCAACTAGCAAGTCTGTGATATATTTTCTTTGTGTCATTACCATTCCTTGTGCATTTCTCGCAAACTCTATCCCCAGAAAATATCGTATTGTACCTAGATCCTTCGTAATAAACTAACTTTCCAAAAGAGATTTAGTCACCTCGATTCCCTGAGCATCATCTCCTGTAACCAGAATATCATCAACATATACCATGACGACAATTGTACCTCTGGGAGTCTTCTGGATAAACAAGGAGTGGTCCGCATTTGATCTTTTGAACCCCTGTAGTTCAATCAGCTGGGAAAGCTTCTGGAACCATGCCCTTGGACTTTGTTTAAGGCCATAGATTGCCTTATGAAGTCTACACACCATGTGAGTCTCCCCCTCAGCAGTAAAACCCGGTGGCTGCTGCATGTAGACTTCCTCCTGTAGATCACCATACAAGAATGCATTCTGGACATCAAGTTGGAAAATGGGCCAATCACGTACCACAGCAACAGATAGGAGAATGCGAAGCGTCGAGTGTCGAGCCACTGGTGAAAATGTATCCAAATAGTCGACCCCATAGGTTTGGGTGAAGCCCCGTGCAACAAGTCTGGCCTTGTACCGATCTAGACGTCCATCTGCATGATATTTAACTGTGAACACCCACTTGCTACTAACCACAGAAGCACCAGGAGGGAATAGGAACTAGGGACCAAGTCCCTCGAGACTGTAAGGCACGCATCTCCTCCTCCATAGCTAAACGTCGGCTATCAATCTTCATGGCTTCTTGATAAGTCCGTGGGATCTCAACCGTCGAGACAGCTACTGCAAACCTCTGGAAATCACCAGTAAGACGATGGAAAGACACCTGAGACGCAAGAGGATAGGACGCACATTGCTTCTTCTGCTTCCTATGAGCAATAGGACGATCAAGATCATTATCCACTGTACTGACTGGCGGATCCTCCCTCTGTAGCAAAGATTCCTGCACCGGTACATTATCTAACCCATCATTAGTGATAGCATCGGAGCATACCTGAGGCGTGCTGGATGGTTGACGTGTAGCTTGAGCAGGCCCTGACCGCCTTGTGTAGAACTTTGGAAATGGGGGAATGGGATGATATTAAGGAGGTGGTGGTGGTGGTGGTGTAGTGGACTCAGATTGACCCAGACTTGGAGGTAGAGGAACATAGACATTATCATCCGGAGATGTGGAGGAAACCAACCTGTCACCTGCAGGGGAGAAGTACATAATTGGCTCAAAGAATATAACGTCAGCACTAACATAGTACTTGTCGTTAATAGGGTCATAGCAGCGATATCCTTTTTGTGTCCGAGAGTAACCCACAAATACGCACTTAACAGCTCTAGGAGAGAGCTTGTCAAGTCCTGGAGACAAGCGGTGAACAAAGGCGACTGTTCCAAAGACACGAGGGGTAAGTGAAAACAAGTCCTTATCAGGAAAGAGAACAGAGATTGGAGCTTTTCCCCAAGAACGGAAGAAGGCATACGATTAAACCAAATAGCATGTTGTAAGTATAGCATCTCCCCAAAAGGCTAATGGTGCATAACTTTGAATAAGTAATGTGCGAGCAATATCAAGAAAGTGCCGATGTTTCCTCTCCGCGATACCATTTTGTTGGGATGTGTACGCACAGGTAATTTGGTGAATAATGCCCTTGGAGGAAAGAAACTGAGCAAGAGAACGAGTGCAGAATTCCAATGCATTATCCGTGTGCACATATTTAACAGTAGACAAAAAAACATTCTGCACTTCATTGATAAGATTTTTGATAACACTTCCTGCTTCAGATTTATTCTTAAGAAGAAAAGTCCAAGAGACACGAGAGAAATCATCAACCACAACGAGATAAAACCCGTGTCCCTGATGATCCGGGACACGACTAGGACCCCAAATATCTATATGAAATAACTCAAACGGGGAGCGACTGCTCCGACTCTGACGACCAGGGAAGCTAGAACGATGATGCTTCCCTAACTGACAAGCTTCACAACGAAATGAAGAATTCGGAGAGATCTGTGGCAGGAAGTGACGCATCTTCTAGAGCGGAAGGTGACCAAAGCGAAGATGCCATGTATACGGAGAAACGGACCCCTGAGAGTGAAGTGAGACGCCAGCATAGGAATTCCGTACTAGACGATAGAGGCCATTATGCTCAGAACCACAGCCAATCACCCTGCCCTTTAGTATGTCCTGAAAAATGACAGAAGATGGGTCAAATATAGCACGATAGTGCAAATCTTTTGTAATCTGACTAATTGATAATAAATTCATGGAGAACTCAGGTGCATGTAAAACATTCTGTAAGTGCATGGAGGGTGATAAGGAAGTCTCCCCCTGACCTACAATAGGGGAATGAGTGCCATCAGCTATGAGCATGGAACGACCAGACTGAATATCCTTGTAGGACTGCAGTATATCTCTGTCACGGCAGAGATGACAGGTGGCTCCAGAGTCGACAATCCAATCTGATAGATCGTGGTTATGACGAAAGGCAGAAGTACTACCTGAGGTACTAGCAGTAGTAGAGGTACTAGCTGACGCAGAAGCTGCAACATCAAATGTATCAGCAGCCACTGACGATGACTGTGGCATAATGTCACGAAGCCGTGCCACAAGCTCCTCGAACCTGTGATCTGGAGTAGATGCTGACGGAGCCTGAACATGATCAGCTACACGTGCCGAAGGAGGAAATCCATGCTTGGAATAGCATGTATCCTCGGAATGACCAGTGCGACGACAGAATGAGCACGTTGAACGCATACGACCTCCTCGGCCACGTGCATTACCTCCACGGCCACGAAATGAAGACGAACTACCACGTCCTCTGGAAACCGCCATTGCAGAAGGAGGTGGAGTAGCTGCACTGGAGGGAACAGTTGATACGACTGAGCCTCCTGTAGACTTCCTCCATTGGAGGAATAGTGGCGTCGGCGAGGATCTGAGAGTGGGCCGCCTCGTACTCTGGATCAAGGGCAGCAAGTAATACGCCTACTATAGTGGCATTGCAAAACGTCTTCGCTGCTCTGGGGTGGCTGTGAGTGGGATGGTGCTATATAATTTCTCGAACATCCCTCGTAGGGACGTGTATAGAGAGTGAAGAGGCCGCCCATTTTGCTTCATGGTAAAAATATCATGCTGCAACTGCAGCATCTTAGTCTCGTTCCGCACTTGAGAATATGTAGTAGTCAGAATATCCCACATCGCCTTGCCGGTGGGTTGATGGAGGATGACATTGGCAATCTCCATCGTGAGCGTCCCCGACAGCCAGACCTTGGCATACGCATCATCAGCCTCCCATGAGGCATATATCCCCGTCTTCTCTGCCGGCTCATCTTTAGTAAGAATATGCTTCTTACCACATGACTTCATAAGACTCAGGAACTGCATAGCCCAGAGTTCGTAGTTCGTCCCGTCTATTTTGACTATTGGTGCCGAACCTTTAAAGGCACCTATGGAGGGCATATTAACCTTTTGATCTGACATGTTGCCAGAGAAGAGGACATTGGGATGATAGACAAAGGAACGTTTGTCTACAAAGATTGGAGTGGATTCAAGTGCATGCACTTGAACCCATAGATGAAGAAGTGCCGACCGACGAGGAAGAGGACCCCGAGGTAGAGCTACTTCAGCCCCGGCGGGAGAGGGTAGGCCTCGGCGGCGGTGAGAGATGGCCGCGGCTGGAGAATAGGGCGGTGGCGGTGGTAGAGGGGTTGCGGCTGGAGAAGAGGTGGCGGCGGGGGCCTCGGCTGTTGGCGACGGCGGGAGAGGGGAGGAGTCGGGAGGGGTTCCCGGCTGGCGGCGGCGGCTTGAAGAGAGGAGGTGGGCGGCGGCCGAACGGGGGGAAGGGGGCGGTGGAAAGAAAACCCTAGATTAAGGGTTTTGGCTCAGATACCATGTCAGAGTCGAAAATACTCAATTGTGTTATTCCATAGAGCCCTAGGGTCTCTTATATAGAGAGAAAACCCTTGGCTAAATTACATAGATGTACATGAGGTAAATAAGAAATACGCAACGGTACATCATAACATAACGTAAACCTCTACAGTTATGGATGCAGGGGATCTGGCCTACACCTAGAGGAGCTCCAACTCTCGCTCTCATATTGATAGATTTTTGGCCTCGGCAGAGCTTCTTGATTGTTTCGCGCTATCCTCTGTGGTTGCTCGGTCGCGGGCCTTGTCCGACAACACACCAATATTATGGGATTCCGGTGATCTCCCCCGTTGGAGGAGTCTCTTTAGATATGAGAAGAGTTGGTTGCTGGAGGAAAACTTTAGGGAGGTGGTTGCTTCTCATTGGTCCAACGTGGAGGTTGTTGGATCGGCGGCGTCTAGGTTTGTTTGGAAACTCGGGTCCTTGCGCATGAGGCTGAGTTCATTCAAGAGGGACTCCAGGGCTGCCAGATGTGCTACTAGGCTGGAGGCTGAGGAGGTGGTTATGAGACTTGACGCTCTGGAGGATAGTAGGGAGCTATCGGGGGATGAGTTGGCCACTCGCTCACTTGCTCAAAAGCTAATCGCGTTTGAGGACCTTAAGCGTGTCACTGAGTGGAGACAAAGGTCGAGAAGTACTTGGCTTAGGGAGGGGGACACTAACACGGCGTTTTTCCATCGCATTGTCAGCAGGAGGCGTCGTTCGAATGCTCTGCGATCGATCACGGTCAATGGTCTACGTGTGGATGGTGACAGGGAAATGGGGGAAAGCGATCGTCGCTCACTTTAAGGAGTTCTCGGCAAGGACGATTCCCAGGCTTTGGAGGTGGACGGGGATCGGGGCTACATCTCAACCGCCCTCTTTGTGTGATGGTCTGACGCAGGGGGTGTCCTTGGAGGAGGTTAAGGTTGCGGTGTGGGACTTGAATGCGGATGGGGCTCCGGGTCCGGATGGCTTCCTGGTGGCTTTCTACAGAGATTTTTGGGATCGGGTGGGCAACGAGGTACTGAAGGTTATCTCCGAGTTTTGTGTGGGCAATGCTGGCTTCGAAAGGATTAATAAGTCCTTGATAGTTCTCCTTCCTAAATCCGCGTCGGTCGAACGGATCGAGGACTACCGCCCCATTGCTATCTCTAACGCCCTATACCTGATTGTGGCGAAGGAGTTAGCCTTGCGGCTCAGCCGGGTTCTTGAGACTCTTATATCCCCACTCCAATCTGCTTTTATACAGGGAAGGCAAACCTCGGACTGTCTTACTCTTGCATCGGAAATCATTGCGGACAGGAGGAGAAGGGACAAGCAAGGTGTTCTATGGAAAGTAGATTTTGCAAAAGCTTATGATAGCCTAGATTGGAAGTTCCTTTGCTCGGTTCTGCGGTGGAGAGGTTTCCTGGAGCTGTGGATATCTTGGATGAGACATTATGTGACGACGTCTTCCTTCTCGGTCATGGTGAATGGCCGCCCAGAGGAAGGCTTCTTCTAGCCACGTAGGGGCGTGCACCAGGGCTGCCCCCTTGCTCCCATGTTGTTTGTCATCGCTGCGGATGTCCTGGCGCACATTGCTTGTCGTGTTGTTGATTGTGGATTATCGGCCGGTTTTTCCAAGGATGGTTTGGTGATCCCGCTTTTGCAATATGCAGACGATACTATCTTTTTCATCGAGGGGGGCGTTGCGGAGGCCTCTGGCATGTCCGTGGCCAGGGATCTTTTCAGTGAACTGTCCGGTCTCTTCAAGAATGTCGATAAATCAAAGGTCATCCCCATCGGCCTTTCTGCGGAGGAGGCTGACGCTTGTGGATGGGCTTTGGGGTCTGATTGCGGCTCTCTTTCGATTGACTATCTTGGGATGCCCTTGGCGGTGAGAAGAACGAGGTTGCGGGACTGGCTCCGGGTCGTTGAGAAGGTGGAGGCGAGGTTGGCGGGGTGGAAGTCGGCCATTCTCTCCAGAGGGGGCGACTGGTCCTCTTAAAGGCAGTTCTCTCTTCCATCCATGTTTACTTCTTATCCAATCGCCGGCTGTCGAAGGGGATCTGTAGCCGCCTTGAGAAGTTAATGCGTAGGCTCTTATGGGGCAAGCATGGGGAGGAGTCGGGGGGATTCACCTTGTTGAGTGGGAAGAAATTACGCTCCACAAGAACGCGGGGGGGGGGGGGGGGGGGGGGGGGGGGGGGCTGGGGGTCCGGAGGCTGGATCATATGAACGACACTATGCTTCTTAAGTGGGCTTGTAGAATATGGGGCCCAGGGGAGGATTTCTGTAGCAATGTTCTGCGCAAAATATACGATATCGGCGGGGCACCCCCGAACCCTGCTACTCAGACGGGATCTCCCACGCATTTCTGGAAGGGGTTGGTGGAGGTCTTCTCCAAGCATATCTCTCTGTTTAGGCCGATGCTTGGCAATGGCGAATCCTTCGCCTTCTGGACTGATGATTGGACGGGGGCATTGTGCACGTGGTTCCCTCGCCTGTTTGCTCTAGCGGCTGACAAGAATGCGCTGGTTGAGTCTTGCTAGTGGGACGGTAACTAGTTCCCCGCCTTCTCCTCTATTGCTCGGACTAGAGGCTCGAGGATTTTCTTTCCTTACTGGGATTCTATCAAGGAGGTGGGACGTCCTACAGTGGGAAGGGATCATTGGGGATGGCGTTTGGGCCCTTTTTCGGCTAGGAAGGCGTTTGGGGCGATTTGCAGGCCTCCCGATCACGGTCGGAGGCTTTGATTCGTGATTGCGTCTTTTTTTGGAGTCTCGTGCTCCCTGAACGGATTGGCTTCTTCCTATGGTTATTCTGTAGGAAAAGATTGATGACGAGAGACCAGTGTGCTAGGCTTCTGGGCTCCGTTTCTGATAGATGCCTCCTGTGCGATGCGGCGGATGAGTCCCTTGAGCACCTTTTCTTCAGGTGCCCTAAGGTGATTTTGATCTGGGGTGAGGCAAGGATGGCTTGGTTGTGCACGTCCGACTTGGCTTCCTTCTGCGGCTCGATGGTGGCCAACAGGAGCAGAGTTCAGCGGGAGCTCCTCAGTCCCGTAACAATTCCGTGGGCACTGTGGCTGGGCAGGAATGCTGTCCTCTTCTCTGGGCAACGTTTCTACAAGGAAAATGTGGGGATACATTCCGCGAGATTGATTGATGAGTGGGTTATGTAGTTGTTTGCTTCGTTCCTTTTTCCCTTTGTATTTTCCTGTTGTTGTGTTCTTTAAATAAATTTTGGGGCGAACACCAATGAGTGTTTCCCCCTATTTTTGGCTTCAAAAAAAAATTCCGCGGAATATCCACCACTGGTAGTGCACTAACAAAGTTCCTGAACTCTCCAGTTAAGCGATCAAAAGACAAAGTAGATGCTATAGGATATGACGCGCAGCTGCGCTTCTGCTTCTGAAGAGCAATAGGTAGATCCAAATCACCTACCTCCTCATCTGGCCTCTGTAACTATCCTGCTCAGGGAAATCGTCAGATCCATCAATGTTAATAATATTCTCAGAACATACCTCAGGTGAGCTAGATGTTGAGCGATGACCATGAGCAGAAGCAGGCCGACGGGTATAGTGAAATGGCAATGGGTAAACAGGAACAGTGACAGGAGGTGTAGGACATGGTAGTTGTGGAGGTGGTAGAGGTGATGGTGGTGGTGGCATGTATATAGCTTCAGTAGTGTCAGAGGATACCAACTGATCACCTGTAGATAAGAAGTACATAACAGATTCGAAAAAGGTAACATCAGCACTAACGAGATACCTCCTGCGCAATGGATCATAACACGTGTACCCCTTCTGAGTTCTGGAGTACCTGACGAAAATATACTTGACAGCGCTAGGAGAGAGTTTGTCAATCCCTGGAGACAACTGGTGGACAAAGGCAACCGAGCCAAACACACGAGGAGTGAGGGAGAACAATTCTTTGTCAGGAAAAACAAGAGAGAAAGGAAACTTCTCACCTAAGACAGACGACGGCATACAATTAATGAGATAACATGCCGTAAGAACAGCATCGCCCCAGAAAGAATGAGGGGCATGACTCTATATGAGAAGCGATCTTGTGACATCAAGTAAATGACGATGTTTCCTTTCTGCAACCACATTTTGTTGGGAAGTATAGGCACGGGATGTTTGGTGGATAATCCCTTGAGATGAAAAATAATTGGAGAGAGTATGAGTATAAAATTCCAAGGCATTATCACTTGTCACAATTTTAAAAGATGCAGAAAAAACATTACGAACTTCATTGATGAAATTGATGATAATATTCCCCGCTTCATATTTATTCTTTAACAGAAAGACCCACGACACACGAGAGAAATCATCCACAATAACTATATAAAACCTGTGTCCCTGATGATCAGGAACACTACTAGGACCTCAGATATCGACATGAAACAATTCAAACTTGGAGGTACTACTCCGACACTGACGACTGGGAAAGGTAGACCGATGGTGCTTTCCCAACTGACAAGCCTCACATTGGATGGGTGTGTGAGGTGAAACATGGGGTAACATATGACGCAGTTTCTGAAGCGGTAGATGTCCAAAGCGCAAGTGCCACAGTAATGGGGAGATGGATCCAGCAGGTAGAGAGGAGGCTCCAGCATAAGGGGTCCGACTAAGACGATAGAGGCCGCCTTGCTCATAGCCACGCCCAATCACGTTTCTCGTAAGGATGTCCTGAAAAATGAGAGAAGATGGATCAAAAATTGCTCGACAATGTAAATCCTTTGTAAGTTGGATAATGGACAACAAATTCATCGAAAAATCAAGTGCATGCAACACGTTCTTGAGATGCATAGATGGTGTCAGTCTAATCTCCCCCTGACCAGTAATCGGGGAATGTGTCCCATTAGCAATAACCACAGTACGGCCTGGAGAAACTTGTCGGTATCCTGTAAGCAGACCTTGATCACCACACAGATGATGAGTGGCACCAGAGTCCATAATCCACTTTAAAGTATCTGATCCACTACTGCTACTGAATGCATAAGTGCTACCTGAGGTACTCATGGATGCAGAAGCAGCAACGTCAGAGTGACTCTCAGAAGTAGGCGCTGATGTAATAGGACCAGATGGAGAAATAATGCCCCTCAGACGGGCTAAAAGATCATCGAAGCGCTGATCCATAGATGAAGCAGATGGAGGCTCAATCTGTTCAGCTACTCGTGCAGAAGCAGGAAACCCATGTTTGGAATAGCAAGTGTCTTCGGTATGTCCAGAACGGTGGCAAAAAGTGCATGATGGCCGAACACGGCCTCCTCTGCCCCGAGGTCCACGGCCACGGAACTGATGATGATGACCCCCACGACCTCGATTGGCTGCCATGGCTGAGGTGGCCTGATTTGCAGTAGACGAAGGAACAGTAATACGACTCAGCCTGTGAAAAGCTTCCTCCATAGGATGAATAGTGGAATCCGCCAAGATCTGGGAACGTGCTACCTCGTACTCTGGATCAAGGGCAGCCAGAAAAACACCAACCATAGTGGCATTCCGATAGGTCTTCTGTTGCTCTGGAGTGGCTGTAAGAGGCATGAAGCTATAAAGCGTCTCAAACATTCCACGTAAAGACGTGTACAATGAGTGTAGAGGTCGTCCATTCTGCTTGATTGTAAAGATGTCATGCTGAAGTTGCAGAATCTTCATCTCATTCTTTGCCTGTGAATAGGTGGCAGCCAGAATGTCCCACATTGCTTTGGCAGTGGGCTGATGGAGAATATCGTTAGCAATCTCAATTGCTAATGTTCCGGATAGCCAAACTTTGGCATATGCATCATCTGCCTCCCATGAGGCATTGACCCCTGTCTTCTCAGCAGGCTCTTCCTCAGTAAGAATGTGCTTCTTACCGGTCGACTTCATCATACTCATGAACTGCATGGCCCACAGTTCGTAATTTGAACCATCCATCTTCACAATAGGCCATGGACCTCTGAAGGCGCCTGTAGATGGGATGTCTGCCTTGCTTTCTGACATTATGATAAAGGAAGACTAGGGGAGTAGACTGAAGATATGATTGTCTACACGGACATTAACGGGTTTAGTTGCATATGTAGACTCAAGCAACCAACCCCATTAATCTGGAAACGTGCGCGCGGAACGCGTGCTGGAGCCGCACGCGCGCTGGCCTAGGGCTGCACGCGCACGGAAATCACACGCGCAGATATGCGCGTGCAGGGTCACGAATAGGGGCACGCACAGAAACGCGCACGGCACAACTTCACGCGCACAGGTGCACAGGGGCATGGCCTCACGCGCATAGGCGCACAGGCACTCAGACGCATAGGAGCGTGCACCTACGCACAGGAGCGTGCGTAGGCGCACAGGAGCGGTGCAAGACCGAGCAGGAGGTGGCGCACAGGAGCGCTGACGTCGGGGCAGCGCGAGGCGGCGCGTGCGGAGGGCTCGAGGGTGGAGGCTAGGGTAAGGGTTTGGTTCGAGAACTCTGGTCTAGGACCGTCGCTCTGATACTATGTTGGGAAAATGAGAAAACTTGTTTATTCCATACGCCCTATGCTCTCTTATATAGGAGAGTAGCCTATGGGTAAAATACATAAAGAGTCCAACAAGAAAAAGAAAATGTGAAAAGGTACAGACGAGAATAACATAGAGTAGCATATATCTCTACATTTATGATTCATCTAAATCCCTCTGCAAGAAGAAGAGTGGAGTACATGTAGCATAGCCAAGGTAGTCACAGATTATATGAAGCTTAATGTACCTTGTGAATTGTACTGGATTAGATATTTCTTCTGCGGTCACAAAGTTGAGCAGGTACACAAGTTGTCCTAATCGTAACTGAGTGTTGAAGTACCTTAAGGGTACTACACCTCTTGGATTGCATTATGGTAGGTACCTTAGAAAAATATAGTGATGCAAATTAGATTGGTTAAACGAATAACTCTAGGAATAATGGTGCTACTGAGTATGTATTTACGGTAGGAGTTCGTGTAGTCTCGTAGAGGCCTACGAAATATACTATTTTGGCTCTGTCTACTTTTAGGCGGAGTTGTGTGCTTTGGACACTACAAGTATAGCGGCTGAAGGAGATTCTCTTTGGGATGCCCATGGTAGGTTAAGCCTATACCGTCAATATCTTTGCATTGTAATAACATGACGACAATTGCGAGAATAAAGAGTTTAAAGTACATTCAAGAAATAAGAAGACATATCCAAGTTAAACTTAAGTCTACAAGGGATTTAGTGTCTTCTAGAGTAATTGCTGTGGAATTTATTGATACCAAAGATAACACAACAGATTCACTTATAATAGGACTCGATAGATCTTTAGTCCAAAAATCAAAGTTTGGGATGAGGTTAAAACCCACTTAGACCTTGTTTGTTTGGAGAATAAGCATTGGAATAAGGGGTCAATTCCTCGCCTGGCATGGTTCTCAAGAGTACGACTATTCCCATCCACATCCCATTATTTCACCTTATTCCACCAGTATTCCAATCTTTATTCTATCTTACCTACCCTTATTCCACCTTATTCTTCTTATTCATATCTTTCCAGTCGAACAATGAATAGACCTTTTCTCCTTATTCACCATCTTTATTCCTGCTTATTCCCCAACCGAACGCCCTCCTTAGAGTTTTCCTGCAGAAACAACCGAACGTAAATGAGTGGAAATTCCATGAAATAGGTTCAATGTGGAAAACAAGTTGTATGGGGAACTAGTTAGCACACATAATGTAATGCTTTGCATTCGAGTTCTATCCCCAAAAAGGTCGAGTGCCTGAAAAGATGGAAGTTAAGTTTGAGTATTATGCTCTTAATGGATTCAAGCCTTTTAAAGATAGGATATGAGCAGTGCATCCTTGGAGAATGCCATCTATGGGAGTATATATGTGTGTCGCAGATAAAGGATGAGGATTTATCCTTAATGTACTGATGAAGTAGGGAAGGGTGCATGGTCATTAATAGCATCACAACTAGAAGAATGTCGCCATGGACTTCACTCTATTGTTACAATTGGATACAGTCCCAACAAAGGATTAAAATTCAAGACATAGTTCACTTTAATCTTGTGGTGGTAAAAATGGATAAGTCGGGTAAAGGTTCAAATCGAAAAGTACCCTTACTGAAAGCAGAGTACGGAAATCGAGATTTTTTGTTCTTCATGTTTCAACAATGAATTCACGAGGGATTGTTGGAATTAGTTTGGTAATTGTGATGTTCGATAAAATTTGATGGTCAATATCAAGTTGTATTATTGCATCTCAACCTAAAATTCAATCCTTCAACCTTCTCTGGGAGCTTTTTAATCACATCAGGGAGAGAGAAAATTGTCTTATGCCTTATATAGGGAAAGCCCTGAAATCAGTCTGAGACCAGACCAAAGGAGATTTTGGACTACCCCGCACACACATACACGCATGCTTGTCATGTTGCCCTGCGCTGCATCATGCCGTGTCAAGTCGGGACAAGTGCGAGTGTGGTTGTGAGTTGATCATGGCCCATATTTTATTTTCGAATTTGTATTTTCGGATGTGTCGTTTGAATTCCAAAGATGTTATATGTTCCTTGTAATTCACCCACGATGTGCAACCGTTCACCACATCTTAAATACATGTTTAATGTCATGACCTAGGGTTACGAACATAATAGATCTCTCTCTCTCTCATGCTTCCTCTTTCTCTTCATGTGCAAGTGTCTTCCTCTCCCTCGATCTTAAATTCATACGCATAGGTGACTTTTAAGGATGCTCTAGAACGATGTGCACCGTACAGAAGCATGTAATCATCATACCTAGGGAGTGGAATGCCAGCACCATGTGCACTAGTAATGAGGGAGCGTTAACTCTAAGGGGAGTTCTGTGTTGTATTGGTTTGTGTTGTATTGGTTTGTTTGATTAAAATTGTTTCTGGATTAATCATATATGTTGTTATACCTACTTAATTAATTTAGATGTTTTTCATATCATGGATAAACATACTTGATACATATGATGTTTGGAAATTGATTATCCTTTCTGTCATGTTATATAGTATACAACAGCAAAGCTTTTTCCCACATTAAGTAGGGTCGGCTACATGAAGTTTTTTTGCTACATCAAATCTATCTGGGGTAATCCAAATGTTTGCTTGAATCCATGTTGAAAAGATATGTATGTTTTAAGAAATTCCTAAATAGTACTCTTTTTAAGAACACTATTTAGGAATTTACCTCTTTTGTGTTGGTTGTCAGCTACTTAACATGCAACCCTCCTCATTTACCTGGCCATGGCAGGGATCGACATATCGCGATATATCGTCGATATATCGGCGATATATCGGTATCGACAGGTCACCGATATATCGCCGATATGGATATATCGAGTATCGACAGGAGAAAAATGCCTAATGGATACCGGGTTTCGGCGATATGCGTCGATATATCGTCGATATATCGGCGATATATCGGTATCGACATTGTATCGATATGTTGCCGATATCGATATGTCCTTCCTTGGGCCATGGTTGAGTTATTGAAAGAAACATGTAGATAAAATACCTTTTAAAGTATAGATAATTATAGAGAGAGAATGCAATAAATTATCTATTCATGAGGCCCTAGGGTTCTCTTATGTAGAGGAGAAACGTGTTGGGAAAATTACATAGTGTAAATAGAAAGAAAAGAGAATACACAAAAAGGATACAATATAACTAATATCTCAACACTCGCCCTCGACCTAGAGTGAGATATCAAGCAAGTGCAGCTAATAACAACATCTCTGGAATGGCCTTCTAGCTAGAGCCTTGGTGAACACAGGTGATACCTATTCGCACGAGCTGATATATGAAAGGTAGAAATGAAATACTTCTGGATCATGCCTCGAGTGTAGCATCAGTCTACCTCAATATGCTTGGTCCTCTACTGGAAGGCTGGGTTGTTGGCAATGAAAAGAGTAGACCGGTTGTTGCATTGGATGTGCATGGGAAAAGGCATCTCAACACCTAGGTCAGCCAAAACGGATCTAACCCACATCATCTCTGCACTCCCATGTGACATAGCTCTGTATTCTAATTCTGCACTAGATCTGACAACCATTGTATGTTTCTTGCTCTTCCAGGATACCAAAGAACTCCTATGAACACTGCAAAGCTAGAGGTAGATTAATGTCCTTCGGACATCTCGCATAATATGCATCTGCACAAGCTGAAACGGCAAGGTCAGCGCAAGCCATTATGCAATAAAAGTTATTGTAGATCATTCCTTAATATGAAATGAAGAATAATTAATTTGCGTAATAGGCCCATTAGTGTAAGGTTTAATATCTAAAGAGTTAGATTGAAGACTCAACCGTATCGTCAAATGATTATCAAGAAGGGATCTCCAGCCTGAGAAGGAAATGACAATCCTTATTCCAAAGATTGGCATCCGACCGACCTCTCAATGCAGGTCCTCTACATAGGAATAGAGATTCGAAGGTATTGGATTAAAAGATCGAGATAACTAAGACCTATGTCATATGATATCACGTAGAGGCAAGCATCCTTTGAACGGAGATAGATGTATTACTATATGTCTAAGTATGTACATTAGGCATACCATTAGGTTGATGACCTAATCAAGGTTTATGCACCGATGAGCTGGTGTGCGACGAGGGTATATGAGTAATACAATCTCTCAAAAGGATCATACAAGATAACTACTGAACCGAAAGACATGAGCTCACTCATGAGATATTGGGATAAACCAAATTCTAACGTTGATCGTCTTGTTTTGGAAATAAGACAGGATTTGAAGGTTGATATATATTTTTTGAAAAACGTCTGATCAATACCGACTCCCAATGATCGAATGAGATACTTAATAATGAAACCCAAAAGAAGACAGTTCAAATAAGATCGGAACTTCGGATTTAATCATAGGCTTACAGGATGTATATTGAGAATACTCGAGGGTGATGTGATCTTATGTATATCCATGACACTTCCATTTTGAGGCAGCGATGAAACATGTTTGGATTGTGGTGACTCTACTCAGTATAATAATTATCCAATCTAAGTCCAAATGTTGGATATTGATCTGAATGTGATTCGGATGCAATGAGAAGATTGGATATTCTGACTTAATCAAACATTTTTGAGAAGTCTTCTATATCTTGATATGAGATTAGATCTTACTATCCAAGTCACTATACATGAAATATACATTCACCCTGTCATTATCTCTAACTATCCGTAGAGAAGGCACGTAATCTAGAAAGAGTTCAAGAATAGTTCCATTAGTGATAGTATCTGAGCATTGGAAAATTGATGATTAAATTGGATTTAATTATCAATAATAATGTGGATATGATTCACATTATTTAGACATGTGTAGAGAGGTATGTAAGATAATCAAATTAGATTTAATTATCATGGACATAACTAATGTGAATAGCACTATCCACGATAATCATGGATATCGTAGATGTGATCCATGATATTATACAGAGAGTTAACTATGAATAGGATTTACAATTTAAAAAATAACGTGAATTGGATTCACATCGAGTAAATTAATGTAAATGTGAATTACATTTAGTTTTGAATGGATGAATATGATTCATGATTATCAAATATTTATTTGCGATTGTCACAAATAATTTGCAAATTATTTGGTGATATTTTGTTGATAAATAAATGTATGAATAAAGATTTGAAGATTGGAAAAACCTCATCCCAGGCGACCAACGGAACGCCGCTCCTCGCAGCCCCCTTCTTACCCCAAAGAAATTTCCTCGAGCAAGAGTCAAGCCGCCGACGAACCCCCTTAGGCATACCTTTCACAGAGAGAAAATAGATTGGAATTGAAGAAAGAACCGATTTGAGAAGTACCAATCGACCACCCTGAGAGAGAATGGCGGCACGCCAGCCAGCCAATCGAGCCTCCATACGATCCACCACCGGCTGCCAATCACGTAAACGAGCACGCCCAATAGTCAACGGGAGCCCGAGATAATCCACAGGAAGAGCACCAACCGGGCAGCGCAAGATCCGCGAACAGACCGCAACCTCGCCAGAAGGGGTGGAAAAGGGAACCATAGAGGACTTGTTGTAGTTGATGAGAAGACCCGACGCCTCACTGAATAGCTGCAATGTGGTAGCCATTCCCGCCACATTCGAATCGTCGCCCTCAATGAAGCAAATTGTATCATCCGCAAACTGAATAATGGGGATAAAGTAGGGCCCAAGGGAACAACCACTGGTTAGACCAGCCGCGACCACATTCTGAATCATACTGGATAACACGTCAGCGGCCAGGACGAAAAGCATCGGGGCAAGGGGGCAACCTTGCCTAATCCCCCGGCGAGGCTGGAAGAAGCCCCCCGCCAAACGGCCATTGAGGATAAGCGAGAGAGAGGCCGTCGAAACGCATCTACGCACCCACGAAATCCAAAGCGAAGGAAATCCCCGCCTCTTGAGAACCGACCATAAAAAACGCCAATCCAAAGAATCGTAAGCCTTGGCAAAATCGATCTTCCAGAGAGTCCCCCTGACGTCGTTCCTGTGCCAAGCATTAATAATTTCAGAGGCCACCGCATAACAATCACTTATTTGCCTCCCCTGAATAAACACCGCCTGAATAGGCGAAACGAGCGAATCAAGAAGCGGAGCCAGCCGACGAGCTAGAACCTTGGCAATGATGAGGTATATGGCATTAGAAATGGAGATCGGGCGAAAGTCCTCAATAAGGGTAGCAGACGAAGACTTAGGAATGAGGGCAATAATAGACCTGTTGAGCTTATTAAAGCCGTTGTTACCAGAGCAAAATTCTCGTGCGACATCCAACACATCCTGTGAAATCACATCCCAAAATTCCCGATAGAAAGAAACCGGGAAGCCATCAGGGCCCGGCGCCGCGTCGGAATTGAGGGCCCAAACCGCCTCTTTCAGTTCCTCCAGCGATATTTGACGAGAAAGGCGAGAAGCATCCTCCTGAGGTAGCATAGACACGCCCCTACCCGACCACCGCCACTGGCGCACAGACCTGCACCCATACCAATCCTTAAAATAGGTCGTTACGGCCAATCCCAGATCCCGCTCCCCCTGCACCTGAGAGCCATTAATAAGCAAGGAAGAGATAGAATTGGATCGCCGACGACCCGAAGCGACCCGGTGAAAAAACGTGGTATTAGCGTCTCCCTCCTTCAACCAACGCATCCGGGAGCGTTGGCGCCACTCAACCAAGCGCTTCAGATCCTCAAGCTTCACTTTGTCCATAGCGTCGGTGCGAGCAAGCAATTCGGCCTGGTGAAGGTCCCGATCATTCTCAATACGATCAAGCCGCATAATGACCGGGATGTCGTGAACGAGGCTCTTCTCCTCAAATGGGTGGCCCGTCTTTGGGGCAGGGAGGATAATCTTATGATTAATTTCTTGCGATTGGCGGTGGGGGTCGACCGGCTATTGGGTCTGGACGCTCGCCGGTTGGGGACCTCCTCACATTTCTCTCGTGTTATCGGCAATACTATGGTTCGGAACCGCTCTCTTTTTGGCATTAAGCTGGGGGATGGCTCGCTCATCCGCTTCTGGGGTGACGATTGGACTGGCAGGGGCCCTCTTAAGGATGTTTTTCCTCGCCTCTTCGCGCTGGTGGAGGATAAGGACGCGAGGGTTGCTTCTTATTGGGATGGGGCTTCTTGGGGCCCCAGGTTTGTGGCCAATCTTTCCGAGCAGCGTCAGATGGAGTTCATGGCTTTACTCGCGGTTCTTGCTGACGTGCCCTCGCCCTCGGTGGGTCGCGACCACCTATCTTGGAAGGACGGCTCTTTCTCCTCTCGCGCGGCTTACCACGCTATTCTTCCTCCTTTGGCTGTGGCTGATGTTGACTTGATTCGGGATTGTCAATTTTTTGGGGCCTCAGGCTTCCCGAACGAATTGGCATCTTCTTATGGCTATTCCGTCGTGGGCGCCTTTTGGCACGTAGCCGGTGTGCCGTCCTCTCCCTCTTGTTTCGCCCATTTGTAGTTTGTGCAATTTGGAGTCGGAGACTATCGACCACCTTTTCTTCCAATGTGGCAAAACGAATGGCACCTGGGCGGACCTGAATTGGCTTGACGTCTCGGACTCTTCCTCTTTCTGTGGGAGCTTGGCTCGCTCTCGGGCTAGGCCTAGGAACGACATTCTCTCTGCTGTTGCTCGGCTTTGGTGCATATGGATTGGTAGAAATGAAGCCCTGTTCGCTGGCCAGAGATTTTATTTGGAAAACGTGCTAATCTCAGCTTCACGACTCACTCGAGACTGGTCTGATATGTAGCGGCTCATTGTTGTTTTGAGGGTTTCAGTCTGTAATACCTACGGTTTCTCTTATGTTTTTCCTCTCCCTTCTGTACGTCTACCCGCTGTAAGTTTTTCCTTAACTTTTTTCAATAAATTTGGGGCGCGCACCACCGAGTGTGTCCCCCGCTTTTGAGCTTCAAAAAAAAAGATTTAAAGATTGGAGAGAGAAAATCTATCTCCAATCATCATGGTGGACATGTACCCTCCTAATGAGGAAAGTGGCTATCTCCATTCCTCATTCTTGAAAGGTGGCCCTCTTCTTTCCAAATTATTCATGAATGGGGTTTATCTTGAGATTAAATTTTGGAGCAATGATTTTATTAAATGATTTATTAATTCTAAATTCTTTTTTTACTTAAGAGCACAAGTAAAAGCATTTAATATCAACCATTGATGAATAATTAGGAGTGCATCCCCGCCATCCATTTTGCTATAAAAGAAAGGCCAACCCTAGCTCGTTTCTTTACACAAATAATGTTGAAGCAGTTTTCAAAAAAAAAACAATTAATGTTGAAGCAGTGGTTGCCACAACTCTCTCTCCCAAAGCATCCTCTCTCTCTCAACTCCTTGTGGTTGTCCACCAAGGTGTTGTTGAGAGCGCGATAGTCGTTGCAATGTTGTCGTGCTAACGAACAGATTGCTCATGGTTCTCCACTTTCTTTGGTATCTCGTATACATGAAGGAGACAATGGATTTCGTGAGACGAAATCAAGAGATTCTCTGCTCGAATCGTCACGTAGATTGTGGGAAGCACGCATCTCACTCACATGCCCATGCGTGCTCTCTAGGTTGGATCAAGGCCTTAAATGTCGGTTTCGGTCACCATTTCGGTATCGACCAAAACAGAATTTCGATGGAATTTCGGTGGAATTTCGACCGAAATTTCGGTCATTTCGGTCATTTTTTGTACTAGGACCCCCATATTTCGATCATTTCGTTCATTTCGGTCGAATTTCGATTTCGACTGGATATCGATATTCGACAGAAATTCGACCGAATTTCGCTGAAATTTGAGGCCATGGGTTGGATAGAACTTGAGACAGAAGGTATCTTCTCTTACAGACTCGTGGATTGCAATCACGCTTTAAGAGGTAATCCTATTACTCGTGTTATTTTGAAGAAATAACATGGGAATTGTTCCCGTGTCATGTCATTTCATTGAATTTTTTTTATTTCTACTACTCCATCGAGTAGTATGACTAGTCGACCTAAATCGGATACGGTTCGATCTCCATGCTTTCGTGATGCGCGAGGCGCTATCGCTTTGAAAGTTCGAAAGGGAATGAACATAGGGAATAAAAAGCGAGATAACTTTACTTTAAATAATAATAACCTTAATCAAGGTAAATATATTTATGCAAATTATCTTATTTCATATAACTCAGGCGTCCGGTCCCAAGCCCAGGTAAATGAGGAGGGTTGCGTGTTAGGTAGCCGACAGCTAGCGTAAGAGAGAAATTCCTAAATAGTGTTCTTTTTAAGAACATTATTTAGGAATTTGTCTCAAAACAGTTCGGATATGTTCAACATAGATTTAAATAAACATTTAGATTCCATTGGGGTGTTCCCTACAAGCGACACGTTGCATCACCCGAAGGCAATGAGAAGTCGGCAAGCGTCGCTAAATCGTTGTCCAGATATAGTTGAAAATTTGCAAGAGTTCTCGTATGAGGAACGCATGTAGGTAATAAGCTAGTTCTGTTGCATCGCCGTCTGGATGCAGTCTAAAATTTGCAAGGGTTCTCGCATGATGGACATATGCGATTAAAGAAATTAGTCCAAAAGAGGTTACAAAGGAAGTTGCGGATGGGTAGTTGGAATATTGACATTTTGACTGGCAAATCAATGGAGATAGCAGATACGATGAAAAGGAAGATTCAGATACTATGTCTCCGAGAGACAAAATAGGTTTGAGAGAAGACATGCTTAAACTTTGGTATTCAGGTAAAGATAGGGGCAGAAATGCTGTTGGATTAGTTGTTGATAAGGATTTGAAGGATAGTGTGGTTGAGGTGCAAAGATTCAAGGAGCGGATTATTTTGCTAAAATTGGTGCTCGAAGAAGAAATTCTAGATATTGTCTCAGCTAATGCACCACATGGTTTAGATGAAAGGATTAAACAAGATTTTTAGGAGAATTAGGATAAGATTATGCGAGGAATCCCACAAAGAGAGGTAATTTACCTAGGTGGAGATCTTAATGGACATGTGGGAAAGGACACTTAATGGTAAGCTAGAATTCATGGAGGCCATGGCTTCAGGGACAGAAATGAATAGGGAAAAGTCATTTTGGATTTTGTAACAGCTTATGATCGTTTCACAGCAAACACTCTCTTCAAGAAAAGGGACGAGCATTTAATTACTTATAATAGTGGCCCGACTAGAACACATATAGATTACATGGCGTTGAGAAGAAGAGATCGGTTGTGTTGCAAAGACTGCAAAGTAATCCTGGAGAGAGTTTGACAACCCAACATCGCTTGTTAGTCATGGATATACAAATAGAAGGACTGGTAAAAAAAGGAGGGTTTTTAAGACCACTAAAACTAGAAGGTGGAACCTCTAATAGAAGCAATCAAGCTTCAAAGAGAAGGTTTTAGACGACTTATCTTGAGATTGTAACAGAATTGCAAACGAGATGTTGGAGGTGGTAGCATCTTGTATCTGAAGGATGGCCAAAGAGATGCTAAGAGAGTCAAAGGAAGGAGTTCCAAGCCAAAAGGAGGTTTGTGGTGGAGTGGAGGGGTACAAGAAAAGCTCAAAATTAAAAGAGCATGCTTTAAAGCTATGTCTAAGGGTAGAACAGAGGAAACTGTCACAAACTACAAAATAGCGAAGAAGGAAAACAAGAAGGCTGTAAAGGAAGCTAAATCAAAAGCTTATGAAGTTTTGTATAAATATCTCTACTTTAAGGAAGGCCATAAGTATATATTCAGGTTGGCCAAAGCAATAGAAAGAAAGACCAAAGACCTTTCTCAAGTGAGATGCATTAGGATGGCGAAGGACATGTGCTTGTTACTCATAAGGATATAGAGACTAGATGAAAGCAGTATTTCCATAAGTATTTCATTGGGGAAGAAATAGAGAAATCACTTTCGGAGATCTAGCTAGTAGTGAAAGTTACTTCAATCGTACAAGCTATAGACGAATGTTGTTGAGATATTAGTTATCTTTCATATCTTTTATGTAATATTTATTTTCTTTGTCTTCTTTATGTAATTTGTCAAACAGGTTACTCTTCTATATAAGAGAACCCTAGGGCTTCATCAATGAGTAATTCTTTCTTTCTTTTTCACATGGCATAAGAGCGACGATCCTAGACCGGAGTTCTGGCATAATTCCAGCAACCACCACCAGCCAAACTCTCGTACGCTGCCAGGAGGACATCTCGCGTGACTCGCGCGTCACAAGGAGGACCTCCAGTTCCCTTCTTGCAGTAGCCATGCCACCTGCGGCCACCATCAACGTTGTTGGTGCCCTCTAGGGCATCCTAGGCCCGTCGCTAAGGATCCTCGATGCCTCCAGGTCACCTGCAGCCTCCGTACGCGCCAATGATGCCCACTAGGGCACCTTAGCGCCCCTATGTGCCGACCAGCATACTGATTTTGATCGAAAAAACGTATTTTCAGACCTTTAGATCATGTTTTTCGGCCCTAGCGCGACCGAGGATTGCAGAGGATGATTGTATGAGTCTACGCGTACAATCAATCCTCCATATGATTGTGTAGACTCTCTCAAATATATCTACTTCCCCAGTCGTGTTCCGTTTTTCCTGTCATTCTTCCATCATATCATAAAATATGGGTGATATATTTTCTTCGTCCGGTGCATTCAAAGGTCGGGCTCCCATCGTGAAGATGGATGGGACCAACTATGAGTTGTGGTCCACACAATTTCTGACCCTTGTGCAATGCAACAATAAGGAGCACATTTTGACAAAGCCAGAGCCGACGGATAAGACTGGGGACAGTGCTTCTCGGAAGCAAGATGATGCATATGCATGTATTTGGCTCTATGGGACCCTCACCACAGAGATAGCCAATGATATTGTTAGAAAATAGGAAGCGGAAGCATAAACATGGAAAAGAAATAAAGAACAAGAAGAAAGCGGGATTTTACGTGGAACCCTACTCCGTGAGGAGCGGGATGAAACCACGGGAGAAGCCCTCAAAGGGGCGGATACTTCATTCCTTTTTCTCAATGAGTGCAGGAGGCCTGGGGCTCCTTATATAGCCTCCACAGGGCCTCCAAGTCCCACCTCTGGACAATGTGGAACTAAACCACTGGATGGGGTAAATGGATCCTAGAGGTATCCATTTACCCATCTACAACTTAATAGGCGCATAACGACATACTCCAACACTCCCCCTCAAGCTGGAGCATGTAATGCTCAGCTTGGACAAACAAACAGAAAGAAACTCAACTCACACTACAGGACACTGCGGACAATATCAACCCAACGCGCACATGCTGCAGTCGAGGACTTTGCTTCTCATGCCATGCAGGTGAGGAGGACGAACGGGCTGGAGTGTGAGTCACCTGACGACTCAGAATCTGACCATCGAGTCTGAAACTGTGTCTGAAGTCTCCTTGTCGGAGAACTGGGTCTCTCCTATCTGGCTCAGAGAACGGTGCATTGCTCTGGTGTACCTATGATACCACATGAAAACCCTTGCCCTCAATGGCATAGGGAATGGTCCTCTGCTCTGGAGTCCCTATGGCTCACATGAGAACTCTGGCCTGACAACAAGAAGAATGATGGGGACCTCTGACAATGATGGCAACATATGCTCATCTAAAAATGACCGCAAACATATGCGTGTCTGAAACTGGACTCGGAACCTTCTGACGTCGAGTCTGAACAATTGTAGAGTCTGAATATCGGCTGGTCTGGAGAATCTGCATCTGAATCTGGAAGAAGACATGTGACTCTACACCATACTCCCCCTTTCTCCCATACTGGTCGGAAAACAGGACATCGACCAAGTTGGGAGAAGACAATAAAATAGGGGTAAAAAAACATCAAATAGCCGACTTCATTTTTTTTCAGCTTGCCTTCTTTTTTTTTAAACATCATAATTTCATTCATTTTTTTTTGAAAAAAAAAATTTAAGCCGCTGACATTTTTTTCGGCTTTTTACTTCGCACAATTTTTTTTGAAACATTTTTTTGGAACTTTAGCGTACGGCTTTTGTTGTATGTACGCGCCTCTTTTTTTTAAACGGTCTCTCTTTTTTTTCATAACTTACACCTCCCTCCTTTTTTTTTAACTTCGGCCCATTTGGACCTACAAAAACAACTCATCATTTTTTTGTGTACTCACGGCTAGAATAAGCCCTCAGAGCCGCTCCTCCTTTTTTTTTACATAACTCCCTTTTTTTTCACAGGACTCTCCCTTTTTTTTATGCTTGCAGCCCAAACTAGGCGTGGACATAACGCCTCCCTCCAATTTTTTTTATTGACCTTTCTCTCTCCTCTTTTCATTTTTTTTATATATCGCAATAGCCCACATAGGGTTTCCACTTGCGGGACCCCTTCGAATTAACCCTTGGCCCCGATGGGGTCTTTCGACCTGCGCCGCCACGGGCGCCAGATGCCGGAGAATCGCGCGAGGGAGAGGCGGCGTCGATGGGGCATCTTCAGATGGAGGCTGCCGCCGCCCCCGCTTGAAGTAGATGGAGCATGGGGGTCGTGCATCTGGCGGGGAGTAGCCTGAACGCCGCCTGGGGGTCTGCGTCAAGGCCTTAAATGTCGGTTTCGGTCATTATTTCGGTATCGACCAAAACAGAATTTTGATGGAATTTCGGTGGATTTTCGACAGAAATTTCGGTCATTTCGGTCATTTTTTGTACTAGGACCCCCATATTTCGGTCATTTCGGTCGTTTCGGTCGAATTTCGGTTTCGACTGGATATCGATATTCGACAGAAATTCGACCGAATTTCTCTGAAATTTGAGGCCATGGTCTGCGTATGGAGAGAAGAGCATGGAAGAGGCTCTTCTTGGAGCCAGGATGAGCACCACCGTCGAGGATCATTGGAGATGCGGTGCTTGGCGATGAAGAAATGTATGGCATCACGATGAGATGCTAAGCAGTAACGATAACTAGGGTTTCAAAATGAAACCATGTACTGAATCAAGAAATGAACACTCTTCACAAATAAATCCACGAACAATAATCGAAACTCGGAAAAAAAATTAACATGATTTCTCGAGAATCGAACCCGCTCTGATACCATGTTAGAAAATAGGAAGCGGAAGCATGAACATGGAAAAGAAATAAAGAACAAGAAGAACGCGGGATTTTACGTGGAACCCTACTCCGTGAGGAGCGGGATGAAACCACGGGAGAAGCCCTCAAAGGGGCGGATACTTCATTCCTTTTTCTCAATGAGTACAGGAGGCCTGGGGCTCCTTATATAGCCTCCACAGGGCCTCCAAGTCCCACCACTGGACAATGTGGGACTAAACCACTAGATGGGGTAAATGGATCCTGGAGGTATCCATTTACCCATCTACAACTTAATAGGTGCATAACCACATACACCAACAGATATTGTGAACAAGCCCACCGCTAAGGCGAAGTGGGATATCTTGTCATCCACGTATGCCCAAGCGAAGAATGATGCCAAAATTCTTCAGCTTCAGTTTGACTTATATAGGGCAAAGCAAAATGATCGTCCACTGCACATGGTCTACTCTTCGCTTCGTGGTATGTTCGAGAAGTTTTACAGCTTCAGGCTGATTACGACCTCCACAAAGCAACAGATGACATACAGGAACTCCACGATGGTTGGAGTTTTCTTGGGTGCATTTGACCTAGAGTATGATGCAGCAAAAGCACAACTCCTTACAGGGGCGACCATACCTCCAATGGAGGTTTACAGTCGTCTCGACAGGCTTCATATTCCACTTGTTGCCGTCACATAGCCCTCTACGATGACTACTTCTCGCGGCAGAGGAGGTTCTACTCAATTTAGAGGGCGTACTCCCCGTTGTGGAGGTAGTGGACGTCCGCATGGTCCTTGCACCTACTGCTGTCGTCCAGGACACTCTGAGGACACATGATATCAAAAGCATGGATACCCTGCATCTGCTCGCATGGCATAGCATATTGATCCTTCAGACACTACAGCTCCTCAGACAGATCCATACCTTAATGACATTGTCTCGCATATTCAGGAGATCATGACTCCAGTGGCTAGCACTACCACTATAGGAACCAAAGATATTGCAGCCACAGCTAGAGCCTCTTCAAGCCATGGCCTCAAATTTCAGCGAAATTCGGTCGAATTTCTATCGAATATTGATATTCTGTCGAAATCGAAATTCGGCCGAAACGACTGAAATATGGGGGCCCTAATACAAAAAATGATCGAAATGACCGAAATTTCGTTCGAAATTTGATCGAAATTCCATTTCGATCAGTCACCAAAATGTTGACCGAAACCGACATTTAAGGCCTTGCTTCAAGCTCCATACGCTTTTACTGGTAGTAGCAGTGCAACTATGAGTAAGTGGCTCATGGACTCCAGTGCATCCCACCATCTGTGTGGAGGCAGGGCCCAGTTCAATTCTTATAAGACTATACCTCATGGTAGATGGGTCGTTATTGCTAATGGGATCCATTTACCCATCAACGGAAAGGGGGAGGAGCGGTTTATGCCATCCATGCGCCTGCAGAATGTTTTATATGCTCATAATTTTCAAATGAACTTACTTTCTATTAGTCATACTACTAAGGATATGTACCCTTCTTCTCTTGTGTTTCAGGACATACTCACAGGCAGGGTAATTGGATGTGGCCTTGAGCAGTTGGGGCTTTATAGACTGGTCCAGCCTCCTCATGCTAGCGTCTCTAATATTCCTATTGGACCAGTCTCACCGTACCTGTGACACCTTCACTTAGGCCACCTTCCTCTGCAGTAGAGGTGCCATGACCTCCCACAGATCTCCATGTGGTCTTCCTTCAAGTGTGAGGCTTGCTAGCTTGGGAAGCATCACCGTTCCTCATTTCCATCTCATCGAAGTTGGAGCAGTTCTCAGAGCTCCTTCATTTAGATATTCGGGGTCCGAGTTGTGTCCCTAATCACCAGGGACACTGTTTTTATCTGGTTGTTATAGATGAATTTTCTAGACTTTCTTGGGTTTTCCTGTTAAAGAATAAGTATGAGGATGTGTCAATCACTAAGTCATTCATTAATGAGATATGTTAGAAAAATAGGAAGCGGAAGCAAAATAGATAAACAGAGCATAATCTAGAAAAGTAAACATGAAGAACACAAAAGATTTTTACGTGGAACCCTACTCCGTGAGAAGCGGGATGAAACCACGGGAGAATGCCTCAAAGGGCCAGGTTTGTCTATTGACTTTCTCAATGGATACAGTAGGTCTGGGGCTCCTTATATAGCCTCCACAGAGCCTCCAAGTCCCACCACTGGACAATGTGGGACTAAACAACTGGATGGGGTAAATGGATCCTGAAGGTATCCATTTACCCATCTACAACTCAATAGGCGCATATAACAAATACTCCAGCACTCCCCCTCAAGCTGGAACATGCAATGTTCAGCTTGGACAAACAGAAAAAGACTCAACTCAATGCTACAGGACATTACGGACAATATCAACCCAGCATGCACAACTGATGTTGTCGAGGACGTTGTTTCTCATGCCGTGCGGTGAGGAGGACGAACGGGCTGTAGTGTGAGTCAAATGAAAACTCGGAATCTGACCATCGAGTCTGAAACTGCGCCTGGAGTCTCCTCTTCGGAGAATTGGGTCTCTCCCATCTGGCCCAGAGAATGGTGCTCTACTCTGGAGTACCTATGATACCACATGAAAACTCTGGCCGACAAAACAAGAAGAATAATGGGGACCACGAAACTGAAGATCGCATACATGTGCGTCTTGAACTGCAGACTCGGAAAATATCTGATGACGAGTCTGAACATCCGTTGTAGAGTTTGAACAATATCTGACTGGTCTGAGGAATCTGCAATCTAGAGAAGGCCTGTGACTCTACATATGCTCCCCCTTTATCCCATACTTGTTGGAAAATGACATCGACAAAGTTGGGAGAAGACAAGATAAATAGGGGTAAAACAACATGAAACATGCATTTTTTAAGTCGTTCACATTTTTTTACGACTTTTCATCATCACATTTTTTATGAATATATATATATATATTTAAGCCGTTTCGCAATTTTTTTCCGGCTTTCATCTCTTTTTTCTTTTCTTATCTCTCTTTTCTAAATCATTTTTTTTCGAATTGTGTACGGCTTTTGCAATTGTGCGTACCTCTTTTTTTAAAATAAACAATCGTGGCCCATTTGGGCCCAACGAAACCTTAGCCCAATTGGGCTTTACAAAATACAGCTCCTTTCCCCTCCTCTCCTTATTTTTCTTTTTCTTTTTTTCCAATCAGACTCGGCCCACTTGGGCCTAAGCACCTCTCTTTCTCCTCTCTTTCCATTGTTTTTTTATTACATTCGGCCTGATTGGACCCGTAACCCAACCTTTTCCTTTTTTTTAAATGCAGCAAGCCCTTAGGGTTCCTTCGGGGAATCCTTCTTATCTCATGCACCGCCCCTATCAGATATTCTTCTTCGCCGCCACCCATCGGGGCTTCTCCTTACGCAGATCCCGCGCTAGTCTCCTGCAATTTAGGGGAAGCCGCTGAAGAGGAAACGACCTTTTTCGCTTTTGCTTTGCGCCGCCTGGATGTGCGCCAACGTGGTGCATCACTTGCCACCATCGGGAGATGGTGTTGTTGCACAGGAAATCGAGGGCGGCGGGGCTCTTCCTTGCGAGAGTTAGGGCACCGCCAGTTACGGAAAGATCTGGATCTTGCGGTGCCCGATCTGGATAGGAGCACGACCGGCAAGGGTGATGCGACCTTCGAGAAGATGCGTAGATGCTGGATGCGCTCGACAGGAAGAGAGGTGAGGGGAGTTTGACCTGGGAGATGATGCCATGCACCCTTTTTATTTTGGAATATCGCCACCTGCGTGAGGTGCCGTCATGACTCGCCGCTTGGAGCATGGAAGGCTCTGCCTGGGAAGAGAGGCGTCGCTTTGCGCCTGTACACCTGGATCTTCGATTTTCGCACTAGGGCTCGATAGTGCGCCGTCGTAGAACTTGTTGGGAGGGGTGCAGCGTTTGGAATGATGTTCCTTGTGGCTCGTCACTTCTAGATCTGAAAAGGGGAAGATCGATGTGCCTGCGAGATCTGAAAGGCCTAGATCGGTCAGGAGTTGTCGGCAGAATCAACTTGAACAGGAACATCTAGGGTTTAAACAAAACCCTAGATCTCAAATAATAATCTTCAAATCCAAATCTTCAAGAACTTACGAATCATCATGATAATAGATACTCGGAAAAAAATATAGAATATAAAACTCCTCGATAATCGACCCGCTCTGATACCATGTTAGAAAAATAGGAAGCGGAAGCAAAATAGATAAACAGAGCATAATCTAGAAAGGTAAACATGAAGAACACAAAAGATTTTTACGTGGAACCCTACTCCGTGAGAAGCGGGATGAAACCACGGGAGAAGGCCTCAAAGGGCCAGGTTTATCTATTGACTTTCTTAATGGATACAGGAGGTCTGGGGCTCCTTATATAGCCTCCACAGAGCCTCCAAGTCCCACCACTGTACAATGTGGGACTAAACAACTGGATGGGGTAAATGGATCCTGGAGGTATCCATTTACCCATCTACAACTCAATAGGCGCATATAACAAATACTCCAACAAGATAAAGAATATTTTTTTGCTATTGTCAAGTATCTGTGTTATGATAATGCCTTGGAGTTTTGCACCTTACAGCTATCCAAGTTTCTCAGGTCTCTTGGCATAGTACACCAAACCTCGTGTGCCTATACATCTCAGCAGAACGATGTTGCCGAGCGTAAACATCGTCATTTACTCGATATGACCAGAACCATGTTGATTCCGAGTCGTGCTCCTCACTCTTATTGGGGTGATGCGGTTCTCACTACATGCTACTTAGCGAACAGTATGCCTTCCTCTGTTTTGAGAGAAAAGGTTTCTTTTTTAATTGTGTTTCCTGATAAGGATATGTTCTCACCTTATACTCTATGTTTTTGGATCCGTGGCCTTTGTTCATAATCATTCGCATGGTCGTGACAAGCTCTCCCCTAGAGCTGTCAAGTGTGCTTTTATTAGCTACTCTCATACCTAAAAAAAGTACCATTGCTTTGATCCACTTTGACGGAAATAATTTGTCAATGTTGACGTTCATTCTTTGAGTTTGTCATGTATTTCTCTCCTACATGTGACAGACTGGCCCCATATGACACTGATAAGGAGATCTACATACCTCCACCTATTATTGTTCTACCACCTCCCTTACCACAACCACCACTGCCATCTCCACTTCCATCTCCAGTACCAACATCTAATCCTGCACCTACTCATGTGCTTGCCCTTAGACTGCCACTCACCTTGACTCTGTTTTTGCCATGTGTGTTTACTCGCAGGTCTCGCTATGTTCCCCCTAGTCATAGGTCTTCCCCATCATTCAGCATGCCTCATGTATGTAATGAGCACATTATTTCTACAGATGGCGCTATTGAGTTGCATGTGCAGCAGGATTCCTTATAAGATGAGAAGATACCCTCTCAAGAAGGAAACTTGCAGGTTCAGGGGATGGCGGATGATCTCGATGCTCTGTGAAAGCAAAGATGTACTTGTGTTTCATATCCTTTGGCAACATACATTTCTTTGAGTGGATTTTCAAAGGATTTCAAGAGATTTACCTTGACACTGTCATCTGTGGAAATATCATGGACATATCAGGAGGCTAGTCAATAGTGTCTTGCCATGGAGGAGGAGATGGTCACATGCAATCGTGTGGCACTTGGAACCTTGTTTCAGCTCTAATTGGTGCATTCGTTGTTGAGTGCAAGTGGGTGTCCACGGTGTCCATGTACCAGTAGAAGATTTGGCAGCTACTACGGCCCCTGCTTCTTCAGGTGGAACTCCAGGTTGCGACGCGAAATGCTGCCAAGATATCAATATCTTTGGTTTCATGTTCAGGGGTATAATAAGTCAATTTGTCATCGTTAACACAAGCTTTGAATGCAACACCTGCTTTAGTATCTGTTTGTGGTGAAATAAGCCCCTCCCTACAACTCAAGATGTAAGAATTCTCATAATGACAAGGTCTACTCCGAGCATATGGCAGTATAGATCGCTATAAGGAGAGACTTGTGGTACGTGGGTTCACCCAGACATATGGGGTGGACTATCATGGTACATTCTCTCCAGTGACCAGACATTATACTATGTGTATCATTCTATCAATCGCAGTGACACGGGATTGGTCCCTTTATCGGCTTAATGTGAAGAATGATTTTCTATATGGTCACTTACGGAAGAGGTTTACATGTACTAGCCACCTAGGTTCGCAATTGAGGGGGAGTGTCAGAAAGTTTGCAAGCTTCACAAGGCGATTTATGACCTTAAGTAGAGTTCAATAGCATGGTTTCAGAAGCTCTCGAACTTGATAGAGCAATAGGGGATTGTGCGATCGATTGTTGATCACTCTCTGTTTGTTCACAGGACTCAGAGATGTACACTTGTCACTCTTGTTTGTATCGACGATAACATTGTTATAGGGGATGAAAAACAGGGCACTCATGTTGCTAAGAATTTCTTAGGTCAGCAGTTTGTGACCAAGGACCTTGGTAGTTTACGCTACTTCCTTGGACTAAAGTTTGCTAGGAACCAGCGAGGTCTTGTGATGACCCAGAGGAAGTACGTAAGGGATCTTCTTTCTGAGACAGGCATGGCAGATTGCAGACCTGTCACTACTCCTGTGGACCTGAGCATGGAGATCTATGATGATGACACTGAGGAGATTGACAAGAGGAGATATAGGGAGCTTGTTGGCAAGCTTCTGTATGTGACCTTCACCAGGATACATATATCCTTTGCCATGAGCAAAGTGAATCAGTTTAGGGAGCAACCCAGACATACACATGTGGATGCAATCCATATGATTCTAAGGTATCTGAAGGCTTCACATGGCACGGGTCTTCTATTTAGTAGAGGTACATCCCTTGTAGTTACAGCATGTGTAGATACAGATTATGCCGAGTGTCCCAAGGACAGGAAGTCAACTTCTGGCTTCGTAGTATTCATAGGAAGTTCCATAGCGTCATGGAAGAGCAAGAAGTGGGTTGTGGTTGCCATATCTAGTGTTGAATCAGAATACAGGGTCATGATGCAAGCTAGTACAGAGATGTTGTGGGTTTGATCTGTTCTTACTGACATGACTATTAAGGTGCATCTTCCCATGCACCTCCAATGCGACAACCAGATTATTCTTTTCATTGCAAACAACCATGCCATCCATGAGAGGACCATGCACATCAAGGTGGACTGTCACTAAACTCGTGATATGATACAGAAGAGACCCATTACCACTGCTTATGTCAGCTCTGGAGACTAGACAGCAGATATACTTACCAAGGTCCTAGCCAGAGGGTCTTACCAGAGATGTTGCTCCAAGCAAGCCTGATTGATATCTACGCTCCAGCTTGAGGAGTGTTGAGATATTAGTTATCTTTCGTATCTTTTATTTAATATTTATTTTTTTGTCTTCTTTATGTAATTTGCCCAACATATTACTCTCCTATATAAGAGAACCATCGGGCTTCATCAATGGGTAATTCATTCTTTTCTTTCCACAAATGTAAAGGAAGGAATAAAAGATACTTTGAAGGTTATGAAACCTGAGAAAGGTGTAGGACTTGATGACAATCCTATAGAAGTATGGAGAAATCTAGGTGAACGTGGTTCGACTTGGCTTACAAATTTATTCAATGTTGTTGGGAAACGTGAATGAGGTATCTATTCCATAGCCCAAGGCTCTCTTATATAGGAGAGTAGCCTATGGGTAAATTACATAAAGAGACTAACAAGAAAATAAAATAACGAAGATACATAATAACTCAAAATGCGTCAACACTCCCCCTCAAGATGGAGCATAGATGTCAATCATGCTCAGCTTGGAAGCACACTTCTGGAATGGACCTCGTAACAATGCCTTGGTGAATATATCTGCAGTCTGGTTCTCTGAAGTAACATGAGATGTGGCAATGAATCCTTTCTGAATCATATCACGTATGAAATGACAATCCACCTCAATGTGCTTGGTCCGTTCATGGAATGCAGGATTGTTTGCAATGAACAACGCAGCCTGATTATCACACTCCAAGTTCATAGGAAGTGGTACATCTAAGCATAAATCTGTCAGCACCGCTTTCACCCACATCATCTCTGTAGTGGCCTGGGCCATAGCCCGATATTCAGATTCAGCACTGGATCTAGCTACCACAGTTTGTTTCTTGCTCCTCCATGAGACTAGTGCATCTCCAACATAGACGGCATACCCTGAGGTAGACTTCCTATCCTTAGGACACCCTGCATAGTCTGCATCTGCGCATGCTGAGACAGAAATTTCCTTTGCTTTCTTGAATAGCAGACCTTTACCTGGAGAAGATTTGAGATATCTAAGTATCATGTGTATTGCATCCATATGCACCTGACGTGGCTGCTCCATGAACTGGCTCACACGGCTCACTGCAAATAATATATCTGGCCTAGTGATCGTGACATATAACAATTTTCCTACCAGTTCTCTGTATCTTCTCCTGTCAACCTCCTATGTGTCATCATCAAACAGCTTCATGCTGGGGTCCATTGGTGTCGTAGCAGGTCGACACCCTAACATACCTGTCTCACTCAGTAGATCTGTGACATACTTCCTCTGTGACATGACCAATCCATACGGATTTCTGGCGAATTCCAGCCCCAGAAAATATCTAAGGACTCCCAGGTCGTTGGTGACAAACTCGGTCCCCAGCCTTTCCTTTGCCTGCTTAATGCCCTGGTCATCATCACCTGTAATCAAGATATCGTCAACATAAACCATGATTACAACAATACCTCTTGCCGTCTTCTGTACAAACAAGGAATGATCAGCATTGGAGCGTTTATATCCTTGTTTCTCAAAGAGGTCTGACAGCTTCTGGAACCATGCTCTGGGGCTCTGCTTAAGGCCGTAGATGGCCTTATGTAGCCTGCAAACCTTGGAACACTCCCCCTCAACAGCAAAACCTGGTGGCTGTTGCATATAAACTTCCTCCTGCAGATCACCATACAGAAAAGCATTCTTCACATCCAGTTGATAGAGCGGCCAGTCTCTAGTAACTGCAACTGACAAGAGTATCCGCAGAGTGGAATGACGAGCTACAGGGGAGAACGTGTCAAGGTAATCTACCCCATATGTCTGTGTGAATCCCCTTGCAACTAAGCGTGCCTTGTACCTGTCAATAGTGCCATCTGCATTATGTTTCACTGTAAACACCCATCTGCAACTGACTGGGCTGACATCTGGAGGTATAGTAACCAAGCTCCATGTACCTCGAGACTGAAGAGCCGCCATCTCTTCCTCCATCGCTAGCCGCCATCTAGAATCCTGCAAAGCCTCATGGTGGTTCCGTGGAATGTCTGTAGCTGAAAGTGACAATGCAAACGTCATGAAGTGTCCAGATAGCCTCTCAAAGGATATAGCTGCTGATACTGGATATTTGGCACAGCTTCTCTTCGGCTTGCGTAGAGCGATTGGAACATCCAGATCCTCTGTGGTATCACCAAGCTCCTGTAATGCATCCTGCTCAGAAATGTCGTTAGATTCATCAACATTAACATTCTCATCACATACCATAGGCGAGCTAGTTGACTGGTCAGGACCATGAGCTTGAGGCAGCCTGCGGGTGTAGTGGAATGGTAACGGGGATACTGTTGGTTGCGGTGGTGGTGGTGGTGGCGGTGGTGGTGGTGGTGGTGGTGCTGATGGTAGAGATGGTGGTGACGGTGATGTTGTTGGTGGTGCCATGAATACGGTCTCAGGAGATATAGGTGGTGACTGCATGTTCCCGGATTCTGAAAAATACATAACGGATTCAAAAAATGTAACATCTGCACTGATCATATACCGCCGACGCACAGGGTCAAAACACTTGTACCCCTTTTGAGTTCTGGAGTACCCCACAAAGACGCACTTGACAGCCCTAGGAGAGAGCTTGTCAGAACCAGGCGACAACTGATGGACAAATGCGACAGACCCAAACACACGAGGGGTAAGAGTGAACAGATCCTTGTCAGGATAAACGAGTGAGAAAGGAATCTGTTCATTCAAGACAGACGAGGGCATACGATTTATAAGATAACATGCAGTAAGGATTGCATCACCCCAGTAGGAATACGGAACATGACTCTGAATGAGAAGTGACCTTGTGACATCAAGTAGGTGACGGTGTTTTCTTTCTGCAACCCCATTTTGTTGAGACGTATGAGCGCAGGATGTTTGGTGAACAATTCCTTTAGAGGAGTAGTAGTTGGCTAGACTGTTGGTACACAACTCTAATGCATTGTCACTTCTCAGAATTTTGACAGTTGTGGAAAAAACATTCTGAATTTCATTTAGAAAGTGAATAATAATATTTCCAGCTTCAGATTTATTTTTCATTAGAAATACCCATGATGCTCTAGAGAAGTCATCCACAAATACAATATAAAACCTGTGCCCCTGATGATCGGGAACACGACTTGGACCCCAGACGTCGACATGAAACAACTCAAACTTGGAGTTACTACTCCGACCTTGACTACTGGGAAAAGATGACCTGTGATGTTTTCCCAACTGACACGCCTCACACTGGATAGGTGTGTGAGAAAGACTATAAGGTAAGACTAGACGCAACTTCTGAAGCGGTAGATGACCAAAGCGCAGATGCCACAGGAAAGGAGAAACTTGGTCTGCGAGAGAAGCAGTGATTCCGGCAAACGGGGTCTGGTTCAGACGATAAAGGCCTCCATGCTCATAGCCATGACCAATCACGTTGCCCGTACGGATGTCCTGAAAAATCAATGAAGATGAATCAAAAATAGCTCGACAATGAAGATCCTTCGTAATCTGACTAATTGACAACAGATTCATGGAAAAATGCGATGCATGTAAAACATTCTTGAGCTGCATAGACGACGTCAATCTAATCTCCCCCTGACCAGTGATAGGAGAATGCGTACCATTGGCAATAACTACTGTCCGTCCTGGAGGAATCTGTGTGTATCCTGTAAGTAGGCTCTGGTCGCCACATAGATGATGTGTAGCGCCGGAGTCCATGATCCATGGCAGTGTATCAGATCTACTACTGTGAAATGCAAGTGGACTACCTGAAGTACTAGTGGAAGCAGAGGCAGAAGCAGAAGCAGCAGCATCAGTACGACTCTCTGTAGTCTGTGCTGGACCAGATGGTGGGATAATGCCCCTGAGGCGGGCAACCAGGTCATCAAATCGCTGATCCAGTGAAGCAGCAGACGGGGGCTCTATCTGTTCAGCGGCTCGTGCGGATGCAGGAAACCCATGCTTCGAGTAGCATGTATCTTCAGTATGTCCGACACGGTGACAATATGAGCATGTTGGCCTAGTGCGGCCACCTCTCCCACGAGGAGTACGTCCACGGCCCTGATGATGAAATCCGCGGCCTCTGTTGGCCGCCATAGCTGAGGGATTCTGATTCGCTGCTGCTGAAGGTACTGTGATCCTGCTCAGTCTGTGAAAAGCTTCCTCCATGGGAGGAATAGTCGAGTCCGCCAGAATCTGTGAGCGTGCTGCCTCATACTCTGGGTCGAGTGCAGCAAGAAACACACCCACCATCGTCGCATTTCTGTACGTCTTCTGTTGTTCTGGTGTGGCAGTAAGAGGCATGAAGCTATAGAGCTTCTCGAACATCCCTCTCAATGATGTATAGAGAGAATGTAGTGGACGACCATTCTGCTTTATCGTGAAGATATCATGTTGCAGTTGCAGAATCTTCGTCTCGTTCTTCGCTTGTGAATACGTTGCTGCCAGGATATCCCACATGTCTTTGGCTGTAGGTTGATGTAAAATGTCGTTGGCGATTTCAATAGCCAATGTGCCAGATAGCCACACCTTGGCATAAGCATCATCAGCCTCCCATGAGGCATGAACTCCAGTCTTCTCTGCAGGCTCGGGTTCGGTAAGAATATGCTTCTTACCCGTAGACTTCATCATACTCATGAACTGCATTGCCCACAGTTCATAGTTCGTACCATCCATCTTGACAATTGGCGCTGGACCACGAAATGCGCCCATAGATGGGATATCTGCCTTGCTTTCTGACATACTGGAAACGGAAGACTGGAGTGACCGAGAGAAGATAATCTTTGTCTACACTGACATAGACGGGATTAGTTGCTTGTGTAGACCTCAAACAACTAACCCCATGTAGATCTGGGGTTGTGCCCTAGGTTTTTTTGAGACTTAGGGCACGCACGCACGTGTTAGAAACACGCGCGCACTGGAGTGCTTCAACTGGAGGTTTTCACGCGCACAGACGCACGCAACTGTGTGCGTGACAGTGCGCACACTCGCGTGACAGGGGCCTATGCAGGAGGTTATGCGCCTGCTGGAGTGCGCCAATGCGCGCCTGGATGTGCGCATGGTATCACCCCGGATGTGCGCCTATGTGTGCCAATGCACTGGATGTGCGCCAACACGCGCCTGGATGTGCGCCTGTGCACTGGATGCGCGCTAATGCGCACCAAGGCGCCTGGATGTGTGCCCCACGGTGGAGATCCTGCCGCAGATGCGCCTGAGTGCGCTGGAGACGTGCGCAGATGTGCGCCTGCGCCTGGAGAGGCGCTTGAAGGGGGCGGCGGCGTCGATCTGCGGAGAGAAGAGAGAGAGGGAGAGAGAGAGAGAGAGGGCCGGCGGGTAGGGTTAGGGTTGGGGTTTCAGGAACTCCGGTCTAGGACCGTGGCTCTGATACCATGTTGGGAAACGTGAATGAGGTATCTATTCCATAGCCCAAGGCTCTCTTATATAGGAGAGTAGCCTATGGGTAAATTACATAAAGAGACTAACAAGAAAATAAAATAACGAAGATACATAATAACTCAAAATGCGTCAACAAATGTTATTCGGCGAAGCAAGAAATGGAGCCTCTTTATAAGAACAAAGTAGACATTCAAAATTCTGCGAATTACAAAGGTATCAAGCTGATGAGTCATTCTATGAAAATTTGGAACATGTGATCAAAAGAATGTTGAGGCAAGTTTCCAAAGTAAAAGAAAACCAATTCGGATGCATGTCAGGTCGCTCAACTATTGAAGTCATCCACTTGTTGAGGAGAATAATGGATATTTATAGAGCTAAAATGATGAACCTCCATATGATTTTTATTAATTTGGAGAAGGCGTACAACTCTGTCCCATGGAAGATATTGTAGAAAGTTTTGGAGAATAGGCAAGATATGTCATATACATTAACCTCATAAAGGATATGTATGATAGGGCTTCATCTTGTGTAAGGTTCCAGTTTGGGAAGACTGACTATTTTAACATCAGCATTGGTATGCATCAAGGTCCAACCTTGACTCTATTCCTTTTTTACTTTGATTATGGATGAATTGACTAGTTACATTTATGATGAGATACCTTGGTGTATGTTATTCGCATAGAAGGTCATATCGGAGATATATTGCCGATATATCAGTTTCGACAGGGTAGGGGTTTCGATATCACCCAGTATATCTTTTTACAGGGATATCGGTGATATATCGCCGATATATCGTCATATCAGCTCATATCGGTTAAAAATGACTGGATTTGGTATAAAAAAATCCCAAATATCAATCGATATCGTCGATGTTTCGCCGATATCTCTATATATCAATGCTATTATTCATGCAAGATTGATTCCACTACTTATCTAACTATACCTAGTATTAAAACACGAATCTAGCTACACCTAGTATTAAAACACACATTGGTTTATATATTTTTTGTTTAGGGTTGGGGGCGTTGCCCCCGCACCCCCGCAATGGGGGCCAACCTGGCCCCCCCTATCCCCCCCAGACCCGCTGACCGGGCAGCGAGACCCCCGTACTGGTAGGGTATGGTGTGACAGAAGGGTGCATACAATGGTTCTTCAACTTGATGTATATTGAAAAGTTAATTCATGTTGTACGAACTTGAATGAAATATATTTCCATTATCTATAAGTCAATTCTTCAAAAAAAAATATCTATAAGTCAAGAATCAAACATTATTATCGATATGTTCAAAATGATCGATATATGTGATATAAGCTTCATAGATGATCGATCTGTGTGATCTAAGAATATATTTGTAAGTTATTTAGTGATCTAAGAACTTGGATGAACTCCATTTTCAATATACATATGTCAACAACTAACAGTACCAACGATATGTTCGATATGATCGATATGTGCAATATAAGGATCATGGTCTTCACAAATTATATATATGAGTCATCTAAGTGTATATTTGTAAGTTACTTAATGTTATAAGAACTTGAATGGAATCCATTTCCAATATCTATAGGTCAGGAATAAACATTAACAGCGATATATTCGATATGACCGATATGTGCGATATATGGACTATAAATGATCGATATGCGTGGCATGAGTGTGCATTTGTACGTTATTTGTTGTTTTAATCTCTTGGATGATCTTAATTTCTGAAAAAAATGATAAAAAATGGCTTTTTTGAGCCATTTCCGACACGGCCTTCCTTGGTTATTCGTCAATGATGTTTTGTTGATTGATGAGTCTAGAGATGGAGTTATGAGAAGCTTAAGGTCTGGAGACATGCATTAGAGACTAAAGGATTTCGTATAAGTAGGGCTAAGACTGAATATATGGAGTGCACTTCTGATGGAAGCAATGGTGAAGGAGTCAATGGGAAGATTAGTGACGATAACATGACCGCAAGAGGTTGAAGCTGCATAAATTATTTGTATCGTTCCCACTATCACGAACCATGGAGAAAATATAGAATGAGCGTGGGGTAAAAATTCCATATTTATTCGAATCAATCAATACGCTCCCATTTTTAATAAGATTCCAGCCAGAAGCATACATGTACTGTAATGCGCTTCTCCATGGGTATCTGGTAACCATGTATGTGGCTGATAAAAGCGGACGTGGGGACTCGGGTCAGGGCGCAGCGTAACTAAGACAGAAGAAAGATTCTTTTAGATACTTGGGATCAATTTTGCAACATGATGGGGAAATTGATGGAGATGTTACTCATAGAATGAATGCAGGTTGGCCAAAGTGGAGAGGAGCCTCAATTGTTCTATGTGATAAGAAGATTCCACCAAAAATCAAAAGAAAGTTTTACAAAGCATTTGTGAGACATGATATGCTCTATGGATCTGAATGTTGACCTGTGAACCCTAGACATGTGCATAGAATGGTAGTAGCAGAAATGAAAATGCTAAGGTTGATGTGTGAACATTTACATATAGGTCGGATTCGGAATGATACAATCAAAAAGAAAGTGTGTATAGCTCCGATCGAGGATAAGATGCGAGAAAACCGCTTAAGGTGATTTGGTCATTTGCAAAGGAGGTCGGCCGATGTGCCAGTTAAGGAGATGCGAGTTTTACGATGTTGAGCCGGCTAAGAGAGGGAGACAAAGCCCAAGAAGTGTTGGAATGAGATTGTTCAGAGGGATCTTAGTTTTTTGAATCAAAGCCTGAGAATGACCCAAGATAGGTCCGAATGAATGCAAAGAATCCATGTATACGACCTTACTTAATGCGAGAAAAGGCTTTGTTGTTGATGTTGTTGATTTCATTTCATATAACCTTCACTAAACCCATTCAAATCAATAATCAATCATAACCCGTACAGTATCATGGATTGGATTCATGATAAAGATTTAGTACTTGCAGTTGGACACATAATGTATATGAATGCTATTAAAGAAGGCTTTATGTTTTATTTTATTTAGTTGCAATTCCTCAAGGCCTTGTATGTAATTTTCCATTTATAAGTGCTCTAGGGTTTGCGCATATATTAGAACTATTAGACCTCTTGAATAAATCATCTCCTTGTGCTCTCTTATTCTTCTCCACATGGTATCAGAGCAGCGGTCATAGACCGGTGTTTTGACCTAGATATCGCCGCCATCACCAGTCCCTTGCCTCTCCGCTTCGTCGAAGACCTTGCACATGCCCTCCTTTTATCTGTCAGGGCCCCGCTCAAGGCCCCTATAGGCAAACAGCGCGTGCAGCAGCAGCTGTGGCACCATCGTTGGCCTCACAAGGTGCAGCCAACACTTTCTCCATGCAAAGTCACACATAAGGATCGACGCCCAGGTCCTAGGGTGCAGCCACCACCCTATTTCACATGTTGCATGCCCCAACCAGCAGCTCAATGCAGCACCAAGGGCGTAGCATGCATGTCCTTTGCATGCCGTAGGCCCTCGATTGCACCACCATGTGTTGTTGTAGCCCTCTTGTGCATCTCTCCAACATAGATTGTGGCTTCTCGGCTACCGTTTATCACCAAAGAGGCCCAAGGGGGAACAAAAATGGTGACTCCGGTCACACATATGCTTGATTAAAACAAACCTTATTCTCTTCTACGCCACTTATTCTCGACCACAATGACATCTCTTCCCATTGAGACCAAGCTCATGTACCATATTTCTATGATGGCTATCAAACTCATGGGCACAGAAAATTGTGTTTTGATCTCGATCTTCATGGTATTCATCGATGAGCAGCTTAAGAATCACATCCTGACTAAAGATCTGCTTAAGGAGACAGACAAGGAGGGTGACACATGGTAAGTCGACAATTGCCAGGTCATAACTTGGATGACAAATAGCATCGATCCAAATATTACGGCGAAACTCCTCTACAAAGACTCTGCGAAGGAGATGTGGCAGAATATTGAACATGACCAAGTTTCGTCTCTCAGACATCTATACGAGGATCTATTCTGCAACTCAAGGGGATTCTAGTCTCATAAAGTACTACAGGCTTCTAACCGGTCTATTTGAGGAGCTTCTGATTTTCCACTCAGCCTGTTGTGATAAACAGGATGGAGAGAGATTTCAATGGCAGGTTTACCGCTTCTGGATTACATCCATGATACAAAGCGATAAAGATCAGCTTCTGACGGTCGATACTTTGCCATAGATTGAGACCATCTTTAGTTGACTACAGGAGCTAGAGACACCTGCTGAGCTGAGCATCCCCCAGCCCTACCATCTACAGAGAATTCTGCTCACTATGCATCGTTCGAGAATAGAGGATCACAAAGCTTCCGGAGAGGTCGAGGCCATGACTTTGGTCATGATCGTGGTTTTGACTCCAAACGAGGACGTGAGTTTAGATGTGGTTGTGACCATGATTTTACTTCTCCTTAGTACCCAGCGTGTATTCATTATGGGCATTGGAACCACCCGTCAGAGCGTTGCTGAGCAAAGCTTGACATACATCCTAATGCCGACAGTGCCTATGAGACAGCCTCCTATGAGACATCTCATGATTTATTGAGGACGCTCCTGATCAGCATTCTAGTGGACTGTCAGCACCTTTTAGTTCTTCACAGTACTCCCGCCTAAGGTAGCTTCTACAAAACTCCAGCACATCAACCAGTGGCAGTACTACAACTAATAGTATTGCTAGTTTGGATATAACCTCAGGTACAGTAGCCAACTATATTTTTGCTTCTGGTTGTACCTGCATTATTGACTCAGGGGCATCCACGCATTTAACGAGAGAAGGTAGTTTACTTACCTTCTCTCAACCTTCAACTTATGTGAAGACAGTTTGGGTTGCTAATGAGGCTCATTCCCCCATCATTGTTGTTGCAATTGTAGAGTTCTCTTCCAAGCTCCAATTGAATGGAGTCAATTGTGCTACTGCATTTCCAAGCTTATTATCAGTCGAGAAGCTGTGTGAAGCTATGTGCTGAACTTAATTGTCGGGTTATTTTTTATGAGTCGTGTTATTTTCACGACATCCGGACAAAGCATATTTTTTGAAGGAGACATGAGAAGAATGGCCTCTATTATCTCAACATTCTGACTAATTCCAGTTTTGTTGGTGCTACGTCTATTTTCGATGATGCCCTATTCTGCATCTTTGCCTTGGACACCCTTTCGCCAAGGTTATCTCCATGATGTTCCATGAACTCTCTACAATGAAGCCCTTTGAGTACGAGACATGCATGTTTGGGAAAAATCATCGAGTGTGGTTCCCTGCATGTGTTGAGCCTCGTCGGAAAGTTCCTTTTTTCTCTTATCCATTGTGATATATGGGGACCTTGTCCATTCCGTACTCAGAGTAGACATAAATATTTTGTTATTTTTGTTGAAGATTATAGTTGATCATCTTGGGTCCATCTGTTAAAGGAATGTTATGAGACAACCGTCAAGAAATTCTTTTAGTACATCGAAACTATTTTCTCCGCTTATCTTGAGGGTGAGTGTAGAGACTTATGTTAATTTCTGTTTTCTGTTTCTGCAGACATATGTACCGTTTCCTAATTTCTGTTTCTATTGTGGACTCTTATGTACTTTACCCATGGGTTCTCTCTATATAAGGGAGCCTAGGGTTCTATGGAATAACAGTTCACTCATTTCCACCAACAATAATGATATAATCAACATACACCAGTATAGCAATAGTACCCTTCTGGGACCTTTGAACAAACAAGGAGTGATCTGCAGTTGATCTCACAAACCCCTTCTGTTCTATCACGTCCGAGAGCTTTTGAAACCATGTTCAGGGACTCTGCTTAAGGCCACAAAGCAGTAAACCCAAGTGGTTATTGCATGTAGACTTCCTCTAGGAGATCACCATAGAGGAATGCATTCGTCACATCGAGTTGATACATAGGCCAATCCCATGTGACTGCAACAGAGAGAAGAACCCAGAGTGTGGAGTGACGGGCTACTGACGAGAAGGTGTCTTGATAGTCCACCCCATGGGTCTAGGTGAACCCACGAGCCACAAGTCGTGCCTTGTAGTGATCAATCATGCCATCTTCATGCTGTTTAACAGTGAGCACCTACTTGCATCCACAATAGACACACCTGCAAGAGTTGTAACAATGCTCCACATGCCATGAGATTGTAAAACAGCCATCTCTGCTTCCATGGTTAGGTGTCATTGGCTCACCTTGAGAGCCTTCTAATAAGAACGTGGGATTTCATAGATTATAATCCCACAACAAATTTCCTGAAATCCGATGACCTACAAGGGGGTATCGTGCACAGGAATGTTTCCCTTTCCGCAAGGAAATAGACCACCCCAGATCACTCTCGTGTGGTGGTTCTGGCTCATCCTGAATATCGGCATGCTCATTTTGTGATTGACCATGTATATCATGAACACTAGTAGTACCATCAGTCGAAACCAAGTTCTCAGAATGTACTTGAGGAGTGTTGGATGTTGATGAAGGCATTGAAGCATGCAGGATAGGCTGAGGTACATGTGTGGGTAGAGGTGGAAGAACAACTGCATCTTCAGACTCGGAGGGACTCAACATGGCACCTGTAGGAAAGTAGTACATGATGGACTCAGAAGGTAACATCGGCAGTGACATAGTATTGTCCTTTTACAGGACAAAAACACCGATAACCCTTTTGGGTGGGAGAGTACCTAACGAACATACATTTGACAGCTGAAGGAGCGAACTTGTCACGACCAGGACGCAAGCGATGGGCAAATGTCATGCAACCAAATACTCGTGACATAAGGGAGAAAAGGTCTTTCTCTGGAAAAGCAAGGGAGAATGGTGCCTTTTCACCCAAAATAATAGAAGGCATCCAATTTATAAGATGACATGATACATCACTTCAGAATGAATGAGGAGCCCGACTCTGTATGAGGAGGGTCCTAGTAATATCCAAAAGACAATGGTGTTTGCATTCCGCAATACCGTTCTATTGAAAAGTATAAGGACGGGAAGTCTGATGGATAATGCCATGAGAGCTGGAAAAATGAGACAGTTGTGTAGTACAGAGCTCAAGAGCATTATCAGAACGGATATAATTTATAAAAACGCGGAAAATATTCTTTATTTCAACCATAAAGTTCTGAATCAATGTACCAACCTCAGACTTATGCTTCAACAGAAAACCAAAGACAATCTGAAAAAATCATCAACACAAACCAAATAGTACATGTGTCCCGGATGACCAGGTACTCGACTAGGACCCCACGTATCTAGATGAAATAACTCAAACAGACTCTTACTACTACGGCCATGATGACATGGAAAGCAGGATCGATTATGCTTTCCAAGTTGACATGGTTCACACTGGAAACTGGACTTGGTAAAGATGTCAGGAATGAGGCGATCAATCTTTTGTAGCGGTAGAAGACCAAATCTGAGATGCCACGTGTAGGGAGAAATTGACTCTGCAGAAAGAGAAGTGGCACCAGCAAAAGGAGATTGGGTCAATTTGTACAGCCCTCCATGTTTACGGCCACATCCAATCGCCTACCTGTGAGTGTATCATAAGAAACAAGGGAATCAGGGTCAAATATAGCACAGCAATATATATCCTTTGTAATTTGACTGATATATAGTAAATTCATGGAGAAGGCATGTGCACGAGGAAATTTTTATAAACGCATAGAGGGAGGCAAATGAACATCCCCATGTCCAGTAATATGGGAATGTGTCACATCTGCAATCACCATTGATCTACCCCTTTCTGTTGGACTATAAGTACCAAACTGCAAGCGATCGCCGCACAGATGATGTGAAACTCAAGAGTACATTATCCATTCTGAAGGATCTGGTCTAGAGTGACCAGTAAATGCATGGGTAATAATTGGAGTACTAGAAGAGGCAGACGCAGTAACATCTAAAGAATCGAAACTAGAGGGTCCAGCAACTGGTGGCAAGATCTCGCTCAAAAGAGCAACGAAGTCATCGTAACGATGGTCGACGAGATCAAGAGCAGTCTGAGCATGCTCCGTAGCACGGGTCGATGGTGGAAAGCTATGCTTGGAGTAGCATGTGTCCTCTTATTGACCTAATTAGTAACAGTATGAACATGGCTGACGTAGGTGTGGATCGCCTCTGCCACGTATGCTCGTCCTCTGAATGGTATTGAACCACCTCTACCACGAGAAGCTGCCATAGGTGAAGATGTTTGAGAGGGCGTGGTAGAGGAGATACTCAATCGACTTAACCTGTGGTACGCTTCCTTCATAAGATGTATGGTAGCGTCCGTGAGAAGATGAGAGCAAGCCGAGTCATATTCTGGGTTAAGAGCAGCCAGAAACACAACAATCATGACAGAATCTCTATATGCATTATGTTGCTCTGGTGAGACTGTCAAGGGTATGTAGCTATGGAGGCGCTCAAACAAATACCTCAGAGATATATACAAGCGTGAAGGGGACGATCAACTTGTTTGGTTGTGAAGATACCAGGCTGGAGTTGCAATATCTTCGACTCATTTCTCGCTTGAGACTATGTTCCTGCAAGGATATCCCACATCGCCTTTGATGTAGGTTGACTCAGTATATCATTGGCTATCTCAACAAAGACAGTACCAGATAGCCGCATCTCAGCATATGCATCATCTGCCTCCCATGAGGCATTGGTCCAAGTCTTGTCCACCGGCTCATCCTGCGTCAGAATATGCTTCTTACCAAGGCTCTACAGCAGATTCATAAACTGCAACGCCCACAACTCGTAGTTTTTGCCGTCCATCTTGACAATGGGTATTGGACCCTTGAAGGCACCAGTAGATGGCATATCAACTCTACTTTCTGATATCATGGGCAAAGAACTAGAACCTTAGACCAATAACGAGTCTAAATAGACATGAAAAAGGATGATTGTGGGCGTAAACTCAATCCACAATCATCCCTAGACAACCGTTGTCCTTGCTATGTCTCAAAAGGTTCCATAAGATTTCATTATTTTCAGACTGAAATCATATCAAAAACTGTGAAATCAGACCCCACAAATCGTTGTCGGAGCTGTTGAATCGCGGCGAGAAGCTGCTAGAGCAGTAAAAACCGTCCCTTGTCGATGCTATGCTGCAAGCTGTTGTCGGGGACGATGGCGAGTTGTTACTGATGCAGCTAATGGTGGCGACGACAGCTGCTTGCTATCGTTGATTGTGGCGACACGTTGGGATGGAAGGTGGGGTTTGGATCTTAGGGTACAGGCTCCAATCTAAGACCGCCACTCTGATACCATGTGGAAGAATTATTTGTTGTTTATTCATAGAGTCCAAGTGTTCTCTTATATAGAAGAGAGAAACCCTAATGGGTATAGATACGAAGGATAGAGAAATAGGTAAATTGTAAAATAGAAACATAACATAAAACTCTCAATAACAGGCAATGAATGAGGAAATGGATGCTCTGACATCCAGGGGAACGTGGGACCTTGTACCATGTACCGTGTCCCAGAGGAATTCGACATGGGGCTTGCAGATGGGTCTTTACGATCAAATAGTCACCTTACGGGTCTATTGACATATTAAAAGCATGGCTAGTTGCTAAAGGTCTAATACAGACTTATGGATCGACTACTTCGAAACCTTTTCAGTGATGTGAATGGGCTCTATTCGCACTATTCTTTCAGTGGTTGCAACAAGGGATGTCCTATCTTTTAGCTTGATGTGAAGAATGACTTCTTGTGTGGCGATCTTGAATAGGAGGTTTACATGATGCAACCTCCTGGTTACGAAGTCGAGGGGAGTGTGTGTTTGTGTGTGTATGTGTGTGTGTCTGTGTCGACTTCGCAAGGCAATCTATGGCCTGAAGCAGAATCATCGAGCTTGGTTTGATAGACTCACTAGTCACTACTGAGATCAGCACTCCTGCCTTTCAAAGAACAAAATCTGACTATATTGTTTTTGTCAGAGACAGTCCACGGGTATTGTCATACTTGTTTATGTTGATGATATGGTTGTCACAGGTGACGATGATAAAGGCATATTAGAGACCAAAGCTTCCCTTCGAAAGGTCTTTGTCACAAAAGACCTTTGTTAACTTTGCTACTTGGCATAGAAGTGAAACGTACTACAGAGGATATTCACCTTTCATAGAGGAAGTATTGCTTGAACATCCTAACTGAGGTTGGACTACTTGGATGCAAGCCTTCTGGTATACCAGTAGACCGAAGGAAGCACTCTACTTCAGTTGATTCTGCTTTTGAAGATACTACACAGTACAGGAGTCTAGTGAGCAAATTGCCTTACCTTACTACACGGTACAGAAGCCTAGTGGGCAAGTTCGATACAAGTAATCTTTTCTCGTGAGCGCGACAATAACTTGTGTTGCTCCTTGCCAATTGCATATCTACTTCTCCTTGAAGATGTCTACGCAAATAGGAGATCAAGTTGATCCTTGTCTCCTAATTTCAACGCACGAAATCAAGTCCTTCACGTACACAAAGTGAACAAGCCAAGGGGAAGAAGATGGAGACAATGTGGTAGACAGCCAGGGGTTTCTCTAGGGGAGAAGGGGACGACCATGTAGAGAGTCGTGTACTCTCTCTTCTCTCAACCTTCAAGGTAATGTGTCTCTTTTGGAGTTGAAGAAAAAATTGTATACAAAAGAGATGCCAAGCCCTATCTTATATAGCATGGTATAGATGTCCATAAGGAGTCTTACTTATTGTCGACGTCAACCCATCACGGCTCTCTTTCTCTTCTATTGATGGCCATGTAAAAGTCCTAATCCTACAAGAGGTTGCCTTACAATTTAGCCAATATAATCATCAAGATAAATATAAAAAATTAAGAGAGAAACTACAACAAATAGGACTCTCGAGGTAGACGTCCACATGGACTCCATGGTGGATGACCACCTTGGGATGTCCCGTGATACTTTAATTAAAAAATGCTACGATATTATAATGCAATTATCCTTGGATATAGGGTGGGGCATTGGGCTGGGTCGTCCCAGACCCGACCCTGACCCGACCCACGAAAGCCCGAGTCCGGCCCGGACCCGATATACACGCGGGTCGGGCTCAGGCTTTCATATTGTCGAAATTTCATTCTCAAGTCGAATCGGGCCCGAACCCATGGTAGCTCGGATGAGCCCGACCTAGCTCGACCTCACACATGCACGAGTTCTGCAGCTTCTGCCTCGTCCAAACTTCACACCCATTCCCCTCCCTCTTTCCCAATCCCCGCTAGATCCCTACCCGATGACTTCTCCTGGCAAGGGGTAACCCCTCCTTGGCCTCCACTCCTTGACATCCCGCTCGCCTTTAAACCACCCCCTACCCATGACCCACAGCAATGGGTCGCGACCCCAAGCATTTGTACATAACTTGAGTTGTAGATGGGTAAATGGATACCTCCAGAATCCATTTACCACATCCACGTGTTTAGTCTCACATCTACCAGTGGTGGGACTTAGAGGCTCTGTGGAGGCTATATAAGGAGCCCCAGATCTCCTGTATCCATTGAAAAAGTTAAATGCAACATATGGCCCTTTGAGTAATTCTCTCATGCTTTCATCCTGCTCCTTAGGGAGTAGGGTTCGACGAAAAAATCTTTGTGTTCCATGTTTTATCTTTATAGTTTATATTTGTTTATCAAATTGCTTCCACATACCAATTTTCTAACATGGTATCAGAGCGGGTCGATTCTCGAGGATTTTTATGCTCTTTATTTTTTTGTTCGAAATTCGAAATTCGATTCAAGGGTTTCTATTGAAACCCTAATTATGTTCTTTGAAGATTTATTGTCGATTCAATTTCATGTTCGAAAAGGTGCCTCCCTTCAGATCGTTGCCAGGCTCTCCAGGCAATTCCTTGCTGCCTGGTGGACCTCTATATCGAAGAAGAAGGCATATACAAGACCTCCATATCTCGCACCTCCATATCTCACGCCTTCAGACCTCTATGTGCACGCGCTTGGCTGTGCGAGAGGCATGCGGGGGCTCCAGGCAGCACCAACCGACTAGAAGCCGCATCTCGAGAAGCAGCCTCCTCCGCCTATGCGAGAAAAAAAGGGGGTTGCGGCGAGCCCCCCCATCCCCTCCAGACAGCGGCGCTACCCAGCTTGACTCTCAGATTGTTGTGACCTCTAGGTCAGCTCCTAGCGGCTCCGACTCCTCTCTTCATATGGCTCACCCGCAGATCCTCTTCGTCGGTCCTCCGATGCTATTGATTTCTTCTCCCTCGCAACCTCCGTAGGCGGAGGTCTCATTCTTCCCTGTAGGCGACAGGGCTCCTCCTCGCGCCCTCCATCCAGGCGCGAAATTCGACCATCCTGGCAGGCGACGCTTCCTCAATTCCATCTCCAAATCAGCCCTCACAGACCCCTCCAGCGGTCCCAGGTAGTCTACGCACGATCCAGCACTGCTGCCTCAATACTCCAGTCCTCCAGCAATGCCCCCACGCTCCAAGCCCTCACTCGTGCTCCAGGCGAAGGCGCAGAACTTCTTCACGCAACCCATCTCCCATGTGTGGCGCCGCCCATCTTCGGCTAGCCCTCATCGCTGCTAGAGCCCCCCCCCTCCTGCGGCCCCTCCAGTGCCAAATCCCATCAGAGGTGGCGGCGAGAAACGAAGGGTTCCCGATGGGAACCCCTTAGGGCGATGGTTATTGAGAAAAGGGGTCCCCTTTACAGGGAACCCTAAATAGGGTTGTGCCTTGTTGAGCCAAAGTGTTAAAAAAAAGAGAGAGTGGGTCGATGGAATGTTTAAAAAAATCTTATTTTTCGAGAAAAAAAAAGGCGCGTACAAAAAAAGTCGTATGCATGTTTACGAAAAAATATTCAAAAAATGTGCAAAGAAAAAAAGAGCCGTAAAAACGGCTTAAAAATGTTTCAAAAAATGATTTGAAAAGCTGATAAAAAAATGTGAACGGCTTATATTAAAGAAATCATTGCGGCTATCAAATAAAAAAATTGACAAAAAGCTGCAAGTTCATGATTTTCTCCCAATTATGTTGTCTTCTCCTAACTTTGTCGATGTCATTTTCCAACAAGTATGGGAGAAAGGGGGAGTATGTGTAGAGTTACAGGTCTATTCAAATTTTCCAGATACAGATTTCAGACCAGTCGGATTGTTCAGACTCTACAGTTGTCAGATGTTCAGACTCGATGTCAGGTTTCGAGTCTGTAGTTCAAGACGCATGAGTATCTTCAGTTTTGTGATCCCCATCATTCTTGTTATTTCGGCCAAAGTTTTCATGTGAGCCATAGGGACTCCAGAGTAGAGGACCATTCCCTATGCCATGTGGGCAAGGGTTTTCATGTGGTATCATAGGGACTCCAGAGTAGAGTACTATTCTCTGTACCATGTGGGAGAGACCCAGTTCTCCGACGAGGAGACTTCTCCAAACTCACACTCTAGCCCATCTGTCCTCCTCACATGCACGTCATGAGAAGCAATGCCCTTGACAACAGCCGACAGTTGTGCGCATTGAGTTGATATTGTTTGTAGTGTCATGTAGCGTGAGTTGAGCTTCTTTCTATTTGTCCAAGTTGAGCATTGCATGCTCCAGCTTGAGGGGGAATGTTGGAGTATTTGGTTGTGCACAATTTGAGTTGTAGATGGGTAAATGGATACCTCCAGGATCCATTTACCGCATCCATGTGTTTAGTCTCACATCTACCAGTGGTGGGAATTGGAGGCTCTATGGAGGCTATATAAGGAGTCCCAGACCTCCTGTATCCATTGAGAACATTGAATGCAACATATGGCCCTTTGAGGCCTTCTCCCGTGGTTTCATCCCGCTCCTTAGGGAGTGGGGTTCTACGAAAAAATCTTTGTGTTCCATGTTTTATCTTTCTAATTTATGCTATGTTTATCAAATCGCTTCTGCATTCCTATTTTCTAACAATCGCCTACGTCGTTGCTGACATGATCTGCAATTAAATGGGTCAGCTCTACTTGTTCTTTGCCTTATGCGAACACACCAACCCCGCAATGACCTACGGGCTCTTCTTCGTGAGGAAGGTCTCCTTCCATCCCTCGTGCATGTCGTGCTCAACATGGCAAGGCAGAGCGATATCCTTTGCGGGGTCGGGCTCGTGAAGGTCATCATGCTGCACCCTTCAACTAATAGGGTCGTGGCGCCAACTTTGTGCAGTTGGGCTATACCAAGAGAAATTGGAGTTGAGGTCATCGGGACCTTCGTTATTTTCTATATTGTCTTCCCCGCATAGATTCCAAGAGGAGCATCCACGATATCCATGTACCAATCAGTAGTAACTGTGGAAAGGTGTGAAAAGAAAAGTTTTATTCCATGTAACCCTAGGGCCTTCTTATATGGGAGAAAGGCTCTAGGGAGAAATTACATAAAGAAGACTGAAAAACTAGAGATATATAAATAAAGACAAAGATATAGAAATCTCTCAACACTCCCCCTCAAGCTGGAGCATATATGTCTATCATGCTCAGCTTGGAACAACAACGGTGAAAAGGACCCTTCGCGAGAGCCTTGGTAAACATGTCTGCAATCTGATCACCTGAAGCGACATGGGAGGTGGAAATAAGCCCCTTTTGGATCAAGTCACGGGTATAAAGACAATCAACTTCGATGTGCTTTGTTCTCTCATGGAAGGTTGGATTATTAGCTATGAATAGAGCTGCTTGATTATCACATTTGAGGTGTATTGGTAGAGGTGCCTCAATTGTAAGGTAAGTCAGAACAGACTTGACCCACATCATTTACGTGCCCCCTTGGGCCATAGCCTTATATTCTGATTCAGTGATGGATCGAGCAACTACCGAATGTTTCTTACTCTTCCATGAAACCAATGAGCTACCAACGAACACAGTGAAGCCTGAAGTGGACTACATGTCCTTGGGACACCCAGCATAATATGTGTCTGCACATTTAGTAACTGAGAGTAACGTATCTCTTCTGAAAAGTGGACCTGCACCTGAAGAAGATTTCAGATATCTTAAGATCATACAAACTTCATCTATATGAACCTGTCTAGGTTGCTCCATGAACTGGCTAACTATGCTCACAGCAAATGATGTGCCATGCCTAGTAATAGTAACATATAGCAACTTTCCTACCAGCTCCATATTTCGTCTCTTATCTATCTCCTCAGAGTCATCATCATAGAGTCTGGCATTAGGATCCATTGGTGTAGTGGCAGGTCTGCATCCTGTCATACATGTCTCAGCCAGAAGATCAGTAACATACTACCTTTGCATCATAATCATACCCTGCTGACTGCATGCAAACTCCAAGCCAAGAAAATAACGTAACTTGCCAAGGTCCTTGGTCACAAACTGTCGTCCAAGGAAATCCTTAGCTGCTTGAATACCCTGTCCATCGTTACCAGTAACAATAATGTCATCAACATAAACCAGAACAACAATCGTACCTCTCTGAGTTCTCTTGACAAAAAGAAAATGATAAACAGTAGATCTGACAAATCAATTTTGTTCAATCAACTCTGAGAGCTTCTAAAACCAAACCCTCGGACTCTGCTTGAGGCCATATATGGCCTTGTGAAGTCGGCATACCATATTAGACTCCCCCTCAACAGCAAACCCCGGTGGATGCTTCATGTAAACTTCCTCCGGCAGATCCCCATACAAGAAAGCATTTTTGACATCTAACTGGAAAAGCGGCCAGTCACGTACAACAGCAACTACAATAAGAATTCGCAACTTGGAGTGACGTGCAACAGGTGAAAAAGTATCCTGATAGTCTACCCCATACGTTTGGGTGAACCCACGAGCAACCAACCTGGCCTTATATCTGTCAATTGTACCATCAGCACGGTGTTTCACAGTGAACACCCACTTGTTGCCAACAACGGACGCACCTGGAGGAGCCTGCACAACACTCCACGTACCTCGAGACTGTAAAGCAGCCATCTCCTCTTCCATAGCTAGACGCCATTGGCTACTCTTCAACGCCTCCTGATAAGAATGAGGTATCTACACTGCAGACAGCCCCATAATGAACTTCTGAAAGTCCTCGAAAAGGTGGTCCAATGACACATGGGAAGCAAGAGGATACATAGTGCATGCACGCCTATGCTTTCGTAGAGCAATAGCAAATCCAGATCTTCAGTGCTCACAGGAGATGTAGCATCGTGGACATCCTACACCTCAAGTTGTACATGCAAATCACCATTGCCATTAGAAGTGTTGTAATCTAAGAAGCGGAAGAGGAATCGATAAACAAATAACAAACATCAAGAACAAGAAGATTTACGTGGAACCCTACTCTCTAAGGAGTGGGATGAAACCACGGAAGAAGCCCTCAAAGGGGCAGATATTCTATTAGAATTTCTCAATGAGTAAAGGGGGTGTGGGGCTCCTTATATAGCCCCACAGACAGTCTGGTGTCCCCCCGCTCATCCATGTGGGACTAAACATGAGTGGGGTAATTGGATATTGGTGAGATCCAATTACTCGTTTATTACATTCTCTACACTCCCCCTCAAGCTACAGCTGAGAAAGCTGCAGCTTGCAATAAAAAGAAAGCATACAACACATCTTCCCACGATACATCACAAGAAGAATACATGCTCGTTGTTGGTAGAGGACCTCGCACGAGGACAGGTCTGCGGCTTTCAGGTCATCGGAATGTATCTCTGCCATGCATGTAGAGCCGCTGCGATATCAGGTTACCGGAACGCAACTCTGTCGTGCACGGTCACCGAAACGTATCTCTATCGTGCCTGGTCACCGGAACATCTTTGTCGTGCCTGGAGAAGAATCGCTGCAAAAGAAGTCCAATGTGACGAACTGATCGGGTCGTAAAAGAAGAAGTATATGCCATGAAGAATTTGATGCTCGGTGAAGACGGATGATCTGTAGAATTCTGGAGTGATGGATGTCAATCGTGGTCAGACAGTTATGAAGAATACATCTCTGACTCCCCCTTTATCCCATACTTGATAGAATAAAGATCGTGGATCAAGATGAGAGAAATAAAAAAACATACATTTTTTTGTGCTCCCTTTTTTTGCACAATTCATTTTCATTTTCTCTCTCTTACGCATTCTTTTTTTACGTAGTTTTTTTTAAAAAAAATAGAATATTTTTTTTTCAAATAAGTCGTAAATTTTTTTATGGTTTTCCTCTTTTCTCTCTTTTTTAGCGCAGCTCCCTCCCCCTCCTTTTTTTAAAGCCACGAGGCCCCTAGGGTTCCCCTCTCATAAAAGACCCCTTATATAGGGTTCCACGATGGGAACCCTCGTCACGATGCCACCGCCACGCCCCTGGAGGGGATCCTCACGTCGATGGACTTCGCCTTTCAAAGGACGTGCTGACAGAAGATGGAGGGCCATCGCGTGGTCGCTGGAGGGCCACCATCGCGAGGAGAGAAGGGCATCGTCACCGCCTGGAGCAATCAGCCTGGAGGGCGGCGCCTGGTCGACTGCATCACGCCTTGGAGTGGGGGCTTGTTGCGGTAGGATCTGAGCCGCCACGGGAGACTGGAGGTGCGGCAGAGGTGCGTGATGCCGCGTGCCTGCTGGAGTCAGGGGCTGACTTGGGTGCGGAGCCCTAGTCGCCGCCCGAGATGCATCTCCACCTGGGGGCACGTGAGGCCGCCTGGAGGCGCGCAGTGGGTTTCACGCGGAGGCAGCACCACTGAAGGAGCCTCATGGAGATATGTGCGCGCGAGGGATCGTGACTCTATCGTCGATGTGGGTCATAGGGAATGGGATCTCGCGCAGAGAGCATCGTTCGCTCTCATTGTTGCTGCGTGAGGAGAGCCGCCGTCTTCCCCCTCTTTATGGTGAAGGGCTTGACATTAAAGAGGGCTGGCGGACACCGCTGGAGCGTAGATCGCCACCGCCGTTGAGTCATTGCGGGGAGATGTGGTGGTCTTGCGCCTGTAGCATGCGTCACGTTGGTGGCCTCGACCTTGTTATGCCTAGAGCCATCGCAGATGCCTGAGGGCTCCGCCTGGGGGTTGCGTTGAAGTCCTTCGCCTGGACCTGGAGTGGATCTGCGAAGCTTCCTGAAGGGCTCCGCCTGGAGAAGATGTATCTTTATCCCCTGGAGTTGGAGGAAGATGAACTGCGAAGACCTGTCGATGCAGATGGTGCCTCCTGGATTGGGGCTTGTAGAACCCTATTTTCTGTGACGCGATCTCCAAAAATAATTTACTTGAGAACAAAAGTACAACTCCGAAAAAGGTCTTGATTAGGGTTCCGTAGAATCCTAGAATATGAAATCGAATCTCGAATAAATCATAAACACAAATTCCTCAAGAATCGAACCTGTTCTGATACCATGTTGTAATCTAAGAAGCAGAATCGATAAACAAAATAATAAATATCAAGAACAAGAAGATTTGCGTGGAATCCTACTCCCTAAGGAGCGGGATGAAACCACGAGAAGCCCTCAAAGGAGCAGATATTCTATTAGAATTTCTCAATGAGTATAAGGGGTGTGGGGCTCCTTATATAGCCCCACAGACAGTCCGGAGTCCCACCGCTCATCCATGTGGGCACATTCTCTAACAAGGAGAACTCAAATGCTCAGAACATACCTTGGGCATGCTGGATGATTGACGAGGCACATGAGCACGAGGTCGACGTTGATAAACCTGGGGATAGAATGTAGGTGGAGGAGGTGGCAACAGTGGTGGAGGAGGCGGTGATGGTGGAGGTGATGGAAGAGGAGGTGGCAATGATGATGGTATAGTAGAGATCAGAGGTAGAGACATATAGACCTCTTCCCCATCTTCTGAAGAAATGAGCTTGTCACCTGTAGGAGAGAAGTACATAATAAACTCAAAAAATGTAACATTTGCATTAACATAGTACCTTCGTTGAACAGGTCGAAGCAACGATATACCTTTTGAGTCTTGGAGTGCCCAACAAACACACATTTGACAGCTCTAGGAGAGAGCTTGTCAAGACCAGGAGGCGTCTGATGAACGAAAGCCACTGAACCAAATACTCGAGGTGAGAGAGAAAAGATCCGTCTCGGGAAACGCAATCAAGAACGGGATCTTTTCTCCCAGAACTGAAGAGGGCGTACGATTAACCAGTTGACAGACAGTTAGAACCGCATCCCAGCAGTACGAATGAGGAGCACGGCTCTTAATCAAAAGAGTCCTTGTAACAACCAGAAGGTTACGGTGTTTTCTTTCAGCCACCCCATTCTGTTGGGTAGTATACGCACAAGATGTTTGATGCACAATACCACGGGACGCAAGAAATGTGGCAAGTTAGTTAGTACGAAATTTTAGGGCATTGTCAGAACGTATATACTAGACTTTTGTTGTACCTCATTGAAAACTCAAGAGCATGAAGAACATTCTGAAGACTCATTGCAGGAATTAGCCGCACCTCCCCTTGACCAGTAATGGGAGAATGTGTTCCATATGCTATCACAACAAATCATCCGGGATGGGTTGGACAGAAAGCACTAAACTGACTTCTATCACCACATAGGTGATGGAATGCACATGAATCCATAATCCATTCTGACAAATCAGCCATGTAACAACTAGTAAAGGCATAAGCTATACCTGATAAAGATGTAGCAGCAGAAGTAGCTGAGAATCTTGAGGGAGACTAGATGATCCAAGAGTAGGTATGATCTCCCTGAGTCTGCCATAAGTTCGTCAGATATCTGATTAGCAACAGGAGATGGACTCCCACCCTGTTGAGTTCGTTCTGCAACTCTAGCGGAAGCAGGAAACCGATGCTTTATATAGCAGGTTTCCTCAGAGTGGCATGTCCTGTGGCAGTAGGTGCACGGCTAATGGGATCGACCAACCCCTCCTCTACCACAGTTTGGTCCTTCCTTACCACGATACTAAGTAGGGTTCCCCCTACCACGAGATGCAGCCATGGTTGAGGATGTATGCGACTGCACATTACCATTAGAGGATATATATAGCCTACTCAGTCTGCGATATGCCTTCTCCATTGGAGATATGGTAGTATCAATAAGAATCTGGGCGCGAGCTGAGTCATATTCAGGATTGAGGGCCGCTAAAAGGACCTCAGTCATCACAGAATCTCTGTATGCCTTGAGCTGCTCTGACATAGCAGTCAAGGGAATGTAGCCATGGAGCTTCTCAAACAAGCCCCTCAAAGAGGTGTAGAGGGTATGGAGAGGTCAACCAATCTGCTTCGATGTAAAGATATCATGTTGGAGCTGCAATATCTTCGACTCATTCTTCGTTGGAGAGTATGCAGTAGCGAGAATGTCCCGCATAGCATTTGCAGTAGGCTGGCTCAGTATATCATTTGCTATCTCTATAGACATAGTCCCAGATAACCACACACATGCATAAGCATCGTCTGCCTCCCATGAGGCATTTACCCCAGCTTCTTGCCATTACACTGCATCAGATTCATGAACTGCATGGCCCACAGTTCATAGTTTGTTCCATCCATCTTGACGATGGGTTAGGACCTTTGAAAGCCACCAGGGATGGAACATCAGCTTTGTTGTCAACCATGATGACAACTATCACCAAGACTAGGAATGCAACAAATAAGATCTGTGTCTACACTGATATATTGGAAGATGATTGTGGGTATAGACTCATACCACAACCTCTTCCATTCTTGGAAGGCGCCTTTGGATGACTAGGGAGGTTTTAGATGATCACGCCACACCTTAGAGCCCCAAAAGCAGACCTGAACAGAGATGGTTGGGCGGCAGCCTGTGTATGGCAGCCCCTGTGCGGCGGCTGTCTGCGGTAGGCGGCCTGCGGAGGGGTGGCAGCCTGCAAAGGGCAGTGACTCGCGAAGGGAGGGGTGAAGGCTCGTGCACAGTGGATGCCCGCAAGGGAGGGGCGGAGAGGTGAAGGATATGGTATGATCCTTAAGCGCATTACGGAAGCATGAGGATCACATCGTATGCGATCGGGAGCGACAAGTCGTAATAGTTGCTCGATGCAGCGGAAATTAAAATTTTTCATGTGACGAAACCACATGATCCAAGAACACTTCTCGGACTGTTTCGTCTAAACCACAAACAAGTAGTAGGATTACCTCTTGAAACGTGGTTGCGATCGAGTCTCTAAACGAAGAGACCTCCTGTCTCAAGTTCGATCCGACGGAGGAGACGCTTGCGAGCGTGTTGATGAAACACGTGATCCTCACAATCCATGTTGATGATCCAAGCGGCGAATCTCCTGATCTCGACACACGAGATCCAACGTCTTCTTCACGAGCGAGGCGCACCGCAGGAGATGGAGATTCACGAGCAATCGAACCGGCAGCATAACGACGACGTTGCGACGATGTAGACTCTCTCTAGGGCATCCATGGTGGACGGCCATGAGAGAGGAAGAGAGAGGGCGTGTATAGAAAATGAGAGAGAGAGAGAGCCTTGTGTTTCTCATTAGCTTATGAAGAGCAAGGGGTGCCTTTCTATTTATAATATTTTGGGATCCATGGATCTCAATCCATGGACAACACAAATCCAATGGCTCACATTGATTTGTGTTTCTATTAATGGCTAAGATTTGTGTTGGAAAAAACCAACAACAATTAATTTAATTTAGATTAAATCTATATTGATAAATCAATATAAATCAATCCCAAATTAAATCAAACATACATAGAGATCTTGTGTGGAGATATCATCAACATCTATGATCAGAAAGATCTAAACATGAGAAAACATCGGTTGTTTGAACTAGTGAAAGATTTTGAATACATGATCTCTTACCATTCTGGTAAAGGAAACGTGGTGGCAGAAGCGCTTAGCAGGAAAGCTCACGCATGTACGACAAACTAGCTATATACATGAGATATACTCGTAACTTTGACTAATTAACATCCTCATAAGAGTGCGCCCCTATCTAATGTTATACCTCCACAATTCAGCAGTCCTTGGGATTGCATAATAGGAAAGATGACATCCTTGGATTTGAGACAGATACATGTGTGCCAGCAAGGACAAATGCGATAATTTTATAGTGACTAAGTCTACTTTATGAATAGATGGTTGCATCGTTATGTCCAACGATGAGCCGTTGCACAGAGGTATTCTTGATAAGGCACATAGTTCACGATTGTCTATTCTTCCTGGCAACACAAAGATGTACCAGGATCTAGGCCTACATTCTGGCAGGACGGAATGAAGCGAGATGCAACATGTCACGTTAGCAAGTGCATAATCTATCAGATGATCAAGGCGGAACACAAGAGACCACCATGGTTATTACAGTCTCTCCCCTTTCTCGAATAAAAGTGGAAGAGTACTTTTATGGATTTTGTCGCGGGACTAGTAAAGACAGTAGGTGATCACGATGCTATTGGGATGTTGTTGACAGATTCCAAGTCAGTCCATTTCATACATATCAACATGACTTACACTACATCTAGACTGGCTAGATTACATGTGCAAAAAAAACATTATCAAATTTTATGATATACCACATGGGGTAGTGTATAATGGAAACTCGAGGTTTATATCTCACTACTGGTACCGGCTTATGTCAACACCACAGACAGAGCTGAAGATGAGTTCTGCATACGATACTATGTGTTATTCAGACACTTGAGGATTTGCTACGTGCATGTACTCTAGAGTAGAAACGATCCTGAAAGGACCACTTGTCATTGGTAGAACTCCCTCACAACGACAGTCATTATTCCAGTATTGGTATGGCATCATTCGAAGCCCTATACGGGGAGAGATGTCTCGCACCTCTCAGTTGGCGTAAGGTAGGTGAACATACTTTTTACTCTGTAGATCTCTTTGGGAAGGGACTACGAAAACTGTTGATCGATCTTGTAAGGGGAAGGCTTCTGATGACTCAGAGCTGCTAGAAGAGCTATGCAGACCGTCAGAAAAGAAATTTGGAGTTTCATGTAATCCGATCCTCTTCTCTTAATCGATTCAAATTGTAACTTATCAATATTTAACTTAATCCTTCATATTGATGGAAATTCCTGAAAACACAAGAAGAAGATTGAGTGTTTCTACGAGTATCTCCCATGATGGGACTACAGAGATTTGATGCTCATAGCAAGTTGACACCACGATACGTTGGATTATTTGAAATTTTTAGTCGTATGTGTAAGGTGGTCTATCGAGTAACCCTTTCTCTACACCTATCGATTTAAGGAATTACGAGTACGACCTTCACTACGTCATCAACTACGAGAACCTTGACGTGGAGTCAAATTTGATTTACAAAGAGAAGGTTAAAACAAATACTCGACGGTGTTGTGAAAAAAAAAACTTCACAACAAAGAAATTCTCCTAATAAAGGTGCTATGGCACCGACATGATGTCAAAGAGGCAACATGGAAGACAAAAGTGGATATGCGGGCACGATACCCACAACTCTTTCAGGTAATTGTCAAAACAAGCCCATTTAATTATATATATTGAAAGAACACGGCTTGTTTTCCCTTTGAGGTTATTATGAGTTCAAAATCCTTTGAGATTTTTATGGCCAGATAAGATCCAAACAAGACACAAAGTGACATTGACCCGAGTCTCGAGGACGAGACTCCCTTTGAGGTTTTTATATTTGTAACATCCGGATCCGAATGAACTGAAGCTCCTGTCAAGAAAAGGATGTTGCAAGCAAGTTTGGATCTCCAAAGTGGAGATATTCAAAGGTGCATATCTCTCTCCTCTTTGTTCTCATTAAAGTTAATGTTGAAGTTTCTAATTTAGTTTTTTTTTATGTTGCTGCCCATTAGGTATTTTATCTATTGTTGTATGTGAGATAAAGCCACGAATACCTTCCAAACTTAGAGGATCAAAGGTACAATCTTTCTCCCTCCTCTTGCTGCCTTCCATGCATGATTTAGCCTATAAAATTTTTATTACAAAAGCCTTCTAGGTACCTGGGGTTGGGACATAAAAATCTCCTAACTGAAATTATATTATAAGAAAGTATTGGTCATATCAAACTCGCAAATAAGCCAACTTTTGTTTCACTTGTACTTCATACTGGTTAATAAAGAAAAGGCTTTGATGTAATCAACTCCAAACGTATAAGAGAATTCTTTTACTGAAAGTCCCTCTTTAAGCCAATCAAGCTTACCATCAAGTGTATGCTCTATAGGAAATAACCACCGACAGGAAACAAGAGTGACATTCAAAATAAAGGGCATGAGGTTAGAGGAGCATTCTTCTTATCATTCATGACCTGACTTCAGTTAGAGTTTTGTAATATATCAATATAATCTCTTAGAATCAATACAGTTAACAGTACATCAATGGATTGCATTCGGGATCAGATAAGTCATTACTCGTAATAATTAGAGATAGAATGGTGAACACATGATCTCACCCCTTCACATAGGAAAACCAACTGAGGTAAAGAAGCATCTTGAGCAATGTTTGATGAAGGGCTAGATTTGGATTGTTTATGAATTATGATTATGTTGTACTATTGAAAGATCACATTCCCACCACATGTAGAAATCTTAATCACGTTTATCTATAGCATTGTAACTTTGTGTAAACTAGGTTGAGGGAGTGATACCTTCTAAACAGATTTTTGGATAGAAGTTCGAAATTAGATGCATATGTCTATTGGCTACAATCGCTCGAAATCAAAATCTGTTGAGGATTGTTCAATTAGTGAAACTCTTGCTTCACAAATGAACATTGTAAGCCTTGCAACATATGACCCTGCTGGCACATTTTTTATAAAAGACTATGGATGGTCTTATTATGATCGACTTCTATCTACCTATGAGACACTGCTCGAATAAGAGGGCTTAATCATCATAGGCAATCTCCTTGATGCCACTGGTTAATTTCACATGTACAAACATTGATCGGATTTAATATCTTACTTATATAGGAGCAAATATGATGATCTTCTGAGAATTCATCTTTTAAAATATTAGAACTCTTCTCTCAATGTCAATAAATGATTTCTCAAGATCTTTACGAATAAGAAATCATCAATCAATTGATCATTATGTATAGTCTACTATTCATACAATCTATTATATATATAGGATGTTATGGCAAATGATCAGAAAACACCCCTCTTTTGATGTCTCAACTGGAACTGGTACAATTGAGACATGATTCTTGTTTAGGTACCATATAAAACAAAATGATAAAGACTAGCTAGATCCATATCCAAAGCGTAGATGGTGATCTTATGATTTTAGAAATAATAAGATGTGACCAAAAAGACCGATCATCTTCATAAATTAATCTTTTAGGTATACTCTACTATTTATACATATCATCAAAGTAAGGTAGTGACAAAATACCTAGAATTGTAAAGTCGACCATTGAAGAGATTGAGAAATGATGGGGTAGATGAATAAGTGAAATCAATGCTGAATCATTATATCAATAAGATCATTGATCAAAAAGACCTAGATATGTACAATCAACCACATAAAGGATTAAGAAAGGATGAGGGATCAAGTCATTGATGACTGATAATTAAGAGTGCCAGTCATGGTGACCTTTACGCCTGACTGTGCGAGGGTGCGGTGACCCTCAGCTGGGCGGGAGATTAGGAAGCCCAATTAGGGCAGCGGCCGCTTGGTGCGCGGGTCTAGGATCCCAGTCTTTTTCTCGGTTTTCTCGCGAGCGCTCGCAGTTTTTACGCCTCTCTGGGATCCACAGGTTTTCTTTTAAAGACCAGTTCCGCTGACCCTTTTTCTTTAGGGTACCTAGGCTGGAGGACCCTTGGTTTTAGTTTTTCGAGCTCGTTAGCCCGTACCGGTCGGGTCGGTTTTTCTTTTAAAGCGATTTTTCCGGAAAGTCTCTCTCACCCGTCTTAGTGGCGTAGTTTTGGAGTAAACCTATCCCTCTATTGGACCGCCTTCCAATTAGAGGGCGAGACGGAAGAGCCTTTTGTAGGCTACTTCACCGCTTGAGTTTTGTTTATTTTTCGCCAGCAGACTTGGCGATGCAATATCAAATCATCCATGTATACATCTGAATCATCTATGGCTACATCTAAATCAGTTATAGTTGAATTTGGAGGAGTTACATTTGAGATTGGATTGAGTCACAAATGAGTTTGGCTAAAGTTGAGATGAATTACAGTTGAGTTGGTTACATGGAAGCTTGGTTACAGTTAAGTTGGTTGTAGTTGTGCTAGTTACTTTTCCGCCAGTAATTCTTGATGAAGAGAAAAGATCAGTTTATGAAAATCATCATTATCAGATTTCGATCTACTACCACAGGCGTTTGAGATAGCTAGTGGACGTGTTGGGAACTTAGTTAGGATGCATTTTACTCCACCGCATGCCTACGGAGGCACCCCAACCCTAAGGCTTCTTTACTGCCTTAGAGTCATAGTGTGAGGTCTTATCTAGACCAAGACCACAGACTATCCACTAAGCTTGAGAAATTCAATATGAAAAGAATCAAAACATCAGACTCATCATCTACACTTACTATGGTCTAACCCCATGACTCACAAACATCAAAAGAGACCCGAATCATCTCGACCATGTCAATCATTAACTACTCAAGATATCATGATCAATTCAATCATGATAGCCATTGAATAAATCATTGGAACATGAAATTGATGGGGAAGAATAGAAATCATATACAGTTTTATACTAGAGTCACATCTTAGAATCATAATATGAGGTCACACTCAGATCAAGATCCCAGATTGTCCACCAAATCTGATTGATTGGATAAAAACCAATAACAAAGACTCAACATCCACATCTCAAGATCCATTAAACATGATTTATAATTAATTAAAAGGTGACAATTTAAATATGGATCTTATAATCTTTGTATAAAAATGATTAATATGGGTAATTAATGTAGGATGAGTAGAATGGGGTTTTACATACCAAACAACTTGAAAGCATGTTTCAATGCAAGTAACTCTAAAAATTTAATTGTCAAAGCCCCTTTTACTTGCTTTCTTTTGGAGCCACTAAATTTCATGTTATTTTTAATTAATTAAGATTTACTCAACATTTGTTGATGTTCTTTTCTCCCTATTCCATGGATTGCAGGCATAATACCAGCACCGTTGTATTGGGAGAGTTGAATGTCAGTTTCTGAAGCAAAACATACCAGGTATGTATGTTATAATTTTGTTCAAGGATATTATAAATGCTTTTATTTCTCTTCTGATAAAATTGGGATGCATGTACATAATGCAATTTCTGTTGTTACATGTTAACTGCTATGGAATGTATGCAATATAAGTGTGACATGTTATAGTTCTGTGGTTTATTGGTTAATTTGTGAATGTCATTCGTAAAAAAAATCCCCTAATTTTCAGTACTCTAATGTGGTTCTTAGCGAAAGATTTTTTTTTGAGGCTGAAAATTCCCCTAATTTTCAGTACTCTAATGTCATAATACTACGTCTGATATGTAAACGGGTTTCCCAGATCCGAGAAGGAGCGAGCCTCACAAGGACTGTCACCCTGATACCATGTGGAAAGATTTTTTTTGAGGCTCAAAAGAGGGGGATGCACTCGATGGTTGTCGCCCCAAAATTATATATAACTTAAAGGGAAAAAGAGTAGAGATACTTACATAGGGGAGATGGGTAGAAGGGAGAAGAGGATGAATGCGAGTACACGGAAAGTAGCCGCGACAAATGGGCCGATAATCTAAGAGTTACACCAATCGAAAATAAGTCTATTACCCATAATGTTGACGTTCTCGCGATAGAAGCGTTGTCCCGAGAAGATGATGTCGTTCCTGGCACGCCAAATGCACCACAGCCTCGCGATAGGTGCCAAAAAATCAGGGAAAGAAGAGATGGTCGGCACATCAACATCGCAGCAAAGAGAGCATGAAGCGCTGGTCTGAGGGAAGAACCTGGCGCAACGATCTCGAGTCAGCAATCTCCGATGACGAAGTAACCAAAGGAAGATGGCAATGCGCTCCGGCAAGCGCAAACCCCTGAAGAAGGCACAGTCACGCACCAGAGGAGAAGTAGTATCAGGCGGAGAAGGGAGCAGTGCCCGATAAGCCTTCCGTGTGGAGAAGGCCCCATCGTTCCAACGCCAATGATCCCTCTGCATGGTAGGAGTAGCAGCAGCATTGAGAGCCTCCATCATCAACACGAAATCATCCACCCGCTGCTCAGAGAAGTTCCCAGAGAACGGAGGGCACCAACAGCCGTCAACCCAGCACTCGGCAATAGACGCATGTCGATTCGAAGCAAGCGCGAATAATCTCGGGAAACGCACCCGAAGAGAGCCCCCTCCCATCCAGTCATCCAGCCAAAACCGAAAGGAATCCCCCATCCCAAGCACCGGGGTGAAGAGCGCCACATTCGTCAGCAAGGTGGTCGAGATGCTGCGCCAGAAAGGGGAAGAATGATGCTGCAAGGCCCCCCACGGCATCCCGAACCAGTCGATGCCCAAGAGAGCCCGAAGAACGTTGGTGAAAAAGGTATCATCCTTGCCCCAAAGTCTACTCACCCATTTGAGTAGTAGAGCGTCATTTACCAGGTCCAATCTCCTGACACCAAGCCCGCCATAGCGCTTAGGCATGGACACCACATCCCAAGCCACCAGGTGCATGCCCCTACCGTTCCCATCCTTACGACCCCACAAGAAGCGCCGCATACACCGCTCCAGGCGCAAGCGTACCCCAGCAGGCATTCTCCGAACCGATAGAAAATAAACGAGTATAGATGAGAGGACGGATTTGAGAAGGATAAGGCGACCACCGCGAGAAAGCAAGGACGCCTGCCAACCCGCAAGGCGCGACTCCACTCGGTCCGTGATAATACGTCAATCCTTAGATCTGGCCCGCCCAACCGACAGAGGAATACCAAGATAAGCAATAGGGAGCTCCCCCGGCGAAGACCCGAGCATCCGGCCACATTCCTCCGCCTCCGCATGAGAGAAGCCAAAGGGAACCACGTTGGATTTGGATGCATTAATCGACAGCCCCGATAATTCACAGAACAAAGCAAGAGTATTTGCCATACCGGACACCTCCTCCGGACCTCCCTCAATGAAGCAAATCGTATCATCAGCGAACTGGATCAACGGGACGCAAATATCCCCCTTGCGGAATCCATTGGTAAGGCCAGCGTCAACAACGCGGGAGACCATGCGCGCCAGCACATCAGAAGCCAAAACGAAGAGAAGGGGCGCCAGAGGGCATCCCTGACGCACCCCCCTGCGTGGCTGAAATGATCCACCAACCGGCCGCCCATTAATCAACACGGAAAGAGAAACCGTGGAGATGCATCTGCGCATCCACGAAATCCATAAGTTTGGGAAACCCCGGCGACGCAAAGCAGACCAAAGGAAGCACCAATCGATGCAATCATAAGCTTTGGCAAAATCGATTTTCCATAGGACCCCTTTCTTCTTTTCTTTTTTCCAATCCGCCACCATTTCGGAAGCCACGACGATGCAGTCAGCGATATGCCTCCCTTTGATGAACGCCGCTTGAACCGGAGAGATTAGGCCATCCAAGACCCGAGACAGTCGAGTGGCCAGCATTTTCGCGACGATAAGGTATATACCATTGGACACGGAGATAGGGCGGAAGTCCTCAATGCGCAATGCCGGTTCTTTTTTAGGAATGAGGATAATATGAGCCCGATTGATGCGGTCGAAGCCGAAATTTCCCGAACAAAATTCAGAGACGACATCCATGACGTCCCCCGCCACAGTCTCCCAAAAATCGCGATAGAATGCGACGAAGAACCCATCCGGCCCCGGAGAAGAATCATGGTTCAACGCCCAAACCGCCGCTTTAATCTCCTCCATAGAAAACGGGCGAATAAGGGACGCGGATTCCGCGTCAGAGATAGACGACGCGCCCAGGCCAAGCCACCGCCACCTACGAGGGCAGGTCGAAGATGAGGTACGTCGGAAGTGGTCGACGATGGCACACCCCATCTCCCTATCCCCGGAGAAATTGACGTCATTGATAGAAAAGGACCGCAACATGTTAAAACGCCTCCGATTACTCCCCACCCGGTGGAAATAAGACGTATTAGCATCGCCTTCATTAAGCCATTTTAGACGCGAGCGTTGTCGCCACTCGATCGTTCTTTTCTTGTCCTCCTCCTGCACCCGAGCGTGAGCAGAATTGCGGGCCCGAAGTTCCTCAAGAGAAAGCTCACGCTCATTCTCCGTCGAATCCAACTGCAAGATAATGTCCTCAGCCTCAGCACGCACAGCGAGCCGTGTCTGTCTAGAGTTTCTTTTGAAGTCAGCAAGAACTCTCCGAAGGGAAGCAAGCTTCTGATCAAGTTTAGACGCCGCGGAGCCAGAGACGGTAACATGAGTCCAATGTTCATGAACGACCGATTTGAAATTAGGTTCCAATAAACAACATTTTTCGTATCTGAATAGTCCCCGAGGACGAATACCGTCGCCGGAGTCCCAAATAATGGGAGAGTGATCCGAGAAAGAGCGGGGGCAAGATGATACAGAGCAAAGGGGGGAGGAGTCCATTAACATCCCATTAGCCAAGAAACGGTCAATCCTAGACCGAGAGGAGCTGCTCCGCCAAGTGTAGCCAATGTCGCTCGGAACCAAATTAAATAGTGCCAGGCCGTCAATACCATGTGGAAAGATGTGAAAAGAAAAGTTGTATACCACGTAACCCTAGGGCCCTCTTATATAGGAGAAAGTCTATAGGGAGAAATTATATAAAGAAGACTGAAAAACTAGAGATATATAAATAAAGGCAAAGATATAGAAATCTCTCAACAGTAACCATTTTCAAAGTTTCATTCTTTTATATTTGAACTTGAAATATTGATAGGGGTTTATTTTGACATGTGTTGGCGTTGCTTCCAATTAGATTTGGTGTGTTCATGGCGCACTTGGTCATCATTCCCATCACTGGAACGTACATCAACCCTGCCAGGAGCTTCAGCTTTGCGGTGTTCATTAATAAGAAGGGAAAGTTCTAGGATGACCATGTAAGTTTCTTGTCTTTTTTTATCATAATCTCTTGCCTTTTTTCCGATTGGGCAACATTTGGTAAACAAAATTGATGCAAAGTTTGGGATCTTGCAGTGGATCTGCTCGGTTCGAATTTTCTTGGCATCTTTGGCGGCACCTCCATACCAGCAGTACATCTTGAGAGCCACAGACATCAAGGTTCTTGTGATTTCAGGAGCAACACCAATAACTATATCGGGATGCCAATGTTGTTATTGTCAATGTGCTGGCAGGCTAAACCTGGCCCGAACCCGGACCCGATCTCACGGGCTTTGGGCCGGGCTAGGCCCTCGGTTTAACAAAAAACGCAGGCCTCAACCCAGCCCAAAGCCCGAGAAAATTTGTCGGGCTCGAACCGAGCTTTCTCGGGTTGGGTCGGTCGAGCCAAATGCTCCACCTTACTTGGATAAATCAATGTATTAATATCATAATTAGGAAATCTACAAGAGCAACCTCCCAATTTATGAATCCAATTCACAAGTCTAATACAAAATGTAAATCCAATTAACATTTGTGAATCATATTCACATGTGCTTTGAAAAAATATGAATTATAATCATATAAATATAACTTATTGTGAATATTCATATTAATTAATGTCCAATAACATAAATTATATTTACATAAATTCTTAAAAATTCATAACAATTATTATTATTGTTTTGATATGACAATATACGAGTCCTAATCCAATTAGAACTCGTGAATACCTGTCGTGGATACTTGGAGATAATGTCGGGGAGATCATACGCTCCATGTATAGTGATTTGAAATTTGTACATCCATCCAATTCCAGGAGTTAAACCATGTGTGGCAGGACAATTTGGATTCATCTCTAATTGATCCGATTTCCATTTCCATATTGAAATGTTGCACACTCTATTTGAGCTCAGAATGGATCATAGAAATGAGATCCACTTCCATTCCATTTCTAATCATTTATCTAAACCATTTAGAGCTTAGAAATGGGTTATGGAAGTGAGACCATCTCCGTTTCATTTCCATTTCGAAATGATTCACATTTATATGAGCACAGAAATGGACTACAAAAATGAGCTCAATGATGTGAGATTAATCTAATCAATCCTCAAATCATATAGCCACAAAATAGAGTCATTAAAACCCATATGGTTTCATCACTCCTTCAGAATAGAAGTGTCATGGTGTATTATTATGAATGCATCAACCCAGAGCATTCGCACTGCCCCAATATCCTACATATTAGAAGACTTAGATAAACCCACAGTTCAAACTCTTGCTTGAGTGTCTCCTTCCAGGGTATCCAATCGATCTCTCAATCGATAATTTAAATGACAATATTAATTATACACTTTTCAAAAGTATATATAAATATTTCTGAATTCATGTCTGAGTCAAAGGACTACTGCTTAAAGTCAAATACCGTACCTCTATGAAAGAGCCTTTAAACATTTAAGGGAACTGAAAGAAGTTCTCTATACAGGGTTGTTGTTAGAAGAAGGTGCTGAAGCGATGATTATTGAGGAGAAAAACGGTGTATCACTCCCTACCTTGATAGTGCTCCAAGTTGGACGTGGAAAGTTCCACCACGTCATCTTACATGCAACAAAGAAGGTGGAGGTCAAGGCGGTGACAAACATAGAAGTCGTTAGGGTTGTATTAAAAGTGAGTTATGTCAAAGCTTTTAACCCTAGGTAAATTATCAAGCATTTGAAGTTTATATTTATAATCCTATAAGTGCTTATGGAGTGCAAGTGTATGAGTATTGATCAAAGGCAAGTGTATCGAGGTGTAGAATGCGAACTGGTAAAGTATTTAGGATTTCACTTATTGTTTCTGTAGTTTTTGTTTTATGATTTTATTTGATTTTTGCGTATTTAGGCTTTTTATGTTTGTTTGTACCTAACAAGAAGTTTGTGTTTTATATTTTTAATTTGTTTTGAATTTTTGTTTTTTATTTGATTTCTAGTTCTAATTATTATGTTATTTTATTAAATATTTTGTATTTAATTTTGTTGGGAAATATAAGAGACTTATTTATTCCATACGCCCTAGGCTCTCTTATATAGGAGAATAGCTTATGGGTAAATTACATCAAGAGTCCAAAAGAAAAGAGAAAATATGAAACGGTACATAATAGAAGAACATATATCTCTATACTCCCCCTCAAGGTGAAGCATAGATGTCAATTATGCTCAGCTTGGACGAGCACTTCTGGAATGGCCCTTTAAGTAACGCCTTGGTAAAGATGTCTGCAGTTTGGTCCCCTAAGCTAACATGGGATGTAGAAATAAACCCCTTCTGAATCATATCTCGTATAAAGTGACAATCAACCTCAATGTGCTTGGTTCGTTCATGAAATGTTGGATTATTTGTAATAAATATAGCAGCTTGATTGTCACATTCCAGAGCCATAGGAAGAGGGACTTTTACATATAGATCTGTAAGAACAGCTTTCAACCACATCATTTCTGTACTGACCTAGGCCATAGCCATATATTCAGACTCGGCAGTGGATCTTGCTACAATTGTTTGCTTCTTGCTTCTCCATGAGACCAGAGAATTTCCGACATACACAGCAAATCCAGTGGTGGACTTCCTATCCTTGGGGCATCCTGCGTAATCTGCATCTGTACATGCTGAAATAATAATCTCCATGTCTTTCTTGAACAGCAGACCTGCACCTGGAGATGACTTAAGATACCTGAGTATCATATGTATAGCATCCATATGTACCTATCATGGTTGCTCCATGAACTGGCTCACCCGACTAACAGCAAAAGAGATATCGAGTCTCGTAATAGTAACATAGAGAAGCTTGCCCACCAGTTCTCTGTATCTTCTCCTATCCACCTCATCAGTGTCGTCATCATATAATTTCATACTGGGATCCATGGGTGTAGTGGCAGGTCAGCAACCAAGCATTCCTGTTTCACTCAACAAGTCAGTGACATATTTCCTCTGAGTCATTACCAGCTCATGAGGATTTCTGGCGAACGCCGGTCCCAGAAAATATCTAAGAACTCCAAGATCCTTGGTGACTAATTCACGACCCAGCATTTCTTTCGCCATCTGAATTCCTTGTCCATCATCACCTGTAATCAAGATATCATCTACATACACCATAACTGCAATAATACCTTTGTATGTTTTCTGTACGAACAGGGAATGATCTGTATTGGAACGTGTGTACTCCTGTTTTTCAAACAGGTCTGAGATCCTATGAATCCAAGCTCTGGGGCTCTGCTTAAGGCCATAAATGGCCTTATGAAGTCTACACACCTTAGAACACTCCCCCTCAACAGCAAAACCAGGTGGTTGTTGCATGTAGACTTCCTCCTGCAAGTCACCATATAAAAATGCATTATTGACATCTAATTGGAATAGTGGCCAATCACGAGTAACCGCAACAGAGAGAAGGATCCGTAGGGTGGAATGCCGAGCAACCGGCGAGAATGTATCAAGATAATCCACCTCATATGTCTGTGTAAAGCCACGAGCAACCAGGCGTGCCTTATATCTGTCAATGATGCCATCTGCATTCTGCTTAACAGTAAAGACCCACTTGCAGCTCACTGTAGACACATCGGTAGGTGCAGGAACAAGGCTCCAGGTACCTCTGGACTGAAGAGCAGCCATTTCTTCTTCCATGGCTAAACGCCACCTACTATCCTTCAACGTATCTTGGTAATTCCATGGAATATCCCAAGAAACTAAATTTCACGATGTTTCGATGAAATTTCGTCGAAATTTCGGTTTCGACAGGTCTGGGGTATCGAAACTGATATGTATATCGATATCCCGGGTTTCGACCGAAATCTCGTGAGATATCGGCGAAATTTCGGAGCATTTCGATATATCGCCCGACAGAAGGAATCTTTCATTAAAAATCCACGGAGATGCCGATATCGACCGAAATTTCGGTCAAAACTATCACATTTCGACTGAGTTCTAGCAGAGAGTTCTCCAACTTCCTCCAATGCCTTCTTACTTCAAGGTAAGCCAAATTTGGCCAAATCTTCATCAAATTCTTAAATTTTTTTAAAGGTTTCACTCTTAGGATGTTGATATAGCTTGGTATGGTGTTTTTTTTAGATATTTCGAATATATAGCTTTAAATTTAGAGACGAAAATTAGGGGTTTTGTGTTTTAATTGCACAATAGTGATAGCTATGAACATATTATCTCAGATCTTGTGTATAACATGAACTAAAACATAGTTTGAGAATATTTTGTTAGATCTATGGAAGAGGAAATTGGGGCTTTTGAGGTTTAATGTCGAACGATGCTGAGTTCTTCAATTATAAATTCGGATCTTAAGTTATGGAAGTAGAAATCATGTTTCGGAATTTTTTTTGGTAAATGAAATTTAAAAATTGAGTAAATCCGAAAATCATATGTTAAATCTTTTGGTTTTTTACATATTTTGTGTCACTTAGGTAGTCTTTCTTGAAAATGGTCCCCTAATTGCTAGATCTAAGACTCTAATGTATAGATCTAAGGTGTTTTTTTTTTAAATCGGAATATTAAGAGTATTCTTTCAATTTCAAACACCAAGTATTTATGATTTTGTGTGTATTAGGCGTTAGAAAAATTAAAAATATAATAATTCCGAAAATTAAAACATAAATTAATTAGCAAATTCATAACCGGTCGCATTGTATGCCTCCTTAATGATTGTTCTTCGATTTCCTCGCAGATTTCGACGATCATCATCATGGCAAATTCCGGTTCCGGATCAGGATCTGACAGTTCTGAGGATCAGAGGGGCGATTTCAGTGGGGACATTAGTTGGAGGTATGCCTCCGCTCCTGATAGAAATAAAGCGAAACCACAATGCAATTTAAGTGGAAAGAAGTTGGGAGGAGGCGGGATCACGAGGATGAAGCAACATCTTGTTGGCAATATAACAAGAATGTTGCCAAGTGCACGCGGTGTCCCAAAGATGTGAGGCACAAGGTGAAGGCCAGCTTGGATGGGAAGAAGGAAAGGGATACAGAGAGGGTAAGAAGGGAAGAACAATTGAAGGAGTTCATGTTTGAGAAAGAAATCAACGTCCTTTCATATTTAGACGACGATGACTTTGTGTACCCCGCTGACATTCAGACTACAACGGATAGGACATACAGAAGGGCTACAAACGAATCAATGAGCGAGTTCGAGAGGAGAGAACTCGGTGGTGCACGGGGCGGCTTCTACGGTGCATGTGGCAGTGGGAGTGGTTATGGAGGCACACCAGTACCACAACCCACCAAAAAACACAAGGGGAAAGGAATTAAGCCCTTCTTGACGAGGAGTGGATCCATGCAATACAAGGCAAGCAAGGATCCGAGCCAGAAAACGGTGAAGGGAATGTTTACCAATGCACGACAAAGGGTGAGAAAGGTCATCAGCAAGCTCTTCTTTGGGAAGAGCATTCCTACCAGCATTGCTAGCGGGCCATTTCTGCAGCATGCCATTGATGAGATCGCTGCAGCGGGAACGGGAGTGAAGGCTCCTACATCCTACGAGATAATGAACAAATATTTGGAGATGGAGAAGGAGGAGATGAATGAGTACATCGCCGAGTTGAGGAGGAGATAGCCAGAGTATGGGGTGACATTGATGTGCGATGGGTGGACGAGCTATACGAGGAAGCAGATCATCAACTTCCTTGTTTACTACGATGGGAAGACAATCTTTTTGAAATCTGTTGACGCATCTGAGCATGTGAAGGACCACAAGTACCTGCTGAAGTTGATGAAGGACATCATAAAAGAGGTTGAGAAAGATCACATTGTCTAGATTGTGACGGATAATAGTAGCAACTTCAAGAAAGCGGGTGAAACAATAATGAATTCCAGCAGCTACGGAATTTTTTGGACATCGTGTGATGCGCATTGCGTTGATTTAATCCTAAAAGATTTCAACAAGAGAACGCTCGTCTCAAGAGAGGTAGAGAAAGCACGAACGATCATCACATTTATTTACAACAACGGCAAAGTGTTGGCATTGATGAGGCAGATGTGCAATGGTAAGCTGGTGAGGCCTGGCATCACACGCTTTGCAACCAATTTTATAGCGATGCAAAGCCTCAAACAACAAAAGACAGGTTTGAAAATCATGTGTTGCCAAGGTGAATGGTTCGAGATACCTAAAGATCGGACTAAAGGAGGACGGAAGGTGGAGATATTGATCAATGATATCTCCTTTTGAGATGACGTGACTCGGGTCACAAGGATCATGGATCCAGTTGTTTCTGCATTACGGATCATGGATGGCGATAAGAAGCCCATCATGGGAGTCATCTATGACGCAATGCATTGCATGAGAGAGAAGGTCAGAGAAACGGTTGGAAAAGGATCCAAAGCATGGTTGGACATCATAAACGAGCGATGGTCCAAGATGCTCTCACATCCTCTTCACAAGGCCGGTATGTATTATGTAAAAATCTAATTTGTTTTTCATTTTTTAAATTTTTATAGATCTTTAGAATATGAGTATTGAGCTTGTTCGTGACTTTGTATCCATCTTATTACTTCAATCCTAAGTACCAGTACAAGAATGGACTTGGTACAAATGCTGACCTTCCAGCAGCCGTATAAATTGTGGTGGAGAAGCTCGTCAAGGATGAGAAGTTACAGATCTTGTGCATGAACGAGGTAATCCTCAATTTGAAGCTAAATTAGGAGTCACAAAAATATTCTTTAAGAGAATTATGTAACATATTATGACTTAAGCCTATGTATACAGGTTAAGTATTTCCGGGATGTCTTGGGTTCCTTTGGTCGAATTACTGCGGTAAATGTACGGGGCAATACTCTTCCTGGTAGGGACGAAGACAAATAAAGCCATTGATTGTGTGTTCATTTATTCCCACTATTGATTTATCTCGTTTTCATTTTTTGCAGCCGAATGGTGGTTATTATACGGGATGGAAGCTCCCAACCTACAAATTGTGGCAGTGAAAGTGTTGTCTCGAACCGCATCTGATGGTGATTGTGAGAGGAATGGAGCACGTTCAACTTGATCCATTCCAAGAGACGGAATAGGTTGGGAGAAAAGAAGCTCAATGACCTTATCTACATGCATTATAACTTGAGGCTGAAGTTGAAATATGCAAGGGAGGGACAAGACAAAGAGGACTACACAGACCCTATTGATCTTGCATACATTTTCAAGATGCATGATGACGATGTTGATGAAGACGTTTTCCAGAGGTGGATGGATTCCAATGGTGCTCCCGTTCTCGATCAACCAGTTGGAAGACCAAATGAGAATATAAGCCAGCAAATGGGAGCAGACATAGGTGACTATTTGGCAAGAACTGGGTGGATTACAGACCCTGTTGGAGGGTTGGAGGGTGAGATTGATGCGGTTGTTGATGAGATTCTCTCCACTAGCTCCAAATCCAAATCGAAGTCAAAAGATGACAGTGGAGATGATGATGATGATGTTGGTCGTGGTGGACCTGGTGATGGTGGGGAAACAAACTCAGATGGGTCAGGAGGGGGTGGTCGTGGACCACAAGATACCAGATTTGAGGAAGGGCTACATGCAGGACGTGAATATATGGAGCGACAAAGGAACACACATGGACAGTTTGTTCAAAGTACGAGTCTAGGACTTATGGATTACGAGTATGGTCGTGGCAATCGTCCAACCGACAGCTACATGGACGATTTGATATCATCTGTAGGTTCTTTGAGTTGCATGGACATTGACAGTCCATATCGCGAAGGAACACCAAGTCCTTTAGACGGATATGGATCGTCACACGATGAGAGATCATTTGGCGTCTTCCGGAATACTTTCATGCTCCTCCTCCAGGACTTCCTCCTCCTCCTCAAGCGTACACCTCCATCATATTCATATGGTTACAGTGGGTATGGGGGATACAGTAGCTACAGCGGTGAGAACTATCAAGGTAGCCAACCTGAGCAATGCCAGGGCAGCTTCTTTGGGGGTGACAGTTACGGTTTCTTCCCTGAGTACACGCCAATTCCTCCTCCTCCGCAGCGATCTTCTCCTACTCCGTCGTTGTCGTCCCGAGGATCTCAGGCCAGTAGTTCGCAGCCTCGTCGTGCCACTCATGATAGCGGATCTAGTGTTGCTTATCCTCGTCTCGGGATACTCATAGGCATCGATGACCACCAATACATGCAGTATATGATGGATACAAGGACATGTGCTCGTACATGACATGGGAGAACTATTGCAAGTTCATTGAATCTGCGATGCGTTATGAGAGAGAACAAGGAAGGGGGGCCATTCAGATCCACCGCGGAACTCTTGGTTCTGAACCAAACATATCACCAGGTAATATATTTTAATATTTTATTGCATTGATCATTAATGTGCATGTTCTTATTACTTTACATTAAATATATGTATTTTCACTTGTTGTAACTTGTAAGACTATTACTTTGTTATTAAGTATTAACTATTAACAACAATATGTTCGATATGGTGTGTGACATACCGTCATAGTCATAGATGATAAGATGATCGATGTGTATACTATAAGCCTATAAGTGTATTGTTTCATTGTTTGAAATACTTTGATTAAGTCCATTTGCAATATCTAACATATTCTACAATATAACCGATATGGCCGATATGTCTATATAAGGGGTATAGATGAGCAATATGTGTGAAACAATTGTGTATTTATATGTTATTTATTGTTCTAATAACTTGGAATATCAAAATTTACAATAAAATTGGAAAAAATAGTTTTTGATCCTTTTCCGACTTTTCCACCGAAATTGTCGAAATTTCCCGAAATTTCGATGAAATTTCGGTATTTGAGATGACCGAAACGAAATCGAAATTGAGATTTCGAACCTTGGAATATCCACCGCCGATAGTGCAATGACAAAGCTCCTGAATTCTCCAGATAAACGATCAAAAGAGATAGTGGATGCTATAGGATATGACACGCAGCTGCGCTTCTGTTTCCGAAGCGCAATAGGAAGATCCAAATCACCTGCATCCTCATCTGGCCTCTGTAACACATCCTGCTCAGGTAAATCTTCAGATCCATCAATATTGATTATATTCTCAGAACATACCTCAGGCGAGCTAGATGATGAGCGGTGACCATGAGCAGAAGCAGACCGACGGGTATAGTGGAGTGGCAATGGAGGAACAGGAATGGTAACATGAGGTGTAGGAGATGGTAGTGGTGGAGGTGGTGATGGTAGTGGTGGAGGTGGTGATGGTGGTGGCATGTATATAGCTTCATCAGTGCCAGAGGATACCAACTGATCACATGTAGAAGAGAAGTACATAACAGACTCGAAAAAGGTAACACAGCACTAACAAAGTATCTCCTGCGCAATGGATCATAACACATGTACCCCTTTTGTGTTCTGGATTACCCGACGAAAACATACTTGACAGCCCTAGGAGAGAGCTTGTCAATACCTGGAGACAACTGGTAGACAAAGGCCACCGAGCCAAACACACGAGTAGTGAGGGAGAACAATTCTCTTTCTGGAAAAACAAGGGAGAAAGGAATCTTCTCACCTAAGACAGATGACGGCTTAAGATTAATGAGATAACATGCCGTTAGGATAGCATCGCCTCAGAAAGAATGAGCGGCATGACTCTGTATGAGAAGCGACTTGGTGACATCAAGTAAATGACGATGTTTCCTTTCTGCAACTCCATTTTGTTGGGAAGTATAGGCACAGGATGTTTGGTGGATAATCCCATGAGTTGAAAAATAATTGTAGAGAGTATGAGTACAAAATTCCAAGGCATTATCACTTCTCACAATCTTTACAGATGCAGAAAAAACATTACGAACTTCATTGATGAAATTCATGATAATATTCCCCGCTTCAGATTTATTCTTTAACAAAAAGACCAAAGACACACGAGAGAAATCATCGACAATAACCATATAAAACCTGTATCCCTAAAGATCAGGAACACGACTAGGACCCCAGATATCGGCATGAAACAACTCAAACTTGGAGCTATTAATCCGACTCTGACGACTGGGAAAGGAAAACCGATGATGTTATACAATTGACAAGCCTCACATTGGATGGACGTGTGAGGTGAAACCTGGGGTAACACACGACACAATTTCTGAAGCGATAGATGTCCAAAGCGCAAGTGCCACAGGAAAGGGGAGACAGATCCAACAGGTAGAGAGGAGGCTCCGGCATAAGAGGTCCGACTGAGACGATATAGGCCGCTCTGCTCATAGCCACACCCAATCACGTTGCCCGTAAGGATGTCTTAAAAATGAGAGAAGATGGATCAAAAATTGCTCAACAATGTAAATCCTTTGTAAGTTGGCTAATGGACAACAAATTCATAAAAAAATCAGGTGCGTGCAGCACATTCTTGAGGTGCATAGAGGGTGTCAAGCTAATCTCCCCCTGACCAGTAATAGAGGAATGCGTCCCATTGGCAATAACCACAGTACGGCCTGGAGGAACCTGTCGGTAGGCTGTAAGTAAACCTTGATCACTAAACAGATGATGTGTGGCACCAGAGTCCTTAATCCACTCTAAAGTATCTGATCCACTACTGCTAGTGAATGCATAAGTGCTAACTGAGGTACTGGTGGATGCAGAAGAAGCAACATCGGAGTGACTATCAGAAGCAAGCACTGATGCAACGGGATCGGATGGAGGAATAAAGCCCCTCAGACGGGCTACAAGATCATCAAAGCGTTGATCCAGAGATGAAGCAGATGGGGGCTCAATTCATTCAGCTACTCGTGCAGAAGCAGGAAATCCATGTTTCGAATAGCACGTGTCTTCGGTATGCCTAGAACGGTGGCAAAAGGTGCATGATGGCCGAACACGACCCCCTCTGCCCCGAGGTCCACGACCACGAAACTGATGATGATCCTCATGACCTTGATTCACTGCCATGGCTGAGGCGGTCTGATTTGCAGTGGATGAAGGAACAGTAACACGACTCAGTCTGTGAAAGGCTTCCTCCATCGGAGGAATGGTGGAATCTGCCAAGATCTGGGAACGTGTTGCCTCGTACTATGGATCTAGAGCCGCCACAAATACACCAACCATAGTGGCATTCCGGTAGGTCTTCTGTTGCACAGGAGTGGCTGTGAGAGGCATGAAGTTGTAAAGCTTCTCAAATATTCCACGTAAAGATGTGTATAATGAGTGTAGAGGTCGTGCATTCTGCTTGATGGTAAAGATGTCATGCTGGAGTTGCAGAATCTTCGTCTCATTCTTTGTCTGTGAATAAGTAGCAGCCAGAATATCCCACATTGCTTTTGCAGTGGGCTGATGGAGAATATCATTAGCAATCTCAATTGTTAATGTTCCTGATAGCCAAACCTTGGCATATGCATCATCTGCCTCCCAAGAGGCGTTGACCCCAGTCTTCTCAGCAAGATCTTCCTCAGTAAGAATATGCTTCTTATCGGTCGACTTCTTCATACTCATGAACTGCATTGCCCACAGTTCATAGCTGGACCCGTCCATCTTCACAATAAGCGCAGGATCTCTGAAGGTGCCTGTGGATGGGATATCTGCCTTGCTCTCTGTCATGATGATAATAGAAGCCTAGGGTTGTAGACTGAAGATATGCGAGCCCACGGCGAGCCATTATGCAATAAATGTTATTGTGAATATCATTCCCTGATCTGAAATGAAGAATAAATAATTTGCATAACAGGTCTCTTAGTACAATTAGGGTTATGTACCATGGCCATCTTGATGATCATACAGCTGTTGATTCAATTATTGAATCATAGAGGCCGGTGCTTGGATGAACATCTAAAGAGTTAGATTGAGGACTCATCAAGCACCGTCAAATGATTGTTGAGAGATGATCTCCAGCCTGAGTAGGAGATGGCAATCCTTTTTTCAGTTAAGCTGATATCTGACCGACCTCTTGATGCTGGTCCTCTGCATAGGAATAGAGATTTGGAGGTGTCAGATTAGTTAGGTCAAAGAGTTGACTTAACGAGATCGAGATAACCAAAGTCATATATCGTATGTTGTCATGATATAGGCACGTATCCTCTGACCAGAGACAGATGTACGACTATATGTCTGAGTATGTACATTTGGCAGACCAATAGGTTGATGACCTAATCAAAGTCTATACACCGGCACGCTGGTGTGCATGCATGGTCATATGAGTAATACGATCTCTCAAAGGGATCACACAGATTCAGTTACCGAACCGGAAGATATGAGCTCACTCATGAGATATTAGGAAGAATCAAATTCTGTGCACGGTCGTCTCGCTTTGGAAGCTTGACTGAATTTGTAGGTTTGATATATACTTTTGGAAAGTATATGATCAAGACCTAGGTATGATATATGCTTTTGGAAAGTATATGATCGATACCGACTCCCAATGATCGAATGAGAAACTTAATGATAAAACTCTGAAGTAGACAGTGTAAAATTGATCTTATACTTCAGGTTTATTCTGAGTCATCCAGTATGCAGGATGTACTGGTATTGGGAATACCTGAGGATGATGTGATTATAAACGATTGTATAACCATGACGCTTCCATTCCTAGGGAGTGATGAAACGTGTCTGGATTTTAGTGACTCCTCTCAGTAGAGAAGTAATCTAATCTTAGTCTAAATGTTGGACATTGATCTGAATGTGATTCAGATTCGATGACAAGATTAGATTTGCGGTCTTGATTTAATCAAGCATCTATGGGAGGCCCGAGATCTGGATTTAAGATGTGATCTCAATATCCAAGTCACTATACGTGGAACAATACAATCGTTCTGTCCTTATCTCCAAGTATTCATTGAGAAAGCGCATTATCCTTAAAAGAGTTCATGGATAATTCTATTGTTGATATATGTATCCGAGCATTTAGAAAATGGATAATTAAATGTGATTTAATTATCATGAGTAATATGAATTTGATTCATATTATAAGGAGAGTTATCTTAGATAATTAAATGTGTTTTGATTATCAAAGATGTGAATAATGTGAATGTGATTCATATTATTTGGGCACAAGAGAAAAAAAAGATATCCAAGATGATTAAATGTGATTTAATTATCATGGATATGAATAATGTGGATAGCAATATCCAATTATTGATAATATATTATAAATGTGATTTATAATGTATTAGAGAGAGTTAATTATAATTTATATTTGTTGATTAATTATTAATGTGTAATGGATACACATTGTGTAATTAATTGAAGATGTAAATTATATTTTGTTTTGGGTTGTGAATGTGATTTATAATTTTCTAATGGCAAGATTGCAATATTCTCAAAATTAATTATGAATTATTTTTGAAAAATAAATCACAACAAAAGTTGTTGAATTAAATAATGGAGAATTTCATGGAGATATGCAATCTCATGAGATTTCATGAGATTGCCCCACTTGGAAATAAGTGGTCGTCCACTATATTCCAATGGGATTGAGATCTCTATGGAATTTGTCTCCTTATTTGATTGGTTTAATTTTAGTATTGATGTATATTTGATTTGTCAAATATATTTGATCTAAATTAAATCATAAGTTGTTGGCTTTTACCAACAACAATCTTGACCATTGGATTGATCATAAATCAATCTCAACCATTGATTTTATGAGTCCCATGGATTGAGATCCATGGATCCCAAAACCTTATAAATAGAGAGGCATACCATGCTCTCTAGTACATGCTATTAAAGCACATCTCTCTCTCTTTCTCTCTACACGCCTACTCTCTCTCCCTCTCATGGCCGTCCACCATGGATGCCCTAGAGAGAGTCTCCATCGCCGTGGCGTCGTCGTTATGCTGCCCGATCGTTTGCTCGTGGATCTCTGTCTCCTTCGGTGCGCCTTTCTCGTGAAGAAAACGTCGGATCTCGTGTGTCGAGATCAGGAGATCCGCCGCTTGGATTATCAACATGGATTGCGAGAAGCATGCGATTCATCCCCGCGCTCGCAAGCGTCTCCTCCGTCGGATCGAACTTGAGATAGGAGGTCTCTTCGTTTAGAGACTCGATCGCAACCACGCTTCAAGAGGTAATCCTATTACTTGTTTGGGGTTTAGACGAAACGATCCGAGAAGTGTTCTTGGATCATATGGTTTCGTCGTATGAAAATTTTTTAAATTCCGCTGCATGGAACAACTAGTACGACTAGTCGTTCCTCGTCGTATTCGATACGACGATCACGCTTCCGTGATACGCTTGAGGATCTAATCATATCCTCCAAGTGGTATCAGAGCCTTAGGTCGAAGGTTTTGGATACGATCCATAAAATCGAAGGCGACTTGGGTTCGTTAGGGTTGCGAAAGTTTTATCGCATTTCATTTTCGCGTCTCTGTTTAGTGATTATTTTCGGCCCTGTTTAAATTGTTCAAACACGAAAATAAAACTTGGATTTTGTTCCCCATTGAATAAGGAAACCATAGGATCTGAGTTTACGTAATTTGGATTCCGTTTGCTCGAGATATGGTTGTTTTAATGAACATGTATTCACTGTTGCGGGAACTGCGAATCTTAACATGATTAATGAGTTAATTACTGTTTTGATCCACCTCGAAATGCGTGAAATATCACTTAGATTCTGTCCTAAATCAAATTAGCAATATTTGAAAATTGATTTTGTCTAATTTGGATTTAAATTGATTGAGATATGTTAATTTTAGTAAGTAGGGGTCACTGCTGAAATTACAGTCCTAACCAAGAACCATGTGATTGTCAATTAGTAAAATTAATTGTTAATTTCATGAAATAATTATGGAAAATATTTGAGAAATATTGAATGATGATTATTTCCTTAATTGGCTTGGCCTCAACCATTAAATTAATTAGATTTGATCTAGATCATAATTGAAACACAATAATCAAACTCCTTGCTTGAATAGGATTGGGAATTTGTCTAGCAAATTTCCTTATAATCAAAAATGTTTTGATTATTACTATATCGTATAATTTCGGTTGAAGAACCGATGATCATCTCAAGTACAAAATGATTGACTCGGCATTATTTTTTCCCGAGGCGGATATGGTGTCTAGTCGGGGATCGCTGGGGTAGCGGGTTGCACCGGATGCGGTCCGTCCCACTTCCGCCGGTACTGGCCATGACAGCGGGTAGGGAACGAATGATGCGTGAGAGATCATGATGTATTTTCTAATTATTAAAATTCGAATTAATACGTACTTTGAGATAATACCATATATTCAAGTAAAATCAAGTTTGTTGATTGAATTGGATTGATAATTAATTTAATGTGATTAAGATAATTATATTCAATTAAAAACACTCTATTATAATAGATGTGTTATTTCTCTTGTAAGAATTAATTATGTGAATATGATTCATGATAATTAATTAGAATTTGAATATGATATGGAGGATCACATAAGTAACATCCATGGTCTCCCGTTTAGGCGAAGGGTTCCGTCGCTAGGGATTGTATGTAGGAGACGCATGTCCGAAGTGACAGCTCCTATATGCAAGCGCATCTAGATCGGGCTCTTTGCTTCTCGAAAGAGTAAGGTCGTATGCGTAGTGACCCCAATATCGGATTCTCATATTATTGGGGCGATATTGGATTACGCATAGCGAGTATTATTCCTGTTGACGGTTGGTTCAATTAATGACGGGTCAACACCACCTTAGGGGTGGTGGGCCCAGGTGTTAAAGACCGAATTGAGAGATGCAAGTTGGACTTGCAAGGTGGAATGTGTTACCACTTCTTTTTATCCGAGTTGCAGATTCTCATATTATTGGGATGTAAAAAAGATAAGGAAGGAGATCCCAGATCTTGCTGAGATATGATGGTGAGTATATCTCTTACATTGAAAGTGATTAAGGGAATGAACTTTCAGTGTTGACAAGGCAAGACAACTTTGATATGAAAATTCCTAAATCAAAGTAAAATATATATTTATATATTTATGCAAATTTCTTATTTCAGATAATCCTTCATTAAACACACTCAATGTTATACTCAATAATAACCAGTAGAATATCATGGATTGGACCCAGGATCCAGATATTGTACTTGCAATTGGACACATAATGTATGTGGTTGCAATATGCAAGTTTCATCATAATAATGAGGAATGATAATTAAATAGACAATAGGACTAAAACCCTAGGGTTTGTATGTCTCTATAGTCTTGATCTCTCATCGAATGTACTTTGGAAGTGACATGTCGATGATGATCGTAATTGTCAAATAATCCTTATAAAATTCTAAGATGTTCTGGCATACAAATGTGCTCTCGACATTTAATCATGAATAATGTGGTTCTCTGCATCATGCAGAATGGTGGCTCTATAAGAGATGATGTATTCAAATTGTTTGAGTACCTACCAGAACCAATATTTTAAGAGTTTAGATGGATGTAGATACGATGAGTGTCATCATTCTACTGTCTATACTCTGGTCATTCATGATACTCCATATTATTCATATTGTATGAATTGAATGAAGCATGTATAAATGTTGAAATACTCTTATATGATTTTTTTTTGAATTCAACATAAGAGATTCTTTGTCTTGAACAATGGTTGTTTATAGATGAAGAGAGCACAGTGGAAGCATGGATCGGACCCAAGATGAGAAGTATAGTCAAAGAGTTGACTGTACTTCTGTGACTTCCATATGAGATCCAAAAAGTTGGATGAATGCCAATACTGCAATAGTTGATGTGTTGATAGTACGACTATCAAATCTATCAAGAATCCTTAAAGAAGGAATCAGATAGTTCATCAGAATAATCTACATATAATCATTGAAATTGACTTACTTATTTGATAAGATAAAGTCTAATAATTGTATCTCAATCTTCTAATGACACTTGCAATTGGTAGCATATGTATTAGAATAACTGAAAATTTGATTTTAAGGTTCAATAGTCATCCACATGGATATTAATGCAATTGTTGCAACAATCTCTATTGGATTGATAGACTTCATATTTTCAGTGGGAGAGCCCTTAGTCTTAGAGATTGTCTCTATCACCTAGATATTAGAATACACTCATTGTTTATTAATAAATGTTGGAAATAAACATGAATTCTGTAATATACCTATCATAAAGAGTTATGATGGAGATATTTCAGATAGTAATCTAAAATCTAGTGGACTCTACTAAATTAGAAAATTAATGAATGGTTCATTAAGATTTCTAATACTGAAAATTAAACCTTTAAAGATCAATAGGAGGATAAAGATCATTTGACAATGATCTGGCATCATGTTTTGGACATATGTCTGTTTATGAGATCAATAGACAAGTAAGAGATGAAACTTTAGAATGACTAAAATTTCAAGACTTACATGCTTATGAATATTGTATTCGAAAGTAAAATGTCCAATACACCCTTCTTTGGGAAAGGTGCAAGATGTCAAGGTATTCGGGATCTCATACATATTGATGTATGTGAATCATCTATATCATAGTAAACATTATGGATATGTGATATATATTGATGATTATGTATGATATGAAATTTCTTCTCTTCGCCTAAGAAACCTTTGAAATGTTCAAAGATTTCTCAATTTTGGTTTAGAACCAAAGTTTGAAGAAATATGAAATGAATTTGATCTAACCAAGGGAGCTTGTACCTATTAGATGAATTCAAGGAATACTTATGGAAATGTGAATATCATTCCTATCTCAATCCTTCTAATGAACCTTAACTCATAGAGTTGTAGGAAGATACAATTGATCATGTTTTGATCAATGATTAATCTAAGCATAATTATCTCTTAGTTTCCCAGGTATATATATGTGGTAGAGACTACATTATATATCCTTAATAAGGTTCCATGTAATTAAGCTGGACTCTGGCACTGGAGAAGTGCTACTTCATTAGGAAAATAAAGGATGGTATTGGATATCTACTTTATGACCTTGAGATTCTTAATCTCATCTTTGAGAATATGATTCTTATAAGATGACTCTCTTGAGAATCAAGATGAAAATGAAGTATAGGAACTCATTTAATCTTGAGATGATAATGAGGCCCCTGGAATCAGAAACTAAAAAGACAATTCAAGATGAAACACTAATACCTCTTCAAATAAGTTTGAAGATGGATTCCATGTGTCAGTTGAATCTGACAATGATCTGACTTCATGTGATGAAGCTCCTGAGGATCATGACATGGAAAGATGGATGTTAGCAATAAAGTCTAAAGTAGACTTCATATACAAGTATTGTATATAGACCTTCGAGGATCCACCTATATGGGTAAGACCCATGGATCTTCAAGAGGAAGAGGGAACCTGATGAGAAGGTAGAAACCTTCAAAGCACGGTTCGTAGCCATGAGCTACATATCGAAGAGAAGACATCGCTTGCGATAAGACTTGCTCTCCAGTGACCTTGCTTTAACCCATCAGAATATTGCTAACCATAGCTACACAAGTTGACTATGACATCTTCATGATGTGAGTCAAGATTGCATTCCTCTATGAATACCTCTCTGAGGATATTCACATGAAGTAGCCACAGGGCTTCATGGTTGAGGAAAGCAAGGTGTGCAAGCTAGAGAACTCCATCTTTGGACTCAAATAAGCTTCTTGTAGTTGGAACATTGGATCTGATGAATTCATAAATGTTATGATTTCAGATAATATCTTGGTGTACCATGTGAAGCTTAGTGGGAGTGCCATGGTGTTCATCGTGCTATATGTAGATAATAATAATAATAATAAGTGTTTTATAATCTGGTTATTTCATACCTTGAAATATGATCTCAAGATTACGTCTTAGATCTTAGTTCTGAAGATGTTCAGAAGCAAAGAGAAGATGGTATTGGGACCGTCACATTAGTAGTACACCTTGGACTTATTCCATTTTCTGGAAAATTCCAAGAAAGGCTTCCTTCCCTTAAGATATGGTAGTGACCTATCTAAAGGGATAGCACCTCAGAGAATTGAGGAAGTGAATGCGAGAGCTGCTTGCACTTGTGCATCAGTTACGAGAAGCTGAGTGTATGCTAGATGTGCAAAAGAGCCAGATGTCTGCCATGCAGTGGGAGTAGTAATCTGTTACTAATCCTACTATGGAATAAAACACTTGATTGCAGTAATAACAATATCTTCAAAGATGATGAAACTTAGAGATAGTGACCTCAAAGTCTTATCTTTAAAAGTTTAAGACCTTGTAGATGGTGATCTATAAGCGTCTTAACTGTAGATACCTTAGGAGATAGAGATCTCTAGGAATAAAGGTATTCTGATAAGGATTATGGGTATACTGGTTATAAAAATTATCGAGCTATAGTGTCAAGGACACTATAACAAAATTGAGTATTGGTTGCATAAGATGCAACATTCGCATTGGATGCGAGCACTGTTACTAGGAGAAATGTAAGTGCCGTAAATGAACTTGGCGTAGTCTCTTGGAACAGAGTGATTGATCAGCTTACCTAGCTCTTTTCTAAATAGCTTATGATTGTCACATGAGTGTGGGTTTAAATGATTAGCCCATTAATGGCTCTTTGGGCTAGTGGGAGATTGTTGGACATGCGAGCCCACGGCGAGCCATTATGCAATAAATGTTATTATGAATATCATTCCCTGATCTGAAATGAAGAATAAATAATTTGCATAATAGGTCCCTTGGTACAATTATGGTTATGTACCATGGCCATCTTGATGATCATACAGATGTTGATTCAATTATTGAATCATAGAGGTTGGTGCTTGGATGAACATCTAAAGACTTAGATTGAAGACTCATCAAGCACCGTCAAATGATTGTTGAGAGATGATCTCCAGCCTGAGTAGGAGATGGCAATCCTTTTCTCAGTTAGGATGATATCTGACCGACCTCTTAATGCAGGTCCTCTGCATAGGAATAGAGATTTGAAGGTGTCAGATTAGTTAGGTCAAAAAGTTGACTTAATGAGATCGAGATAACTAAAATCCTATATCGTATGCTGTCATGATATAGGAACGCATCCTCTGACCAGAGATAGATGTGTTACTATATGTCTGAGTATGTACATTTGGCAGACCAATAGGTTGATGACCTAATCAAGGTTTATACATCGGCGCGCTGGTGTGCATGCAAGGTCATATGAGTAATATGATCTCTCAAAGGGATCATACAGTTTCAGTTACCGAACCGGAAGACATGAGCTCACTCATGAGATATTGGGAAGAATCAAATTCCGTGCACGATCGTCTCGCTTTGGAAGCTTGACTGAATTTGTAGGTTTGATATATACTTTTGGAAAGTATATGATCAAGACCTAGGTATGATATATGCTTTTGAAAAGTATATGATCGATACCGACTCCCAATGATCGAATGAGAAACTTAATGATAAAACTCTAAACTAGACAGTGTAAAATTGATCTTATACTTCAGGTTTATTCTGAGTCTTCCAGTATGCAGGATGTACTGGTATTGGGAATACCTGAGGGTGATGTGATCATAAACGATTGTATAACCATGACGCTTCCATTCCTAGGGAGTGATGAAACGGGTCGGGATTTTAGTGACTCCTCTCAGTAGAGAAGTAATCTAATCTTAGTCCAAATGTTAGACATTGATCTGAATGTGATTCAGATTCAATGACAAGATTAGATTTGCGGTCTTGATTTAATCAAGCATCTATGCGAGGCCCGAGATCTGGATTTGAGATGTGATCTCAATATCCAACTCACTATACGTGGAACAATGCAATCGTCATGTCCTTATCTCCAAGTATTCGCGGAGAAAGCGCATTATCCTTGAAAGAGTTCATGGATAATTCTATTGTTGATATATGTATCCGAGCATTGAGAAAATGGATAATTAAATGTAATTTAATTATCATGAATAATATGAATCTGATTCATATTATAAGGAGAGTTATCTTAGATAATTAAATGTGTTTTGATTATCAAAGATGTGAATAATGTGAATGTGATTCATATTACTTGGGCACAAGAGAAAAAGTCGATAGCAATATCCAATTATTCATAATATATTATAAATGTGATTTATAATGTATTAGAGAGAGTTAATTATAATTTATATTTGTTGATTAATTATTAATGTGTGTTGGATACATATTGTGTAATTAATTGAAGATGTAAATTATATTTTGTTTTGGGTTGTGAATGTGATTCACAATTTTCCAATGGCAAGATTGAAATATTCTCAAAATTAATTACGAATTATTTTTGAAGAATAAATCACAACAAAAGTTGTTGAATTAAATAATGGAGAATTTCATGGAGATATGCAATCTCATGAGATTTCATGAGATTGCCCCACTTGGAAATAAGTGGTCGTCCACTATATTCCAATGGGATTGAGATCTCCATGGAATTTGTCTCCTTATTTGATTGGTTTAATTTTATGATTGATGTATATTTGATTTGTCAAATATATTTGATCTAAATTAAATTATAAGTTGTTGGCTTTTACCAACAACAATTTTGACCATTGGATTGATCATAAATCAATCTCAACCATTGATTTTATGAGTCCCATGGATTGAGATCCATGGATCCCAAAACCCTAAAATAGAGAGGCATACCATGCTCTCTAGGACATGCTATTGAAGCACATCTCTCTCTCTTTCTCTCTACACGCCTACTCTCTCTCCCTCTCATGGCCATCCACCATGGATGCCCTAGAGAGAGTCTCCATCGCCGTGGCATCGTCGTTATGCTGCCCGATCGTTTGCTCGTGGATCTCTGTCTCCTTCGGTGCGCCTCGCTCGTGAAGAAGACATCGGATCTCGTGTGTCGAGATCAGGAGATCCGCCGCTTGGATCATCAACATGGATTGCGAGAAGCATGCGATTCATCCCGCGCTCGCAAGCGTCTCCTCCGTCAGATCGACTTGAGACAGGAGATCTCTTCGTTTAGAGACTCGATCGCAACTACGCTTCAAGAGGTAATCATATTACTTGTTTGTGATTTAGACGAAACGATCCGAGAAGTGTTCTTAGATCATGTGGTTTCGTCGCATGAAAATTTCTTAAATTCCGTTGCATGGAACAACTAGTACGACTAGTCGTTCCTCGTCGTATTCAATATGACGCTCACGCTTCCGTGATGTGCTTGAGGATCTAACCATATCCTTCAATATCTGCCTTGCTCTCTGTCATGATGATAATATAAGACTAGGGTTGTAGACTGAAGATATGATCGTCTACACTGATATTCACGGGTTTTGTTGCATGTGTAGACTCAAGCAACCAAACCCATTAACTTGAAGATGCGGGTGAGAGTTTCCTTTGTAGTGAGGATACCCTAGGGTTAGGCGAACCCTAGGATATTGGACTGGACGGCGTGTGATGGTGCACGAAGAGCCGAGATACGCTGGGAATAGCGTACAACGCTCAGTGCACGCGCACGGTGGATGCACACCGCACGCACGCGACTAGGGTTGCCCCCTCACGCGCACGGGACCGTGGTTGGTTCCGCACACGCATGGAATCGGGGTTGTGGCCTGGCGGCGAACCGGGGCTGGAACCAGGCGGCGAGAACGCGGGACCGAATGCGGCAGGGGCGGCGCGAGCAAGAGGCGGCGCGCGGCCAGAGCAGCAAGAGCGCGGCTGGGGAGGCGACGCGTGGAGGGCTCGAAGGTAGAAGCTAGGATTAGGGTTTTGGTTCGAGAACTCCGGTCTAGGACCGTCGCTCTGATACCATGTTGGGAAAAATAAGAGACTTACTTATTCCATACGTCCTAGGCTCTCTTATATAGGAGAGTAGCCTATGGGTAAATTACATGAAGAGTCCAAAAGAAAAGAGAAAATATGAAGGGATACATAATAGAAGAGCATATATCTCTGCAATTTTTTTTAAAATTGTTTGATTTTTATGAAGTGTATTTAAAATAAATTTTTTTAGTTTTTCAGAGATTTTGGAATTTAATATTCACAAAAAAATAAAATAAAATTTTCTAAATTTTTTATTTATTTTCAATTGTTTTCCAAGACTGTTATAAATTTTAAGATTTTTGTTTTATTTCTGATGTGAGATTTAAGTTGTGAACCCAGTGGTACGTCTACCTTTTTTCTATGATACCACTTGGGTGTAACCCTAAACACCCACTCCAATGGTCTGGTGGTAGTCTATTGTGTCTACCACCCAAAATTTAGGGTTCAAATCACCCCTTGTGAGGGTTGCGTTAGGTACCCGATAGCACGTAAAAAATAGTTGGATCTTTCAACATGGATTTGAACAAGAATCCATATAGTCGACCCTGTTTAAAGTGGGAAATGGCTTCGCACCACTTGGGTGTAACCCTAACCTTGATCCAAGGTTTAGGAAAGCGGTATGCATACACGTTCGGGCAAGTCACCGAATACTGAATAAGCGGTATGTAGGGGCATATGTGGGGTATATGAAGTTCCGTGTCTGATTTTTTGCTAAAAATAATAAATATCTATAAATAATATTACTATTAAATTTATGTATCAAAGTGGAGTTAGAAAATCTAAGAAAAATAGTTCATATCACATGGTTGAGTAGATGCCATTAATTGACTAATATTTAATCACAAAAAATAGTCATAAAACTTTACATATTAGATGATTCATAATAACAAAACTTCAATAAAGATACATGCAAATTTGCAATATATGAGAAAAATCCCGATCGACATATATTAAAATATTAGACGTACATTGCATGTACTCATGAAAATGTAATAATTAGCTAATGGTACTTCTATTTATTTTTGAATTTGATGCTACTTTCTTCTATAATATCAGAGTGGAGTCAAGGGGGTGTCGAAAGGGGGTTCATGGCGAAGGGTCAAGATTCGCATGAAGACTAGAATTTAGATGCACATATGGAGCAAATGTTCCATAGACAGACGAGCCATATCCTTTTCCTCTTCGAGGCATTCTCACTTCGTTATCCAAAAGGGACCGCTCTCGGCCTGTTATTGAAGGGAAGAGGCATGGTTATCTTCAGTGTATTCTCTCTTTTTTAGTAGTAGATGCCGAACCTGTTGCTCAATGGGCGGGCACAGGAGCTGCATGGACCCCATCCTTTCTGTTGTTGTCAACGCTTTCCCGTGATGAGTCGACATTTGAAGAAATAGGAAAAAAAGGCAAGTAAAGCATATGCATTAAAAGAATATGTTGCTCAATAGGCCATCCTACAATACATGGGCAAACATAGCATATGCATAATGGCATAATGCATTGCAATTGTATACAAATGCATTGCATATTCTTACAGTTGAATGGAGGAAGAGGCAGAGCTACGGAGGTAAGCCCTTGAATGAGAGAATTGAAGAGTTGAAGCTGTTAGACCAGTATGCGGGGCATATGCAGCATATGTGCATCATGCACCTTAAGCGCATATGCATTCGCATATGCGGGGCATATGCGAATGCATACGCACTTAGGGTGCATGATGCATCGATTCATATAATAGATTCGGTCTGCATGCCATACGGGCATATGCGGCTGCATATGCAGCCCATGCGGTTGATTTCATGAATACTACCTTAATCTCTTCATGTATGCTACGGTACCCTCTCAATATAACAAGCAACTATTACCTTCCCTCGTAGAATCAGAGCAACCATGATCGTCCCTACTCGGCATCCCTTTGCCCTTCCTCTTTGTTGTAGATAGCCGCTAACGACGATGCCCCTTCTACGCAGTAATCTTTTGTCCCAACCTCGTTGGCACCATCTCATCCTCCATGCAATTAGCAGTTTCTCTACCCCAACCCCACTAGAGTCATCCCCCCTGCGACAGTTGTTGAGCGATGTCATAGCACTACTTTGAGCGTGCGTTGGTGTCCATCCAATGACCCTACCGTCTACAGTTGATAATGCTGGAAGGCTATTAATGACCTTCTCTAGTCCATGACGTCCATTACTTCATTGAAGATGTGTTCTCCACTAAAAATCAAGGTTGCAAAAGTCGGTACTTGGTCGATCATGTCACTGATTAATAATTAATCGGCAGTCGAGCAACTAATCGGATTTAGTCAGGCTTTACTCAGTTTTGAATTATTTAACTATTTTAAATATATATATCATTTTTATAATATATTCTTATATATTTACATAGATTTAGAAATTTCAATACAGTAATACATTCATAAAATCATAACAAGAATATTACACCTGTTAAAAAAATAAAAGTCAATAGCATAAATATACCAACCAATAGCATCAGTAGTAAATGAATAGCATATAATAATAAATTAGCCATATGTAGAAGTTTATAGTAACCAATAGCATTAACATTAACAATAAAACAAAACTGAATAGCATAAATTATTGATATGCCTTGAATCCTAATCATTTGTATTGTTGAACCTAAGAAGATTTGTCTACTGAACCCGCTCGATTTTAATATGTGGTTCCATTTACAACATAAACTAAATATACAACATGATAGCATGAACTAAATATACAGCATAAACATGAGATATAAAGGAATGACAAAAAATAAGAGCCAACATGATATAATAAGTTACCAACTACTAATCAATAATGAATATTAAGTTATTAGCAATGATACAAAATCAGAATGGGGGAATAAAAAGTGGGATTAAAAAAATAGGCCGACTGCTCGGTGCAATTAGTCAAGTCGACCGATTGTTGGCTGATTAGGCCTAATCGAGTTGGCTACCCCACGTGTAGCATCTGAAACATAGTACCACATCTAGTAATGACAAAGTGTCGTAGTAGTTTGCAAGTAGTATGAGCTACTACTAGACAACCAAGGCTTAAGTTTTTTGGGTTGTGACTAAAGGCTCCCGTTGGGCCCAAGTCCAACAAGTTGTTTGGGCCGGTAATTTTCGATAATGAACTGGGTCTCAACCGGGACGTTACAGATGGACCAAAGCACATTCCCTCTTTTAGTGGAAAGGGCTACCCAAAAGGTGGAACTACCCCTCCATAGAGTTAGGAGGAAAGAGCTACTCAAGAAGTGAAGCCGCCTCTATTACTGGGAATAGGTCATGGACCATTGCACAATAAAGACGTTGCGAATATAAGTGAGGGTAATTGTAGTACCCAAAACATAGTACCGCATCTAGTAATCACAAAGTGTGGTAGTAGCTTATAAGTAGTATGGGCTACTGGTAGACAGCCTAAGCTTAAGCACTTTATGTTGTGGTCAAGGGATCCAATTGGGCCCAAGCCCAACAGGTTGTTTGGGCTAGTAATTCAAGATAACAGATTGGGTATCGATCAGGACGTTACACCACGAATCGACTAATCAAGTCGACTAGTCAGCCTAGTTGGTCAATTTTTACAAGCTAGCAAAAAATTGATCAAAATCCCATCATTCGCTGCTTAATATAACTGTAGAGACTTATATATGTTACGTTTTATTGTTCCGTAATTTCTATTTATATTTTGTAAGACTCTGTAATTTACCCAAGGGTTTTCTCCCTATATAAGAGACCCGAGGGCTCTATAGAATAATACATCAGAGTATTGTTTTACTCTAACATGGTATCAGAGCCCTAACCCTAACCTAGGGTTTCCTCCACCCCCCCCCCCCTCTCCACCGCCGCCGACTTCTCCAACCCCTCCCGCCGCCGTCAACCAGCCTCTCAAGGCCCCCAGCCCCTCCGCCGGCCCTCCAGCCCCTCCGTCGGGCCCCCAGCAACTCCGCCAGGCCTTCCAGGCCCCCAGCCCAGTCGTCAGGCCTCTCCAGACCCGCCGCCAGACCATCCAGGCTCCAGCCCCATCGCCTGCGAGGCCCCAGGCGGTCCCACCAGGCTACTGCCGGACCCAGCCAGTCCCGCCAGGCCACCGCAGGCCCCTGCCAGGTCCCCGCCAAGCCGTTGCCGGCCCTAGCCCCGCCGCCCCTTCACAGCCGAGGCTTCATTAGCCTCCCTGCCGTTCGTTTCGTTTCGGCCGGGCTCGGATTGATGATGGGTTCAAGTGCATAACGTCTACATGTGCACTTGAATCCTCACATGTCGTGGTAGACACCTGTCTCTTGGTCTATCATCCCTAGTTCTTCTTCTCCGGCAGTATGTCAGATCAAAAGGTCGATATGCCCGCCATCGGTGCCTTCAAAGGTTCGGCACCTATCGTCAAAATGGACGGGAAAAACTACGAACTGTGGGCTATGCAGTTCCTCAGTCTCATGAAGTCGTGTGGTAAGAAGCATATTCTTACCGAAGATGAACCGCCGGAGAAGACGGGAATATATGCCTCATGGGAGGCCGATGACGCGTACGCCAAAGTCTGGTTGTCGGGTACGCTCACAACGGAGATAGCAAATGATGTCCTCCATCAACCCACCGCCAAGGCGATGTGGGATATTCTGGCCACGACGTACTCTCAGGTACGGAACGAGACCAAGATGCTGCAGTTGCAGCATGATATCTTTACCACGAAGCAAAATGGGAGGCCTCTTCATTCTCTGTACACGTCTCTTCTTGGAATGTTCGAGAAACTTTATAGCACAATTCCACTCACAGCCACGCCGGAACAGCAGAAGACGTTCCGCAACGCTACTATGGTTGGCGTCTTACTTGTTGCCCTTGATCCTGAATATGAGGCAGCACGTTCTCAGATCCTTGCTGATGCCACCATTCCACCAATGGAAGAAGTCTACAGACGGCTCAGTCGTGTTCCAGTTCCATCGAACACAACGACTACACCTCCTTCGGCAATGGCTGTCTCCAGAGGACGAGGCAGTTCCTTCTCATTTCGTGGCAGAGGAAGTGGTGGACGTGGCCGTGGAGGTCGCATACGCTCTACGTGCTCATTCTGTCGTCGTACTGGTCATTCGGAGGATACATGCTATTCCAAACATGGCTTCCCTCCTTCTGCACGTGTCGCTGATCATGTTCAGGGTCCACCAGCACCTACTCCAGATCACAGGTTCGAGGAGCTAGTGGCACGGCTTCGTGATATCATGCCACAGTCATCATCAGAGGGTGCTGATGCGTCTGATGTTGCGGCTTCGGCATCGGCGAGTACATCTGCCTCAGCCAGTGCCTCAGGTAGTCCCTCCGGCTCATATCATAACCATGATCTCACAGGATGGATTGTTGATTCTGGAGCCACCCATCATCTCTGTCGTGAGAAAGAGATTCTGCAGTCCTATAGACCTGTCCAGCCTGGTCGTTCTGTACTCATTGCTGATGGCACTCATTCCCCTATCATCGGTCAGGGGGAGACGGCTTTGCTGTCATCTATGTACTTACAGAATGTTTTACATGCACCAGAATTCTCGATGAATCTTTTATCCATTAGTCAAATTACACGAGATTTGCACTGTCGTGCTATTTTTGACCCATCGTCTGTTATTTTTCAGGACATACTAACGGGCAAGGTGATTGGTTGTGGTTCTGAGCACAATGGCCTCTATCGTCTTGTACGGAACTCTTATGTTGGCGTCTCACTACATTCCCAGGGCTCCGTGTCTCCGTATACCTGGCATCTTCGATTCGGTCACCTGCCACTACAGAAAATGCATCACCTCTTGCCTCAGATTTCTCCGAGTTCATCATTTCGTTGTGAAGCTTGTCAGTTAGGGAAGCACCATCGGTCCAGCTTCCCCAGTCGTCAGAGTCGGAGCAGTCGCTCCCCATTTGAATTATTTCACATAGATATATGGGGTCCCAGTCGTGTCCCAGATCATCAGGGGCACAAGTTCTATTTAGTGGTGGTCGATGATTTTTCTAGAGTGTCCTGGACTTTTCTTCTCAAAAATAAATCCGAAGCAGGAAGTGTTATTCAAAATCTTATCATTGAAGTTCAAAATGTTTTTTCGTCTACTGTTAAGTATGTGCGTACTGACAATGCATTGGAGTTCTGCACTCGTTCCCTTGCTAGTTTTCTTTCTTCTAAAGGCATTATCCACCAAACAACATGTGCATACACATCTCAACAAAATGGGGTTGCAGAACGGAAACATCGCCATTTCCTTGATATTGCTCGCACATTACTTATTCAGAGTTGTGCCCCATTATCTTTTTGGGGGGATGCTATTCTTACAGCATGCTATCTGGTCAACCGCATGCCTACAACTGTTCTTGGGGAAAAGTCTCCTATCTCTGTTCTCTTTCCTGACAGAGATTTGTTTAATCTTACACCTCGAGTCTTTGGCATTGTTGCTTTTGTTCACCGCTTGTCTCCAGGACTTGATAAGCTTTCTCCTAGGGCTATCAAGTGTGTTTTTGTGGGCTACTCCAGGACACAGAAAGGATACCGTTGCTATGACCCTGTTCATGACAAGTACTATGTGAGTGCAGATGTTACATTTTTCGAACCTGTCATGTACTTCTCCCCTGCAGGTGACAGATTGGTCTCCTCCACACCCACAGATTCCAATGTCTATGTGCCTCCACCTCCAAGCCTGGGTCAATCCTCTACTCCACCACCACATCCACCACCACCACCGCCACCACCTCCAGTTGTACCTTTTGCTAAGTTCTATACAAGGCGGCCAGGCCCTGCTCAAGCTACATGTCAACCATCCAACACGCCTCAGGTATGTTCTGATGATAACACTAATGATGGGTTAGAAAATGCACCAGTGCAGGAGCTTTTACTACAGGAGGAGGATCAACCGCTCAACACAGTGATGGATGATTTGGATCGGCCCATTGCTCACAGGAAGCAGCGAAGACAGTGTGCTTCATATCCTCTTGCCTCTCAAGTCTCATTTCATCGTCTCAATGGAGATTTCCAGAAGTTTGCAGCTGCTGTCTCGTCAGTTGAGATTCCACGGACATATCAGGATGCCATGAAGATTGATTGCTGGCGTCTAGCCATGGAAGAGGAGATGTGTGCCTTGCAATCTAGAGGGACTTGGTCTCTTGTCCCTATTCCTCCAGGTGCCTCCGTGGTAAGTTGCAAGTGGGTGTTTACGGTGAAGTATCATGCGGATGGACGTCTCGACGGATACAAGGCCAGACTTATAGCACGGGGATTTACCCAGACGTATGGGGCAGATTATTTGGATACTTTTTCACCAGTGGCGAGACACTCCACTCTTCGCATCCTCCTATCTGTTGCTGTGGTACGTAACTGGACCATTTTCCAGCTTGATGTCAAGAATGCTTTTTTGTATGGTGACCTACAGGAGGAAGTCTACATGCAGCAGCCACCAGGGTTTGCTGCTGAGGGGGAGACTCAGATGGTGTGCAGACTTCATAAGGCTATCTATGGCCTCAAACAGAGTCCCCGAGCATGGTTCCAGAAGCTTTCCCAGCTAATTGAACGACAGGGGTTCAGGAGATCAAATGCGGACCATTCACTGTTCGTCCAGAAGACCCCTAGAGGTACAGTTGTTGTTATGATATATGTTGATGACATCTTGGTTACAGGAGATGATGCTCAGGGGATTGAGATAACCAAGTCCCTGTTGGGAAGCCAGTTCATTACGGAGGATCTGGGCACGATACGATATTTTCTGGGGATAGAGTTTGCAAGAAATGCACAAGGAATGGTGATGACTCAAAGAAAATATGTCACAGACTTGCTAGTTGAAACAGGAATGACTGGATGCAGACCTTCAAGTACACCTATGGACCCAAGCATGAAGTTGTACGACGATGATACCGAGGAGGTGGACAAAAGAAGGTACAGAGAGATGGTGGGTAAGCTCTTATACATTACTATAACTCGACCGGATATTGCCTTTGCAGTAAACCGGGTGAGTCAATTTATGGAGCAGCAGAGGCAAGTTCATATGGATGCCTTGTATATGATATTGAGATATCTGAAGTCTTCTCCAGGCACAGGGTTGCTATTCAAGAAATATACAGATCTGTCTATTTCAGCTTGTGCAGATGCAGATTATGCAGGATGTCCAAGGGATCGTAAATCTACTTCTGGATTTGTTATCTTCATAGGAAGCTCTTTAGTTTCTTGGAAAAGCAAGAAACAGACTGTTGTGGCGAGATCCAGTGCTGAATCCGAATACAGAGCCATGGCACAAGCAAGCACAGAAATGATGTGGGTTAAAGCAGTCTTAGAAGATTTGAATGTAGATGTCCCCTTGCCTATGAATCTTCAATGTGACAATCAGGCAGCATTGTTTATTGCCAATAATCCAGCTTTTCATGAGAGAACAAAGCACATCGAGGTGGATTGTCATTATACTAGGGACATGATTCAGAAGGGCTTCATTTCCACTTCTCATGTCAGTTCAGAGGACCAGACTGCTGACATATTCACCAAGCCATTGCTCAGAGGACCTTTCCAGAGATGTTCTTCCAAGCTGAGCATGATAGATATCTATGCTCCATCTTGAGGGGGAGTGTAGAGACTTATATATGTTACATTTTATTGTTCCGTAATTTCTATTTATATTTTGTAAGACTCTGTAATTTACCCAAGGGTTTTCTCCCTATATAAGAGACCCGAGGGCTCTATGGAATAATACATCAGAGTATTGTTTTACTCTAACAATAACTATTTAAGCGTAAACTTAGAGAACACGTGTTCACTTGAATATTAGAATATCGTAATGAGATGGAGAATCCTAGGGCACCTTATATAAGTGGAGACCTGGGAATATTGTTAAAAAAGGTTGGCTTGATCGCTTCTATCTCTATAGAGGAACTTAAGATGACGGTGTGGAGCTTAAATGCGAATGGTGTGCCTAGCCCGGACGGCTTCCCTATTTTTTTCTATAGGGAGTTTTGGGATCTGCTTTGTGGTGAGCTGCTGGAAGTTGTTGAGGAATTTTGCAGGGGCAATGCGGGGTTCGAGCGGATTAACAAGGCGCTTATTTTCTTCTATCGAAGAGAGAGGGGGCGACCGCAATCGGGGATTTCAGACCCATTGCTCTCTCTAATGGTGTCTACCTCACAGTTGCTAAGGTCTTTGCTGCTCGCCTTAGCAAGGTTGTACAGCATGTGATTTGTCCTCTGCAATCTGCGTTCATCCTGGGCAGGCAAATTGTTGACGGTCTGGTTTTAGCTGGAGATTATTTCTGATTGAAAGCGTAAGGGTAAGCGTGTTTTTCTTTGGAAGGTCGATTTTGCCCAGGCGTACGACACTCTAGATTGGAAATTCCTTTGGTGCACCCTCTCTAGAAAAGGATTCCCGGATGTTTGGATTTCTTGGATAAAGCGGTGTGTCACCACGACGTCCCTTTCTGTTTTGATCAATGGTCGCCCTGAGGGGGGCTTCTTTCAGCCTCAGAGGGGGGTTGAGACAGGGTTGCACTCTTGCACCTCTGCTTTTTGTTTTGGCTGCTGACATTCTTGCTTGTATGATTGATTGCGCCCAACGGTCTGACCTATTTGTGGGGTACAAATGCGAGGATTTGGTTATCCCCCTGCTGCAGCATGTTGATGACACCATCCTTTTTGCTGAGCGGGGTGCCTCGGAAGCTGGGGTGATGGCCCTTATGCTTGAGATCTTTGGTGAACTATCGGGTTGGGATTAAATCTTGGGAAGTCTACCGTCGTCACTTTTGGCATGTCAGATGATGAGGCCAGTGCTTGCAGCCTTGCATTGGGCACTGAATGTGGCAAATTGCCCACTATGTACCTTGGCTTACCGCTATCTTCGGGTAGGGCTAGACTGTCGGATTGGCTTCTGGTCGTGGAAAAGATGGAAAGAAAGTTGTCCGGATGGAAGGCGTCGCTTCTGTCACGGGGCAGCCGGCTGGTTCTTGTGAAGGCAGTTCTGTGCAGTATTCTGGAGTTCTTCTCCTCCCGCATCCTGCCGGTGGGCATCAGAATTCGTTTGGAGCGGCTTATGCAGAGGTTTCTTTGGAGCGGCAATGGTCAGGAAGAGAAAGGTATGCACTTGGTGAATTGGGAGAATGTCACATTGCCAAAATCTTGTGGCGGGCTTGGGGTTAGGCAGTTGGAGGCATGCAATGAAGCTCTTTTGCTGAAATGGGCGGGCCGACTATGGGGTAAGGATGAGAGTCTGTGCTGCAAGGTGGTTCGTAACATCTATGGTGTGTCTATGGCGGCGCTTGCGCTCTGGACAAGGAGGATGCACCTGTCCCCCTTTTGGCAGGGGAGGGGATTGTGAAGATTCTTCTATGTTTTGGCGAGATGTTTAAGCCGGTGATTGGGGATGGAACTTTCATTTCGCTTTTGGTAGGATGACTGGACAGGTGGTGGTTTGCTTGCTGCGCGGTTCCCTAGACTTGTTGCTTTGGCTTCCAACGCCAACGCTTCCCTGGCTGAGGTTTGGGCGAATGGTAACCGGATGTCATCGTTCCGGGCCCCTTTCTCGTATCAGCACTTGGAGGAGTTTCTTCGCATGTTGGATACATTGGGTCAGGCCGGTCGGCCCTGTTCGGGCCCTGACCATTGGATTTGGAAGGATGGTCCTTTTTCCGTTTGAAAGGCTTATGGGGTGATCTCTCGGCCGCCGCCCGCGCTTTCTGATGAAGTTACTAGGGATTGCAACTTTGTTTGGCCGTTGCAGCTACCAGAAAGGATTGGTTTATTCTCATGGCTCTTTCGGAAGAAGCGGTTAATGATGAGGGGACGTTGTGCTAGGATTTTCTCATCAGTGTCGGACTGCTGCCCACTTTGCAGAGTTGCGGTCGAGTCTTTGGACCATCTTTTCTTCCTTTGCATTGTTTCATCGCCGATCTGGGACGTCGTGGGCTTGAGTTGGATGTGTGCCCCTTTGTTTGCAAGCTTCTGGGATAATATGTGTGGTGCGGGCTCTAGGCCGAGGAAGGAGCTCGTGACTTCCGTGGTTGTCGTTTGGGCGGTTTGGATGGCTCGGAACGATGTCCTCTTCTCGGACCAACGCTTTTACATTGAAAATGTCTCTTTCCACTATAAGTTCCTGGTGGACTCCTGAGTGTTATAAGATGTAAATGTTTCTTTAATTTTTTTTCTTATTAATAAAATTAGGGTGGGTACCTATGCATGATACCCCCTTCTTTGAGACTCAAAAAATTTATTGTTAAAAAAGGAAGCAACTTTATACTAAGCCGACCAGAATACCACTAGGGTTAGGGTTTACAAAATAACACTCAACTCACCTCTTCGAGCATGAGCATGTATACCAATAATGCTCAGCTTATTGCAACATTTCTCGAAATGTATGCGAACAACTGTCTTGATGAATATATTCGTTGCCCGATCCATAGAGGATGTGCTGAGAGTATAGAGAAGTCCTCTATATATCAGGTCCCTAATGTAATGACAGACAGCTTCCACATGTTTGGTGTATTCGTGAAACATGGTGTGACGCCTGCGGATCCGAGATATCACAAATATAAAAACCTCAAAGGGAGTCTAATCCTCGAGACTCCAGTCAAGGTCACTATTTGTTTTATCTGAGTTTCATCTGGGCATAAAAATATCAACGGGTTTTAAACCCATAAAAACCTTCAAGGAAAAACAAGCCAGATTCTTTCAAATGCATATAATTAAATGGGCTTGTTTTGACAATTACCTGAAAAGATTTGCAGGTATCGTGCCCGCATGTATGCCTCGGTCTCACATGTTGCCTCTTCGACTCCATGTCGGTGCCATAGCACCTTGACTAGGGGAATCTCTTTGTTTTTTTTTTGAAACTCAAAAAACGGGGGACGCACTCGATGGTGCTCACCCCAAATTTATTAATGGAGAGAAGAGAAAAAGGGAAGAGAGAGACTTACAGGGGGGAATACACAGAGAAAAAGTGAAGGAAAGAAAACGAAAACACAAACGGACTACATCACAAGATGATACCCCGACAACGCCAAGAACCAGTTAAGTGCTAGACCAATCACAGACCAGGCGTGAAGCAGAAATGAGGACATTTTCCACATGGAATCTTTGGCCAGCAAACAGAGCCTCATTCCTAGCAATCCAGATGCACCATAACCGAGCGATGGAGGAGAGAACGTCGATCCTACTCCTTGTCCGAGAACGAGCCAAGCAGTCGCAGAAGGAAGCAGAGCTGGAAACGTCAAGCCAAGTCAGGTCCGACCAAATACGGCGCGTAGAATCGCAGCAGAAGAATAGGTGGTCAATAGTCTCATCCTCCTGATTGCATAGACCACAGATAGGCGAGACCGCAGGGAAGAATACGGCACACCTACTACGAGACAGAAGACGCCCACGACGGAAAAGCCATAAGAAGATGCCAATCCGTTCTGGAACCCTTAGGCCCCAAAAGAATTGGCAATCCCTGAGCAGCGAGTCATCAACCACGACCAAGGGCGGAAGAAGGGCCTTGTAAGCGTCACGGACAGAGAAGGAGCCGTTCTTCCAGCAAAGGTGATCTCGACCCCCCAACGGCGAGGGCGAGACCGCGAGGATCTCCAGGAGGGACATAAACTCAAGTTGCCGTTGTTCGGAGAGGTTGGCCATAAATCTCGGCCCCCAAGCAGCGCCATCCCAATAAGAAGCCACCGTAGCGTCAGGATCATCCACCAACGCAAAAAGCCGGGGGAATGCATCTCTAAGGGGACCCCTACCGGTCCAATCATCGCCCCAAAAACGAGTTAGGGAGCCATCACCCAGTTTGTTGACAAAGAGTGCGCGGTTACGAACAAAAGTGTTGCCAATATCACGCGCGAACTGAGAGGAAGAAGCCATAAACCGGGCATCCATGACCGTGACCAGCGACCGGTCAATACCAACCGCCCACCTTAAGAAATTAAGCATCAAATTATTCTCTGGCCCATAGAGCCGCGCAGCCCATTTAAGAAGAAACGCCTCATTAACAAGAGCCAATCTCCTAACCGCCAGCCCCCCCTCCTTTTTTGGCCTAGTCACATCATCCCAAGCCACCAAAGGAACGCCGCTACGCACCTCCCCCTTCTTACCCCAAAGGAACTTCCGCAAGCAAGAGTCGACCCGCCGACTAATTCCCTTGGGCATCCCCTTAACAGAAAGGAAGTAAATCGGCAGAGAAGAGAGAACCGACTTAAGTAGAACCAGACGCCCGCCCCGAGAGAGGATAGCGGCACGCCAGCCAGCCAAGCGGGCAGCCATGCGGTCCAACAATGGCTGCCAATCCCTTAAACGAGCCCGGCCAACAGACAACGGAAGGCCAAGGTAATCCAGAGGAAGAGAGCCCACGTCGCAGCGCAATATTCTCGAGTAAGTTTCCACCTCCGCCGTGGGAATAGAAAAAGGGACCATAGAGGATTTATTATAATTGATGGTAAGCCCCGAAGCCTCGCAATAAAGTTCCAGAGTGGATGCCATGCCCGCAATATTCGATTCATCACCCTCAATAAAGCAGATGGTGTCATCTGCAAACTGAATAAGAGGCAAAGAGAAGGGCCCAAACGAGCACCCCCTGGACAGACCGGCCCCGACGACGTTGGTAACCATAGATGAGAGAACGTCCGTAGCCAGTACGAAAAGCAATGGGGCAAGGGGGCAACCTTGCCGAATTCCCCGACGGGTCTGGAAAAAGCCCCCCGCCAAACGCCCGTTAAGCAAGACCGATAGAGAGGCCGAGGTGACACAGCGACGAACCCAGGAGATCCAAGTCGGGGGGAATCCCCGCTTCTGCAGGATAGACCATAAAAAACGCCAGTCAAGGGAGTCGTACGCCTTAGAGAAATCGATTTTCCAAAGAACCCCCCTAGTGGCGTTCTTGTGCCAGGCATGAATAATTTCAGACGCCACCGCGTAGCAGTCGCCAATCTGTCTCCCCTTAATAAACGCCGCCTGGGAGGGCGAGATAAGCGAATCAAGGAGCGGGGCTAAACGGCGAGCTAATACCTTGGCAATGATAAGGTAGATAGCATTCGAGATGGAGATAGGTCTGAAATCCTCGATCCGGGTGGCGGTAGAAGTCTTAGGGATGAGAGCGATAATAGACTTGTTGAGCCTGTTGAAGCCGTTGTTACCAGTACAAAATTCTTGAGCGACCTCCATAACGTCCTGAGATAGGATATCCCAAAATTCCTTGTAGAAGAAAACCGGGAAGCCATCAGGCCCTGGGGAAGCATCAGAGTTAAGAGCCCATACCGCATCTTTCAATTCCTCCAACGAAATCCGACGAGAGAGGCGATCAGCATCCGACTGAGGGAGCACAGCGGCTCCCCTACCCGACCATCGCCATAGGCGCGACGCCCTGCGCCCATACCAATCTTTAAAATAAGCCGAAGTAGCTTCACCCAACTCCCGCTCCCCCTGAACGTGAGTCCCATTGATGAGAAGAGAAGAGATAGAATTAGACCGCCGGCGACCCGAAGCAACTCTGTGAAAGAACGCCGAGTTGGCGTCGCCCTCCTTAAGCCAACGCAGACGAGAACGTTGGCGCCATTCAATTATGCGCTTGCGATCCTCCAATCTGACCCTATCCAGGGCACTAGCGCGTTCAAGCAACTCGTCAGAATTAAGGTCGCGATCGTTCTCAACACGATCAAGCCGTAAAATCACGTTTCATGGTTCAGGAAAGAAGCCTCGAACTTTTGGCAGAAGTGTGGAGGATGGGAAGCGGAGGGCGTGGAGTGCGGTGGGGGGGCGTTGTGCGAAGAGAGAGCTGGGCTCGTACTTCTGATGGGACTCGAGGGGCACGTCGGGTGGGACGTGTGGCTAGTTATCGGGAGGTTTCTGGTCATCGGGGGCTTCCTGCTTTGCAGAGGGCGTGGAGACTCTTTGTTGTGAAGTTTCTTCATAGCACTATCGAGTATCTGCATTGGACTCTCAGCGTATGTCAAGTCTGGCGTCAAGGTTCTTCTAGCTGATGACATGGCGAGGGTCGTGCACGTACTTCTTCAGGTTGGATATATGAAAGACGTAATGAATTGCTGATAGGGGTGAAGGAAGAGCTACTCGATAGGTCACCTCCCCAACATGAGCAATAATCTCAAATGATCCAACATATCATGGCGCCAACTTACCACGAACACCAAATCTATGTACTCCCTTCATGGGAGATACTCGTAGTAACACCCAATCTTCTACTTGTGTTTACATGAATTCCATCAATATAAGATATTAAGTTAAATATTGATAAGTCATTTGAATGGCTTAAGAGAAGATGATCAGATTACATGAACCCCCAAATCTCTTCTTCAATGATCTGCAAAGCTTTTCTGACGGCTATGAGCCATCAGAAGCCTTCGCTACAGTCCTTGCAGTTTCCTATGAGAGATCTACGGAGTAAAGAGCGTGTTCACCTACCTTACGCCAACTAAGAGGTGTGAGGTATCTCCGCCCATATACGGCTTCGAATGGTGTCATACCAATACTGAAATGATAGTTGTTGTACGAGAATTCTACCAACGCCAGGTGGTCCTTCAAGGACCCTTTCCACTCTAGAGTACATGCACGTAGCAAATCATCAAGTGTCTGAATAGTGTGTTCGCTCTTTCCGTCGGTCTGTGGATGGTATGCAGAACTCATCTTCAACTCTGTCTGTAGTCTTGACATAAACTGGTGTCAGTAGTGAGATGTAAACCTCGAGTCTCTGTCAGACACAACATCATGTGGTATACCATGAAGCCTGATGATGTATGCATATAAAATCTAACCAACCTAGATGGAGTGTAAGTCATGCTGACAGGTATGAAATGGGCTGACTTGGTCAATCTGTCAACAACGACCCAATAGCATCGTGGCTACTTGGTGTCATCGGCAGTCCAGTGACAAAATCTATAGAAATACTCTCCCATTTCTACTCAGAATATAATAACCCTGGTGGTCTCCGATGCTCAGCCTTGACCATCTGACAAGTCAAGCATCTGCTAACATGATATGCCACATCTCGCTTTATCTCGTCCCACCAAAATGTCGGTGCAGATCTAAAGGTACAGCAGATCTAAAGGTACAATCTTTCCCCTTCTCTTGTTGCCTTCCATGTATGATTAAAATCAATTTCAAAACCTATTGAAATTGCTTCTATGGTGAAGTTATACATGCAAATAATCAGGATTTCAGATCACTTAACATGATCTACTTTGAATGGATTTTTGTAATATATTTTAAGAACTAATTAATCATAAGATGGATGTAAATCTCAAGTACGCACCATATCCCACAGCGAGATTTTTGCAGCAATCCAACTAATGTTTTTGTCATGCTCGTAAATAATATAGTTCAGAAGCATTTCTTATGCAGGTCGAATCTGCTTCTCTTATTGCTCTTTAATTGTAAACTCTTTAACTAAAAAAATCCCCTAAACAAAGAAAAATATAAAAAAATTAAAATATTTTATTTTGTGTAATTTGATTTTATTTGCTATATTTTAAAAATATAAAAAAGACTCTTCTTTATATCTATTTATATATTTCTCACATATATCTATCTTATTATTATATATTATTAATTAAAAAAACTTGTGCAAAATTAATATCCATAAAAAATATAAATAAATAATCAATTAAAAATTTAAAAACCCACAAAAATACATAAAAACCTAATTAGGTTGCGAAACCAACAATTTTGCGCTTGATTCTTTGAGTTGGGTTTCATTTGTATGATTTATCCATGTTTGCTCCTGTGGATGACACTCTACATGCTTGCCTTATACACATTTCATGTAGAGTTAAATAAATCCAGAACTCACATACTTGCATGATCTCCTGCTACATACGCACCTGTGGGTTTTGATCATTAATTGGACTAAGTTGGGGTGATTGGATCCGAGTACTGCGAGAGGGGTCGATACAGCGATTGCCGGACCCGACTTGTCGGGCACTGCAGGTCCTCCAAAACCAGTCATTAGGAACTCCATCATTCTGTAAAAATCGCAAACTACCTCCGTTCTTCATCAGTATCCCTGTCAAACACCCCCAAAGGGCTGGAAGAGAAACCCCCTCATGTCAGTCTTTAATCAAAACCGGTAAGGAAGATGTCATCGCACGTCTTTTCATCCAAGTAATCCACATCTGAAGAAAGCCCCGCTTCGCCAACCCAGACCACAGGAAGCCCCAATCAACACAGTCGTAAGCTTTGGAGAAATCGATCTTCTAGAGCAGGACCTTCACACCTTTGTTCTTCCAATCTCTCACCATCTCAGAAGCCATGACTACATTTTCCATCATCAAGCGCTCAGGGATGAGCCCGGAGAACAACTCAAGTAATTTGCAAGCACCTTGTCAATGATCATCCCTTCATTGGATGACCACACTATCCATCAAGCGCTCGGAGAAGGAATTTGTTTTTACCTGAGCAATCATATCCTCTAGAACAAGGCTCAATCGAAGGCCTTAAATATCGATTTTGGTAACCATATCGATGACCGACTGAAATGGCATTTCGGCTGAAAAATTGAAATTCGATCGAAATTTCGATCGAATTTTGATCATTTTGGTCACATTTTCTATCAACCCCCCTCAAGGCATAGATATCGGCCATTTCGATCGAATTTCAATCACCTGTTGAAACCAAAAATCGATCGAAATTCGCAGAAATTTGATTCCATAGCTCAGGCAATTCAGCATAATTTTTGGCCGACACACACCCTACCACGAGCAGTCCCTTCAGCAATGTCCCACTTCGTTACACCAGAAGCACACAAATTTATTCATGCAAGACTTGGCAAGGTGGCCAATTTCGCCACAGCGAAAACAACGAAATCAACCCGAAACCTCCTTTTGTCTCTTCCTTGCTACGATCCGAGACCAATCCTAATCGAGATCAGCTTCGACCTTCGCCATCTCTACATATGTCGTTCTCTCGGTACCCCTTGACTCACTATCCATGCTCCCGCCAACAGATGTCTTATCATCCGACCATAACTCTCCCTCCCCAAGCCCTCCCTCATGCTCTCCTAATGACTCGTGGTCTCCGATGACTGTTGTCAATCATGCAACCACCCATCGATCATTTAAATATTAATTATGATGTGCAATTTATTTAACTAAAAAATGTGAACAGAACAAAAGTGCATATTTTTTTCTATACAACCACCAATCGATCATTTAAATATTAATTATGATGTGCAATTTATTTAACTAAAAAATGTGAACAGCACAAAAGTGCATATTTTTTTCTATATTCTCCTGCATACCACTTAGTTTTTATGTGACGACCTATACGAAGGAATCTGCATACTGTTATTATGGACCTTACTCCATTGACGTGAATACCACAGGTATGACAGTTGAAAATCACCCAGATCTGGCAACCACGGCATCCAAAGAATCAAGATGTGCATAAATGGAGAGCTAAAAAGCTGTCTCACGCCATTCAGTTTTTAGTCATTAAACCATGGACCTCATCCTGAGATTTGATTTTTCATTTTGAAATTCTCCTAGGTTATATGAATATTCCCATCGACATTCATAACACTAAATTAGTGCCCAATATCAATCAAGTTTCACGAAATAAGCAAAGAAATTCTAGAACATTGTTAGTTAACAGACTGCCATTTTTTTTTAGACCAAAAGAGGGGGTAACACGCTACGGTGCCCTCCCCATGAAATTAATTAAAGAAAGAGAAAGGGAAACAGAAAATACAACAAAATGGGTCATAAAGATGACCACGCTTCCACAAAAGCTTTGGACCGAGATAACACATTTTCCCTATAGAACCTGCAGCCCAAGAACACCAAAGCATTTCTCTCCAGCCAAATACTCCATAGTAACGACATAGGACCCAACACCTCCGCCCGCGATCTGAGAGGAGTAGACCGGAACACCTCCGAAAAGGCGTCGAATGATGACGCGTCAACCCAGTCGAGTCCCAGGTCGAGCCATGAATCCGCAGTGCATGGACAATTAAAGAACAGATGATCCACCGACTCAATGGTCACCCCACACAGGTAACAGGAATCCGAAGTAGAGCCCAAAAACCGCGTGCACCGGTCCCGAGTCATTAATCATTTGTGCCTGAGAAGCCATAGAAAGAACCTGATGTATTCAGGGAGGTGAAGCCCCCAAATCAAGGAGCAGTCCTTAGTGAGGGCCTCGGATGGATCGGGCGGTGGCCTCCGAATAGCCGCATAAGCCTTCTTGACCGAAAAAGGAGCGCCTCTCCAAACCCAGTGGTCCTGCCCCCCCTGGGGCCCTTGTAGCCGGCCAGAGAATCGCACAGACGAAGGAAATCATCGAGTCTTTGATCCGAAAATTTTGTGCAAAAACTGGGCATCCAATTCCCATCACACCACACATCGGCAACTTTAATCTCCCTGTCCGCTGCCAAGGCAAAGAGCCTTGGGAAGCGAGAAGCGATCGTCCCCTCATCGGTCCAGTTGTCGAGCCAAAAAGCAAAAGAGAGGCCGTTACCCAAGATGGGCCAGAACAAGTCCTGGAAGCGAGGAAGCAGCGAGAGAATCCCCCTCCAAAACGGGGAAGGTCGTACGCCCGTAGTGGGCACAAGAGCCAAGGGGCTCCGGCAATCGTAGATACGATGGATCAACTTGCAGGACAGATCCTCAGAGCTCCCCCAAACTCGGGAGATCCACTTCAGGAGGAACGCCTCATTCATAGCAATAAGGTTACGAACACCCAACCCGCCTTCCGCTTTCGGCTATGTGACCAAAGCCCAATCAACAAGATGTGTGCCCCCGGTTGTCTGCCCGCTCCTGCGCCATAAGAATCTCCTCATAAGTCCTTCAATACGTACATGAATCCCCTTCGGTAAAATTCTCACAGACATGAAGAAGATGGGAATTGTCGCCAACACCGCTTTTAGAAGTACCAGCCTCCCCCCCTGGAGAGGATGGAGGAACTCCATCCCGCCAACTGCCCTCCATCTTCTCAACGACCGGAAGCCAATCCGCCTACCTCGCCCGCCCGACACAGACTGCAGTCTTGCTGTCTTTAGCGTCATGTGCTTCTATTGATGTTTTATTGCAAGTTTGCAACTATTCTTTTTACTAGCAAATTTTGAAAAATATATTTACAAAGTAGCACGAAGAAATTGTATAGCAGGGAGATGTAATCTTCAGTTTAGGAAATCGTACTAGTAATACCTGTTCAGAGGAGAGTCTGTTGTTTGCCTGCAGCAATACAGCTGTCAAAAGTGATGGAAGACTGATGAGGCCAGTCTCAGCTACAGCAGAAAAAAGAGTTACCATTGATTGATTCATGCCCACGTCCCTCACATCCCCGTTAAAGCTAGCAGGTTGATGTATCATAGTTCTTTCTGTAGGAACATTGTTGCAATAACTCTTCTGTGGTGATAGAGGCTTAGTTTCCTCCTTCAAGGACTCATTCTTCAAATGGTCGGCTATTGTATCCATGCATGTATTCTGAGATCCTGTTATAGTTCCTTCAAAAGTGATACTAGAACAATCTTTTCCCTTCTCACATGCCGACACTGGCTGATTTTCAACTGGAACATAAGAAAAGGAAGGGGCAACAGATTTACTTCCTTCACGCACAATGGATTGCAGAATATGCTCACCGGAACAAGATTGACACAAGCCTAAAGAGGCAGTGCTCTTGATCGAAGTACTCTCAAGAGGGTATGGTATGGATGCAGACTGAGATGGACAATATTCTCTAACAGTTGAAGATAGTGTTCCTGTTCTGTAAGTTAAAACTGCTAGGAGATTTAGACATAAAGGAATGACAGAAGGAAAAGGAGATCCCTCTACCTGTGGTCTATCATAGAGTGCAAAAAGATCACGAAGATAGTGAATAATTTGATAGGAGACCACTAACTCTATCAAGCCATCTCGCATTTGAAGTTGCCTTTCATCAAGTGAAGCATGGGCATGGTCAATAATTGTGATGACTGTCCAAAGGAAGCCCTCTAGAATTTCAGCAACAGAATCAATATTCTCAGAAGATACCCTTGTTGACAAGAGGATGGTAGTTCCAGGATGATTCAAAGATGCAGCAAGCTTAATGTAATTCTCGAGGAATGATGACAGCATTGGAACTATTGGGGGCAAGAGATTTTGTGAAAGAAAATAATCCCGATTGGCAGGCAGTGACAGAACCACTTGAAGCAACCGCAACAAGTATTTTGTTACCTGGCACACACCCGGCCTGGAAATGTGAGACGCAGGCAATGCAGAAGCTATGAAATCAACTAAACCAACTTGTCGAGATGCATGAAGTTCTGCATCCTTCCCTTCCAAGAACTGCATATTAAGGGGGGGAAAGAAACAATAAAAATAATAATCTTATCATAAGAAAGAAAAAAAAACTAACAATAAAAACATTGAAACTGGCTCCAGAGGTTCCTCTGGGAAGAGTAAGCTCAAGCTTATTTCCACAAAACTAAAAAATAGTAGAGTTTGAAGTGCTTAAGATTAACAAATGTACTATTGCAACAACACCTTGGTAATATCCCCGATAATCAACCCTATACTTGCAGAACCCTCTTTTCTGGCTTGACGAAGTTTTTGGAGGTCCTGAAGCCATCTTCCGATTTTCACCTTTGCCGTCCCCATCACAGCTCTCTGTCCAGACCCTGCATTCTCAACAGCAACAAAAGGTTCCACAAATTCATACTTGAGAGTCATGAGTTTCTGGCGTATCCTCTTCACCCGCCGTTTTAAGGGCTGGCTTTGTGACATATTTCTTGAGCACAAAGGAGAGCCTTCCAGGGCCAATGTACATGCTTGATGATCATTATTTGGTGCCAGACGACTTTGGCCATCTTTATTCAAGGAACGACGCAGAAGAGGTGAAGATTGGTCTCTAAAATCCATTGAAGCTTTTTCTCGTATCTGTTCCAAGTAATATTTCCGCCGCTGCTCACTTTCACTAAGCTTTTCAGCAAGCTTTTGGGCTAGAAGTTCAGCTTCTTCTTGCTGAGCCTTGGCTCTTTCCTCTTTTCTTCTTAGCTGTTCTATTGCTCTGGCTTCACGTACAGCACTCGAAGCCTTGCGTTCCTCCTCTCTTCTCAGCTTAGCCTCTTCCTTCTTGCGTTGAATTTCCACAAGCCGCTGCAACTTTTCTGCTTCAAGAAGCTTCCTTCGCTCTAGTGCAGCCTCTTCTTTTGCCATATCCTCCTTTTGTTTAGTCCTTATTACATGTAGCTTTTCTGCTCTCCTCATTTCTGAGTCATGGAGCTTTTGACGCAACATCAGCTTCTTATTCTCTTCATTCAAAGATGTAATGAAACGAACCTCGTTTACTTTACTGCTTTCATCACCTGCTCTTTTTGCCACTTGAGCCAGGTATGCTTCATGCCTGGACTCACCTCGTTGCTGACGAGCATGCATTCCTTCTCTCAGCTTCAGATTACGCACAGCTTGCCATTCATTAACACGATTTAACTTTTCTGAGGTCTTCTGTAGTCGCTGTATTTTCTCGGTTTCAAGTTGATTCCTGATCCTCCTTGCACGAGCATGTTTCTCCTCGCATTCTCTTTTCGTATCAGAAGCAGTCTTCTTCTTCTTCTCAGGAGACATCAGTTTATCATGCAACATTTGAGCACGATCTACATATTTTTTGCTCAGACTAGGTGAATGTGAAACCTTAGATGAGCTTCTCGAGGGTGATTTAAGTATAGCTTCCCAGTTTCGTTTTTCCTTCCAAGCATCCAGAGACTTCCATGTCACTGGAGCATTCTTTTCCTTGTCTTTTTCCTTTTCAACTAAACTAGAATTCGTTTTGAGTAGATCCACTTTGGATGATTTCTCTGACCCACTTTCTGCAAACACTTTGTCCTTGGAGGCTTGTGTCTCATTCTGGGAATATTGATTTGCTGGACCTTGTATTCTGCTATCAGCCACGCTGTTATCCACCAATATGACAGCACTGACGGTAGTGACATGACTTTCCCCTAATGGTGGAGAGACATGATTGATATAGGTACTTTGAGCGTTATGCTTCTCATTATTTGTTGCAAAATTTATTTTAGAATTCTTCTCTTTTGAATAGATGCTTGGTTCCATATTCATTTTCATGTCATTGACCGATGAGTTCCTATCACAATCAATGGCGCCATGTCGAGGAATCTCATGTCTCGAACCTAGAACATCAGAAATTGAAGTACCATGATTCGCTGCTCTTTCCATTTGAATTCTTCTGAAGGCCTCTAAAGATGATGAGAGTATTTCAGCTTTGTGGGGGGAAGTCGCCATTCTCCTAACCTGCAATTATTGATAATTTGACAAATTCATACCCCGCTCTTAGAAATTTTTCATTTTTACACAATACTTTGAAACAACAAAGAACCTTTGAAGTGATTACATATAATTACAAGGCAAAAACCACCCAAAAAATACTTTTTTGAGAAAGTAAAAGGTGATGACCCTTTGTTGGCGCTCACCCAAAAATACTAAGTAAAAAGGTATTACACAAGATCTAGTCTACAGGTTTTGTTAGATATCTGCAAAGGCAGTGTGAATGGGTAGGTACTGAATCTGACCTCCTATTCTGTTGAAAGATATATATATCTATGTATCGTTTGGTCTTTTTTTTTTTTATATTCTGCCTTATGTAATTTACCCATAGGGTTTTCTCTATATAAGAGACCCTAGGGTTTTCTGGAATAAACACAATTCTTATTTCCTCTAACATGGTATCAGAGCCTAGGGTTTAGGCTCTCCACCCGCCGCCCCCCACCACCCCCCCTCCTCGAGCCCGCCGCCGCCGCCGTCTTCGAGCTTCTCGGCCCCAGCCCCTCTCGGCTCCCACCGCCGCCCTAGCCCATCTCGGCCCCAGCCCCGCCGCCCACCATCCCTTCTCGGTCCCAGTCCAGGGCGCATCCAGCCCCACCGCCCACCAGCCAGGTGCCCCCGGGTGCCGCCCAGCCCTCCTGCACCCGGCCCGCCTCCAGCCCCGGCCTCCTCTCTTCACCGCCGGCCGTGACCTAGCCGGCATCCCCTCCCCTGCGGCCCTCTTCGTAACCGCGTCTGTCATCTCCTATATGGATTTGGGTGAGTAAGTCTACATACACACTCGAATCCTATGCAGTTTGTGTAGACATCTATATCTCTGTCTACAAACCCTAGTTCTTCCTCTGCGGTGATATGTCAGAATCAAAGGTTGATATGCCAACCGTAGGCGCTTTCAAAGGTCCTGCGCCAATCGTCAAGATGGATGGATCGAACTATGAGCTCTGGGCAATGCAGTTCATGAGTCTCATGAAGTCCAATGGTAAGAAGCACATTCTTACCAAAGATGAACCGGCAGAGAAGACAGGGATCTATACCTCTTGGGAGGCTGATGACTCGTATGTCAAAGTCTGGCTCTCAGGAACTTTATCGATGGAGATTGCGAATGATGTTCTCCATCAGCCCACCGCCAAAGCGATGTGGGACATTCTCGCGGTGACATATTCCCAGGTCCGTAATGAAACCAAGATGCTACAACTTCCGCATGACATATTCACCATGAAGCAGAATGGGCGGCCTCTTCATTCCTTGTATACATCCCTGAGCAGAATGGGCGGCCTTTTTAGAAGTTTAGGGACTACATTGAATTTGAATGTAAAGTTCTGAGACTTTTATGTAATTTACTCTAATCGATAATAAAGGGTGAGCCTAAACTCAAAATGAGTTTAGATTTTGATAAGAAAGTATGAGCTATTTTTGAAGCAACTTTGTATAAAATATAGACACTATCGGTATAAAGAAAGTGCTTTAATAATCAAAACTTCAAGCTTTTTTTCAAAATATTGTTGCTATATAAAATATTCAACTTATAAAAGAATAGTTGCACATAATCCAATACTAGCGATTAAAAGTATTGCATAGTAACTAATCATAACCATTGAATTTAACACCATTGTAAGCTAATTGTACTAAGTTCATGAACACTAAAAAAACTTAATCATACGCATAGACAGACACATAGGCCAAAGAACACCCTGCATACGGCCCAAAGCTTGTGTACAGAATGTGGACCCAAAGCCATCTGAGCCATATCTAATGGTCGTCATATCTAATGACATGTTTTAGGGTTATATCTAATGACATCAGCATATCTAATGGCTAGTTCATGACTTGTCTGAGAGCAACTGTAGTGTTAATCAATTCCATATTCTTTCTTATTTCTTTATGATTCATTAAAACACAACTAACTATAAGCTAAAAAGTTTATCATATATGGATTATATCACTACCTGAAAGTTTTATTCGCTACATGAAAGATTATTAATCTCGATATTGTAATTAGTGTTAATCGAGATTAATAATCTTTAATTATTTTTGGCTTACATTGATACATAGTTAAGTTCCTTAATTATCAGTAATCTCCTTAATCATGATTAACCCTTCCTAATGACAATGATTAAGGGTTGATTTGGCTTAACAAACATCAACTGTCCTAAATTCAAAAACTCATAGAAATGTGTGACAACAAATGATCGATATGAATCAAGATTGGTTGGGATTGTCTCGTCAAGACGGATATCATAACAATCTCGAAGTTGGGATCTAGATAACTTCAATGTAGCATGTCTATAGTTATAACGTCGTAATGAGATTTGAAAAAATAAAAGTCACATTTTTATTCATAATCAAACATTCCTAATTTTAGTACTAAAGTGTAAGAATGTCACGGCAAGGGCCATAAACACAGGAGACCACAATTTCTGTGCTTGAATTGAGGTATCCATAACTGTAAGAACATATATGTCCCTCATCTCTAAAGGTAAAGAGAATCTTTCCAAGCAACGATCATTTCTCATGTGGTGCTAGTTGCATCAATAGTCCAGATTTTTGATAGAATATCAGCTCCTAAAGACCTCCAAACAAAACTAGAACAGGAAGAGAGTTTTATTTCTTGCAATAGTACAATATCACAGCACCAATCGGTCAAGCGAGCCCCAATCGAACTTCACTTCTCTGAGCCAGCTGGACCCCTCACAGTCCAAGTCAAAACCTTCATTGAGGTAACAGAGTTGTTCCCAAAGTTCAGACCACATCCGCTACCAAAGCTACTTAAGCCGTATGGTCTGAGATATTCAAAGTCCTTCTATTAATCGCACTCGAGCATCTTCTGTTTATGTAATGTTTCACTCTTCTTCCGTTCCCCCTCCCCGTGATCGAAGAGTTAAAGAAGTGTAGAAGGAAAAGAATGAATTGCATTAATGAGAGGTCCTAGGGTTCTCATATATAGGAGAGGGACATGTTAGGCAAATTACAAGAACAAAATAAAAGAAATAGATAATATGAAAATAATAAGGAATATAACTAATATCTCAACACTCCCCCTCAAGCTGGAGTGTAGATATCGATCAGGCTCAGCTTGGAACAATATTTCTGATAAGGCCTTTTAGCTAGGGCTTAGTAAAAACATCTATTGTCTGGTATCCAGAGCTGGCATGCATAGTGGCAATAAGACCCTTCTGTATCATGTCACGAGTGTAGTGACAGTCCACCTCTGTGTGCTTGGTCCTCTCATGAAAAACTGGATTGTTGGCAATCAAAAGAGCAGCCTGATTGTCACATTGGAGGTGCATGGGAAGAGACACCTCTATAGTCAGGTCAGTGAGAACAGATCCGACCCACATTATCTATGTACTAGCCTGCGCCAAGGCCCTGTATTCTGACTCAGCACTCGATCTGGCAACCATAGTCTGCTTCTTGCTCTTCCAAGAAATCAAGGAATTCCCTATGAACACAGCGAAGCTTGAAGTAGACTTCCTATCCTTTGGACACACAGCATAATCTGCATCTGCCATGGCCTCAAATTTCGACAAAATTTGGTCGAATTTCAGTTTCGACAGGTTACCGAAATTCGACCGAAATAGCCAAAATGACCGAAATATGAGGGGCCCTAGTACAAAAATGTCCGAAATGATCAAAAATTCGGTCAAATTTTGACCGAAATTTCGTTTCGGTCAGTCACCGAAATGGTGACTGAAACCGACATTTAAGGCCTTGGCATCTGCACATGTTGTAATTGAAAGAGATGTACCTCTGCTAAAAAGGAAGTCCCGTACCTGGTGAAGTCTTCAGATACCACAGAATCATTTGTATTGCATCCATATATGCATGTCTAGGTTGCTCCATAAACGGACTCACTTTGATCATGGCAAAGGATATGTTGGGCATGTAATAGTCACATACGGTAACTTGCCAGAAGCTCCTTGTACCTCCTCTTGTCGACCTCCTCAGTGTCATCATCATAGAGCCTCATGCTCGGGTCAATAAGAGTAGTGGCAGGTCTACAATATGTCATTCATGTCTCTAAAACAAGGTTTGTCACGTACTTCCTCCGGGTCATCACAAGAACTCGCTGGTTCCTGGCAAACTCCAGTCCAAGGAAATAACGTAAATTACCAAGGTCCTTGGTTACAAACTGCTGACCCAGGAAGTCCTTGACACCCTGAATACTTTGCTCGTCATCCCTTGTAACAATAATGTCATTAACGTAAGCAAGAATGACAATAGTACCTCTCTGGGTCATGTGCACAAACAAAGGTGATCGGCAGTCGATCGCACAAACCCCTGCTGCTCTATCAAGTCTAAGAGCTTCAGGAACCATGCTTTTGGACTCTGCGTAAGGCCATAGATAGTCTTGTGTAGCATGCAAACCTTCTAACACTCCACTTCAGCAGCAAACCCAGGTGGTTGTTGCATATAGACCTCCTCCTGTAGATCACCATAGAGGATGGCATTCTTCACATCAAGCTGGTAAAGGGGTCAATCTCGTGTTACAGCAACAGAAAGTAGAATACGCAGAGTAGAGTATCTGGTAACTGGAGAGAAAGTATCTTGATAGTCCATCCCATATATCTGGGTAAATCTGCATTCCACAAGTCTCGCCTTATAACGATTCACACTGCCATTTGCACAGTGTTTCACAGTGAACACCCATTTGCATCCCATAACAGATGCGCCAACTGGGGTAGAAACAAGAATCCACGTACCACGTGACTGCAACGCAGCCATCTCCTCCTCCATAGCTAACCTCCACTGACTGTCCTGAAGAGCATCCTGATATATCAGTGGTATCTCCACGACTGATGGTGCTAAGGTAAACCTCCTGAAATCCTCTGACAAACTGCTCAAGGAAACCTGGGCTGCAAGAGGATAAGTAGGACATCTATGTTTCTGCGTACGCAGAGCAATCGGCACATCAAGATCATCTAACAAGTCCCGAGCCTGTAAGTTCCCCTCTAGAGATGGTACTTGCTCATCTTGTATGGAATCCTGCTACACAGACAAACTTAGTAGAGCCATCAGTAGAAACAATGTGCTCATTACATACCTTAGGTATGCTGGATGATGGGCAAGACCTGTGAGCAGAAGGGACCGAGTGAGACCTGCAAGTAAATACACGTGGCAAAAACTAAGTTACAGTAGGAGGAGGAGCCACAGGAACAAGTGTAGAGGCAAGAGTAGGTGTAGGTGGTGGTAGTAGTTGACGAGGTGGTGGTAGAGCAGGAGTAGAGGGAGGTGGTGGTACGACAGACAGTAGGAGGTGGAGGCATGTAGATCTCATCGTCAGAGTCAGATGGGGCTAGTCTGTCACTTATAGGAGAAAATACATAACAGATTCAAAGAAAGTAACGTCAGCACCTAAGCGGATTAAAGCAATGGTACCCCTTCTAGGTACGAGAGTAGCCAACAAAAACGCACTTAACAACTCTGCGAGAGAGCTTGTTACGACCTGGAGAAACATCATGAACAAATGCAACAGAACCGAACACACGAGGTGTAAGGGAGAAAAGATCCTTCTCGAAAAATGCAATCGAGACAGGAATCTTCTTTCCCAACACAGACGAAGGTATGTGGTTCACCAGATAGCATGCAGTGAGGACAACATTGCCCCAGTAAGACTAAGGAGCACAACCATGTATCAACAAGGTTTAGGTCACATCAAGTAAGTGACGGTGTTTGCGCTCGGCAACACCATTCTGTTGGGATGTATAAGCACATGAGGTCTGGTGAACAATGCCAAGAGATATAAGAAAGTTAGAATATTGTAAGGTGTAGAACTCTAAAGCATTATCAGAAGGAATATATTTGTCATTAGCAGAAAAAATACTCTTTATCTTATTAATAAAAGATTTGATCACAGATTCGGTCTCAGACTTATTCTTCAATAAAAAGACCGAGGAAAGTCTAGAAAAATTACCGACAGCAACAAGATAGAAACGGTGTCCTTGGTAATCAGGAACACGACTCGAACCCCATATATCTGAATGACGGAACTCAAATAACTGAGAACTGCTCCGACTCTAATAGGATAGAAAGGAAGAACTGTAATGCTTCCCAAGCTGGCATGCCTCACACTGGAAGGAGGATCTTGTGGAAATCTGAGGGAGAACATGGCATAGCTTCTGCAGAGGAAGGTGGCCAAAACGAAGATGTCACAGATATGGAGAGACCGGTCCAGAGGTATAGTAGAAACGCCAGCATGAAGAGGTTGGATAAGTCTGTAGAGCCCCTGCTGCTCACGGTCACATCTAATTACCCTGCCCGGGAGTATGTCCTGAAACACAATAGACGATGGGTCAAAGATGGCATGACAATGCCGATCCTTAGTAATCTGACTAATGGAAAGTAAATTCATCAGAAAGTCGAAAGCATAAAAAACATTTTGAAGGCACATGGACAACGTCAAATGCACATCCCCATGTCCTGTAATGGGTAAGTGGTCTCTATTGGCAATGACAACCCATCTATCAGGTGGTATGGTCCTGTAGGACCTCAGTTGCATTCTGTCTCCACACAGATGGTAGGAAGCACCAGAGTTCATAATCCACTTTGCCATATCTGCACAAGTACTATCAATGAAAGCATAAGCGATACCAGAGGAGCTCGAAGAGGCTCTGTTGTGGCTGCGGTATCTGTAGTGGTGGTTCCTGCAACAAGAGTCATGATCTCTCGAAATACAAGAGACAATATTATCCAGGCGAGGATCGGCCTGAGAAGCAAGTGTATTTGAAGGCTCGATCGGTTCTGCCACGTGACCAAAAGCAGGATATCCATGCTTCTGGTAGCATGTATCCTCTGCATGTCTCTGTCGACGTCCGAAGGAGCAAGGGCCACACTGACATCCATCGCCTCTGCCATGAGGGGTGCGTCCTCTGGACTGTGTCGTCCCTCCTCGACCATGAGAATCGTCCATACCTGAAGAGGGTGGAGGAGTGGTCGTAGAAGGCATGATAATCCAACTGAGATGGCTATAGGCCTCCTCCATGGGAGGTATGGTAGCTCCAGTGAGAAGTTGTGTACACGCTGCATGCCTGCATCATACTTTATATCAAGGTCGGCCATGAAAACTCCAACCATCATGGAGTTCCTATATGTCTTCTGGTGCTCTAGAGATGTTGTAATAGGCATATAGCTATGAAGCTTCTCGAACATGCCACGGAGTGAAGAGTAGTACACGTGCAGAAGATGACCATTCTATTTGACCTTGTAGATATCAAACTATAGCTGAAGAATCTTGACCTCATTCTTTGCATGAGCATAGGTGGAAGTCAAAGTAACCACATTGCTTGGGCGGTGGGTTGATTCAGAATATCATTGGTTATCTCTGTGGTGAGGGTCCCACATAACCACAAACATGCATACGCATCATCTTGCTTCCAAGAAGCATTTGCCTCAGTCTTATCTGTTGGCTCTGGATCTGTCAGGATGTGCTCCTTGTTGTTGCACTGCATGAGGGTGAGAAACTGCATGAACCACAACACATAGTTGGTCCCATCCATCTTAGAGGCTCTTAAAGGCTCTGGACGAAAAAATATCACCCTTGTTCTCTGACATGATGGTAAAACGGTTGAACAACGGAACTCAACTGGGGAGTAGACCGATATGAACAAGTCTACACGATCATACAGAGGATTAGTTGTACGTGTAGACTCATATAACTATCATCATCGATCTTCTTGCTCGTTAGGACCGGAAGACGTGATTTATAGGTCTGAAATCACGTTTTTGGATCAAAATCGAATCTACTCAGACTGTAGATCGAACCACAGAGGTGTACGGAGGCGCACGGGAGGACTGATGGTGGCCTAGGAGTGTCGGAGGCGGCGACCGGAGGGGTCGGCGGCGACCTGGGCGACTGTCGAAGGGGGGGACAGCGGCCCGTAGGGGGCAGCAAGCGGCGATCGACGGCCGCTGGGGGTAGGGATGAGCAAAAAATCGGGCCAGCCCAACCCAGCCCGCGATATAAATGGGCGGGCCTGGGCATTTTTTTAAGCATGAATGCCTTATCGGGTCGGGCTCGGGCTGGCTCGAACCCGAGCCCGAAGCCCGCGGGCCGGCCCGATTAAAAGCCCGGGTTGCGGTCCGATGTTGATATTGGCTTTTGTATTTCTCTTAATTCAAATAACTATATTATTTTGATTCTTTTGCCATGTTGCGAATGGATTCTAGAGATTAAAGTTTACATGAAAACAAGTTTGGTGCGGAAATATTTTTTCAAAGCAAGTTTCGTTGATAATTGCACTGAGAAAAGTTTCAAATAACTATATTACTGATCTTACTTGTTGACTTGTTTTTCAAAGCAAGATTATTTGCTAATAATCTTAATCAAATTGGATTTGAGATTTTTTTGATTTCCTAACAGTACCAATGGCGGGTAATGGAATTAATTCTTGATTTTTTGGGTGAAAGTAGGTTCTAAAATTAGATTTGGTATTTTCAATATAAAATTGCCGGGCTGGCCCGACCCATTTTCTAGCGGGCCGGGTTCGGGCTTGGGCCGCAAGTGAAGATTTTGAGCGGGCCTAGGCCCGGCCCGTAGGCCCGATATATTTGACCGGGCTCGGGTTGGGCTGGGTTGGGCCCGGCCCGGCCCGATGCTCATCCCTAGCTGGGGGTGGGGGTAGGGTTAGGGTTTGGTGGGATAAGGGAACTCCGATCTAGGATCGTCGCTCTGATACCATGTAGAAGAAAAGAATGAATTACATTAATGAGGCCCTAGGATTCTCTTATATAGGAGAGGAACCTGTTGGGCAAATTACAAAAAGAAAATAAAAGAAATATATATATATATATATAAACAATAAGGAACATAACTGTTGGGAAAACCAAATGACTTGATATTCATAGAACCCCTGGGCTCTCTTATATAGGAGAAAATCCTTGGGTAAATCACAAGATAGGTACATGAAGAAATGAAAATACATAAATAACACCAAAGGATAATAATAATCTCAACACTCCCCCTCAAGCTGGAGCATATATGTTTATCATGCTCAGCTTGGAACAGCATCTTTGGAAAGGGCCTCCAGTAAGTGCTTTGGTGAATATATTTGCAGTCTGAACTTTAGTAGAAACATGAGAGGTAGATATGAGACTCTTCTGAATCATGTCTCTTGTATGGTGGAAATCCACTTCTATATACTTTGTACGCTCATGGAATTTATTTGCAATAAATAGTGATGCATGATTATCACATAGAAGCTGCATAGGAAGAGGTACATCAATAGCAAGATCAGACAGAACTGACCTGACCTACATCCCTGAGCCATGGCCTTGTATTCGAACTATGCACTAGATCTGACAACTGCGGTCTGCTTCTTACTTTTCCATTACACGAGTGATTTTCCAACAAATAAAGCAAACCCAGAAGTGGACTTCCTGTCCCTAGGGCATCCTGCATAATCTACGTCTGCACATGTTGTGATGTCAAGAGACGTGCCTCTGTTGAATAAGATACCAGTACCTGGTGAGGACTTCATATATCTTAAAATCATATAAACAGCATCCATATGCACCTTCCTAGGCTGCTCCATGAACTGATTATCTTGCTAATAGCAAAGCATATATCCGGTTTGGTGATGGTAGCATATAGAAGCTTCCCTACTAGTTCCATGTATCTCCTCTTATCTATGTCCTCAGTATCGTCATCATATAATCTCATACTTGGATCTATAGGAATAGTGGCAGGCTTGCACCCTATCACTGTTGTACAAGTCGGCCGACTAGTCGGTCCGACTAGTCGAGTCAGTGGGATAGCCGACTCGACTAGGCCTAGTCGGCCATTAGACTAATCGGGCCGACTAATCGGCCTAGTCGGCCGACTACTCGGCTGACTTTTACATAGAACTTTTTTATTTTTAATATTTTTTATTTTTTTAAAAGCAAACTTTTTCTAGTATACTTAATGTTATATTTAAAGTCAACTACTTCTTTTGTTTCATTATTATATTATAGAAAATGAATAAATCTATACAAATATATAAGAATATATGTATAAAAAATGATTTATATATTTAAAATAACTAAAATTCAAAACCGACTAATGGCCGACTAAATCTGATTAGTCATCCGACTGTCAATTAATCTTTAGTCAGTGACCCCACGGACCGAGTATGGACTACCGATTTCTGCAACCTTGCACCCTATCATACATGTCTCTAATAGAAGATCAGTAACAAACTTTCTTTGGGTCATCACAAGACCATGTTGGTTCCTGACGAATTCTAATCCAAGGAAGTATCTGAGATTGTCAAGATCCTTAGTCACAAACTGCTGACCTAGGAACTCCTTGGTTGCTTGAATGCCCTGTTTATCATCACCAGTGACAATATCATCAACATAGACAAGAATAGCAACTGTACCTCTCCGTGTCCTCTGAACAAAAAGTGAGTGATCTGCAGTGGACCGAACAAATCCCTGATGCCTTATCAACTCTAAGAGCTTCTGATACCAAGCTCTAGGACTCTGCTTTAGGTCGTAAATCGCCTTGTGGAGCCTACATACCTTCTGAGACTCCCCCTCATCAGCAAATCCCGATGGTTGCTGCATATAAACTTCCTCATGTAAATCTCCATATAGAAATGCATTCTTCACATCAAGCTGATAAAGAGGTCATTCACGTGAATCAGCAACTGATAGGAGAATGCGTAATGTTAAATGTCTGGCCACTGGAGAAAAGGTGTCCTGATAATCCACCCCATAAATCTGAGTGAAACCATGTGCTACAAACCTTGCCTTGTAGCGATCCACACTGACCATATGCTCGCTGCTTCACCGTAAATATTCATTTGCACCCCAAAACAGATGCACCTGAAGGGGCAGAAACAACACTCCATGTGCCACGAGACTGTAAAGCGGCCATCTCCTCTTCCATAGCAAGCCTCCAACTGCTATCATGTATGGCTTCCTGATATGTTCGTGGTATAGTAATGGCTGAGAGGCCCATAACAAACTTCATGTATTCCTCTGAAAGATGGTCCAAGGAAGCATGTGCAGCTATAGGGTACTTAGCACAATTGCGACGGGGCTTCCTCAAGGCAATAGGTACATCAAGGTCATCCGCCTCTCTGTTCTCTGCTATCAGATTCTCTTGTGTAGTATTATGTGGATCAAGCATATCATTAGTGTCATCAGTAAAAACAATGTATTCATTACATACCTGGGGCATGCTGGATGACTGGGAAGACGCAGAGCAGAGGGGCGAGTAGAGGACCTGTGAAAATAAAAACGAGGTAAGAACGGAGTCATGGTTGACGGAGGTGGAGGAGGTAGAGGAGGAGGAGGTGGAGGTAGAGGTGACTGAGACTCATCATGAGGACTTGTTGGTAGAGATATCGGTGGTGGAGGAACGGAGATATTCTCACCAGAGTCAGCATTACACAACCTGTCATATGTAGGAGAAAAATACATAATATACTCAAAAAATATGACATCTGCACTCACATAATATTTTCTTTCAACAAGATCAAAACACCGATACCCTTTTGGGTACGAGAATAGCCAACGAACACACATTTGACAGCTCTACGAGAGAGCTTGTCACGACCATGAGTAAAATTGTGCACAAACGCCACATATCCAAAGACTATGGGGGTAAGAGAGAATAAGTCCTTCTCGGGAAACACAATGAAGAAAGGAACTTTTTCCTCAAGCATAGTGGACGGCATGCGGTTCACCAAGTAACACGCAGTAAGAACCACATCACCCCAAAAAGAATGAGGAGCTCGACTATGAATCAAAAGAGTCCTTGTGACATCCAAAAGATGATGGTGTTTGTGTTCAGCAATACCTTTCTGTTGTGAAGTGTAAGTACATGAAGTTTGATGAACAACACCAATAGATCTGAGGAAGTCTGATAAATATAAAGTAGAAAACTCCAAGGCATTGTCAGTGCGAATAAATTTCACATTAGTAAAAAAAATATTTTTAATCTCAATAAGGAAATATTTGATAATAGGACCAGCTTCCGACTTATTCTTCATCAGAAATACCTAAGATAATCTAGAATAATTGTCTACAGCGACCATATAAAATCGATGTTCTTGATGATCAGGAACGCGACTAGGACCCCAGATATCAAAGTGAACCAACTCAAACAACTGACCACTATGAGCCTCAAAAAAAACAACTGACCACTATGACAACTCTGGCTACTTGGAAAAGAGGAACGATGGTGCTTCCAAAGCTGACATGCCTCACACTCCATACTAGTACGAGCAGAGATATGTGGGAGGACATGACACATCTTCTACAGAGGAAAGTGTCCAAAGCGAAGATGCCACAGAAATGGGGAGACAGGTACAAAAGGGATAGTAGCAGCCCCAACACAAGGAGGCTGGACAAGTTTGAAAGTCCCCTCTGCCCACGACCACATCCAATCAACCTGCCCGTGAGTATGTCCTGAAACACAAGAGAAGAAGGATCAAATATCGCACGACAATGTAAATCTTTTGTAATCTGGCTAATAGACAAAAGATTCATCTGAAATGTTGGAGCATGTAAGACATTTTGCAGACGCATCGAGGGAGCTAGAACAATCTCCCCTTATCGAACAATGGGTAGATGAACCCCATTGGCAATAACCACTGATCTACCCGGAGGGATAGACATGTAAGAAGTAAATTGTGCTCGATCGCCGCACTTATGATGAGATGCTCCAGAGTCCATGATCCAATCAGACAAATCTGAATTGTTGCTACTAGTACGGGCATAAGCAATACCTAACGAGCTTGAAGAGGCTCTAGCAATGATTTCAAAAAAAAGGCTCTAGCAATATGTGCGACATCTAAAGAATCTGCAGGCGAAGTAGTTGGAGTAGTCATCATCTCTAGTATCGTGGAAACAATATCATCAAAGCGTGCATCATGAGTCGGTGCAGGTGTAGATGGAGGCTCGGTCTGCTCAACAACTCGGACGGAGGCAGGATACCCATGCTTCTTATAGCATGTCTCCTCGGTGACCAGGACGGTGGCAATGTGAACATGGGCCTCGCTGACGACCTGCTCCTCGACCACGTGGTTGTCGACCACGGAACTGCAATGTATTCCCTCTACCACGAGAGGTTGCGATAGCAGAAGGAGTCTAAGCCACAGTAATAGATGATGTATTAATTCTGCTCAATCTCTTGTAAACCTCCTCCATTGGAGGTATCGTCTCTCCTGTAAGAAGTTGACTACGTGTTGCATCGTACTCAGAGTCTAGATATGACAAAAATATCCCCTCCATAGTTGCATTGCGATACGATTGTTGTTGCTCAGTGCTCGTAGTAATAGGCATGAAGCTATGCAGACGTTGAAACATGCCTCTAAGATGCGAGAAGTGAGCAGGAAGAGGTCGGCCATTCTGCTTGGTCGAAAAAATATCAAACTACAACTGTAAAATTTTGCTCTCATTTTTCGCCTATCCATACGTGGCTGCTAAGATATCCACATAGCCTTTGTTGTGGGTTGATTGACAATATCATTGGCAATCTCCGTGGTGAGCGTCCCGGAGAGCCAAATGCGAGCATAGGCATCATCTTGCTTCCAAGAAGCATTAGCCTTAGTCTTATCCTTCGGCTCTAGATCTGTCAGAATGTGCTCCTTGTTATGGCACTGCATTAGGGTGCGAAACTGCATGGACCAAAACTCGTAGTTGGTCTCATCCATCTTCACGATAGGAGTCGAGCCCTTGAAGGCATCGGACGAAAAGACATCACCCTTGTTCTCTGTCACGGTAGCAAGAATGCCGAAATCCGGAAAAAAACTGATGAGTAGGCTTTTATAAATGAGTCTACACAATCACATACAGAGGATTGGTTGTATCTGTAGACTTATACAACCATCCACATCTCTTGTTATTTTAGGCTAAGTACAGCGGTGCGCATTGATGCACGCAGATGTATGGACGATGCTCACAGGGGCACGTGAAATGCACACATATGCATGCAAGATGCATGCAAGATGCACGCAAGATGCATGCATGATGCACGCAAGATGCATGCACGATGCACGCAACTGCACTTGCACACATGTACGCAGGGCATGGTGGCACAAGGCGCAGATGCGCGGATGCGCACCATGTACGCAGGGGGAGGCGCAAGCGCGGGCGTACGCAGGCGCAAGACGCACGTAGTGAGGCTCAGATGCACGGACCTGCACCCTAGGAGGGTCAGACGTGCAGAGGCGCGGGTGTGCGCAAGGGCGCAGGCACAGGGTGCGGTCAAGGGTCGAAGTCGCAGACGCAGGGCGGTGGGGCGGTCGCGGGGGGGCCAAGGGCGTAAGCACAGGCGCAAGGCCCAGGCGCGGTGGGGCGGCAGGCGCAGGGCGGCCGCGGGGCGGTGCGCAGGGCAGGGCGTACGAGGAGGGGGCGCATGAGGCGCGGTGGCGCATGGGGGGGACACGTGAAGTAGGGTTAGGGTGGGATAAAGGAACCCCGGTCTAGGACATTTGCTCCGATACCATGTTGGGAAAACCAAATGATTTGATATTCATAGAACCCATGGGCTCTCTTATACAGGAAAAAAACCCTTGGGTAGATTACAAGATAGGTACATGAAGAAATGAAAATACATTAATAACACCAAAGTATAATAATAATCTCAACAATAACTAATATCTCAACAAGGAAGATGCAGGCAACACAGTCCCATGTTCACTTGATGCAAAAGATATCTCGACAGAGGCACATGGTCAATGACAACCTCCAAATCAGCTACAGCTTGGTCAAGAGTAGAAGTCCAGTGGGAGGTACAGGCTTGTTGATTGTCTCCTCTTACAGGAGGATCTGCATGACTCTCAAGGTCTTAGGTCTGTCTAATAACCGTTTTAGATTACCCAAAAAAAAGGTGAATCACTCCTGATGGTTCATGCTTCATTGATAGCCTCATTCCAAGACAGTGCATGGCCCACATCACACGATCTTATTAATTAAGTAAAATAAATTGTGAGGGATTCAAATTGGACGAAATTCAAAGTACAACAAACCATAATTTCAGCCTGATCCATAATTTTGCATTGCACCATTAGCTATAATGAAGAGAATTTTTTTTTGAAGTCAATGAGGAGAAAATTAAAAACTCGGATCACCATGGATTCTAAGGTCCATTTATATGAGGACATGTTAATTGATGAAGTGCACTAGCAAAAGATGGTAAGAAAGCCCATTTATCGCATTATTGGAAGACCTAATATCTCCCCAGCAATGGAAAAGGTTGGTCAGTCCGTGAGTATGCCTAAGTAGGCACATTCGGGTGCATCCATGATAGTCTTGAGATACATCAAAGCTACTCTAGAAAGGGGTTATTTTTCACTCCGGGAATATAACTAATATTACGGCATATTATGATGCAGATTATGTATAGGGTCGTGTAGATGGAAAGTTCAATAGCTTTTGCACTTACCTCGGGGACAAGGCACTCTCAAAGAGAATTTTTTTAGTGATGATGTAACAAGCTAAGCATGCCAAATATATATGTTCTGGTTTGAAGGGGAGTTTTAGAATATATGAGAGATGCGATTCCTAATGGGTAATTTCATATTTTTCCATTCTTGCATAATCCTTCCTAATCCTAGCATATCCTTATATATAGAGGGCTAGTGTTCAATATTTATATATCAATATCACATTCTTTTGAACTAAACTAGATTCTATTAGCGGTAATAAATTAGCAATACTGCGAAAAGAAATGTAATTTCCGATCAATTCTTACACTTATGATCCTAAGGTCAACATTGCGAGATAAATCTCTCGACTTGATATTTTCCCACGTTAAGCAAAAATTGATATATATATATATATATATGTTGCAATATAATTCACAAGATAAATCTCTATAGGAAGCAACAATTAAAACTAGAGGTCCTCTGTAATGATTATTGTGGACAATACAACGTAGCTGTCCTCTGCAACATTTACTATCTATCATTTACTGTTTTAAATCAGGGCAAATATGACTGTTGCAAGGTTTGCCCCATGTTGATGCAGTTGCAAATATAGTTTGCAATACACAGTATAACAAAGTAACCTAAGAAAGTAAGCAGCTGGACCTCCCAAGATAAAGCATGAGGCCTTCGAGGCTCTGCCTTCATGTTCAAGAGCATGCCGTCATTTGGAGCATGAGAAAAAAAATTCTTGCTGCTGTCGAAACCCTCAACTCTAGATTTCATCTCTTTAAAATCTGAAGTTGACTCCTCGAGAACAAGAACAGCTTCCTCAATCTGCTCCATGTCGCACTCCAATTCACAAAGCAGATAAAGTTCATCAACTGCTCTATTCAGATTTTCAAACAGAAAACACCAGAGTCTTTGCCTAAACCTTTCCTTGCTTTCTCTGCCTTCGTATTCAGTTGAATCAGCTGTCTCCAGTGAACCCTGATGCAAACTTCCATTTACTTCCAAAGACACCTCTGATGTATCAACGATGTCTTCACTGCAAACATTTTGTTTTTTAAGTTCTTGAATTTGCACAATATCGATGGTATTTCCCTTGGAGTTGGGTATAACTATTTCAGAAATAGTTAATGTGCCATCAGCAGCTTTATCCTTAGAAGTCGTGGTTTCAGATGACCCTTCAAAATCTACCAACGGGCAACTTTCATTAGCAGAGTCATCTGTTCCAAAATTGTATGAACTGGCATTCTCTCCATGCGTAACTGTAGGTTTGGTGTTTGCCCCACTTGCTGAAGGGACTTCACTGACCTCCCATGTCTCGACCAATGGTTCCTCTACACTAGATGACGACATCAGGCAATCAGGAAACTCCTTTAAATCTTTGCAACTCGCCTTTATCGTCTGGCTGTCAACATGACCACTCAAAGAAGCACAACGCTTTGGACCACCCACAAGCTCAGCATTTCTGCCTTCTGCTGAGCTCCCGCTGGCAGAGGTTAACTCGGGATCAGCTAAAACCTTGGACGTATCATCCATGCCTCCTTCCAGTGAGGCATTACGGACAACTTCTTTATTAAGGCACTCTACCAGACTCTCGCTCCCATCCTCTGATAAACGCTGCCGATGAGCGCCCATTACCAACTGCGGGGAACGAGGCTTCGATCCTTCTCCTGAAGCAAATACCATCTCTTCCTTGCGGAGATTTTCGACATCATATGCACCATCATGGTAAGTCACTGGATGTTTCCCGGAAGGTAGCAGAGTAGCATCTCGTCTTGTGTTGATTCTGTGCTTCTGTAATTTTTGAAATGCTATTTTCAGATGTAAATACGATATATAAAATACTAAATCAACCAAGTAAAAAAAAGGTTGGTGTTGTGCAGCTAATGCAAGACATCGTGGAAAAGAAGTCGAAAGAAATCTCGAAGTGCAGATGGAATGCAATACCCTCTTCACTTCCAGCCACCCAGAGGTTTGATCATCTCCACGCATGTTGTTGTCGTCCATTGCCGAACTCGGCGAACTATCTCTGGATATCCAAGATCGAACCCTTTGAGTTCAGAAATGGCCGCTTGCGCATGGCCTCACAAAAGAAGGGGAATAGGGACCGAGGTCACTCTCCAACGCCGCTCAACACCGCCCCGGCCGCCTTAGAGGGTGCAAAAATATCACGGAGCAGTAACCTTCATCGGGCCCTAGATGGTAAATGAATTAACTTTGACTCGAAAAAGTTCGTTTCAACCAAATGTATGGAATGAATAGAAATATTGATTGCCTCAAATTCAAAATGTATAATTCAGGATTTTTTACATTCGTGATCCTACGAGGTTCTTCAATTACAATTATACCTTTATCTTTTTGCAATATCACTTGTCCTCATATTTTCTTTCTCTGTGAGCACTTGTGCTCTTCTATTAGTTATATTGTCAATGAGATGAACCAAATCATGGCGCATGTACCCCCTACACCATGCCCCCATATGGAGCTCACCATTGAAGGAATTGAAGCTTCCGACTCCAGCTATGGCGATCTGAAGGCAGCCCATAATCTTTGTCTGGGAGGAGGAGGCTGGAGCCTGGAGCAGTGTCCCGACCGGCTGGAGAAGCAAACGAAGAAGGTTTGGAGCAGAGGAGGAGGAGGAGGAGGAGAAGTCGGGCGGTGGCTCGCGGTTGGAGGAGGGGGGGGCAAAGATCATCTTAATTGGGGTGCCCATGTAGAGGATGGAGTTTTCGATTGTGACAAAGATCATCCTAAGTAGTTTTTTAGATTGTAAGCAATTTATCAAAGATGGAGTTGTAATTTCCGTTACTTAGGGACCTGAGCATATAGGCATTGATTTTCCTCACCCTTGAAATCTACTTAAACATATCATCTCATGAGTCCATCATTGTATGTTGTCCAGATTGAAAGTGTCTGGACATGGATGGTGTTGTTTTCATTCCCAACTGATAACGCAGGGAAAGATGCGATAATTACTAGTGATTAATGTGGGCACTATGATTAAGAAATTGCAAGTTTGGTGGATTTCAAATTCCAATAAAATCGAGCAATGTTATAGCATAAATTCGCTCTCTCCCTTATTTTGTGGTAAAGAAAACAAAGCATATTTTTGTTCTCACATGTCCTATTAGTCATTCCTTAACATTTTTCTCCTTCTACATTTGCTCTCAAAGCAGGGTCGTGGGTGGAGGGGGATGTGGGTTGGGTTGAGGTTCGGAGTAGAGGAGGAGAGGGAGAGGCAGTGGAGAGTGGTGGAGGAGGTCGAGGTAGTGTCCCACGGCTAAAGCGAAAGGGGCAAAAGAGGTCAAGGGGGTTCATCGTCGTACAGGCCTTACTTGTTGGTCATCTTGCAGATTGTAGGACTTCATCGCTAATCGTCATGCGGGTGGATGGGGGTGTGACTCCGGTTGGAGAAGGATGGGGGAGAGAGAGGTATAAATGGAGAAGATGAGGGTGAGGAGGAAGAACGAGGTATAGATAATTACACTTTTACCCCTTATCATGTTGTGATAATTAGATGATCGTCGAGGGATTCTAATGCTTGGTCTTAGAGGGTCGACGGTTCCCGATAAGTGGGGCCTGACAATCGTTGTGTCAGTCGCTCTCGCGGTACTCAGATCTCAACGATCAAATGAATCAGCAATCAATCCACAATTAAGATAAATCTATAGAATTGTGAGGGGTGAAATATATATACCTGTGAATAATGTGTATAGTACTAAGTGCAGGGGTCAAACCACTGAGATCTGTGGAGATAGGCAAATAATTATTGTCTGTACAAACAACCACTAACTATTTTATGTGCTTTTCGATTTTAAATATTTTGTGGGGTTTTTTATTATATTTAATTTTTAGGTATTTTATTGTGTTGTATTGCTTTTTTTTATTGTTATAATTTTTATTTTCTTTTTACATTTTTTAGTTTTTTATTTGTTTTGCTTCTTAATATGATATAATAAGTATCTATGTATACCTCTATATGTATAATATAAGTAACATATATAATCTATATAATAAATATAGAAAATCAGGAAAAAAACAATTAAGTACAGTCTTTTTTATTATTTGAAGGTATTAAATATATTTATAGGTATTTATAATAACAGTGATGTTAATAAGTATATAGTTTATATATGTATATATAGTATGTATAGGCTTTTATATTTACAAATATAGCAATAAATATTCGAAATTTTTAAAATAAAATGTTTTTATCTTTTTTATATTTTTCTTTATTTTGATTAATTATGTTTTTTTCCTAATTCTCAGGTATTTTTAAAGTCCAAAATACTCCAAAACATGAAGTAACTAAATAAGCTGAATTGTTTTGAGATTTAAAAATATATAATAAGCTCAAATTTTCTTAGAATTATTTTTATTATGTAGTATATATTATAAATAAGATTATACATAAGAAAATTATTTTTTGATATTTTGTAAAATATTTTTTTATTTTTTAGATGGTTAGAAGTTTTTTTCTATTCTTAATGTTTTCTTTTTGCTATTTTTTGTGATTTTTGATTTGTAGTTGTATTATATAGTAATATATAACATGTATTTTTTGGAATTTTTAAAAGTGCTTTTCTAATTTTTATTTTTATCTCTAAATAGGGACTAAACAACTTTTCATTTAATTTTAATAAATGGAAAATGCAAGTAAAATATTGATTAAAATTGGTAATGTGGACAAATATTAAATTAAGATTTAGTAGAATTTTCCCATTTCACACACTAGATCTATTTTATCTAAAATAAAAACATTAAAAATTAATTTACAAGACATGTAATAGTATTTTTGCAATAAAATATAAAGCAGAGGGTGTACATGCAAACTATCCCAAAGTTTTGAACTGATATTATAAATTTTTATATTAAAAGCAAATAAAAGAACCTGGAGGGGGTTCAGTGCAATTTGGCCAACTCACGTGGGGGACCACATGAGCTGACCTAGCACTAGACCTAAGTGCAATTTACAATAAAGGCAATACAATTTTCACACAAAAGTTATAACGTAATTTAATATTTACGAGATTAATATACAGATACAATACAAAGGGTAACTTAATAAATTACCCCTTGACGTGAGCATTGTTGGAGGGACAGGAGTGCTCCACGTGGCTTGATGGCCGTCAGGGAGAGGCACCGTTTTCGCTTCGGCTTGGATGATACAGGAGGGTGATGGAAGAACACCTGAAGAACATGCCTTCGTTGAGCTTCGATCGTCAGTTTCCCCTCCGTCCGGCCTCCTCCTCTTTGCCTGAGCAGCTCCTCGGCTTCCTAGAAGTGACACACATCTGCAGGTACCCTCAAGGATGTCTGAGGCTCATCGGAGGAGCCCTGGAGGTCAGACCCCTTGGATCTAATGTTCAGACCTTGGGATGGTGCTCCAAGCGGTCATTTCGATCACGGACCTGCACCAAAATATTGAGCGTTCGAGCTGAAGGTGCTCATATTGGACATCCGAGCCCACGATGAGCCATTATGCAATAAATGTTATTACAAATATCATTCCCTAAACTGAAATGAAGAGTAACTGATTTGCATAATAGATCCCTTAGTACAATTAGAGTTACATACCATGGCCACCTTGATGATCATGCAGCTGTTGATTCAATTGTTGAATCGTAGAGGCTAGTTCTTAGATGAATATCTAAAGAGTTAGACAGAGGACTCGTCGGGCACCGTCAAATGATCATTAAGAGATGATCTCCAGCCTGAGTAGGAGATGGCAATCCTTTTCTCTAATGGGATGATATTTAACCGACTTCTTAATGCAGATCCTCTGCATAGAAATAGAGATTCAAAGGTGTTAGATAAATTAAGTCAAAGAGTTGACTTAACGAGATCGAGATAACCAAAGACCTATGTCGTATGCTATCACGATATAGGCAAACATCCTCTGATCGAAGACAGATGTGTTACTATATGTTTGAGTATGTGCATTTGGTAGACCGATAGGTTGATGGCCTAATCAAGGTCTATACAACGGCGTGTTGGTGTGCATACAAGGGCATATGAGTAATACGATATCTCAAAGGGATCATATAGGTTCATTACTGAACCGGAAGACATGAGCTCACTCATGAGATATCTGGAATCAAACTATGTGCATAGTCATCTCGCTTTAGAAGCTTGACTGAATTTGTAGGTTTGATATATGCTTTTGGAAAGTATATGATCAATGCATGGATATGATATATGCTTTTGGAAAATATATGATCAATACCGACTCCTGATGATCGAATGAGAAACTTATTGATAAAACCCTGAAGGAGACAGTCTAAATAGATCTAAAACTTTGAGTTTATTCCAGGTCTTCCAGTATGCGATATGTATAGGTATTAAGAATAAGTAAGGGTGATGTGATCAATAGACGATTGTATAACCATGATGCTTCCATTCCGAGGGAGTGATGAAACATGTCTGGATTTTAGTAACTCCTCATAGAGAAGAGATACGATCTTAGTCCATATATTGGACATTGATCTGAATGTGCTTCAGATACAATGAGAATATTATATATACGGCTTTGATTTAATCAAACATCTATGGGAGGTCCCTGAGATCTGGATTTAGAAACGTGATCTCAATATCCAAGTCACTATATGTGGAACGTACAATCGACATGTTCTTATCTCCAAGTATCTGTGGAGAAAATGCATTATCCTTGAAGGAGTTCAAGAATAATTCCATTGTTGACAATGTATCTAAGTATTGGGCAAAATGAATAAATAAATATGATACGAGGTGATTATATGTGATTTAAATTATCGAGGATGTGAATAATATGGATATCACTATCCATATTATTCATGGATATTATAGATATTATTTAGAATATGTTAGAGAGAGATAATTGTAATTTGTATTTATGAATTACTAGTTGATGTGAATTGGATTCACATCGAATAATTAATTGTATTTATATTTTATTTTGGATATGTGAATTGGATTCACATTCTTTTAATGGCATGATTGAAATTATCACAAAATAATTTGGAATTATTTTGGTGAATAATTACGCAATAAAAGTTATTGCTTGTGTGGAATTATTGTTGGAGAATAATATCTCAACAAAATTGGAATGGTGAAGCCTCCTTTCCATACATGAGTGTACGATCAAGTTGAGATCTCTCAACTTGGTGGCCATCCACCCCATATATGAAATGAGGCTCCATTCATTCCAATTAATTACATCCTTGATGGTGTGATTTAAATTGAAATATATTGATTGATTTCAATATTTTTAATTTAAAGCCAGCAATTTTGTTGTTGGGAATTAAAACACAACGAGATCATGGTCATTGATTGAAAGCATGTATCAATCTCAAACCATAGAATTTGTGAGCACATGGATTGTGATCCATGGACATCCAAAATAGTATAAATAGAAGGGTAGCCCTAGCCTTTTATTTACACGATGTGGAACATAACAAATCTCTCACTCTATTTTCTCATGGATGTCCATTCTCTTTCTCAACAATGTGTCCATCCACTTGTTGATTAGAGATCCTTGTATATGCTGTATCACCGTTATGTTGTTGGATTAATTGCTCGTGGATCTCTGTCTCCTTCGGTGCACCTCACTCATGAAGAAGATGTTGGATCTCATAAGACGAGATCAGGAGATTCGTCACTTGGATCATCGACATGGATTGCGAGGAGCACGTGTTTCATTAAGGCGCTCACAAGCATCTCTTCTGTTAGATCGGACTTGATACAAGAGGTATCTTCCTTTAGAGATTATGATCGCAACCATGCTTCAAGAGGTAACCTTAATACCTATTGGTGGTTTAGATGAAATGATCTGAGAAGTATTCTCGGATCATGTGGTTTTATCATTTTAAATTTTTTAAAATCCAATGCCCTGGGACACTAGTACGACTAGTCACTCCTGATCACAAATGATGCGATCTCCATGCTTTTGTGATGCGCTTAAGGATTTTTCCCATATCCTTCAGCTCGACCCCGGAATGAAGCTGGATTTGCAATGGGAGAGCGAATCGGGGGTGCTCCAACGAAGTTGGCGGAGGAAGCCCCAGTTCCCGCTTGATCCCTGCGAGATCAATGGGCAAATAAGGGTGATCGACGAAGAAATGATTGGGGAATGAGATGAAGGTGGAAGGGGGTCCAAACAGAGGCGAAGCACGATGGACTTGGGTGTCAGAACCTAGTGCTCCAACGATTTTGATTTTTCAAATTAAGCTAAAACTACAATTAGTTGATGAAATTAAACTTAAATCTAGACTACTGGAGTAAAATGTGAGATAAATGAAAGTACCTAGTAGCTCAACGAGTCTTGGAGCTCGAGGCAAGAAGGCTAGCCGGAGACAAACGTTGGAGAACCTAGATCTCCCCCATCCTTCCTTCTCCAAACTGTCAAGGCCAAGGATCAACTCGTTGTCACCTCATAAATCAACTCTGGGGGTCCTATTGGGGTAATGGTAGGCTAGAGGGGATCAAACTAAAAAAGAGAGTCGGGGTCGTATTTTGTAGGAGTGGTTTCCGGCCAAGAAGATGGGGAGGGGGCATGTAGAAGGAGGGTGGTATATGAAGTTGTGAGTATGTGCGAGGATCATGGACGTAAGGGCTATAGAATGGTGGGTTGTTCGATGAAAATGGGGAAGATGCAAAGGCATGTGAAACTGGAGAAAAGGGGTAGGTGATGCTCTGACACGGGCATGGGCTGGAAGCTAATATAGTTTACCCGTCCGGTCAACAAACACTTGCATCTAGTTGGTACATGTGGACCAACTAGAAAAAATGGGTTCTTTAAATCCCTTAAAAATAGATTATAAAATATTAAATGGTTTAATTGATATTTGGTCAAAATATGAGAAACACTTGTACTTTTATCAATGTTTTTGAAACTAAACTGGACACCGAACTAGAAACGTTACCGAATGGTCAGATCGAGTTTAACCATGTAATCAAACCGGTTCAATTAGATGATGGCATCATCATTTAGGGGTGCACATGGATCGGATTGGTTCGGATTTTAGCTTAATCCGTATCCAATCCAACCTTAACGAATTTTATTTATCGGAATCCAATCCAATCCATCAAATATCCAAATCCAATCCGATCCAAACCATCGGATTATGGATTGGATCAGATTGGTTCTTATTTTTACACTTATATTTTCCTGTTCAATAGTCTACTCTTGCATGTTTATATTTTATAGCATACTAGCCCTCGAATATACAAATAATGACTTAAAAACCAAGAATATGAATAGACGTAAAAAAATAAAAGAAAAACCACATAATCAAATGAAAGTTAAAGAACTTCATGAATCTATTATAAAAAATTGAAGACCATACAATCAAACTAAAGTATTATATTGAATTTGAAATTTAAGTTTTTTTAATTAAATAATGCATTAATTTATTTTTTATAATTGATTTTCTCCAAATGATTCAAATAAGAACAATACAAGTTAACAAATAAGGATACAAGGACAAGTTATTAAACAATACAAGATCATATGATTATATTCCTCGCAATAATGAATTTAATAAATAATGAAAATATATAATCAACAAAATGGAGATGCTTATAAGAACGACAACTAACATTGGTAGAGTTTATGTAGGAGACTAATACATTATCAGTGTGTTCATTGATGTGTGATTATGATGCATGTATTAAAATTATAGTTTCATTTTCGAACTGAAACAGATAAAAATTAAGATATTCATCAACTTTAAGACAATCAACATCATTTTAACTTATAGCCCATCATCGCCCATCACAAATGAAAAAATGATATTTGTATCCAACGTAATTAAACTCTTCAAAAATGAGTCAACCAATATTTTGCTAGCAAATCAAAATCATCAGCCACAAATCACAAAAATTGATAAGAGAATTAAAGAAATCCATATATGCCTTATGGTAGGAGAGGATATCAATGTAGATAGGTCACTTAATAAGGAGGCACACCCACAACAACCCATGCTTCAATGATAGATGTGAAGGCAATGGGTTCGATTTTACCCAATGTATCTTGCATAACTTCTGTAGAAATATGATAAATAATTTTGTGAACTGAAAAATCTTGATATGATAAAATAGAATGGAAGAAATAATGAGCATCTAAAAGAGAGCCATGAAAAGTCTGCACACACATATCTGTCATAGACGATTAAGAAGATTATTCCCTTTTACTAAATAAAACCGATATTTTTGAAACCATAAAGATACCGCTTGGGCAAAGTAGATGAGAACCACCTAGGGGTCTCTCGTAGAGAACTCTTCCATCATCCTGCCAAGCACATTGGAGGGGTTGTGGGTGGCGTGCCTGAGCTCCTCCATGGCAGCGTAGAAGATGTGGCCCACTGCCTCATCATGGTGCACGGTGGAAGGTCGGGGGAAGTAGGGTACGAGGGGGAGCGTTCTTTGTCCAAGCACACATAGAAAGGGGCGGAGTGGTATGGTGTGTGAGGGGGGAGCGTGCCGCATCTAGGCACACAGGGGAAGGGAGGCGGGGGCGATAGGGTATGGGGGGGAACATGCCTCGTCCAAGTGTACGAGGGAAGGGGTGGGGGTCGCAGGGTATAGAGAGGGGAGAGGGGGAGGTTGTGATTTTGGGCGGAGATGGAGAAGGAATTTGGGGGGTTTTCCAAAAGAATGGTATAATTTTAAGCGGAGGGAAATGACACTGAAGAGAAAAGAGAATTGGTTGCCCGTCCAACTTTTCCTGACTATTGAAGTGTTAAGAAAACATTGATCTTTATTGCCAACGATTAGTCCGTTGGAAAAAAAATCATAAATGTGACGATTAGTTAGCTGTCATGAATAGTCATCACTTATAATACTTTCCATAAGTGTATATATAAATTCGTATGTGTATGTATGTATCTACATGTGTGTGTGTGTTAACGGATTAACGGATTGGATCGGATCGGATTTTGTTAAAGATCTGATCCAATCCATACTTTAATAGATTTCAAAAACTCGGATCCGATCCGATCCATTAGAATGATAAAACTAAATCAATCCAATCCAATAACATCGGATTGAATCGGATTACAGATTTTATCCGATCCGCATGCACCCCTATCATCATTATTTAAAATCAGATTAAACCAAACCGGTGAGAAATAAGGGGTTCAACCAGATAGTCAAACTGAAATAAAATAAAATATATAGTTAAATATACTTGAAATATAAATAAAATACATAGACAATGTATATATTTCACTCTATACATAAAATATTTTTTTCGTATGCGCCATCAAATGGCATACATATCATATATATATATATTATTTGGACTAGCTGCTTTATAATGTAATACTAGTTTAATAATATTTAAAACCTATTACATGTGAAAAGTTATTTTAGAGTAGTTGGTTAGAAGTTTGAAATTAGTAACCAAAGATCATGATTTCAACTTCCATTACTTGCATTATTTTTAAATGAATTAAAAATTAAATGCAGTTCAACTTTGGTTGAACCTGATTAAATCGGGTTAGAAATAACAGGTTGAACCGGATGGGTTGTTTAAGTTTTGAAATTCAAACCGAACCGACAAGAACCGGTTAACCGAACTAGTTGAACCGATCGGTCCAGTCCGATTTCAAAAAACACTGAATTTTATGTATTATTTTATTTCGATTGTTATTTATTTTTACAAGTTAAATTATTACAGGTTAAAGTTTACATGTGTATATGTATGAAATTATACATGTATTTTGTGTATTTTAATTTTATCTTGTATTTATATTTATTATTTTATACACATAATTTATATATTTATAAGTTAGTTAAATATATGTTTGGGCATTTTTATGGTATTTTTTTGAGTTTATTTATGTACTTAAATAATTTTGTATTTATACATTATAGGGGTATTATAGGTATACTTTACCCATATTATAAATAACTTTATTTATTCGTATATATATTTTTGATGGTTTATTTTAATTTTATTATGTACATGTATTTTAAGAAATATTTACAGATTTAAAGAATATAAAAAACTTAAAATTATAAAGAATGAATATATTGAATATTATATACATGCATATTGCACAATGAGGCCCAAAATCCATTTTTCTCGTCTTAACTCTAAATTGAATGAAACCACTTAATCAATAGATAATTTAATTTTAGGAACAATAAAGAAGAGTTTGATTAATTTTAATCTTGTACAGAGAAGATATAGGTCTGCAAAGTTTTCTTAGCAGCTTTTTATTTTGTGTGTCACGAGCACACTGTGCATTATTTTTAGTGAAATAAATTTTGTATTTTTCTTTGTATTTTTATGTTCAATATTTATGTTGAGAGTTTATTATATTAAGGTCTAAAATAATAAAATAAAATAGGTCTCAAACTGTAATATTGGGCTATAAAATTATGGTGTCTTTGTTGTATTTTCTGTACAATTGTTTGCCCTATCTCCCCATGCTTTATTCCTTATCGACCAAGTCATCATGATGATTGAGCCTCGGGGGCTAGGTTCACTCTTTGTCTTTGACACTTGATTGTTTTTTGTGAATTATTGAGTATTTATTTTCACAAATTAATGATATATACATGCATTTAACTATGGATTTAAGGCCAAAATGAAATAATAAATGTGATGAAATGGAGATTCATTACCCCCCCCCATACTTGCCTTTGTTAGTCCCTAGCAAACACTTGTGCTAATAAGTGCATAAAAAGAAGAATAAAGAAAATAAAAAGAAAGAACTTAGAACAATCTTTGACTTCTAAACTTGTCTTAATAAAATCGAAGTTTGGAGCTCAGTTAAGACCTCTGAATTCTTGATTTGTTCAGAACCGCATCAAGGTTAGGAAATGTGACACAACAACCCTTATGTTCCATAATCCTATCATTCAGTTCTATTTACAGCCAGGTCAAAACCATCCTCTCAGTTGCATACCTTCGCAACCTTCAAATGATAGAACCATGTGTATGAATTTTCCATCTCTTCCAAAACAAATCATTAACCTATCAAAGAGTTTGCTCCTTTGATAACTCCTCTTAGAGATAGATACAATGGATCGATGTAGTTTTCATTCCCTTGCGAAGCTCGATCGGTGTAATTGAGTCTTCACCAAGAAGTAGGTTTTTTTGGAAGCTCGATATTTTGTGGAATTTTTGGTGTAGACTTCTTTTTGGATTTTTCTTTAACTTTGTATTGCTTTGCATTCTTGTTTGTGCCCCGATGGATATATAGTCTTTTGGTCCACCCATGTTTTGGGGTATTGGAATAAAGTTACTCTAGTAGACCATTCCTCATATGAAGCATTATGTCAATTCAATCTCTAGTCTTTATATATGACTACCAAGAGAAGTGGATTACAGTATCGATTTGGCAATCCCCAAGAATGGTACCAGAGCCACCCTTGACGAAGTAGCCTAGCATCATCTTGACTTAGACTCCAAGATCTTTCAACTATCCATCTGGGTTGAGCTAAGTGTCAAGTGTGAGATTTCTAGTCAAGCCATCATCTCAAGAGTCGTACGGATGATATGAAGGGTTCTAGTTAGACACATTGAATTGACACATGAACATAGACTCATGGAACCTAAAGAATTAAGTCAAGGTAGCCTAAAGTATCCCAATTCCAGTCCTTAATGGGTTCCTCTGAAATTAAGTGTATTAAGATCCATATCAAGCTCCAATCTTTAAACTTTAGCTTAGACTTGCTCAATTGTCGAGATTATTCTGAAATATGCAAATGTTATGTACAATGCAAGAAAATCTTTTTGTGAATCATTTTCCGATTTTTAAAATATTTATGGAAAATTTGGAAGAGTTTTTCATATTTTATGCAAGTTTTTTAAAACATTTTGCAAATTTTTATTTTTATTGAAAATTTTGAATTTTTATTTATTTTTAATAAATGTTAGTGAAAGAATTATGTATAGATATTTACACAGGAGTGCATAATTATTTACAAGATTTTGTTGGAGAACTTACATTAGGCATTTAGAGAGATTAAGTTAGTGATTATTTACAGGTTTCTATATAATGACTATATATACTGACTTGTGTTCGTATTATTATTCCTCATAATTATGTACAAGTTCCTCAAAAAATAATTTGAAAATATTTTTGAAAATCTATTTTGCAAATATTTTTTACAAAGATTTTTTTTGCAAATATTTATAAAAAATGAAAATCATTTTGCAAAGATTTTTCAAATAATATAGATAGACTTTTCAAAATATTTTTACAACCATTTTCCAAATCATTTGCAAATTGATTTTTCAAAAAATATATTCGATCAAATGAAAAAGATTTTTGCAAAAAATTGAAAAATATTTTACAGAGGTTTGAAAATGTTCACAAAAGTTTTCTAAATGATTTTCAAAAGATTTTCCAACCATTTTTCAAATCATCTTGCAAAACAATTTTAAACCGATTTATTAACCTTATTTACAAAGAATTTTTGAAAAATTTTGAACATATATATAATGTTTTCTATATAATAGGTTTATCGTGCATTCTTATTCATATAGTATTTTAGCCATATTATGGAAAATACACAAGTACAAGTTATGGATAAAGTATATACAATGTATATACAACCCCCTATACTTAGCTTGAGTTATGTCCTCATAGGTCAGAGAAAAAAAGGAAGACATAGCTCGTGCTAAGTATAGGAAATCCTATACTAAATGACTAAATTAAGAATGAGAAGTCGGTCATCCCACCTATACCTAGGATCAACTAATCCTAAGTATAGCAGAATGTTTAAAAAATAGGATGATTGAGGATCTAGAATTTACGAAATAGACGTACTGGGCTTGTCCCCCCCCCATATACTTATTGTGAAATATCCCTAAGTATAGATAGAATGTCAAAAATTGAGAGATAAGAGAGGGAATGAATAATAAAGGACCCGAGGACACTCACCCCTCTGTACTTAAGATGAAGCATATCCTAAGTTTAACATAGACGAATGGGGTGAGTGCAACATGGAAGAAAAAAAGTAAAAGAACGAAAATGAAAAGAAAACGAAGAAAAGAAAAAAATTATTCAAAGATATTTTAGAGAGCATTGTCCAGCTCCACAGAATTTGTTGAAGCATTGAATTCATAATAAAAATTTACTTGTATAAAGTTGATAACTGTCGTTGACTATGAAGGGTTGTGTGCTAAGACAACTGACAATTCTGATACTAAGACACTTCTGTTGTCATACACAGTCCTGACTCTATACGACCATGTCCATTTGCTCTTTAATTTTCCTGGGAAAATCTTTGATTTCATGTCAAACAACCACACTTTCTGACTATTCTGTTGTTTGCGGCTCGAGCAAGGATGACTTCCACCCACAGAGTCACATAATCTACCGCAAGAAGGATGCATTTGTAGCCTTGATTGTTAGAAAATGGACCCATGAAGTCTATGCCCCATGCATTGAACACATCAGATATCTGGATGAATTTGAGGACGCGTTATCTTTAACACCAAGGGGTTTTCCCATTTTATGGCTGTTAGTACATGCTTTTACATAATCATTCACATCTTTAAAGAGTGTGGGCCACCAGTGGCCACACTGGAGTATCTTCTGTGTCGTTCTGCTTCCAGAATGGCATCCACTAGATTCAAGCTTATGGTAGTGCTCGAGGACACTTGTGTACTCCTCCCGAGGAATACACTGATGCCAGATGCAGTTCATTCCTTCCCTCAACAAGTATGGATCTTCCCACTAGTAAAAATGAATATCAGACAGGAACTTGTCCTTGATTTTCATCCCATCTTGTGGGACTACCCAGAGACCATATAGTTCACAATGTCAATGTATCATGGAAGAGACCTAATGTTGAGGATGGATTCATTGAGGAAGGTGTCTGTGATCGGTGCACTGCTCAACTGAGTATATGGGCTTTCAACTCTGGATAGATGATCTGCCACATCATTCTAAACTCCAGGTTTATATCTGATTTCTAAGTCAAATTCATGGAGGAGAAGGATCCATCTGATTAATCTTGATTTACCATCCTTCTTCTGTTGTAAATATCGATTAGCAGAGTATTCAGTGAAAATAAAAACTTTTAATCCAAGAAGATAGGATCTGAACTTATCTAAAGCAAAACTACCGCCGACAGCTCGTTCTCTATGATTGTATAATTTCTCTGTTCAGTGAACATCTTTGCTGGTGTAGTGAATAACATAGGGCATCTAGTCCCTTCTTTATCCTAGAATAGTCCTAACTACAAAACCCAATGCATCCGTCATGATCTCAAATGGAAGAGACTAATCTGATGGTTGTAGGACTGATGCCTGAGTGACGAGCTCTTTCAATTGATAAAATTATTGGAGAACCTACTGATCTATAGTAAATTTCGGTCTCCTTGCAAAGAAGCTCAATGAGAGGTCGGGCAAGTTTGTTGAAGTCCTTGATGAATTGGCAAAGAAGCCAACATGCCCTAAAAATGACATCATGTATTTCACATCCTAAGGTGGCTTGTGTTTAACAATTACATCCACCTTCGTTGGGTCGGCCTCCATGCTGTGCTTGGAGACGACACGACACAAAATAATTCCTTCTGTAACCATGAAGCGACTATTTTCCCATGACAGAACGAGATTAACTTCACAACATTTCTTCAATACTATGTCTAGGTGCATGAGGCATAAATCAAAACAGTCACAGTAGATGGAGAAATCATCCATGAAGACTTCAAGAAAACTCCCGACCATGCCGGCAAAAGACGACTAGATGCACCTATAGAAGGTAGTTGGAGCAATACATAGTCTAAAGGGTATTCTTTGAAATGCATATGTGTCGAATGAGTAGGCGGTAGTTATTTTCTCTTGGTCTTCAGGGGCGATCATCACTTAAGTGTACCCGGAGTACCCTTATAGGGTACTCGGTAAAAGATCTCCTCTCCTTGGCAATTCCTCACCATGGCGAGCCTTGATTTCTTGGGAACTACATGCATGGGGCTCATCGATTTGGAGCCAGAGATGGGATAAATGAAGCCTACTTCACACCACTTTGTGATTTCTTTCATCACGTCCTAAAAATTAGGGTTTAATCTTCTCTGAAACTCTCAGGACGGTTTGCAGTCATCTTGAAGGTATATGTGGTGTGAATACAACATTGGATTTATCCCTCGAAGATCTGAAACTTTCCAACCAAGTGCCTTGCGGTTCTTAAGAACCTCGAGAAGTCGAGATTCTTTATCCGGGGGTCAACTTGTTGATGATAATCATATACATGTGTTCTTTGCCTGCAAGTAATATGTATTTCGCACCTGCTGAGAGCAGCTTGAGTTCTGGTAATAGTTGAACTTGCTTCGTGCTCGCTTCAGAAATGGTGTCGGTAGATGGCTGATCTGCTTGAATCAATGAGGTGATGTCATACTTGGTCATTGCTGGTTCTAAAATAAATGTGTCGAACATATCTGCAATGATTTCTTCATGTTCAATCTGGAATGAATCTTCTTCAAACATGTTGATCAGTGACCCGGATTCTGACTCCTAGTCGGTAAGGAAGCGTGGACTGGCTGTGCTATCCAAGTCCTCCTTTGAAGAGAGGATTTCCTGTGTGACAATGTCATTCAAAGATAGATACTAATCGTTGACATCAACAATATCACAATCTTCTGCTGATGATTCTAACTTCTCAGCATCAGATGTGTCTTTCAGCTCGTTAACCATATCCATGGTGACTTTCTCGGTGCTGGAGTGGAAGGTGATCATCCCAGACCCGTAGTAGACAACTACCTCAGTTGTGTGAAGGAACGATCAACCCAGAATGATGGGAGTCTGGAGTAACGGTGCATGGGAGTCCATGTCTAGGACTACAAAGTCAACTGGGAATTTCATATCATGTATCACTATGGTAATGTCTTCCAACATACCTCTGGGTTGTTTAACGGATCGATTTGCAAATTATAGGATCATTCTTGTAGTCTTAAGCAGTTTGAGCCCAAATTCTTGCAGTGATGAGGAGGGTATTAGGTTTATTGAAGATTCGCTATCAAGCAGAGTCCGCTCAAAAACTTGGTCAAAAACCTGACATCTGATGTTGGGTGCTCCCTTGTCTTTCTTTTTCTATGAGAGGTCACTGATTGCATATACCGTGGCCATGGTTAATATGTGCTTCTCTCCTTTATTGTGTCGGTTCTTGCAGATTTGACGCTTCGAGGTACATGTATGTTTCAATCCTTTCTTTGTTTCTGGAATGTATTCCACATCCTTCAAGAGTAACATTTTCAAACAAGATTATTAATAATTTCAGCCACATTAGGATCAGACAATGCGATTTTCAAATTTTTATTCTTATGGTATTTTTCATAAGTTCAAGAAATGGAATGTTCAAAGAAGAAAATTCGATGTTCTTATATAGACTTATTTACATATGATTGGCCAAAAAAGGGGCTTCATGCAAAACATGCAATTTATCAACGTGAACTTAGGCTTCATCGGGCTACTCTAGATCGGTTGATGATCTGACTCTTCCAAGCCTGGTCTTTCTGCTTCGGCTCTTCATTTCTTTTTGTAATTTTTTGTTTTGTTATTTTTTTTAACGTTCCTCTTGATGGTGGTGGTGGTTGACTGGTGCTCCTCCTCCATCATCTCCTTCCTCACCCAGCTTGACTGCTGGACTGGTTGATGCAGAAGATGACTCTCCAAAAGATGCTTTATTTTCCCCTTGGCGATGGATAATGGCTGCAATGCTTTACCGCTCCTGAGAGTCACAATGTTATACAACATATAATACAAAATATCTGATTCAGGTGGATTGGCGGAGACATCACAAACTACATGCTCTTTGCGCTTGAAATTATTGGGGTTCACATCAACCTACACTGGAATTGGAGTTTTGGTGGCATTGAGATCGTCAAGCTTTTGAGGCATCTCTACAATGCCTTTGATGAGTTGGGCCAAGCAGTCGAGCATTGGGTTCACAAGAGCGACCTCGAAAGATTCGATGTGTTGACCACGTTGGGAATGATACTTCAAAGGTTGTTGGTGGGAATGCTGGGAATTGTGGTGAGGAGGAGGGAGTTGCTGTTGATGAAATTTCGGATCATGAGGGTACTGGCTATGAGAAGTGTGAACCCCTCAGGATCCGGGTACCCGTTTACGACACAATTCGCAACATTCCATTTATTGACATCGCATTATAAGCATAAATTATGGGGAATTTTTTTTTTGCAATCATCATTGGCATCTGACATTCACATTCACAACCACAAGATAATAGAGAACAATGGCATCAGAAATTCTTTTCATTAATTTCCATTTCTAAACAACCAATTTATTTATAGTAGTCAGGAAATGGATTTCTTATTCCAAAGAAATATAATATTAACAGTAGATTATTCATACAATCCCTGGAAGCTTTTAAGATATATATATATGACTATTAAATTCAACTTTTGGATTTATTTTAATAGATATGATATAACCATTTAGTAATATACGAAGCAGATTTATAAGGACTGGAGTAGAAACAATTTAAATCTGATTTGCATGACGATAACTCCAACGAGATCAAATATATACCAATAGATGATAATCAAAGAAGCCATGTTTTTAATATTTTGATGATACCTTAAATATTAGCAATCATTTGCACAGCAAAAAGAGGGGTTTAATTAGGCATGCAAGAATTAAGATCTAATTAGGTACAATCCCTAGCCCATCTCTTTGCTGCCATGCATGTGTATTTCCCTTAATTATATGTACAATCCTATTTTCCTTCTTCTTGCTGCCTAACATGTATCATTAGACCATATAATTACTGTTTATTGTGTTGTTTACATCATAAAACCCAAATTTAATTGTTGAAATTGATAAGAGTTTGCATGCATGTGCTGTAGAGTTTTGATCTTGCACAAAATGTGGTTTTTGGAGAACTTCGAATTCTGAAATCTAATCTAAAAGCTCTGATTAATCTTTGAATCAGATCTATCAAATCTAAAATCCTCATTGTGCACTGTGTTAGTTTCATTAAATGATCAATTATTAATATTTCATGAAAATTAGCATGCCTGGTACTCTAAAATTCATGATTTTTGTATAATGTTAAGTTTCATTAAGATTATCTGTGCAGTTGCCAACATTTCTAGAAATTGAGTCTATAATCCATGTGTATATTCTTACTATCAGAAGCATCATTAGCTTGACATGTACATCCCCATCCATACTCTCTTGATGTCATGCATGCTGAACCATACACCCTTGATCTCTTAATTAGGGTTTCTTTTGAGTACTCCTACCCAGCATTGAAATCAAGGCTGCTGCAAATATACCCAATCGAATTAGCAACTAAGACCTAACAAATTGAGTAAATAATAGGTCTGATATGGGTGTCTTGAGAATGTAAAATAAATTAGTGCTCATGTTTAGAGAAACCAAACGGATTTCTCCATTAGTTTTACAAGGACTTTTAACTTTTATTAGATACTCTTGAGGTTGACTTCAACAACTACAGAAATTAATTATGTGGAATTCTAAAATTTAGTTGCTTGAGGAAATCTAAATGTTTATAACAAATACTGTATTTTTAAGAAATTGTTTACATAAAGATTCAAGTGTTATAACAAATACGGTATAGATTTTTAGAAATGGATTCCAGTTTCTGGAAATTTAAATATTATAACAAGAACTGTATAGACTTTTAGAAATTTATTTCAGATATTGGAAATTTCAAAGTTATGTGTGTACTGTCTGGATTTTTGAGAAAATAAATACATGTGCTGGAAAATTTAGATAATATACAAGTACTGTATAGAGTTTTGAGAAACTAATTTTAAAATTCGGGAACTTATAAATACCGTATAGACTTTTGATAAATTATTTACAGATCTTGGAAACTTTAAAACTATTGTACAAGTACAGTATAGATTTCCAGGAAATATGATTATAGAAATTGAAATATTGTATAAATATTGAAAAGATTTTTGAAAATTTTAATTATAGAGTCTGGAAAATCAAATATTTTACAAACAATGTAAACTACGGACAATGTCACTACTGATATTAATAATAATATATACTTTTGTGACCTAATACACCATGAAATCAAATATATTTTTCCTATGCTTCATAAATTCTTTATCTCCCAAATACATAAAACTTTGATCATAATTTAGTTAATATATATGAAGCTTTTATAAAAACAAATATATCTTAGATATGATTACTTCATCATAATATCCTATGACCATAATGTTAGGTCATCTCATGAATTCATTCCTTAGGTATGCTCTGCTATCTATAAGTAACCATCAATAAGTTAGGTGACCAAGAGATCTAGATCTGTATGATTAACTACATAAAGAATTGAGAAGGAGATGAATTGGTAAGTGATGATGATCGTGAACCAGAAATGAATTATAAATTTATGATGCCGGTCATAGTGACCTTTACACCTGACTGTGCAAGGGCGCGGTGACCCTCACCTGGGCGGAGGAAAGGAAGCCCAGTTAGGGCAGCAGCCTCTTAATGCGTGGGTCTAGGGTCCCAGTCTTCTTCACGGTTTTTACGCGAGCTCGCAGTGTTTTTACGCCTCATTGGGATCCCGACTTTAGACCATTCCGCTGACCCTGTTTTAGGACACCCAGGCGGGGGATCCTTGGTTTTCAGTTTTTACGTACGAGCTCGGTTTCCCGTTACCGGTCGGGCTGTTTTTCTAGAGTGACTTTTCCGAGAAGTCCCTCTCACCCGTCTTAGTGGCGTAGTTGGGGAGTAGACCTATCCTTCTATTGGACTGTCCTTCCAACTAGAGGGCGAGACGGAAGAGCCATTTGTAGGCTTCTTCACCGCTTGAGTTTTCTTTCGCCAACAGACTTGACGATTCTACATCCAGATCATCTATATCTACATCTAAATCATCAAGAGTTGCATCTGAGAGAGTTAAAGTGAAGGTTTGGAGGAAATTACAATTAAAATTGAGTTGATTAGAGGTGACTGTAATCTGATTCGAAATCCCTATAAGTTAGTGGACGTGTTGGGAACTTAGTTAGGGTGCATTACACAACACCGCATGCCTACGGAGGCCCCCCAACCCTAAGGTACTTTTAATACCTTAGAGTCATAGTGTGAGGTTACACACAGACCAAGACCACAGACTATCCACTAACTTAAAGGAGTAAGTAGAATTAAGGATCAAATCAATCATCACCACATCAGTCCATTACCAAAAATCATGGCATCATCTCAATGACTAGAAAACAACATCTTCATGTGCCATCAATTATATTTATAAGATCTTGATCACAGGGATTACCATCTAAACTTTATACAAATATATATATGGGAAGAATGGGAAAAAGGGGTGAACAGGTGAATAATACCAAATAGTTGAAAACCATTTTTCTTATGCAAGTAGATATAAATTATACTTGTTCCACCTTTCTACTTGCTCTCTTTTGCACATAATAAATTACTTGTCATTTATTTTTAAAAACTACGGATTTGTATTCACAATTGTGACTCCTTTTCTTCCGTGCACGCATGACAGGAAAGGAGTCTGTTGTTCAGTAGCTATACAGGGTTCCAGGAAACAAGGTCTATACCAGACGGTATGTGGTTTTTGTTACAGTTTTTAGTTCAATTGATATTGTAAATGCTTCTTCTCTTCAGTCAAATTTTTGGGATGTTGTATATACTGACAGACATTGTAAATGTTGTAAAATCATATGGAAATTAGTGAAATATGATTTTTGTGCCAATTTTCTCAATGTTGTAAAATCATATGGAAACTAGTGAAATATGATTTTGGTGCCAATTTTCTCTATTAGCTTGTGGATGTGAATGTCGGATGCTAATGATTGCAACGAAAAAAAATTCCCCAAAAATTTATGCTTTTAATGCGATGTCATAAATGGAATATTGCGAATTGTAGTGTTAACGGGTACCCGGATCCTGAGGGGTTCACAAGAAGAAGCCATGTAATCCTGGTACACCTGATATTGATGGTACGCCAGCTGATGGTATTGTTGATTCTACCTCCAAGTTTTTTGATATTACGGAGGTTGGTGCTGCAGAGGCTGGTTCAACTGGACAAATCTCCCACCCTGATGCTGGTGATACGACCGAATGACAGATGATTGGCCATGATGTTGTTCACTTGGATATGCCAACCGGGCATCATTTTTTCGGGTGTCATTCACCTCTTGGATGATAGGTGATGGTGGTGGTGTGAATAAATCATAAGAAGGGAGATGGAGTTCTGGTCGGTAAAGGACAATCTGTTGAGATGACGGCGACAGTGACTGCTTAGGTGCCTGAACGTAGTATATGGACTGGACATTAGGATAACCTGCATCCGCATGAGGCTGCTATGGAGATGATGGTTCCTTCTGCTTAGCGGGATTGGTGGCTGCTGGACTCACAGATCACACGGTGTTGATGGTGCTCACAAGCAGCTCCAATTGCTTTGAAATTTGATCCAGCTTGTCCAAATGTTGGGTCCTCTATTCGATCACGAACAATTTCTCCAAGTCTTGTAATTGCTTATCAATTATATCAACTTTGGATAGGTGGCTCCCTATGATGCTCAAGTTGGAGCTCTCAGCCTTGCCCACTTCATTGGATGCCGCCATATTGACGGGCTTGTGGTGGATTCACAGCTGTCACAGATAGGTGCGTGATGATGATTGAGCAGCCTCTTCTTCGATCATCTCTTTAAAGATCTACCGAATGACGCTCCCATCCTTGTTGAAGTGTGAGCCACCACAGGTAGCATCTACTAGCCTCTGGCTTTCAGGAGTGAGGCCCCTAAATAAGTGTTGGTTCAGGATGGTCCGAGGAATGTCGTGGTGGGGACACTTCTCCTGTAAATCACGGAATCTCTCCCATGATTAATGTATTGACTCATGCAGTCCCTAGGAGAAATTACTGATACGTTCTCGCATCTGGTTAAGATGACCCACTGGATAATACTTTTGGAGGAATGCAGACTTCAATTCCTCTAAGGCTGTCACGACCTTCCCCAGATGGTTGATCCAATAAAGAGCCTTGTTCTGAAGGTTGAATGGGAACACCGTCATCTTGACTATGCCCAACGGTACATTGAGGTTGTGAGTGGTACAGTAAATGCAAGAAAACTGATGAAAATGGATATAAGACTCTTCATCTGTATTCTCGGGGCACGAGAGCAGAAGAGGAAGAAACTATGACTTGAGTTTGAAATGTCCTTGGATTATAGGTATCTGTATCCACTTTGTCATATGGCTAGCATCAGGATTGTAAGTTTCTTTGAGAGTATACTTGTGCCTCTCTCCTTTAGGCTCATCTGTGGGCCCTCCATGGTACTTGTCTTCTAGTTCATCATCTCCTCCTCCTCCTCCTCCTCTCTCTCTCCCCTCATGGCATTCAACATTTATTGGAAAACAACCTAGGTAAGAGCCTGATCTATCAGCTGTTGTTGGATGACCTAGATGGATGCGAGCAACTGTGCATTAACGATGTTCTAATAGTGCTATCCCTGATCTGGCTGGTTCGGTCCCTTTCCATTCCCTTGAGGAGCCATATCTGAATCAGACTTAGAGGATGTGATCTACATGGGGTCCTATGTTGGTTCTGCATAAAAAGATAAATCACGTTCTGACTACAAATCTTTGGCACCAGATGAAATGGATGCTCTGGAATTAGGGTTCCAGATGTGTGTGAACGGAGCATTTGATATTGACTAAAATCGATCTCCATCCACTAGGGGCGAATGACGGGGCAAGAGTGATCTCGGTTTATTGAAATAAAGGAGGAAGTCAAGGAGTCTGGAGATCGGTTCGCAAGATCTGAACCGGAATCACCTCAAATTATTGAAAATGATGTATTTGTGGAATCGATATGGGTGTCGATGGGGTCCCGATTAAACCATCCATGAGATGACATCTTGGAGAGAAGCGGAGTGGGTGAGGAATGGAATATGGTGATGAACAATAGATGAAGCGAAGAGGAGACAATGAAGGCTAAAAAATGAGTGGGGCAAAAACAAATAAAATGTAAAAATGGCACAAGTGCACATGACTGGATCTTTGACCTAATTCTAATTATGACAAACACAATACGAATTGGATTCATCAACCGAACATAATGTGAAGCCGTGATAGTTTGGGTATTTATTTTTTTTCACTTTTATTATTATTTCTAGGCAATCTTTGAACAAGTCCTTAGAGGCTAACCCTATAAAAGAGCGAGTACTGCCAGAAAAGTATCACCTATCTTCCGATTCATTTGCAGCATGCAGCTTGCACTTTTTCAAGAGAATCCATGATAAATGGTCTGCATCAGCTACTCAGCCAAAGAATATAGGAGGAAGCCAATAGGTGGAACCACTACTTCCCCCACAAGTGTGGAACTCGGACGCAAGACGATGAAACAGATACACTCATGAGGGCATGCCCAATTTGGACCAAGTCGTATTTTCTACACAAGACGAGAACGTCTTCATTGACAAGACCCTACTGGCATACGTACGATAAAAGTGTTAGTACTTCATGGATCTAGTCAATAACAGGACAGTATTCAAGCTGGATTTTGGGCTCTAATCCTTATGGTTCGTGCCTCTCACAGTCTGGATGGTACCTGAAAACAATGCGGGCTTCGTGGGCTTCGTAAAACCCAAATAATGAATGTTTGTTGCGAATTTTAAATAACGTCAGAATTTATTAAATACTCCCCTTGTTTTAAATTTTGGGTTATCATTTTTCTGAATATTTTATAAAATAACACGCCTAATGATTTTTTTGCATTTTGTTTTGATCCTAAGTTATACAAAAATGGAAGAGGAGTCGGAAAAGCCGTGCGAGTTGACATTAAGGTAGAAATCTCACCTTAATATCAAATGATAAATGCAAAGTCAAGAAGCCTTACAACACTTCCCAACTCTCTCCATGCAGTATGCAAAACAAAATTGAAGTATTTATACTATATGCATGATATGCAACACAAGTGAAATCACCCTAAACAGGAGTTGTTATTGATCGTAAAGAACCAGATGTAGAATACCTAGAAGAGAGATCCAGAAGTCATGTTTTGGAAACTCTTCAATGGCTGCCACAACATATCATGCTAGCGTTGTATAGAGTCTCTCACGGTGCTCGGTTTCAAGTCTAAATAATCAATAATATAATTTCACTAATTCTAAGCATGGAAAACTATAGGCATATTCTTCTAATTAGGATTTGGACCTACTTACCGTGTCAAGCAATCCTAAGTATTTGATATCATTCATAGAAAATAAATGAAAGTAAACCAAAAAACTCAAAACACAAAAAATAAATAAAAAGAAAGGAAAAAATAGGGACGATAAAAAGAAGGCGAAGAAATCAACGAAAATTTGACGAGGCCCCCATGTGAACAATCACCCAGTCAATGGCCCTCGGAATGTGAAGTGTCCAAAATATCCAAGTACATGTATTATTACAAATTAATATGCAAAAATAAAAATAGTCACTCTCTCACTCAAAATAACAAGAAAAATCTATGCTAAAAATCTCTTCTCTTCTCTCTCTCTTCTCTCTCCGATAAGCCTATACAAAAAAGGTTGATCTCCTCGCAGTTCGGGTGGACCGTCTTCCTAAGAAGTATCCTTCGCCACACGGTCTCTCACAAGAAATTCAACAAAGAAGAATGTTAGAAGGAGATAAAACAATCAATTATACAAAAAAAGAGAGATAAGTATGCAAATACATATTTACACTAAACCTATCCTAAGTGTTGCTCTCCAGCAACGACGCCATTTGATTATCAGATAATCATCAAGGGATCCTAATGCATGGTCATGGAGGGCCTGCAGTGCCCGACAAGTCGAGACCGGCAATCGTTTTATCGACAGTTCGCGCAGTACTCATATATCGACAATCAGCCTGCAATTAAGATAAATCTACATAATTATGCGGGAAATACTTTTTATACCCTGCAAATAATGTATATAGTGAATAAGTGCAGGGTTTGAAGCACTAAGAGCTCCGAGGATATGCAAATAATTATTGTCTACACAAAAATAACAACTTTTTGTGTGCTTTTTTGTTTTTTTTAATTTTTGTGGGTTTTTTGTTATATTTAATTTTTAAGTATTTTTATGTGTTATACTTCTATTTTTCTTTTAAATTTTATAATTTTTATTTTCTTTTTATATTTTCTTATTTTTATTTGTTTTCTTTTTAATAAGATATAATAAGTATATGTATACATCTCTATATGCATAATACGTATAATATAAGTAACATATAATCTATATAATAAATATAGAAAATCAAGAAAATGCAATTAAGTACAATCCTTTTTTTAAAGGTATTAAATATATTTATATGTCTTTATAATAATAGTGATATTAATAAGTATATAGTTTATATATGTATATACAATATATATATGCTTTTATATTTATAAATATAGCTATAAATATTCAAAAATTACATAACAAAACATGTTTGTCTTTTTATATTTTTCCTTTATTTTTGTGATTTTTAGTGATTTTTCGCTAATTCTTGGGTATTTTTAAGGTCCAAAATACTACAAAATAGGGAGTAATTAAATAGGTTGAATTGTTTTGAGATTTAAAAATTTACAACAAGCTCGCAATTTCTCAAAACTATTTTTAATATGTAGTATATCGTATAAATAAAAATATACAGAAGAAAACTAATTTTTTGGGATTTTGTAAAATATTCTCTAACTTTTTAGAGATAGAAGGTTTTCTATTTTGAAGGGTTTCTTTTGCTATTTTTTGTGATTTTTGGTCTGTAGCTATATTTTATGTAATATATACCATGTATTTTTTTTGGAATTTTTAAAAGTATTTTTCTATTTTTTGTATTTTTATCTCTAAACAAGGACTAAATAGCTCTTAATTTAATTTTAAAAAATGGAAGTGCAAATAAAATGTAACTAAAAGTGGTAGCATGAACAACCATTAAATCAAGCATTTACTAGAATTTTCGCAAATTTTTTACATGCATAAGAGGTATTTAATCCAAAATAAAAAACAAAAATTAATTTACAAGACCTAGCAGGGGTATTTTTACAATAAAATATAAATCACAATGTGTACATGCAAAATATTCTAAAGTTTCGAACTAATATTACAAATTTTTATACTAAAAGAAAATAAAAGAACCCAAAGGGGGTTCAGTGCAATTTGCCTAATGCACATGGGGGACCACATGAGCTAACCTAGCACTGGACCGAGGTGTAATTTACAATAAAGGTGGGGACCAGATGCTATTTTCGCATAAAATTTATACCACAATTAAATATTTACAAGACTAATATGTAAATACAAAACAAAGATTGGGTTACTTAATAAATTACCTTATAACGTGTGCGCTATCGGAGTGACGGGAGTGCTCGATGTGGCTTGATGAGCGGCGGGGAGAGTAGTCGTTTCACTTCGACTTGGATGATATAGGAAGGTGTTGGAAGAACACTTGAAGAACATGCCTTCGTTAAGCTTCGATCGTCGGTTCTTCCTCTGTCCGGTCTCTTCCTCTTTAGATGAGCAACTCCTCGTTTTCCTGGAAGTGACACACGTCTGCAGGTACCCTCAATGATGTATGGGGCTCGTCGGAAGAGCTCTGGAGGTCAGACCACCTGGAACTCTTGTTCTAACCTTGGTATGGTACTCTAGGCGGTCGTTTCGATCGTGGAACTGCACCAAAATAGTGAGGGACTCGAGTTGAAGTTCTTGGCCCTAGAATGAAGCTGGATTCACAATATGGGAGCAAGTCGGGGGAGCTCCGACGAAGGAAGCAAAGGAAGTTGTGACTCCCGCTTGATCCTTGCGTAATCAAGGGGCAAACAAGGGGGATCAACGGTGAAATGATTGGGGAATGAGATGAAGGTGGAATGGGGTCAAAACAGAGGTGGAGCACGACGAATTTGGGTGTCGGAACCTACTGCTCTGGTGATTTTGTTTTTTAAAATTAAGCTAAAAGTATAACTAGTTGATGAAATTAAACTTAAATCTAAACTACTGGAATAAAATGTGAGCTAAAGGAAAGTACCTAGCATCTCAACGAGTCCTGGAGCTCGGAGTAGGATGGCTCGTTGAGACGAATGTCGGAGAACCTAGATCTCCCTCCTCCTTCCTTCTCCACGTCGTCAAGGTCAAGGATTGGCTCATTGTCACTTGCAGATCAACTCCAGGGTTCCGATTGGGGTTGCGGTAGGCTAGAGGGGATCAAACTCAATAAGGGAGCTGGGGGTCGGATTTTATAGGAGCGTCTTCTGACCAAGAAGATGGGGAGATGGTGTCTATATGGAGGGTAGTAGATGAATGTGCGAGTATGGGCGAGTATCATGGATGAAAGGTCTACATAATGGTGTGTTGCTCGATGAAAATGGGGAAGAGGCAAAGGCATGGGAAAATGGAGAAAAGGGGTACGTGAGGCTCTGACACGGGCGGGGGCTGGAGGCTGTACTGTTGACCCGCCCCGTCAACAAACGATGACATCTGGTTGGTCCACGTAGATCTACCAGGAAAATAAGTTGTTTAAATCCCTTATAAAATCGATAAAATTATTTAATGATTTATTTATTTTTTAGTGAATACATGTGAAATACTTGTAATTTTATGTACTATTTTAATCTGATTTTATTTATTTTAACAAGTTGATTTATTATAGGTTAATATTTACATGTGTATTACGGGCAAAATGAGCTCGAAAAGCAAAACCAAAGGTCCTCCAGACTAGGTACCTTCTAAAACAGGGTCAACGGAACTTGTCAAAAACATGGATCCCAACAATTCGTGAAAACATTGTGAGCTCGCGTAAAACTGTGCAAAGGACTGGGATCCTAGATCCACGCACTAGACAATAGCTGCCCTAACTAGGCTTCTTATCTTTCGCCTACTTGAGTGTCACTGTTCTCTTGCACAGTCAGGTGTAAGGGTTACCATGACCAGCAAAATTAACTGTCATCATTGATTTACCATCATAATTACTTATTCGATTTCTCAATCCTTTCTTAATCTATTATGTGGTCAATTTAACATATCTAGGTATCTTGTAAATAACTCTCATCAATTGTGATCAATATTTAGTAAAGTATACATAAAGGATGATTTTATGAAATGATCAGTCCTTGTGATCACAGATTATCATTTTTACAATCATAAGATTAGAAACTATTCATTGGATCTGGATCTAATTTCAATTTTATGCCAGATTACCCAACGCTTTTATTCTTTAACTTATGAGGTCTAGAGCTATTCATTAGATCTGGATTAAGTTCAATTATATGATCCAATTCATGTAAAATCCCTTGTTCTTTTCATCATGCAAAGCATGAATCTTATAACCTGCTGATTGGTCTAAACCAAGATCACATCCACATAATTTCTTAATTCTTTCATCCTTTTGAATATAATCTTGAACCTAGACCTTAATCTGAGTCATGATCAAATACTTCCCAAAATCTTAATCATTCTATTTTTCAAAATAATATTTTATAGCTTAATTAGTGTTCTATAATTTGGATCAATCTCATGCAAAAATACCTCACTTTTCATCATTTTACCCGTGAAATATGGAGTAATAATAGGTTTGAATTTGAACTTAATTGTATGCTATTCATTCCCAAACTTTTAACATTTAAATCCTAAAATCTATAGCATATATTTGTCTGAATTGAGTACTAAATCTATGCAATTCACCTTTAATTGTGATCTCTTTTAAAAATCCAAGATCATCAGCTATAATGTGGTCTGAAATTCAGATATGCAATTCACAATTTATTAACTTTTAGTTGATAGAATTTTCATGCAAAAAACCCCAAATCTTTCATAATTTAAAGGCATGAACAACTGCAAAACAACGATCTAGAATTTGATCATAATCATGCCATTTTACTCCCATTTCTTTCAAATTTAAAGACATGAACAATAACAAAACAATAGTCTGAAATTTGGTCATAATAATGCCATTCTACCCCCATTTCCTTCAAATTTAAAGATATGAACAACAACATATAATGGTATGAAATTATGTCTATTAGCATGCAATTTACCCCCAAATTTTTCATGTTAAAGGCATAGAATCAATAGCTATATAAGGGATACAAAATTTGGACTTTTAAGAACATGGATTGCAGTAAAAGGTGGGTGGAATTGTAATTTTGGATCTTCCAAGATTGGTGGATCAAATTGCATACAATAGATGGTTGAAATGGAATTTCTAGCAGATGCAAGAGGGCATTTGGCTTGCTGGAGGGCAACCCCTTACATCAACAAGTGCTGCAAATAGCAACACCTTTATTGGACAGGAGATGATGGCAGCAGGGGCTGCTGAAGGGACTTTAGCAGGAGCTTCTAAGAGCTAGAATTGGCTGCAACAGCTTCTTGCATGAGTTGGATTGCAGGAGTAGCAACCCATATGCTTGAAATAGCAGCAGGGGGGGCTTCTAGTTGCCTCTTCGGTGGCGAATGGAGGAAATTGGGGAAGAAAATAAGGAAAGAGTAAATAGGAGGGGTTGATATAAATAAGGGAGAAGGGGCTTTAGTTGTTTAACAAGTGGAAGAAGAATGGGCCAAGGGGAAGGGCTGGAATGTTTTGCTGGGTTTTTTTAATAAAATTTTTATTTTTTAAACCATTATTTCTCTTTTATTTGGATATGAAAGTCGTCTGTATTTCCACACCGAGTCTCCGATTCGGAATAATAATAGCTCATTTTGACCGTCTAAGAATGAAGATCATATAATATTCTTATGCTTCTGTGAGATGAATTCAGAGATTATCGAGATGCGATCTCGATTTACAATTAAATTTTGTAATTTCAATGTTAAATGACCACCCATCGAGAACGATCGATTTCGTTGGTCTTACTTTGTTGAATCAAATTTTGTGGTGGTATCAGATTATTTTTACGGTTTCCGATTGTGTTATAGCTTTTCTTATGACACACTTTACGATGCAATATATTTTGATCGATTGATGCCAAATGAATTTTGATTTATGATCTATGGTTTGATTCAGATCATTTAATATCGATTGGTTGTTTTATTGGATCATACGGACCCTAATCGGGCCAGATTCGGGTTATTCAGATCTGGATTTGTCAAATATAAAATCTCAAAGGAAGACTCATCCTCGAGACTCGTGTCCATGTCATTTATGTGTTCTAAATGGGCTTCATTTTTGCCATAAAAAAACCTCAAAGGGTTTATAATCCATAAAAACCTCAAATGAAAAACAATCCATGTTCTTTCAACATGTATAAATTAAATGGGCTTGTTTCGACGATTACCTGAAAAAGAGTTGCGGGTATCGTGCCTGCCTGCTTGCCTTGGTCTCCCATGTTGCATCTTCAACTCCTTGTCAGTTCCATAGCACCTTGACCAAGGGAATATCTTTGCTGCAAAGCATCTTCATAGCACTATCGAGTATCTACACTAGCCTCTGCTCATATGTCAAGTCGATCTCTACGTCAAGATTCCCATAGCTGATGATGTGTTGAGGGTGGGTTGTATATGTGGGAAACATTATGAATGGCTAATTGGTGTAGAAAGAAGGGCAACTCGTTAGGCTACCTTCCCTATAATAGCAATGGTCTCAACATATTGTGGTGCCAACTTGCCACGAACCCCAAATCTATATACTCCCTTCATAGGAGATACTCGTACAAACAACCTATCCCACCACCTGTATTTACATGAATTTCATCAATATGAGAGATTATGTCGAATATTGATGAGTCATTTTTTAAAATGGATGAAGGGAAGATGATCAGATTACCTGAAACTTCAAGTCTCTTCTTTGTTGATCTGCATAGCTTTTTTTGGTTGGCTCTGTGTCGTCAGAAAGCTTCCCTTCACAAGATCAATAACCCTTGTAGTCTCCTCTAAGAGATCTATGAAGTAAGACATGATCACCCACCTCACGCCAACTGAGAGGTGTGAGGCATCTCCGTCTGTATAAAGCTTTGAATGGTGCCATAACGATATTGGAATGATGTTTGTTGTTGTTGTACATGAATTCTACTAACGGCGGGTGAGTCTTTGAAGGATATGGAGAAAAGATCCTTAAATGCATCACGGAGGCTGTGAAGATCACATCTTGGGAGCGACTAGTCATACTAGTCGCTCGAGGCAGCAGATTTTTTTAAAAAGTTAAAGCGATGAAACCACATGATACGATAACACTTATCAATTATTTCATATAAACCATATACGGATATTAGGGTTACCTCTTGAAGCGTGGTTGCAATTGTAGTCTCTAAACGAAGAGACCTCCTGTCTCAATTCCGATCCGACGGAGGAGACACTTGCGAGCGCGTTGATGAAACGCGTGCTTCTCGCAATCTAAGTTGATGATCCGCGTGGTGAGCCTCCTTATTTCATCTCACTAAATTCAATGTCTTCTTCACGAGCCAAGTGCACCGAAGAAGATGGAGATCCACGAGTAGTTGATCAAGCAATACAACGATGTCGCGGTGACTACGAGATTCTCTAAGTCAATAAGTGGACGACCACTATATTGATATAGATAGGGGGATGGTTATAGAGAGAGAGATGGAGTGAGTTTAATTCCTTTTGAAATTATGTAGTAGAAAAGCTAGGGCTACCCATCCTTTTATACTAGTTGGATGCACATGGATCTCAATCCATGTACTTTGTTTATCTACAGTGTAGATTAAAAGTTATTATTCAATGGTCATGTTCAAGATAATAATTAGATCATTTTAAAAGTAACAACATATATAGATAATGTGGAAGATCAAGTCCCTTTACTAAAAATAGGGTGGTCGTCTGTCCTCTTGAACATGTCAGGTGGACGACCACCATAAAGGGGATTTAGTCTCCTTTATCTCTCTCTCTATATGTTAATATGCCATAAAAATTATTGCCTAAAAAATCCACAAAATAATTTCCAAAATTAATTTGTGAAAATTTTCATTCATGCCATTGACTAATATGAATCTTACTCATACATCCAACATGATATGAAAATGAATTTACAAATAATTGTATGATGCGAATCCAATTCACAATAACATTTAATTTTGTAAATTCTATTTAAAATAAAATATCTCCAACATATTTATAAATAATATTTATATATCCATGACTATTATGGATATTATATATGCATTAATCATATCTTTGATAGTTAAATCATATTTAATTATCCAAGATGACTCTTCTTATGTGCCCAAATGATATGAACTATATTCATATATTATGATAATTAAATCATATTTAATTATCAAATTATCTCAAATACAATATCAATAATGGAATTATTCTCGAACTCTTTCAAGAACAATGCGCTTTCTCTAACGGATACTTGAAGATAAGGACATGGCGATTGTATGTTCCACATATAGTGACTTGGATATTGGGATCACATCTCAAATCCAGATCTCAAGGACCTCCGGAGATGTTTGATTAAAACAAAGGCGTAAATCATAATCTTCTCAATGCATCTGAATCGTATTCAGATCAATGTCCAGCATTTGGACTAACATTATATTACTTCTTTATTAAGAGGAGTCGCTAAAATATCAGATATGTTTCTTCACTCCCTCGGAATGGAAGCGTCATGGTTATACAATCGTTTATGAGTACATTACCCTTAGGTATTCCTAATACTTGTACATCGTGCATACTGGAAGACCTAGAATAAACTCGAAATTTTAGATCTTATTTAGACTGTCTCTTTCGGGGTTTTATCATTAAGTTTCTCATTTGATCATTGGGAGTTTGGTATCGATCATATACTTTCCAAAAGCATAATCATACCCAGGTATTGATCATATACTGTGATGCCCTAGGGTCTAGATACTCAACAAATGCACATCCACATATACGATTCTACATTCGAAATACGAAGCTGTACCAAACTTGCAGGAGAAAAGTAAAGAAGGAAGAACTGCATTTTTTTCATTCTTTTTTTTTCATTCCATTCATACATCATGTTGACAAAAAGAATATTGTTGTACATGCCATACAAAAATAGGCACATGGATAGATGCATCCTTTTGTCTCTCAAAATGTAAGTACGGGTACAAAAACAAAGAGCGGGAATTCAATTGTATCACAAAACAGTGCTGCAACAAGACAACTACAACCGCTTATTACTGCAACTGTTGCTCCTACAAACCTGCCGAATTCACGCAAATTGGTTTATGAGCAAAGCGCCCAATACATATATAAAACAACAACTAGAAGGTAAACAGAAAGTGTACAAGAAGTAGTTGTGAAAACTCACAAAGTATAAACAACATCCTTATTTCCATCATCCACTAAGAAATTACATCTTACAAAGAACAACCATCCACGCAAAGAGACTTGTAACAACTTGAATTATAGTTCTGAACCACGTATGAATATGTATTATACACCAATACTAACTTAAAAGAGACTAGGACCATGTTAGAAAAATAATCTAAGTCCACATTCTATCGATAGAGTTCCCGACGGAAGGCACAATCTTATTCAATGCGTTTGATCTTGGAATTTATCGCTACTGACCACATAGTTTACAGTTTTATTTATTTAATTAACTCGGTGTCTTTCCTCACAAAGGTGCATCCGGGTACTTATACGCAGGGCCAACACCTATAAGTACCTAGAAGTCACATCGGTAAGAAAAGATGAGCTTGGACTGTAGTTTTAATGCTGCTTAAGGATACCACTCACACTCCTGTTAGTAGCACACGTCTCAAGAGGAGCCACATAGAGCCCGTAGGCCTCATCGCCAGGCGGAGAACACACAAGACCCAAGGTGCAGCACAAAGCACAAGGCGCAAACCATTTGACGCCATGGCGGGAAAAAATCACTAAGAGCGTCCAAAAGGAGCACTAAGTAGTGCACACAACACCTGGTGAACTAAAGCAGCATTAATCTCACAACCGGGTTATTTATGATTGTCCCAAGACTCTATCCCGAGTTTCCAAGGAGGCATGCTTCTCCTTAACGTATCGTTGGTTATTTATTTATTTTTATTTATTTATTTTTATCAAACCAATAAGATAGTTAATTATCGGATGATACGGCACTAAGTTGTTATATAACTCATGTGTACGATGATTTGCTGAATTTCCATAATTGTGCACCACAACAAACCATGACTTACATTTCGTTACATGTCGGATGTTGAACATGATTATAAAAGCACATTGTAGACTTTAATGGCATCAGGAAATATGTTCATAAGCAGGTTTCTGGAGATAGTTTTCAATTGACAATTGTCGCACTTCGTCCTAATGTCATTGGTTGTTTCATTCCCATACGTGCAATTATCCCAATATCTATAATACCAAACCATATGGCTATCTATGGATTAACATGTGTAATTACCAACTAGTTAGATTTGTCAACTGAACTTTGTGTTATCATCAAATGAATATATAGTAGATTAGATAAGTATACAAAACGTCGAGATATTTCCCGCATCAACATAAAAATAAAAGAGGTCGCCAAAACTCACAGTCCGCCATCAATGAAGAGTTCTGTTTTTCTCCATAAGCATTTTTTAAAACTACGAAAGACATTAACATGTAAAACAAACGATTATGAGGCAGTTATAATAAATTTTATATTCTGATTTTAAGAAAATGAACAAATCAGAACTGGACAATTCTTCATTTGGGACTGCTTTTCCAAAATTTCCTAAAAAAGGCTTTGTTGTTGCTGAACACGCTGACATGGCAACACAACAACAACGCCACAAAAAAAACCTTGAACGTGGTTCCTCTCTAGCTGTTGATACCTCTTTGCCATTGTGATAACCCCAAAAGGAGAAATGTGTTCAAAAGTCTGTAGTAGAAGGCAAAGAGGGAATCCCATGTCACTGGAAAGGGATGCACTACGTGATGGAGACATCATCTAATGTAATAAACCTTATTGTTCAATATAGAATTAAACCAATAGACAACTTACTAAGTAATTTTTTTTAAACGAACCAGGATTTATTAGGAACTGGTCTCACTTTCCAATTTTTGGAAACAAGGTAAAATCATAGTATGGCAGAATGGAATAGTTGAATCATCAGATAGCTCTACATACCCAAGAACATCGCAATAGTCTTACTCTTGTCAAATGCTCTAAATACATCATATTATATTTGCCTCCATATATTATATAGCTTATGTGTATGTGCAAAGAACAACTGATGTTGCCGTGACAATGTGTCTATATGTGACAGTAGAACCCCCATGCAAAGGATAAAACTCCACAAAAGGGATCACATACAATGCCACCAATAGTCGGAACTTCACTTACGAAAAAGATTATTCTGTTCATAGCTAAATATTGACAATCTGTGTGTGTATTCATATATCAAGTAAACTGTGCAACCAGGAGGCATTGAACAGACAATATCATTACAACTGCAAACGAATTGGCACTAACACTGTTCCCTGGGCTCATTTCACAAAATGAGGTTAATATCCACATCAGCAAGTTTTTCTTATTTTAAAGCACAAATCAGGGAAAGTTATGCATGAACAAAGTTATGCATGAACCGTTGAACCATGTATGATATATGAAGTATGAATAAAAGTTGCGAAGGTCCACATTTTTTGTGTAAATATGCACAAATTTGCACAGAAGAATCCAGGGGTCATCCAAATTTCTGAATGTGTCAAATCAGGTGGAATCAAATTTTGGAGACGACCTGACATGTGACACCATCAAATGAACATCCGCTTAGAAATGCCAAAATGTAGGTTTGAGCATATTTCTGTTCTCTATGCTCCAATCAGAAAGGCAATCAGTTTCCCATTAACCACAATTTCAGTAATACGGGTAGGGAATGCAGGTGGGAATTAATAAATTAATGTTGCAACCCGATCAAGATAGAAATGACCCAAAAGCTCATGAGAGCAAGAATCTGAAATAAAAAATAAGCTAACAGATTCACGCCAAGCCCACATGGTATGATTTGGGGTCAGTCATAAAATCAGTATCAGATTCAGGCGCCCTTCTTTGTTTACTTCAGATGCCGTCAAATCCAGCACACACTTCAGCCTGTGTACGATTCAGGCCAATGATCCTAACTCTGACTACTTCTTCACGCACATACACCTTCGCATGCGTATCCCCATGCACACACATGCCCGAACTGAGGTTACAACGACACCAGACTATCATTCAACCTATAAGAAGAGAAAAATGCGGAAACGGCAACAAAAGGGAATGATCCATACCTTGCGGAGGTGAGGAACGAGTCCCCCGAGGAAAGATCGTCGCGTGGGCACCTTCGGCTTTGCGATCGGGCGCTCCGACGACCTCAGGCGGCTCCGGCGAGCTCTAGGGCGGAGGAAGAGAGGAGGGACTGTTGGAGAGGTGGCTTGGGCCGTTTGGTGGAAGAGAGGTGGGGTTTATGGGTTGAAATTCAAATTTGGATCCGGGTCCGGATCCGAATGAGTCTCAGACCCCTCTTCGCTAAAATAGCCGTAACTCGGGCTCATGAACTCGGATTTTCGTGTTCTTTGACTCGTTGGAAAGATATCGATGAGAACACTTGTTAAGTACAGATTTTACAAATATACCCAGACTTCAGTAATTTTTGCAATTTAGTCTCTATTCGGGTTTCGGGGTTTTGCATATATTTTTCAAAAAGCATATATCAAACCTACAAATTCAGTCAAGCTTCTAAAGCGAGATGACATTGCACATAATCTAATTCCCAATATCTCGTGAGTGAGCTCATATCTTCTGATTCAGTAATGAGCATGTATGATCTCTTTGAGAAATCATATTACTCATATGCCCTTGAATGTACACCAACTCAATGATGTACATACCTTGATTAGATCATAAACCTATTGATCTGTCAAATGCACATACCTAGACATATATCAATACATCTGTCTCCAGTCAGAGGATACATGCCTATATCGTGACAGCACACGACACAAGTTTTGGTTATCTTGATCTCTCTAAATCAACTCTTTGACCTAACCTCTCAACTCTTTGAAGTATTATCCCTTCAGATAGGTTAGTACCATATCTTAAGAGAAGGAAGCCTTCCTTTCGGTTTTTCCAAAATGGAATATGTCCAAAGTGTACCACTAATGTGATGGTCCTAATGCCCTCTTTTCTTTGCTTCTGAATATCTTCAGAACTTAGATTTAAGAGGTATCCTTGAGATCTATCATCCCAAGGTATGGATCAACCATATTATAAAACACTTATTGTCATCCTTATATCATTCCAAATGATTAGGACTTTATCTACATTTAGCATGATGAACACAATTGCACTCCCACCAAGCTTCACAAGATTCATCAATAACACTTACAATTTCATCGAATCCAGTGTTCCAACTACAAGAAAATTTTTTTGGAGTCCATAGATGGATTCCTTAAACTTTCACATCTTGCATTTCTCATCCATTAAGCCATGAGGCTACTCCATATGAATATCCTCGTTGAGGTATCCATTGAGAAATGCAATCTTGACTTCCATCTCACAGATGTCATAGTCAAGTTCTAAACCAAAATTGTGAAATTTTTGAACATTTCAAAGGTTTCTAAGGTGAAGAGAAGAAGTCTCATATAACAAAAATCATCAATTTATATCACATATCATTAATGTTTATTATGATACAGATAATCCATATACATCAACATGTATGAGATCTTGAATACATTGGAATCTTCCACCATTCGCAGAGAAATATGTATTGGACATTTTTTACTTTGAATACATTATTAACAAGTATGTAAGATTTGAATTTTCAGACATTCTATAGTTTCATCTCTTACTACTCTATTGACTCATCAACAGACATACGTCCAAGGTTTGATGCCATATCATTATCAAATGATCTTCATCCTCATATTGATTTTTTAAGGTTTAATCTTCAGTATTTAGAAATGTTTAATGAACCGTTCATTGATTTTCTAATTTAGTAGAGTCCTCTAGATGTTAGCTTACTGTCCGAGATATCCATCATAACTCTTTATGGTAGGTCTATTCCAGAATTCTTGTTTATTTCCAACATTTAGAAATAAACAACGAGTGTATTCTAATATCTAGGTCATAGAGACATTCTCTAAGACTAAGGGCTCTCCCATTGAAAATAAAGTCTATCTATTCAATAGAGATTGTTGCAACAATTGCTTAAACATCCACGTGGATGACTAATAAACCTTAAGATCAAAATTCTATCCTTCTAAAACATATCCAACCAATTGCAAGTGTTATTAAAAGAATGAGATACAAATTTTAGACTTTGTTTTATCTAATAATCATGTCAATTTTAATGATTATATGTTGATATATATTATTCCGATGCACTATCTAAGTCCTTCTCTAAGAATATTAGATAGCCTAGACAATTATACTATCTTGACATCGTCTCATTGCAATATTAGCATTCGTTCAACTTTTTGGATGCCATATGTGTGGAAAGTATAGAAGTACAATCAACTGTTTGACTTTCCTTCTTACTTGGATCAGACCCAAGCTTTCACTTTGTTTCCTTCATCTATAAACAACCATTTCTTAAGACAGTGGAACTCTTATATTGAACTCATAAGATTTCAATATAAGACCATTTCAACTTTTATAAATGCTTCGTTCAATTCATACAATATGAATATTATGAAGTTTCATAAAGGACAGAGTATAGATAAAAGAATGATGACACTCATCATATCTACATCCATCTTAACCCTTGAAGACCTAGGTTCAGGCAGGTGCTCAAATACTTTGAGCACATCATCTCTTACTGAGCCACCATTCTGCATAATGTAGTGAACCATGTCATTCATGATTAAATATTGAGAACACATATGTCTGCCAAAACATGTTCTTAGATTTTATAAGGATATTCAATAATTACGATCATCATCGACATGATACTTCCAAAGCACACTCGATGAGAGATAAAGACTATAGAGACATGCAAACCCAAGGTTGTTGTCCTATTGTATATTTAATTATCATTCCTTATTATTATGAGGAGACTTGCACATTGCAACTACATACACTATGTTTCCAACTACAAGTACAATATCTTGATAATGGATCCAATCCATGACATTTTACTGCTTATTATTGAGTATAGTTTTGAGTGGGTTTATTTCAAGTTATCTAAAATAAGAAATATTTGCATAAATGTATATAATTTACTTTGATTTTGGATTTTAATATCAAAGTTGTCTTGCCTTGTCAACTCTAAAAGGTCATTCCCTTATTCACTTTCAAAGTAAGACATATACTTACCATTATATCTCAAGCAAGATCTGGGATCTCCTTCTTACCTTTGTTGCATCCCAATAACATGATAACTTGTAACTTGGATAAAAAGAAGCAGAAACTCATTCGTCTCTACAAGTCCAACTTGCATTTCCCAATTTGGTCTTTAACACCCAGATGACGTTGTTCCGGCTACCCTTGTTAATTCGATCAAATTAATGATCAAATTAAAAGTTATGTTCATTGCAGTCGGGTAATCTAAGCTATGTCAAAAATACCACTTTTAATTAATGTTGAGTTAATCACGAGCGACATATTTATTTTACTTGGGCAAGCCCAAGGTCGAACTCAGGGAGGCAGCTGTCTCCTTAGGTAAATTTTAAGCAAATTCAGAAGTTGGATTTTCAAAAGATTATTTTTGGTGTTTTTAGCACTTTTTATGCAATAAAGGAAAAACAAATGCAATTTTCAGGCCAGTTTACAAGTTATATCAGAAATGTGATCAAATTAAGTCTAAAAGTTATGAAACTTGGCCAAAATATGAAATGCAATGAAATTAAGCTATACTATTTTTTTTGGATTTTTTGACACTTTATGAATTTACTACTAATAAAATATGAATGCAAGGTGATTTTTACCAATTTAATTTTAATAAATACCAAAACACCTTATTTTTAGATATAAAAAATATCCTAAATAGATCTAAGTATGATGAATCCAAGAAAATTGAATAAACCTAAAATTCTAGGCGAATTAGACCTATTAAAAATCAATTAAGGAAATCACTAATTAATTTATTCAGGCCTCGTAATGTGTGCAAATGCGATGATTTTTTGGGCACAATGTAAAATAAATTATCCTAAGTCTACTGTGAATTTCTAGTGATTTTTGGAGCAACAAGGAAATTAATATGAATTAAAAGGCACCAAATGGGCAAAATATGGAAAATTTCACCAATTTAATAATATTAAATTGTCAATATCTCACAAAAATGAAACACGTGTTACATAAGATAGAGGACAAGATAAGCTACATCATACAATTTTTAGAATTCAAAAATAATGCCAAATGGACACCTAAATATGCATGCAAAGACAAGGACTAATTTACAAATACAGAAAATAAAATTACTGAAAATTAAACATGCTGACATGGACTTAAATGCAGCTACCTATAATGCTGGGGATGTGTGCAAAATGCTCACTGAAACACGTGCGCCTCATGTGATGCTCCTAGCAGGGACTGATTTGTAATTAGATAAACTTCCAGGGGCCTCAATGCAAAATACCCAGACCGCACGTAAGGAACACGTGAGGTCCTAGGCTCGGTAGGCGTCGGAGGCTCGGGCTGTGGCTCGGGTATGATGCAGGCTCGGGCGTGCTTCGGGTTAGATTCAGGGGCTCCGAGACTAAGGGTCGGGGAAGAGGCTCGGAGGAAGCAACGTGGCACACGATGGACCGTTTGATTGATGAGGATCAAATGTCTACTGAAGCTGATACGTGGCGTGCTTTGGGACCGATAGATGGAGACGATCCAATGGAGGTTGATGGATCCTGGGATGAGGTGACGTGGCGTGATGCGGCTCGTTGGATCAAGATGGATCCAACGGTATCTGTAGCTGGGCTAACGATGGCGACGTGGACGAACGAGGGTCATTGGATCCTCCTGATCTATTGGGGTCTGGAACTCGGGGAAGCGGAGCGACGTGGCGCACGAGGAACCGTTCGATCTATGTGATCTAACGATCGTTGGCTCGCTGCGACGTGGCTAGGCGAGGGTCGTCGGATCGGGACGATCCAACGGTGGCTGCTCGTCATCTTCTCTGGTCCGCCGCCTCCTGCGACAGGCGTGGTTGGGCTCCAGTGAATCCCCCTTAGCTCTGCCGCCTTCCCTCATGCACGGTGAGGATCGCTGGATACTCCTGAGTGGCTGGGACAGATCGAGGAAGCATCGGGGAGCCGCTCGAGGCTCTAGATGAAGTCGGGGCGGTCCGTAGGCCGGAGGCGATGAAGGTCGAAATAGGTCTGGCGAAGGTCCGATCAGTAAAGAAGATGGTACCTGTAGTATTTTTTTAGTGGGTGCCAAAAAATGGTGCTCGTGTTCGTGGAAGTGTTGTGAGTGCGGTGAGGCCTACGAGGCAAAGTGGTGATCAGACGATGGTGTTCTTCCGTTGTGGCGGCGGAGCTAGTGGTCGGAAGTGGTGATATGAGTCGTCGGGGTGAATGAAGTAGATTGCGGAGATCAGAGCTCCATGCTGGAGCTCGATGGATGACCAGGAGAGCATGAGATCGATCGTAGGAGGCGGAGAAATTAGGAGAAAAATAGAGAAAAAGAATAAGGAGATTGGAGGGGGAATGGAGGATGCTACATGGGGATAAAAGCTTGGAGAGGAGCTCCTGGTCTTCGCTCGAAGGTCGGTAGAGGTCCTGAGCTCAAGCAGCTCGCTGGAGGAGCTGCGGCACGGCGTGACGGAGCTATGGATCTCGCCGGAGGAATACACCCTTCTTCACCCGATTTCGTTCAAAATCTCTATCACAAATCATGAGCTAAGAGCTTGGGGGAACCTTCTGCTATGGCGGATAGGGCTGAAGTTCGACGGAGATGGAGTATTTATAGGTCGGAGGTGAGGGTGTAGATGACGGGGTGACGAAGTTAATGGAGGTCGTGGAGCGACGTGAGCGGGGTTTATGGAGATTGTAGAGGTTGGTGAGGATGAGGGTGTAATGGGCTATGAGGTGGAGGTGACAGAGGACGGAGAGGATGGCCGGAGTGGAACCAAAAATAGAAAGGGTGTGGTGAGCGCGCAAGGTGGACGACGTGGGCGAGGGTCTTGCGGGAGGTAGACTATGTGGTCTCTGCCATTGGATCTCGCGATCCAACGGCCGAGAATTAGGCGCTACGGGGCAGTTGGGATTAGATCTAGGGCTACGCGATCGAAGGGTGATGGTATCGCCACGTGTCATGCTGAGGGCACGATGCTAGCGTGCGGCTGTTATGAAATAAGGCACGTGATTGGACGGTAGAGGGAATGGGGAAAAAGAGCGACTGAGATGGAGAATATCGGGTGGAGGAGGAAGTGACGCGTGGCGGGCTAAGGAAGAGGCGCTAGCAGACGGCCATGATTGAGTCCATGCTTTGATCGTATGGTAGAGATCGCAGTGGGTTTGGACAGCGACGATGAGGAGAGCAGGAAGGCCATCGGACGGTGGAGAGAAGGCGACGCGTGGCATGAGAAGAGCGGGCCGCATGGCGCAATCAGAGGGCGCCACATGGCCCGATCTGAATGGCTGAAAGAGAATATGAATTTAGGAGAGAAGATGGTCGAATTTGGAAAAACTCAAAACATGGAAGTTGTAGATCTCGATGAGATCTACAAGTTTCATGTTGACCAGAAATGGAGATAAGGTCAAATAAGATACAAAAATTACAAGGGTACAAATATACATACATACAATGTACAAAGGGGTTCCAAAACCCAAGTTTTGCATACAAGCTCCGATTTAAATGAAATTAGTCTTATTTTGAAGGTATCTGAATATGTATTATTTTAAAAGTGAGTAGACCTAAATCAGAGGTTGTATGAGGTAGATATTTGCATTCCAAGGTATGAGGTCTCCAACTGGGTTTGGGGTTTTATTGGGTGATTTTACAAGCTAGGAATTTTTGGCCTTTTTCCTTATATTATTAGTTAGTAATATACACAGTATAGGTTTGGTTTTATTGACTTTGGAGTGAGTATAAAATATATCTAAGTAGGTGAATACTGAATTAGGCTTCTTATTTATTGCAACTATGGATGCTAAAATGCATATATTATGCATGCATGTATGAATGCTAATTATGCAAGATAAAGGGAAATATGCTGCTATTTACCTGGGAACAAGACTCTATTTTCAACTTTAAGAGTGATGAATCACATATTCATCAACCTCCTATACTTAAACCTTGCTCGTCCCCGAGCAACTAAAATGAAATGCAAAAGTGAAATGATTTTGGGTTCCATACCAAGGTCATGAACAAAAATTAAAAATGGAGCTTGACTCGACCTTTGGATTAATTATGCGGCGGAACCTTATTGGGATCTGAATTTAAGACCTAACAGACTTTAAGTTCCACAAGTCTTCTATTCAAGACTCCTCAATAGTCAGGTTAGAACAAATCCTCAAACACAATTTTCTGATGACTATGATTCTTACTTGTACTGTGTAAGTGTAAAATAGCTCTCCACATCAAAGTGGCTAAGAAGCAGCCTCCTATAACAAGGTAACTAATTCCTCGGTCTAGTAACTCTTTCATCGAGGAGTGGGGTATTCCCTTCTAAGTTCAAGTGCGAACAGCTCAAGAGAGAGGGTGGAGAAAGAATGGACGGTAGCCAGTGTAGCTACCTATCCCGGGATGCCTGACTAGTGTAGCCAAGTCATCCAGCTGCAGACTTCTTGCTAATATACATTCTCCGGCAGGCAATTTTTTTCACTCAGGCCTGTCCATATGTTTTTGGAGTTTTTGCATTTTTTCTTTTTTTTTAACTATATACAAGGTGCATCATGTACATCAGGAGTTTTTCCTCTTGAGACAGTAGACTATCCCTCTTTTGAAGCATTATTGCAACCCAAAGCGTCCCGTCTTTAGATGTCAACACCACCAGACTAGGTTGAGATGCACTACCCTCCCTAGAGGAGGACGGATGTTTCCACCCGTGTGCTACTCCAAGCCAAAGGATTCTACCTCCTCACCACCTCATCAATGAAGAGCTACGTACGTAGTGCTTGTCCAAGTTAAGTCACTGTCTATAAGAATCATGCGTGTGCACGAGATGTTCTACTTAGACTAATCAAGATGACATGTGAACATAGACTTGCAGACTCAAAGAATTAAGTCACTTGACCTGAGAAATCTTAACTCCAGTTCATATAAGGTTCCTTTGAAATTAGGTGGGTTAAGGTCAAATCAAGTCCCTCCTCAATATTTACTCATAACTTGGTTCAGAACCCACTAGATTTTCACCTTGCATGTGCAAGATATGCATATGAGATGCAGATGACATGCTATGTAGATGAATGAAATGCAATACTCTTTTTTTTGCAAGGATGATATGCAAGAGTAAATAAGAAGCCTATATTTTTGTGTTTTTTTTGTTTTTTTCCAAAATTTGGTATGCCTCCTATGTCACAACAATTTTTTAAAAGAGTTTTATAAGTACTACAAATTATACAAGTGTTATACAGTATACAAGTATAATTTTTTTTCAATTTTTACAAAAGTTTTATAAGTATTATACAAAAAGTATATTTTTTTCCAATTTTTACCCACCCGTAATTATTGCATAATATATACAAAAAATACGCGAAAATACGCGAAAGTACGAGCTATGGGTAAAGTATATATGTAATATATACACACCCCCTATACTTAGCGTGTGCTATGTCCTCAGAGCACGAAAAGCGAGGAAAAAGACACAGCTCGTGCTAAGAGTCAGAGAGCTAAAATAACAAAAACTATAGATGTCGTCCTACCCCCCTATACTTAGGCTCTGGCAACCTAAGTGTAGAAAAATATCAAAAATAGGGAGGGAGAGGTTAAGAGGGGAAATGGAAGAGTATATACACGGCGGGCATCGATCCCCCCTTTTATTTGGCTCTGGTCAGCCTAAGTATAGGACAGGAGTGAGTGTGAGAACCGATGAGATCTGGAGAATATACAGTGAATGGTGAAGAGACTCGGGTCATTCTCCCCCATATACTTAGGATCTGATCATCCTAAATATAGCCATAAAATGAAATGATATGGAGCTGGGGCGAGTGATTCGAATCACTGGGGAGGGAGGGAAAGAAAATATATACAAGAAGAAGTGAGAATATACAAGGATCAAGAAGGTTTGTGACGAACCTTCTTGCGGGAGCGAGGAGGTGGGTAATATGCAAGTGTGTCACTGTCGGAATCATCCTCAGATGAATAGTAGTGAGGTGAAGGGATCATCCAACGAGGGTCGACACACGACTGCTTGCTTAGATACGGCTTAAGAACAACCGAACTGAGCTCACTCATATAAATCACCTTATCCAGACCCGATAAGGATTCCTTTGAAAATTCCTTCTCCGGAATGTTGAAGAAAATTTTCTTGGTCGATTTTCTAGAACCTGAATCATTGAGAGGGAGATGTGAGTGACACGCCTTGAGAGGTTCGGGGGAACACCTCAAGGAATCAATTCTCGACTTCCTCTCACTAGATAGCCGACTCAAAGAGGGAGAAATCGTGTTTTTATGTGGAGTCAATTTAGTCTTGGTTGTTTCCTTTGAAGGTTCTAGATGTGATGCGATGCTGACCATGGGTTCCTCATTAGTCGAGTCACATATAGATTGGAATATTCCTGAAGGGTCAGCACGCGTCTCGGGAAGGTGCTAGTGATCTCAGTTGGCTTGGCATTATTGGGCTCTTGTGTAGGATCATCAAAATGGTCAAGGCAATCAACAAAGGTCATGTCCGACTCAATGATAGCTTCTGGTCGTGAGTCCTCCTTAGAAGCTGTCACGGTGGTGGTGCAAGAAGTTGATGAAGTGGAGGTGTGGGGAGTCTTTGAACAACCGGTCGTCCGGACAATCGATCTCTCAGATGTAGCAGAGAGGTGGGACTCATCTACCTCTCTATGGTCACGACTGTCGGTGGATATGTGGGTCATCTTACAGTAGAGTGTATCAAAGCATGGGTGAGGTCAAAGCGCTCCCAATGCTGAAAAATCGATCTCCTGAGTCTCGTAATCTATAGTCGCCTTAGCTGAGGCTAAGAACGTTTTCCTGAGAATAATCAGAGACTGGGTGAACTCTCCTTGGTGCTCAATGTCAATGACTGTGAAGTCTACATGGAGTAGAGCACCTTGGAAAGTAATGATGACTGAAATGGTTCCTCTCGACCGTTTTATGGATCGATCAACCAGCTGAACGATCTCTCTCGACTTTTTGATAGGCCTGAATTTGAGCTTGTCAAACACAGAGTTAGGAGGATATTTATCAGGGAGTCATCATCGATTCTTGCATGGGTAAAGATAGTGTCTTTGATTTCACATTCAACCTTAGGTAACCACTTCACTTTGCGGCTCTTGGTCTTCCTACCCATCACTAAGGAGGTGGCCATAGACACTATATGTCTTTCAGTCCTTGTCCTCTTATTGCCCGACCTCTTGGGCATCAATTTACTTCTCACAAATCGTTTGAGGTCAGGAAAGTGATCTATGGCCTTTATTAAGGGAAGATTAAAAATCAATTCTTCATCGAGTGCTTCCCTTAGGGTAGGATCCAATTTTTTTAAATCATTTTCATTTTCTAATTTTATAGATTTTTCTAATTTTTCAATGTTTTTGGCGTTTTTGGGATTTTAAAATTTTTTTGGTATTTTTGGTGGATGAATGATCAGACTCTTGATGGGAAGGCAAGGGGATAGTAGAAGAGGGAGATAGAATGAACTCCATATGTACAAAAGGTATGGGTTCCCTAATGCTTTCTCGGTTTTCAACATCAGATTACTTACTTCCTTTTCCACTATCATTCCCAAGCTGGAAGAAATTGAGTGCAATATGTCGGTGACATCTCTCAATTTTGCACCAAATAATTCATTTTTTCGATGAGTCGAGAAATGCCATCCTTCAAACTGTTCTCATGATAAATCATGAGAGAGTTTGCTCAATTGGAGGATACTGCTGAGATATCGGGGTCTCATACTCAACATACCTAGACTCTGACATGTAATGCTGGCTCGAGTATGGACCATCTAATGGCAAATATTGGTCGGAGCCTCATATGATGGAGTCAATGAACGGGGGACTGGTAAGTCTAGCTCATGAGTCCACTCCTGTGAATGTATATGCTCTCTGAATGTGTGATATGAAGGCTGGTTAATGGAAAGCTTGATCACTAAAGTCAATCAAGTCTGGGAAATCATGATGTGCAGGCCTCTCCATTCGGGTTGTTCGATCGACCATGTTATGCCCTAAGGCCAAGTCGGGATGTGTATATGTAAATTGTTGCCTGGTCCCTACTTGAGGTGAAAATGAAGTATGTGGGGGCATATAATTTTTCCAATCATCTGTCTCAGCAGTGGATTGCTCTTCATTTGCTTCTTTGATTCCTGCAAGCTCTCGAGAATAAGGACAGTCAACCCAAGATGGAAGTGGATCCGGAGTGTTAGAATATGGATTAGGTGAGAAATGCAAAGAAATGGAGAAGTCAATCGAAGTTCTGACTTCATAATCGAGTTGAGGTGGAACCGACCACGGGTAAGGATCTCCCGTGGATGGAGAAGGATACATGGAAGAAGGGGAAGGTGAAGATGAACGTTATATGGTCAAGGAGGAATGACCAGAGGTCTCAGGATATGGGGACCAATATCCCGACATCTTGAAGAGGAAATGATAAATGTAAGAAGATTGAGGTAAAAAATGTGCAATTACACAGGATAACACACACGGATAGACACAAAGATAAACACAAGAGCAAACCCCAAGTTCACACTCAACACGGTAAAGGACCCGAAATCGAGTCTGATTAGTCTGGTTGATTTTAAATGTGATTGTTCAAGCAAGTAGCAAAGGTCACGCGACCTATAGGGGAGTCGGCTCAAAGCCGGATGCGTCTCCCCTGTTTAACATGTCGCCTAAGATACCAATGCCCTTCCTTTCTCTGCTCCTATCACCGGCCGAAAGTTCAAGGACCTGCCCCTATCTACCTACAGAGTAGGCGGAGGCTGGCAAGGCTCTAACTTCGCCCCTATCTACCTGCCGGAGCAGGCAAAGGCTACTAGTAACTTGTCGCGATGCACCACAATTTCGCCCCTATCTACCAATCGGAGTAGGCGGAGGCTACTTTGCACTAGTCAGTTGAACCCAAAGCTCAGCCGGTGATATTTGGTTGGATCGGGGTACGCGATATGGAAGGCAAGGATTTTTGGCTCTGCCCTAGTGTGCTCACACACTCTACTACCCTCACTCAGCCTGAAAACAAGGTCGAGGTTAATTTCCCGCAAATAAGGGTTAGTTTTAGTCAATTTTTTGGTCCAATTCAATTAGCAGTCCTGATTTTAGAGGTTAGTTGTCTCTGATATTAATCCACACAAGCAATCACGTCTACCATCCACTTTTAACTAATCTAAGCTATGTCAAAAATACCACTTTTAATTAATATTGAGTTAATTACGAGTGGCAGATTTATTTTACTTGGACAAGCTCAAGGTCGAACTCAGGGAGGCAGCTGCCTCCTTAGGTAAATTTAAGCAAATTTAGAGGTCAGATTTTCGGAAGATTATTTTCGGTATTTTTAGCACTTTTTATGCAATAAAGGAAAAACAAATGCAATTTTCAGGCCAGTTTACAAGTTATATCAGAAATGTGATCAATTAAGTCTAAAAATTATGAAACATGATCAGAAATATGAAATGCAATGAAATTAAGCTACACTATTTTTTTTGGATTTTTCTGACACTTTATGAATTTACTACTAATAAAATATGAATGCAAGGTGATTTTTACCAATTTAATTTTAATAAATACCAAAACACCTTATTTATAGATATAAAAATTATCCTAGATAGATCTTAGTATGATGAATCCAAGAAAATTAATAAAATTAGAATTCTATGTGAATTGGCCCAATTAAAAATCAATTAAGGAAATCACTAATTAATTTATTCAAGCCTCGTAATACATGCAAATGCGATGATTTTTTGGGCACAATGTAAGATAAATTATCTTAAGTGTACCATGAATTTCTGATGATTTTGGAGCAACAAGGAATTTAATATGAATTAAAGGGCACCAAATGGGTAAAATATGGAAAATTTCACCAATTTAATAATATTAAACTCCCAATATCTCACAAAAATGAAACACGTGTCACATAAGATAGATGACAAGGTATGCTACATCATGCAATTTTTAGAATTGAAAAATAATGCCAAATGGATACCTAAATATGCATGCAAAGACATGGACTAATTTGCAAATACAGAAAATAACATTACTGAAAATTAAACTTGCTGATAGGGACTTAAATGCAATTACCTATAATGTTGGGGATATGTGTACAAAATGCCCATGAAACATGTGCGCCTGACGTGATGCTCCTAGTAGGGACTGATTTGTAATTTGACAAACTTCCAAGGGCCTCAATGTAAAATGCCCAGACCACACGTGAGGAACACGTGAGGTCCTAGGTTCGGTAGGCGTCGGAGGCTCAGGCTGTGGTTCGGGTACGCTGCAGGCTCGGGCGTGCTTCGGGA